>OU466858.1:54432879-55057879 GCA_911865555.2 Thlaspi arvense | reverse complement strand
ATGAATTGCTAGAAGAGTTGGCACAAGAGGATCACTTGAAGCTAGCTTTGACTAAGGAGAAAGGAGAGTATGGTTTCTTGGATCAGAGGACTCAAGAGTACGTTATTCTCCTTGATTCTAGAAGAGTTGTCAAGGAGGATGAAGGCAGACGCCTTGAGATCGACCCTGAAATCGAGGAGATCACTCGATCCAGAACAGCAATCGACAAAAAGAACGAGTAAGGTGGTCGATTCAGAAGTCAGCTCGGCGAGGAGACTGGCCAATCTAGAGAAGCAATCGTTGGGAAGATCGGGAGAAGCCAATCGATCAGTTCGGAGAATGAGTCAGGGACTCGATCTCCTGCTCGATCCACATCAAATCGAGTAGGTGAATCGTGTGAAGTTGCTCGATCCGGACCAGAACGACTGGAAGATCGACTGGGTGACTCGATCTCGGAGGGAACGACGGTTCAAGAAAGCAGTCTTTTGGGTCATGACTCGGGTTCTAAGGAGGCTACTAAAGACATAAACGCCAACACTAGCCACGAGGATGACTGGAGCGAGCTGCTAGCCCCAAAGGTGGACCTAAAGAAGCTCCCAAAAGGGCTAAGGTATGCTTTCTTAGGGCTTAGTGATACTTATCCCGTGATTGTGAATGAGAACTTAAGTGATGGTGAGTTGCACTCGCTCCTCAATGAGCTAAGAAAGTATAGGAAGGCCATTGGGTACTCTCTAAGTGACATCAAGGGTCTTTCACCAATGCTTTGCACTCATAGGATTCACTTAGATAATGAAAACTCTTTTTCTATTGAACACCAAAGGCGCTCAAATCCGAATTTGAAAGAAGTAGTTAAGAAAGAGATTATTTAGTTGTTAGAGGCTGACGTGATCTATCCCATAAGTGACAGCACGTGGGTATCTCCTGTCCACGTGGTGCCTAAGAAGGGAGGGATCATGGTCATTAAGAATGATAAAGATGAATTGATACCTACTAGGACTATAACTGGTCACCGTATGTGTATTGACTATAGGAAGTATAATTCTGCTACTAGAAAGGATCATTTTCCTCTTCCTTTTATTGATCAAATGTTAGAGAGGATTGCTAATCATCCTTACTACTGCTTTCTTGATGGTTATAGTTGATAACTAGATTCTTTGCAAGGGTGAGTATGCAATGAGGCTATCAAAACTCAAATGCAAGACAGGTTGTAGCACAGTATACAAGAGAGAGTCAATCCACACCTAGGATGATAGAAAGAGCAAAGGGAATGCAAGGACTTTGCAAATCTAAGCGAACAAAGATCGGTTTTGAGAAAATCCCTAAAAACTAGATGCAGCAACTAAATGGAATGCAAAACTATTTTAATATTACCAGGAATGATCAAACTACCATGAGGAACAAACAGAATAATTGAAGAACAAAGCTACGAATTATTAAAATTCGACTAGTGGATCGACCACGGGATCGACCACTAGATCGAGCAACAACGATCGATCTCGTCTAAAAATGTAAGAACAGCGAAACTAACGACCAGGATGCTATCAAAGATCAAACGAAAGACAAGAGAGGATGTAAAGATGCTAAGAAAGAGGGTCTAGGGTTGAGATTCATGGTCAGGGGTTTCAAAGGTCTGAACTTGGGTTGAAAACTTTAAATCGACTCACTTTGTGAGAATCTCTAAGCCTTGAAAATGAAATAAGATCTATCCGTGGCTTTCGGTATAGATCACTCCTTCATCCTCTCCTCCAAACCCATGGCTTTTGGTGGAAAGAGATGTTCAAGGGCAGGAAAAACAGATTTCAAACACATGGCTTAACTAGTCCCCCAAACTTCCATGGCTTTTGGGAAGGGGTAACTAGTCTCTAGGGTGCGATCTTCAGAGATCCCTGGATCCTGTCAAGGTAAGAGACCTCTCGGATCATAAAGCTCTTGGCGTGAGAGTCTTTAAGCTTTAGAAACTCATCACCCTAGAAGAGATAGCCATTAAGCGCTAGAAAACACCAAGATTGAAAACCTTTTTGACCCCTTGAATCCTCTCAACCCCGAACCCTAATGAAACTACTCACTACACATAAGATAAATCAAGCAAAGCATGAAGAAAGAAACGATGAACATGAAAAAGAACTAGATTAAACTTCAAACGATTCGAATACAAAGCAAGAAAAACTTCAAGTTCGACAATGGCGGATAATCTCCAAAACCAGAGAGAAAAGCATAAAAAGATAAGATTGAAAAGTTCTCTGGGAAAAGGTCATCGCCGCCTTCCCAAAATGGCGAAAACAGCCGATGCCGCCCCCCCCCCTCGCTAGCGGCCAAAAGCAGTTGAAAGGACAGAGATCGACTTCGGGATCGAGCGGCTCTCTCGATCACTTTCGGACATCGTGTCTTCAACTCGATCTGGTTCTCGATCATCTTCGGCGGATCGAGTGTTGCATCCAATCTTGGTATCGATCTTCGGTCGGATCGAGTGGTGGACTCGATCCGGCTCTCGCTCTGCATGGCGTCATTTACATCCGTACCATTTGATCGATTGCTCCACTTGTTCTTTGTCTCGATCATTTCCCTTGGATCGCCTGGGCCTCTCGATCTTCTGGTCGATCTCATCTAGATCGACCTTTAGCAAACATCCGACATCCCTCGAACCGCCACAACAGCTTCAACACGTCCACGAACCTCCACGAATCCAAAGTGGCCAGAAACAACCTGAATGTGATGCAAAATGCAAGGAACATGCGTATGCTGGTGCGAGAATTCTCTAGGACCCTAAGCGATGCAATCTAGTCTAAAGAATGATGTAAATGCATTAAAAGCTAACTAATATGTATGCAAAATGCATGCAATATGCAGCAACATCAACTCCCCCAAACTTACTTCTTGCTTGCCCTCAAGCAACAGAAAATAAGTAAGGAAGAGAGGTTTTAAAAACGAATGGGGGGTTTAAGCTTCTTGCAAAGGTGCCTTTCAAATGAATCAATCTCAATGTCCTAGTTAACAGTTCTAAAATGCTATGCACACACTCATACTCCAAAGAACTTAGCCATACTCATCACACAAAGAAGTTCAGATCATGACTCTCCTATTCCTAACAATCAAAGAAACTCATCCTTTAACATTCATTAACATCCGAACCATGAATCAAACTTATGCACTTTAAAGCAGAACACATTTGGCTAAGGGTGTAGGTTATGAGCATAGAATGATCTCATTTGAAAAGGGTTTTCATTTAAAACAAGGGTTTCTCTCAAAAGTGGCAAGAACATTATGCATAATGCTAAAGGTGAAGGCAATTGATGCATACATGATCAGATTCTCATCTACCTATGTAAACTAACAATGATCCTAAACCCTTCTCATCTATTAACTTTTATCCTCACTCACCACTTAGAATCTACCATTTTCTCTCAAAGCTTAGCATTCCTCAATTCAAAACAGAAAATTATTTTTAACTCTTTAGGCTAGTGAAAAGGTTGAAAATAATTTTGCTCTTTAACTATTTCTTATTGGTAGCTCTCTTATTTATTTTTTTCTTTCTCTCTTTTTTTTTTTATTTTTGGCACTTAGGCTCTTTTTCTTTTTCTTTTTATTTTTATTTGAGAGAGCTACCTCCTGAAATTTATTAGAGCATATATATAATTTTTAAACACAACCCTTCACTTAAAACCTATTTCTTTCTTTTAAACACCAAACACTTTTGAAACCGAGAACATATAATCATGAAAACAACCCCAATGATCCCCCAAACTTTTCCTAAGCCTATACCTAGCTTCAAAATGCAAAGCTAGCAATCATATGAGAACCCAATCATGTCGCCTAAACCTAACACTTTATGCTAAGTTCAAAACCGAAAAAGAAGGCCTCACAATGATGTCACACAAGAAATATTTGGCTTCAAAGAAGGGTAAGGGTCAAGGTGGGAGTTCTACTTAGGCTCACAAAGAGTGGTAAAAGGAAGAAGAGAGCCTAAATATTTTAAAATCCATGTGTTCATTTTCAAATGCATAAGGATGATAATTAAAATTTCAGATTACGGTTTTCACTTATTAGGACAAGTTTCAAATCATGAGAGTTCAATTCAAGTCACGAAAATCATAGCAAGTGATCCAAGCATGGTAAGAACTTACTTTCAAAGCATAAGCAAAGCATTAGAGAACTACTAACTAGGGTATTGAAACAATTCATGAGTATAAAACACCTTTTTAAGAAAACTTTAACCCCTTATGCAAATGCAAACAACCTAGATGCTAAGAAAAATTCTAGACTCAATCCTAACATGTTTTGACAAGTTGAATGCAACTACATGAATCTTTGAAAAAATTTTAAAACTTTTACCAATTTTTCATGATCTAAAGACTCAAGGATGCTAAAGGGAAAATAAGATCATAAAACACATGTTAAACCACACATGTACTCCCCCAAACTTGCTTGACACCGTCCCGGTGGCAAACAAATTCAAAGGAGCACCAAAACACAAAGCAGAAAGAAGCAAATATGAGCGGTTATGTACAATGGAAGAAGGTTGTTACCTCTGGTCTAGTCTCGGCTGGAACTTGAGGATGTTCCAGAGGAGCTAGAGACTATGGTTTTGCCCTTGCCGGTTGGTTCTTGGAGAGAAAGACGCGCCGGTTGGATGTTGCTGCCTTGTGTCTCGCGGATGACAACTCCACTGGTTGAAAGTCTCCTCTTCTCGGGCTGTTGATCTTCCTCGCTTGCTGCTTTCTCAGGTGAGCCTCCTTGAAGTGATTTGACCTTCCTTGCAAGCTTCTTCAGCACCTTGCTCTGCCACTTGTTGATTTTCCTTTGCATCTCCACAACAGAAGCAAGGAACTTCTCCGTTTTAGTCTGGGGCTCAAAGTCAAGCTTGGGAAGGGTGAATGCTTCGGGCATCTCATCATCAGTGGCTGGAGACTCTGATCTTGGTCGGGCAGCCTGCTGAACGGCGGCTGTGGCTCCTAGAGGGGCGAAGCATTCCTCTTGGCTCGGAAGAAACTCAATGTTCCCTACACGAAACAGCTCGGTCTCGTTCTGGTTCCGCAGAATACACGTCCTCTACTCATTCTCCTCGTTGATGTATAAGTACTCGAAGAAGCCCTCAGCTGGCGTGCGTCCCAAGCTATCAGTGTTCCTTAGATATGTCTCGTCCATGAATGCTTTATCCGGAACAGGGTTGAAGTTCTCGAGTTGTACGCCGGCTTGCACGGACAAAGGCGTGAGGAAACCACCGATGAGTGACAAGCTTGCCTTGCACCTCAAGGCATACGCCTTGTATTTGACCAACGAAGCAGCAAGGATGCACCCATAGTTCACGTCGTCTCCGAGTTGATCTTCCAACGGCTCCTCGTTCTCGTCCGGATCACAAAGGATATGCTTGAGGCCTTGGAACAGAAAGCAAAGCTCCGTCCTGGTCACCGTGGGAGCTACGGACCGGCCACTAAAGGTGTTAGCCATCAGCTTCAAGATGTAGCGCAGCACCGGGTTCCTCACTCTTTTGATCTCCGCGGTATTCGCCTTGTAGTCGTCATTGGCAATGAGGTCCCAAAATTCGTTCGCTTGAGTGAAGGAGGGGAACTCCACTTTCCTAGCAGCCGCATCGAGGCCATAGGCTTGGCAGAGCTCGGGGACTGAGAGACTGAAAGCTTGGTGCTGTATCTTGAAGGAGAGGCGGCCTTGAGAAGGGATTGGCACGCTAGGATTCTCGTATCCGAACTCCAAGGTGGCTAGGAAGTCGATTGTTACTTCAGGGAAGGTTGGGCAATCCATCCGTGACAAACACCTCAGCCCTATTCTCTGGAGGAGTTGATCAAAATCTCCTAGCAGACCCATCTTAGACAGCAGCTCCCTGTCCGCGAACTTAGTAGGCTCAAACCGAAGCCTTTCAAGCCATTTCTTGTCCCTCTTCTCATCCTTACTCCATCTGACCCTCTCTTGAACAGCCACCTCCTGACCTTCTCCCTCTTGTGCTCTCTCTTCTCTTGTTCTTTTAGGTGCCATTGTGCCTGAAACAAATTTCTCAAGTAGTTTGATAAGCAAAACAGCGATCGGATGAGAGAAGAAGAAAGGTGAAGAAGAAAGCTTATAACTAATACCCTAGAATTTTGGGGAATTAATAAAAATTATAGCAAAATAAAGGAGAATCAAATCTATAGAATGGCTTGCGAAATAAAGGGATTTTCCAAAAAATATTTTATCTAACTCTGAAAATACCTTTTGCAAGATTGTTAAAGAGTCTTGCTAGCATTAGAAAACAGATAACTCTCACTCTTTTTTTTTTTTAAATTTTCAAGAAAACAAGAATGAGAGGGTGAGAAGTTGTTGAAATATTTAAAGGCTAAGCAAGAAACAAAACCATGGGTAGGAAAGGTGGTTTTCTGACAAAGTCTTGGTCAAGGCACATCTTTCATGGTCAAAGATGCTTGCCTTGACCAAGTTTTGAATTTAAAAACTGGAGGGAAAAGAATAAAAGAGGGAAAGAAAATGTTACCTCGGCATGAGATCGAGTCCGTTTGGTCGATCTAGGACTCGATCTCATGCCCATAATGGCTTAGATCGAGAGGGTTACTCGATTTGTGACTCGATTCATGATGAATCGAGTCTCGAATCGATTGGCTCCCTCGATCGTTGAGATCTTGGCTTCACGGCTAAGTCCTCGTGATCGAGCTACGTCCTCGATTTGGGGGTCAATTTGGCATAGATCGAGTGATGGATCGAGTCGAGTGATCGATCTGTTTTCAAAGGATTTTCCCGAGAGAAATTAGATCGGTCGATCCATTTAGGATCGATCGATCTGTTTTCATCTAGATCAATCTTATCACTCGTTCTCGTCTAGATCGACTGGCTCCTCTCGATTCACTGACTCGGTCTAGCAAAGATCGAGTCAGGATCAGTCGATCTAGCACTCGATATCTAGCCTTTTCTTAACCCCTATCGCCTTTTTTGGACTTCAAGATCGAGGTTTAGACTCCTCATACCTGCTCCTACACACTTGCAAAATAAAAACATAAAACTGAAAGAGAAATAAAGCAGAAATATGTACAGGATAGACATGGGAATGCCTCCCAAGTGCGCTTTCTTTAACGTCTTTAGCTAGACTTTACTTGGTTTAAGCAGATGGTGGGTCTTGGAGAAGCACCGAGGTACTCTCCTTGTCATAGCTGTCCGCCAAGTAAGGCTTAACCCTGTGTCCGTTGACGGTGAATGCACTGTCACTCTTTCCTATTAATGTAACAGCTCCATAAAGAAGCACTTCTTGGATAACAAACGGCCTGCTCCACCTTGACTTCAGCTTTCCCGGGAAGAGTTTGAGTCTTGAATTGTACAGCAACACCAAACCTCCTTCCTTAAGCTCCTTGGCAACCAATTTCTTGTCATGAGCTTCCTTAGTCCGCTCCTTGTATATCCGAGAGCTCTCATAAGCGTTCAGTCTTAATTCGTCCAGTTCATGTAGCTGGATGAGGCGCCTCTCTTGAGCAGTCTTGATGTCAAAGTTCAGCCCCTTCACAGCCCACAATGCACGGTGTTCCAGCTCAACCGGGAGATGACAGCCCTTGCCATAGAGCAGAGTGAAAGGGGTTGTACCAATCGGTGTTTTGAAGGTGGTACGGTAGGCCCAAAGAGAGTCGTCCAGCTTCACTGCCCAGTCTTTCCTTGTTGCTCCGACAGTCTTCTCTAGTATAGCCTTGATTTGCCGGTTGGAGACTTCCACTAGACCGCTTGTTTGAGGATGATACGGTGTAGCCACCTTATGCTTAACACCATACTTTCTCAAGAGGTTCTCAAAGACTTTGTTTATGAAGTGGCTTCCTCCATCGCTTATAACCACCTTAGGTACCCCAAACCTCGGGAAAATGATACTCTTGAACAGCTTCATCACCACCTTAGAATCGTTTGTAGGGGAAGCAACAGCCTCAACCCATTTGGAGACATAATCAACCGCTACTAAGATGTACTTGCTGCCATATGAAGAAGGAAATGGCCCCATGAAGTCTATGCCCCACGCGTCGAACACGTCAACCTCGAAGATAAGAACCTGAGGCATCTCGTTCCTCCTAGTGATATTCCCTGCTCGTTGACATGCTTCACAGCTCTTCACAAACTCGTGTGCGTCTTTGAAGATAGACGGCCACCAGAAACCAGCTTGCAACACTTTCGTGGCAGTCTTGAATGAAGCGAAGTGTCCTCCGTAGGAAGAGCCATGACAGTGATAGAGGATGTCTCTAGCTTCTTCCTTCGTAACACACCTCCGGTACAAACTGTCCACTCCTCTCTTGTATAAGTAGGGCTCGTCCCAAAAGTAGTCACTAGCCTCTCTCATGAACCGCTTCTTGTGATAGCTGTTGAGATGTGTTGGCTCCTCACCACATGCTAAGTAGTTCACGACATCAGTGTACCACGGAAGATCCTCCTCTTTGAAGCTCAACACCTCTTCAAACTGCCCCTCTAGCTTTCCACAAACAGCCGTGGTGATCGCCATGAGTTGCTCTTCTGGAAGAGAGTCATCTAAGGGGAGAGACTCGTTGATCCTTAGTCGTGAGAGATGGTCAGCGACTCCATTTTCTATTCCCTTCTTGTCTTTAATCTCCATGTCAAACTCTGGAGCAAGAGAATCCACCTTAAAAGCCGAGGCTTAGTGTCCTTCTTCGAATAGATGTATCGCAAAGCCGCGTGATCTATGTAGACAATAGCCTTGGAAACCACAAGATATGACCGAAACTTCTAAAAGGCGAACACTACTGCAAGCAACTCCTTCTCTGTAGTAGTGTACCTAGTTTGCGTGTCATCCAAGGTTCTTGAAGCATAGTAAATCACATGCAGCTTCTTGTCTTTCCTCTGACCAAGAACGGCTCCTACGGCGTAGTCACTAGCATCGCACATGATCTCAAAGGGTAGTGTCCAGTCTGGTGCTTGAACTATAGGGGCTGATGTAAGGGCTTCCTTGATGGTCACGAAAGCTCGCAAACACTCCTCATCAAACACAAACTCAGCTTCTTTGCACAGCAACCGTGTAAGAGGGCATGCAATCTCGGAGAAGTCCTTGATGAAGCGCCTATAGAACCCGGCGTGTCCCAAGAAACTTCTGACTCCCTTAACGTTAACCGGCGCCTCAAGACCCATCATGACTTCCACTTTAGCCTGATCAACCTCAATGCCCTTCTCTGATATCTTATGACCAAGCACGATCCCTTCCTTAACCATAAAGTGGCATTTCTCCCAGTTTAGCACCAAGTTTGTCTCTTCACAACGCTTTAGTACCCTGCAAAGATTCAACAAACACGCAGAAAAGGACGCACCATAGGCAGAGAAGTCATCCATAAACACCTCTACCATCCCTTCTATTAGATCGGAGAAGATCGACATCATACACCGCTGAAACGTAGCCGGTGCATTGCACAATCCAAATGGCATCCTTCGATAAGCGAAGGTACCGTAGGCACATGTGAAGGTCATCTTCTCCTGATCATTTGGGTGGATTGGTATTTGAAAGAAACCTCTATACCCAACAAGGAAACAGTAGTAAGGGTGATTAGCAAGTCTCTCAAGCATTTGATCAATAAAAGGCAAAGGAAAATGATCTTTCCTAGTTGCAAGATTAAGTTTCCTATAATCAATACACATCCTATGACCAGTGATGGTCCTAGTAGGAATAAGCTCATCTTTATCGTTCCTTATGACCGTGATCCCTTGCTTCTTAGGCACCACGTGTACAGGAGAAACCCACGTGCTGTCACTTATGGGATAGATCACGTCAGCCTCTAAAAGCTTAAGGATCTCTTTCTTAACAACCTCTTTCAAATTAGGATTCAAACGCCTTTGATGTTCTATAGAAGAGGCGTTCTCATTATCCAAGTGAATCCTGTGAGTTTAAAGCATTGGTGAAAGGCCCTTGATGTCACTTAGAGAGTACCCAATGGCCTTCCTATACTTTCTCAGCTCGGTCAGGAGTGAGTGCAACTCATCATCACTTAGGTTTTCATTCACAATCACGGGATAGGTGTTATTAGGACCTAAGAAAGCATACCTTAGCCCTTTTGGGAGCTCCTTAAGGTCCACCTTTGGGGCTAACAGCTCGCTCCAGTCATCCTCGTGGCTGTTGTTGTTCTTTTCCTCCTTGGAACCCTCCTTAGAACCCAAGGCATGACCCTTAAGACTGCTTTCCTCAACCGCAATCCCTTCTGAAATCGAGTCTTCCAGTCGATCTTGCTCTCGATGTCGTCTAGATCGACTAGTTTCGCTCGATTCACTTACTCGATTTAATGTGGATCGAGTAAAGGATCGAGACGCTGAGTCGATCTCCTGATTAGACCCCAAAATGATCGGAAGGTCTCTCTCGATCGTCGACTCTATTGTTTTTCCGGATCGATCATTCCTCTCGATCTGTCTGTCGATTGCTGCACCGGATCGAGTTGTGTTCTCGATTGCCTTGTCGATCTGACTCCTAGATCGAGTGATAGCGTCGATCTCAGGGTCGATCTCTAGGCAGCAGCTTTCATCCTTCTTAACAATCTTCCTAGAATCCAGCAAGTTAACGGACTCCTGGGTCCTCTGATCCACATAGCCAAACTCCCCTGGCTCCTTTGTCAGTGCCAGCTTCAGATGGTCCTCCTGAGCAAGTTCTTCCAGCAACTCATCCGCTAAGGCATCCATCGTTTCAATGTAGAAGGCTTGCCCTTCTATGGTCGGCTTCTTCAGAACCTCATTGATATCGAAGTCCAGCCTTATATCCTTTCCCAAGTGCAAGGCAATCTTCCCGTTCTTGACGTCGATGATAGCCCCGGCGGTTGCAAGGAATGGCCTTCCAAGGATGAGTGGATCCTTAGGCTCTTCATCCATTTCCAACACGACGAAGTCCGTAGGCACGTTCACACCGCTGATTCGCACCGGTAGATCTTCAAGCAGCCCCACTGGTAGCCTCACACTCCTATCAGCCAGTACCAATGAGATCCCACAGTCTTTGAAACGAGTAAAGCCAAGCTTCTTCGCCACGGAATGAGGCATCAGATTTATGCTAGCTCCGAGATCACAAAGGCAACTCTTGAACTCCAGAGGACCTAAGGCGCATGGTATAGTGAAGCTTCCAGGGTCTCCCAACTTCTTAGGTACTATCTCCTTATGTATCACATCACTACACTCCTCACTTAGAACAAGCACCTCCTTGCTTTCCTTATTCTTCTTCACAAGAGTGTCTTTGAAGAATTTGGCGCATTTAAGCATCATTGCAAGGCAGTCAACCAGAGGTAGCTTGATCTCTACGTCCTTAAGATGCTTCTCAAAGAGGATTCTGTGCTTCTCTATGAGTTGCTTCTTGAAACAGCCAGGAAAGGGCAGCTTAGGTACATACGGTGGAGGTACATAAGCATCCTTCTCCTTAGCAGCTTGCTCTGCTCTCTTTTCAACAACTGCTTTGTCTCCTCTTCTTGGCCCTTGGATCCAGACATTGTCAAAGTTAATCTCATCATCAGCTGAAGGCTTACCCTCCCCCTCTTGAATTACAACGTCCTCGTTGTTCTTAGGAGTAACCGGAGGTGCTAGCTCTTTGCCGCTTCTTAACGTGATGGCGTTGGCATATTCCTTAGGATTCTGCTCACACTTGCCCGGTAGGCTATTCTGACCACTTGTACTCGCTTTCCCCTTCTCTAGCTGCTTGATCTTGTTGTTTAAGCTGGTGATCTGAGTGGAGAAGTCAGTGAGAGACGAGTCTAGACGAGTGTTCATCTCGGCAAAATTCTGGTTTGTAGAGGCTTGCCCTTGTATCAGTTGTTGAAACATGGCCTGAACCGGATCAACTTGTTGTTGCATCGGCTGTTGCTGCTGAGGTGCAAAGCCTGGAGGGTAGTTTGGCGTATAACCCTTGTTACCTTGATGTTGCCCTTGGAAGTTGTTCTGCCCTTGACCTTGGAAACCACCACTCTGCTGAAAACCTTTGTTGTAAGGGATTAAAGGTTTTGCTTGCTGAGCAGGGTACACTTGGTCCTTAGGGTTGGCAACGTTGGTACTACGGTAGGAGAGATTGTTGTTCTGGTTGAAGCCTTGGTTGTAGCCTTGAGGTTTGTAATTGTTCTGTCCCGCCACCCAATTGGCTTCTTCCTGGCTCAACTTAAGCTCCTCTTGATTCTCATCCGCTTCACCAACAAAGTGAACATGCTTCTGGTTGGCTAACACCAGCTTATCTATCTTCTCATGCAAAGATTTCAGCTCCTTTTTGTGAGACTCTAGCTCAGATCCTCTCGGTGCACGGTCATAATCCTCAGCATAGTTGCCATCACTCAATGCCAAGTTTTCTATTAGCTTAATGCCCTCTTCTACCTCCTGACCAAGGAAGTTCCCTTTAATAGTTGTGTCAAGCAACAACCTGATCATTGGTGAAGCTCCGTGGTGGATGGTGCTGAGTAGGGTCTCCTTACTGAAACCGTGATGAGGACATTGAATCATGTAGTCTTTGAAACGTTCCATTGCCTCGTTGAATGTCTCGTTGTTTCGTTGAGTGAAGCCGCTGATTTCGCTTCTCAACCTTGTTGTCCTGGTGCTGGAGAAGAATTTTGAGAGAAAGGCTTTCTTACACTCGGCCCATGAGGTGATGGTGCCTTGTGGGAGGATCTTCTCCCAATGCCTAGCTTTGTCTCCGAGTGAAAAGGGAAAGAGACGCAGCTTGAAAGCATCTTCGGATATGCCGTTTATCTTGATCATCCCACATACTTGCTCGAAATTGTCAAGATACTTCAAGGGATCTTCCATAGCTAAGCTGTAGAACTTGTTGTTTTGCACCATGGAGATGAAACTGTGCTTAATCTCGAAGTTGTTATGTACAGGAGGAGGAGTGATCCCAAACCTATTGTGATGAGTATTGGGAGCATCTCCGGCTCCTATGATCCTTGGGGGTCTAGCCGCGTGTTGGGGGTTTCCATTGCCCCTTCCCACTGCCCCGTGAGCTGGAAGAGGTCCCTCTGGATGCTTGTGTTCAGCCATAACTTCAAAGTCAACCAAACCGTGCTGAACAATCTCCTCAAAGGCTCTGGCTTGTTCTCGTACTCTTCTCTCCAGTGAATGACCAAGCTGATGAATGTTGTCCAAGGGTTAAAGTAGATTGTTGTCTCCCCTTGAACGAAGATTCATGTACTTGAGAGACACACGTTTGAGAGTAGAATGATTAGTAACTAAAACAAGGCTAAGTCTTAGTCTTTACTAAGTCCCAAATCTCTATGCTTTCTAAACAATCCTAGGATGGCAACGGCGCCATTTCATAACTAGATTCTTTGCAAGGGTGAGTATGCAATGAGGCTATCAAAACTCAAATGCAAGACAGGTTGTAGCACAGTATGCAAGAGAGAGTCAATCCACACCTAGGATGATAGAAAGAGCAAAGAGAATGCAAGGGCTTTGCAAATCTAAGCGAACAAAGATCGGTTTTGAGAAAATCCCTAAAAACTAGATGCAGCAACTAAATGGAATGCAAACTATTTTAATATTACCAGGAATGATCAAACTACCATGAGGAACAAACAGAATAATTAAAGAACAAAGCTACGAATTATTAAAATTCGACTAGTGGATCGACCACGAGATCGACCACTAGATCGAGCAACAACGATCGATCTCGTCTAAAAATATAAGAACAGCAAAATTAACGACCAGAATGCTATCAAAGATAAAACGAAAGACGAGAGAGGATGTAAAGATGCTAAGAAAGAGGGTCTAGGGTTGAGATTCATGGTCCGGGGTTTCAAAGGTCTGAACTTGGGTTGAAAACTTTAAATCGACTCACTTTGTGAGAATCTCTATGCCTTGAAAACGAAATAAGATCTATCCGTGGCTTTCGGTATAGATCACTCCTTCATCCTCTCCTCCAAACCCATGGCTTTTGGTGGAAAGAGAGGTTGAAGGGCAGGAAAAACAGATTTCAAACACATGGCTTTACTAGTCCCCCAAACTTCCATGGCTTTTGGGAAGGGGTAACTACTCTCTAGGGTGCGATCTTCAGAGGTCCCTGGATCCTGTCAAGGTAAGAGACCTCTCGGATCATAAAGCTCTTGGCGTGAGAGTCTTTAAGCTTTAGAAACTCATCACCCTAGAAGAGATAGCCATTAAGCGCTAGAAAACACCAAGATTGAAAACCTTTTTGACCCCTTGAATCCTCTCAACCCCGAACCCTAATGAAACTACTCACTACACATAAGATAAATCAAGCAAAGCATGAAGAAAGAAACGATGA
This sequence comes from Thlaspi arvense, assembly GCA_911865555.2. Lineage (NCBI taxonomy): Eukaryota > Viridiplantae > Streptophyta > Magnoliopsida > Brassicales > Brassicaceae > Thlaspi > Thlaspi arvense. The sequence goes on along the minus strand of OU466858.1, from coordinate 55,043,700 downwards.
ACATGAAAAAGAACTAGATTAAACTTCAAACAATTCGAATACAAAGCAAGAAAAACTTCAAGTTCGACAATGGCGAATAATCTCCAAAACCCGAGAGAAAAGCATAAAAAGATAAGATTGAAAAGTTCTCAGGGAAAAGGTCATCGCCGCGTTCCCAAAATGGCGAAAACAGCCGATGGTCCCCCCCCCCCCCCCCTTGCTAGCGGCCAAAAGCAGTTGAAAGGACAGAGATCGACTTCGGGATCGAGCGACTCTCTCAATCACTTTCGGACATCGTGTCTTCAACTCGATCTAGTTCTCGATCATCTTCGGCAGATCGAGTGTTGGATCCGATCTTGGTATCGATCTTCGGTCGGATCGAGTGGTGGACTCGATCCGGCTCTCGCTTTGCATGGCGTCATTTACGTCCGTACCATTTGATCGATTGCTCCACTCGATCTTTGTCTCGATCATTTCCCTTGGATCGCCTGGGCCTCTCGATCTTCTGGTTGATCTCATCTAGATCGACCTGCTTTGCTCGATCTGCTCCCCGATCTCTGGTCCTTAGCAAACATCCGACCTCCGTCAAACCGCCACAACAGCTTCAGCACGTCCACGAACCTCCACGACTCCAAAATAGCCAGAAACAACCTGAATGTGATGCAAAATGCAAGGAACATGCGTATGCTGGTACGAGAATGCTCTAGGACCCTAAGCGATGCAATCTAGTCTAAAGCATGATGTAAATTCATGAAAAGCTAACTAATATGTATGCAAAATGCATGCAATATGCAGTAACATCAATAGTGGATTCTATAAAATACCAATCCAACCTAACGATCAAGTGAAGACGACTTTTACATGCCCTTATGGTACCTTCGCATATCGAAGGATGCCATTCAGGTTGTGTAATGCACCAGCTACATTCCAGCGGTTTATGATGTCGATCTTCTCTGATCTTATAGAGGAGATGGTAGACGTGTTTATGGATGACTTCTCTGTATATGGTGCGTCCTTTTCTGCTTGTTTGTTGAATCTTTGCAAGGTACTTAAGCGTTGTGAGGAGACAAACCTAGTGCTGAACTGGGAGAAGTGCCACTTCATGGTGAAGGAAGGGATCGTGCTTGGCCACAAGTTATCAGAGAAAGGGATAGAGGTTGATAAAGCCAAGGTTGAGGTCATGATGAGTCTTGAGCCGCCGGTTAATGTCAAGGGTATAAGGAGTTTCTTAGGCCACGCAGGCTTCTACAGGAGATTCATAAAGGATTTCTCCAAGATAGCAAGGCCCCTCACACGGTTGTTATACAAAGAAGCTGACTTTGTGTTTGATGAGGATTGTCTTCATGCTTTCAAGACTATCAAAGAGGCTCTTGTATCCGCGCCAATAGTACAAGCATCGGACTGGAGTCTACCGTTTGAAATCATGTGCGACGCGAGTGACTACGCCATATGAGCTGCTCTTGGTCAGAGGAAAGACAAGCGGTTGCATGTTATCTACTATGCCAGCCGTACCTTGGATGACACGCAAGTGAAGTACGCTACAACCGAGAGGGAGTTGCTGGCCGTTATGTTTGCTTTTGAGAAGTTTAGGTCGTATTTGGTTTGCTCCAGGGTTGTTGTGTACACGGATCATGCTAGCTTTGAGGTATATATACTCGAAGAAAGACACCAAGCCGAGGCTCTTAAGGTGGATCCTTCTTCTTCAAGAGTTTGACATGGAGATAAAAGATAAGAAGGGGATAGAGAACGGTGTTGCTGATCACCTCTCTAGAATGAGAGCCAATGAAGCGTTGCCATTAGTTGATTCACTTCCTGAAGAGCAGCTCATGATGATCACCACGGCGGTATGTGAGAAGCTTGAAGACAAGTTTGAAGAAGTTTTGAGTTTCAAGGAAAAAGACTTCCCTTGGTATGCCGATATAGTAAACTACTTAGCTTGTGGAGAGGAGCCTTCTCACCTAGATCATTACCACAAGAAGAAGTTTATGAAGATGTCTCCCACTACTTTTGGGACGAGCCATACTTGTACAAGAGGGGCGTGGACAGCTTGTATAGGAGGTGTGTAACAAGGAACGAAGCTAAGGACATACTCCTACATTGTCACGGCTCTTCATATGGTGGTCATTTTGCTTCTTTCAAGACCGCTACAAAGGTGTTACAAGCGGGTCTCTGGTGGCCATCTATCTTCAAGGACGCTCACGAGTTTGTCAAGAGTTGTGAAGCTTGTCAATGGGCAAGGAACATCACCAAGAGAAACGAGATGCCTCAGGTTCCTATCTTTGAGGTTGATGTCTTTGACGCTTGGGGAATAGATTTCATGGGACCGTTCCCATCTTCTTACGGGAACAAGTTCATCTTAGTGGTGGTTGATTATGTGTCTAAGTGGGTTGAGGCTATAGCTTCCCCAACAAATGATGCAAGGGTGGTGATCAAGCTCTTCAAGATCATCATCTTCCCACGGTTTGGAGTTCCAAAGGTAGTGATCAGTGACGGTGGAAGCCATTTCATCAACAAAGTGTTTGAAAGCCTCTTGAAGAAGTATGGCGTGAAGCACAAGGTAGCAAATCCATATCATCCTCAAACTAGTGGGCATGTAGAAGTGTCTAACAGGCAGATCAAGGCGATACTAGAGAAGACAGTTGGGGCTACTAGAAAAGATTGGGCAGTTAAACTCGATGATGCTTTGTGGGCTTACCGAACCGCTTTCAAGACCCCTATAGGCACGACTCCTTTCACTCTTCTTTACGGCAAGGCATGCCATCTTTCTGTTGAGTTGGAGCATAAAGCACTATGGGCAGTAAAGCAGCTCAACTACAAACTCAAAACAGCTCAGGAGAAGCGGTTGATTGAGCTACATGAACTTGATGAGCTACGGCTAGGTGCATACGACAGTGCTAAGATCTACAAGGAGCGAACTAAGGCTCTTCACGACAAGAAGCTTGTTCACAAGAAGTTAAGAGAAGGCAGTCTGGTGCTACTCTACGACTCGAGGTTGAAGCTGTTCCCGGTAAGCTCAAATCAAGGTGGTGTGGACCGTTTGAGATCAAAGAGGTTCTACCCTATGGAGCGGTTACATTGGTTGGCAAGAGCGGCAATGCTTTCACGGTCAACGGGCACAGGGTTAAGCCCTACCTGGCGAGTGATTGCAGCAAGGAGAGCACATCCGTGCTTCTTCAAGACCCCCCTCAGGCCTAAACCAAGTAAAGTCTAGCTAAAGACGTTAAAGAAAGCGCACTTGGGAGGCATTCCCATGTCTATCCTGTACATATTTTTGCTTTATCTTTATTTCCGTTTTATGCTTTTATTTTATAAGTGTATAGGTGGAAGGATAAGGGATTTTCAGGTGTGATCTTGGAGTTAAAAGGGGCGAGAAGGGCTAAGTATAGGCTAGAGATCGAGTGCTAGATCGACTCAGCCTAGCTCGATCTTTACTAGATAAAGCTAGTGAATCGAGAGGAGCGAGTCGATCTAGACGAGATCGAGTAGACAATGTCGATCTAGATGAGTTTGGATCGATCGATCCCATCTAGATCGGCCGATCTAAAATGTCTCGGGAAATTCTTGAAGATTGGATCGATCGGTCTAAATCTGGATCGACCGATCTAATTTCTCTTGGGAAGGTTCTTCAAAGACAGATCGATCAGTCAACTCGATCTCCCACTCGATCTATGCCAAATCGACCCCCAACTAGATCATGTGGCTCGATCCAAGGAGTACAGCCTAGTTGACTAAAAGTCAAGGAACGAGAGGGTACAATCGATCTAAGACTTGATGCAAGTTGAATCGAGTCCCTGATCGATCAAACCTCTCGATCCTAGCAACATGGGCATGAGATCTAGTCCTAGATCGACCAAATAGACTCGATCTCGTGCCGAGGTAACAATTTCTTTTCCCTCTTTCCTTCTTTCCCTCCTGTTTTTAAATTCAAATCTTGGTCAAGGCAGGAATCTTTGACCATGAAAGATATGCCTTGACCAAGCTTTTGTCAGAAATCACTTTTGCATGTGTCCAAAATTTTCTTGTCTTTAAAACCTCTGTTTCTCTCTTTTGTTTCTTCACTTTGAAAACTCGATTTCCACAAAACAAAGAGAGAGAGAGAGAGAGAGAGTGAATTTGAGTTTTAAAGACTTGTGCATTTCATTTTCCTCTAAACTCAAAGGTATTTTCGTGTTATTTGATTAGCTTGCTTAATCTTTCAAGAAAATCCTTTTCTGTTGTGATTTAGGGAATGATTTGCTAGGGAATTAGGAATTTTTTTAGATATAGCTAGATATTAGGAAAAATTCTAGATTTAATAACATCTCTAGATTTTCTCTTCTGTTATCTAGCTATAATTTTTATAAAATCTCCTAAAATCTTGGCTAATTGTTGCAAGTTTTTCTTCCCTAACCTGTCATTCTCTTACATTCGCCGCCTTTACTCATCTCCCTGCATGAGAATTGTGTTTCAGGTACTGTGGCTCCCAAGAGAACGAGAGAAGAGACAGAACAAGAAGGAGAAGGGCAACAAGTGGTTCAAGAACAAGAAGCTCAGCAAGTACAAGAGAGGGTTCGTTGGACAAAGGAGGAAAAGTTGGCAAAGAAGAGGTTAGAAAGGCTGCGCTATGAGCCTACTAAGTTTGCTAGTAGAGATCTGTTGGAGAGGATGGGACTTCTAGAAGACTTTGATTTTCTTCTCCAAGACATGGAGCTTGCATGCCTTTCCAGGATGGATTGCCCAACATATCCACAAGTCACTCTAGACTTCCTCTCTACCTTGGCGTTTTCCTACAAGAATCCGAGTCTCCCCACTCCCTCACAAGGTCATCTCACCTTCAAAGTCAAAAGGCGAGCTTATCATCTCTCCATTGAAGAGCTTTGCAAAGCTTATGGTCTTAATGCCACGGCTAAGCAAGTAGAGTTCCCTCCTCTCAAGACCGCCAATGATTTATGGGATGTGCTTTGTGATGAAGATTACAAACCCAACACGGCTAAGATCAAGAAAGTGAGGAACCCCGTTTTGAGGTATACTCTCAAGCTACTAGCCAACACATTCAGTGGGCGATCCGTGGCTCCTACAGTGACAAAGACTGAGCTGTGCTTTCTCTTCCAAGGAATCAAGAGGATACTTTGCAGCAGCGAAGAGGACAACCAGGAGGCGATTCAAGATGAGCTCGGGAATGATGTTAACTACGGATGCATCCTAGCTGCTTCTTTGGTGAAGTACAAAGCGTATGCCATGAGGTGCAAGACGAATTCAGCACTCATTAGAAGCTTCCTTACACCGCTCTTCATTCAAGCCGGTGTACCTCTCTAGAGCTTCGAATCATGCACGGATAGAGCATACATGGGCGAGACCTATATGCGCAATACCGATAGCTTGGGACCTACGCCAGCTCCAGGATTCTTCGCTTATCTGTTCTACAGTGATGACAAGAAGAAGAGCGTATGCATCGTAGCTAGTGTGGATGAGACACACTTGGACAGCATAGGCACCATCAAGTTTTGTCCAACTCAACAGGAGTGTTATGCACCACTTGGAGCAGCCATGATCCCAACTCAAGCCGCTCGTGTGCCCTCAGAATCGCCACCCTCAGACGTCGTGATGCCAGCTGACTTTGAGCTTCCCAAGATAGATTTTGAGCCATGAACCAAAGCGGAGAAGTTCCTAGCTTCGGTCGTGGAGGTACAGCGCAAGATAACCAAGTGGCAAGGCAAGATGATCAAGAAACTTGCCAAGAAGGTCAAGGCGCTTCAAGGGAACTCACACGCGCAGTCTAAGCAGTCTATGAGTGTAGAGGTCAAGCAGCCCCAGAAGACGAGGAGATCGACTGGTGCGATAGTCATCCGTGAGCCTCAAGGCAGCACACAACAAGCACGTCACTCCATCCATGAACTCCCAATTACGGACAAAGGCAAGGGCATAGCACGACGCTCCTCTAGCAAGAGCAGCTCCGCTGGAACATCCTCAAGTTCCAGCCGAGTTTAGCTCCAAGGTACCAACAACCATCCCTTGTATATACCACGCATGTTTTAAGTTTTTGCTTTGTGTTTTGAGCTTCTCTAGACTTTGTTTGCCACCGAGACAGTGTCATTCAAGTTTGGGGGAGTGTGTGGTGTGTTTGACATGTTTTCTTTCTTCTTATTTTCTGTTATCATCCTAAGGCATAGAAAAGAACAAAAAAATTGGTAAAATGTTTAGAAATTTTCAAAAAAAATTCATGTAGTTGCACTTGCATTGTAGAATATTTTAGGATTGAGTCTTGAATTTTTAAAAATCATATAGGTTGTTGCATTTGCATAGGGAGTAAATGATAAACACTTGTTAAGTTGTCAATGTTTGAATTGTTTTCAATGCCTACGTTGTTTGTTGTTTGATTGCATCTAGTGAATTTGAAGTTAAGGCTGCACTATACCTTGATTACTTGCAATTGATACTCTAGTCTTATGTTGAAACTCGCTTTGATTTGATGCCAACTCCATCTTATTAGAACCTTAATCTTGACATTGAAATATCTTGTTTGTGCATTGAAAGCGACCGCATGGCTTACCCTTGTACATACTTAGATTATCTTCTTCCTTTCTTACCACTCTTGTTAATCCAAGTAGCTGATCCTCATCATAATGGGACAGTTAACCACACCTTAAACCTAACCTTCTTTCAAACCTAAACACTTTTGCGTGAGTAGTGAGACCTTTCATTGCATTATTTTCAATCATATCTTAGCAAAAAGTGTTAGGAATAGGGCTGGCAAGGAGAAGCTTCCTTGTAGGCACCAGCTTGCATTTTGAGCTTGGTATTAGGTTAGGAGTTTGGGGAAAGGCTCGTTTGAGTGGTTTAAGAGTTTCATGTTTATATGTTTTCAAAAAGAAGAAAGAAGCATGGGGTTAGTAACAAAGGGGGAACGAATTAAATGTGGTTAAGTAAAATAGATAAAATGCTCTAAGTGTTAAAGGAAAGAATGGCGCCAGCAGCAACAAAGCTAAGAAAAGGTCAATCGAAAGGAAGAATCAGACCAAGCTATGCACCAAAGGTGATAAAAGCGGCGCCAAGCAATCAACAATGAAGAGCAAGGTCTAAAAAGAAGAAGTCAACCACACGGCAAAGCCAAGAGAAGTTTCCCCCATTGTGAAGAGTGAAGATGATCAAGCGCTTTGGGAAAGGGTAGATTTAGGGGTTAATCTTGGGTTTTAGAAGTTTCTAGGATCATCTTGGGTAAAATGGGTAGAAGGGAGCTTTAACTTGCATGCATAGGTGTGCCTTTACCTTTAGCATTTTGCCAAAGATAGGATTCTTTCATTGAGTGATCCCCTGATTTTTACAACCCTTCTTAAAATGAGATCATTTTCATCTTGTGACCTTACCCATTTGACCAAATGCTTTCGTTTGATGTGCACAACTTGATCCATTGGTTAACGCTTAATGAATGTTAAGGAGTCGGTTGATTTGCATGCTTGTGTAGACTAAGATAGGGTTCATGCTTGCTTTGATGGGTATGGCTAAAGTTTTTAAAGTAGAACAACCTTTTTGCATCTTAGAACTTATAACTTGGGCGTTGAATCGATTTCTCCATTGACATCTTTCGTTTTGAGCTTCCACTTTCAAACCTCTCTTCCTTCTTGAATTTTGTTTGCTTGAGGGCAAGCAAAAGACAAGTTTGGGGGAGTTGATATTACTATATATTTCACATATTTTGCATGCATTTAGGATAGATTTTCATGCATTCATCTTGCATTATAGGTTAGTTTGCACCATTTTAGGTCCTAGAGCACTTTTGCATTAGCATTCGCATGTTTCTTGCATTATGCATCAAATTCAGGTTGTTTTTGGACACTTTGGAACTTTGGAGGATTCATGGACATGCTAAGGCTCGTAAGAAAGCTCGTGGACACTTGGAGAACTCAACCATTCAGCAAAGGACCTGAGATCAAGTTGCAGATCGGGCAAGGCAGGTCGATCTAGACGAGATCGACCAGAAGATCGAGTGACCCTCAGTCGATTCAAGAGGAAGATCGAGCATGCGATCGAGTGAGGAGGTCAATCGAGAGTACGGACGTGGGCAATGCCATGCAGATCGAGGGCCAGATCGAGTCCCTGACCCGATCATCAAAGGATCGACTCAAAGATTGAGCGAAGTCATCCGATCCAAGAGAAGATCGAGCCGGAGATCGAGTGATCCGAGTCGATCCCAGACTAACCTTATCCGTCGAGCTGGTTTTGGCAGCTAGCGAAGGGGGGACCATTTGCGGTTTAGCCATTTTTGGCAAACCGCAGCCATCACTTTCATTATCCTCCATTCTGTCTTTACTTTTTGGTTCTCCTCTAAGTTAGGCGGTTTAGCTTTTTTGTTTTTTTGAACTTTTTAATCTTTGAATATCAAGCAAGTTTTTCTTTAATCTTTCGTTAATCATGCTTAGCTTTCTGTTTATTGCATTTTGTTCGGTTTTATTTATGAGTCGCGAGTAGTTTCCTTAGGGTAAGGGGTTGAGGCGATTCAAAAGGGTCAAAAGTGTTTAAAGCTTTGTGTTTTCTTTGTTCTTCATACCTTCTCTTCTAGGATCTTGGGATCTTAAAGCCTAAAGAGCCTTCGAAAAGGTCTCTATGAACCAAAGGCTGTCTTACCTTAACAGGATTCAGATGTCCTGGAAAACCAGATCCTAGAGGCTAATCTTTCCTTTCCCACATGCCATGGTTGTAAAGGGGATTAGTTAGGTCATTATATTGAAATCTGCTTTCCTTGCTCTTCGATCTCTTTCTCCACCAAACGCCATGGGTTTGGAGAAGAGATTGAGGAAGTAAACCATACCACACGCCATGGATGGTTCGTGTTTTGTTTTCAAGGCTTAGAGAAACCTCTTAAAAGAGTAGATCTAAATGTTGTCAAACCAAAGCTTAAATCTTTGAGACCCTTGAATATGACCCTCGACCCTAAACCCTCCTTTTTAACATTTAAAACCTCTGTTCATCATTCGCTTGTCATTTAGCTTGCATCCTGTTCGTTAGAAGTCATTTGCTTGAAGCTGTTTGTTAGATCGATCCATTTTGCTCGATCCAGTGCTCGATCCTGTGGTCGATTCACTGGTCAATTTTTAGTTCTTAGTCGCTTTGCATTTTTAATCTTTTGCTTATTCCGAGTGGTAGTTAACCCTCTTCCAGGGATTTTAAAATTGTTTTGCATTGCATTAGATCGTTGCATTTAGTTTTGTTAGATTTTACCAGTCATTTATCCATTTTGCTTAGATTTGCTTCATCCTTGCATTCTTAGTGACTCTTCCTGCATCCTAAATGTGAAATAATACCCCTTACTACTGTACTACATCATAACATGTGGTTTGGGTTTTGATAACATGTGGTTTGGGTTTTGAACAGTCTTCACTGTAGTCTTCATTGCATAATAATCATGTTATCACCAGAATTTTTCCTAATACTTAGCTAATTTTAAAAATTCGAATCTGATCCTATATCCTAAAACAAGAACTTGCGATTTTTAAGGAGATTTTCTTGAAATAAAATCATTAAAATCCGAAAATACCTTTTGCAAGTGTGAAGGATACTTTGTTAAACCTTAAAGCTTTTAAAAATTCTCACTCTCTTTGTAGGAAAACTCGAGCAAAAAGAAGTGAGAGAGTGAGAAGCAAGTTGAAACATTTAAAGAGTTTAACAAAACCAAAACAATGGGTGGTCAAAGCGGTTTTCTGACAAAAGTCTTGGTCAAGGCACATCTTTCATGGTCAAAGATGCTTGCCTTGACCAAGTTTGAATTTAAAAACTGGAGGGAAAAACAATAAAGAGGGAAAGAAATTTGTTACCTCGGCATGCGATCGAGTCCTTTTGGTCGATCTAGGACTCGATCTCATGCCTAAAATGGCTTAGATCGAGAGGGTTACTCGATTTGGGACTCGATTCAAAGTGAATCGAGTCCTGGATCGATTCGCTCTCTCGATCAATGAGATGTTGGCTCCTCGGCTAAGTCCCTCTGATCGAGCTAAGTCCTCGATTTAGGGGTCGATTTGGCTTGGATCGAGTTGTGGATCGAGTCGAGTGATCGATCAATTTTCCACAGATTTTCCCGAGAGAAATTAGATCGGTCGATCCGGTTTGAATCGATCGATCCTTTTTCGTCAAGGTCGATCTTGTCACTCGTTCTCGTCTAGATCGACTGGCTCCTCTCGATTCACTGACTCGATCTAGCAAAGATCGAGTCAGGTTCAGTCGATCTAGCACTCGATCTCTAGCCTTATCGTAGCCCCTATTGCTCCTTTTGGACCTCAAAGACAAGGTTTAGATTCCTTAAACCTGCTCCTACACACTAAAAACATAAAAGCATAAAACTAGAAGAGAAATGAAAGCAAAAATATGTACAAGATAGACATGGGAATGCCTCCCAAGTGCGCTTTCTTTAACGTCTTTAGCTAGACCTTACTTGGCTAGGCGGATGGTGGGTCTTGGAGAAGCACCGAGGTACTCTCCTTGTCAAAGCTGTCTGCTAGGTAGGGCTTGACTCTATGCCCGTTGACGGTGAATGCACTACCGCTTCTTCCCATCAGAGTAACAGCTCCGTAAGGCAAGACCTCTTGAATCACGAACGGTCCGCTCCACCTTGATTTTAGCTTGCTCGGGAAGAGCTTCAGCCTCGAGTTGTACAACAACACCAGTCCTCCTTCCTTAAGCTCCTTGGCAACCAGTTTCTTGTCATGAACCTCCTTAGTTCGCTCCTTGTAGATCTTGGAACTCTCGTAAGCATTCAACCTCAACTCGTCCAGTTCATGTAGCTGAATGAGACGCTTTTCCTGAGCCGTCTTGAGATCAAAGTTCAGCCTCTTCACAGCCCATAATGCACGGTGTTCTAGCTCAACCGGGAGGTGACAACTCTTTCCATATAGTAGAGTGAAAGGAGTTGTACCAATCGGCGTTTTGAAAGCGGTACGGTAAGCCCAAAGAGCATCGTCCAGCTTCACTGACCAGTCCTTCCTTGTTGCTCCAACGGTCTTCTCCAGAATAGCTTTGATCTGCCTGTTAGAGACTTCCACCTGACCGCTCGTTTGAGGATGATACGGTGTAGCCACCTTATGCTTAACCCCATACTTTCTCAAGAGGCTCTCAAAAACCTTGTTTACAAAATGGCTTCCTCCGTCACTTATAACTGCCTTGGGTACCCCGAACCTTGGAAAGATGATACTCTTGAACAACTTGATCACAACCTTAGAGTCATTTGTAGGGGAAGCAACAGCCTCAACCCATTTGGAGACATAATCCACAGCTACTAAGATGTATTTGTTGCCGTATGAAGAAGGGAAAGGCCCCATGAAGTCAATACCCCACGCATCGAACACGTCAACCTCGAAGATAGGAACTTGAGGCATTTCATTCCTTTTGGTAATGTTCCCTGCTCGCTGACATGCCTCACAGCTCTTCACAAACTCGTGTGCATCTCTGAATATAGACGGCCACCTTCGTGGCTGTTTTGAACGAAGTGAAATGTCCTCCGTAGGAAGAGCCGTGGCAATGATAGAGAATATCCTTGGCTTCTTCCTTTGTAACACATCTCCGGTACAAGCTGTCCACTCCTCTTTTGTATAAGTAGGGCTCATCCCAAAAGTAATCACTAGCCTCCCTCAAAAACTTTTTCTTGTGATAGCCGTTGAGATGTGTTGGCTCCTCACCACATGCTAGGTAGTTCACCACATCAGCATACCATGGTAGATCCTCCTCTTTGAAACTCAACACTTCCTCAAACCTTCCTTCTAGCTACCCACAAACCGCGGTAGTAATTGCCATAAGTTGTTCTTCTGGAAGAGAGTCGTCTAAAGGGAGAGACTCGTTGATCCTTAGCCTTGAGAGGTGGTCAGCTACTCCATTTTCTATCCCCTTCTTGTCTTTAATTTCCATGTCAAACTCCTGAAGTAAGAGAATCCATCTTACGAGCCGAGGTTTGGTATCTTTCTTTGAGTAGATGTACCGCAGAGCAGCATGATCCGTGTATACAATAGCCTTGGAGCCAACGAGATATGATCTGAACTTCTCAAAGGCGAAGACTACTGCAAGCAGCTCCTTCTCCGTAGTGGTGTATCGTGATTGCGTATCATCCAAGGTCCTCGAAGCATAATAGATCACATGTAGCTTCTTGTCCTTCTTCTGACCAAGGACTGCTCCTACAGCATAGTCACTAGCATCACACATAATCTCAAAAGGGAGAGACCAGTCTGGTGCTTGGACTATAGGGGCTGACGTGAGGGCTTCCTTGATGGTCACGAAAGCCTTCAAACACTCCTCATCGAATACAAACTCAGCTTCTTTGCACAACAGACGTGTAAGGGGGCGTGCAATCTTGGAGAAGTCTTTGATGAAGCGCCTATAGAACCCCGCGTGTCCCAAGAAGCTTCTGATCCCTTTAACATTAACCGGCGGCTCCAAACCCATCATAACCTCAACCTTAGCCTGATCAACCTCAATACCCTTCTCTGAAATCTTGTGACCGAGTACTATCCCTTCCTTGACCATGAAGTGGCATTTCTCCCAATTCAGCACCAGGTTTGTTTCTTCACAACGTTTAAGTACCCTGCAAAGATTCAACAAACACGCAGGAAAGGACGCACCATACACAGAGAAGTCATCCATAAACACCTCTACCATCTCCTCTATAAGATCGGAGAAGATCGACATCATACACCGCTGATAGGTAGCCGGTGCATTACACAATCCAAACGGCATCCTTCGATATGCAAAGGTACCGTAGGGACATGTAAAAGTCGTTTTCTCCTGATCGTTTGGGTGAATAGGTATTTGAAAGAAACCGCTATACCCATCGAGAAAACAGTAGTAAGGGTGATTTGCAAGTCTCTCAAGCATCTGATCAATAAAGGCAAAGGGAAATGGTCTTTTCTTGTCGCAAGGTTAAGCTTTCTATAGTCAATACACATTCTATGACCAGTAATGGTCCTAGTAGGGATAAGTTCATCCTTTTCATTTCTTATGACCGTGATCCCTCCCTTCTTAGGCACCACGTGTACAGGTGAAACCCACGTGCTGTCACTTATGGGATAGATCACGTCAGCCTCTAAATGCTTAAGGATTTCTTTCTTAACAACCTCTTTCAAGTTAGGATTCAAACGCCTTTGGTGTTCTACAGAAGTGGCGTTTTCATTATCCAAATGAATCCTATGAGTGCATAGCATTGGGGAAAGGCCTTTGAGGTCACTTAAAGAGTACCCAATGGCCTTCCTATACTTCCTCAGCTCAGTTAAGAGCGAGTGCAACTCATCATCATTGAGGTTTTCATTTACAATTACGGGATAGGTGTTATTAGGTCCCAAGAAGGCATACCTTAGCCCTTTCGGGAGCTCCTTGAGGTCCACCTTTGGGGCCAGAAGCTCACTCCAGTCATCCTCGTGGCTGTTGTTGTTTCTTTCCTCCTTGGAACTCTCCATTGCACTCGAGGCATGGCCCTTCAGACTGCTTTCTTCTATCGCTATCCCTCCTGTGATCGAGTTCTCCGGTCGATTCTCGTCTCGATGTCGTCTAGATCGAGCCATTTCGCTCGATTCGCTTACTCGATGTGATATGGATCGAGTAAGGGATCGAGACGATGAGTCGATCTTTTGATTGGACTCCAAAATGATCGGGACACTTCTATCGATCGTCGACTCGATTATTTCTCCTGATCAAGCGGCCTTCTCGATCTGTTGGTCGATTGTTGGGCCGGATCGAGTTGAGTGCTCGATTGGCTTGCCGATCTGACTCCTGGATCGAGTGATGGCGTCGATCTCGGGGTCGATTTCTAGGCAACATCCTTCTTCATTCTTGATGATCCTCCTCGAATCTAGCAGGTTCACGTACTCTTGAGTTCTCTGGTCCACATAGCCAAACTCTCCTGGCTCCTTAGTGAGTGCTAGCTTCAAATGGTCTTCTATAGCTAGCTCTTCCAGCAACTCATCCGCCAAGGCATCCATCGTTTCGATATAGAAAGCTTGTCCTTCAATGGTTGGCTTCTTTAGAACCTTGTTGATGTCAAAGTCTAGCCTAATCTCTTTCCCCAAATACAAGGCAATCTTCCCATTCTTCACGTCTATTATGGCTCCGGCGGTTGCTAGGAATGGTCTCCCTAAGATGAGTGGGTCTTTCGGCTCCTCGTCCATCTCCAGCACTATAAAGTCTGTAGGTACGTTTACTCCACTGATTCGCACCGGCAAGTCTTCAAGCAACCCCACTGGTAGCCTCACGCTCCTATCAGCCAACACCAATGAGATCCGACATTCCTTAAACCGAGTGAAACCAAGCTTCTTAGCCACGGAGTGAGGCATCAAGTTTATGCTGGCTCCGAGATCACACAAGCAGCTCTTGAACTCAAGGGGACCCAAAGCACACGGTATGGTGAAGCTTCCAGGATCTCCCAGCTTCTTAGGCGCTATCTCCTTATGAATAACCGCGCTACACTCTTCGCTTAGTACAAACACTTCTTTGCTTTCTTTGTTCTTCTTGGCAAGGGTGTCCTTGAAAAACTTGGCGCACTTGGGCATCATGGCGAGACAGTCTACAAGAGGCAGCTTTATCTCCACGTCTCTCAAGTGCTTCTCAAATAGGATTCGGTGCTTCTCTATTAACTGCTTTTTGAACCGACCCGGGAATGGCAACTTTGGTACGTAAGGTGGGGGCACGTATTCATCCTTCTCCTTGGTGGTTTTCTCAGCCTTCTTCTCAACGAATGCCTTGTCACCTCTCCTCGGTCCTTGGATCCATACGTTGTCAAAGTTTATCTCCTCATTATCAGCTGAAAGTTTACCCTCCCCCTCTTGAATTACAACGTCCTCGTTGGTCTTTGTAGAAACCGGAGGATCAAGCTCTTTGCCACTTCTCAACGTAATAGCATTGGCATACTCCTTTGGATTTTGTTCACACTTTCCCGGAAGGCTGTTCTGTCCACTCGTGCTTGCTTTGCCCTTCTCTAGCTGCTTGATCTTGTTGTTGAGGTTTGTTATTTGAGTAGAGAAGTCGGTTAAGGATGAATCCAGCCGAGTGTTCATTTCAGGGAACTTTTGATTTGTAGAAGCTTGCCCTTGTATTAGCTGTTGGAACATTGCTTGAACCGGATAAACTTGTTGTTGCATCGGTTGTTGTTGTTGTTGAGGTGCAAAGCCCGGAGGGTAGTTAGAAGTATAACCCTTGTTTTGTTGTTGTTGCCCTTGGAAGTTGCCTTGCCCTTGACCTTGGAATCCACTGCTTGGTTGAAAGCCTTTGTTGTAAGGGATGAAAGGCTTAGCTTGTTGAGCAGGGTACACTTGATCTTTAGGGTTGGCTACATTGGTGCTTCGGTAAGAGAGGTTGTTGTTCTGGTAGCCTTGGTTGTAGCCTTGAGACTTGTAGTTGTTCTGACCGGCTACCCAATTTGCTTCTTCTTGGCTTAGCTCTAACTCTTCTTGGTTGTCCTCAGCTTCACCAACGAAGTGAACATGCTTCTGATTAGCTAAGACCAACTTGTCAATCTTCTCATGCAACGATTTGAGCTCCTTCTTGTGAGACTCTAGTTCTGATCCCCTTGGTGCTCGGTCATAATCCTCGGCATAGTTTCCATCACTCAACGCAAGGTTCTCTATTAGCTCCATACCCTCTTCTACTTCTTGACCGAGGAAGTTGCCTTTGCTAGCTGTATCAAGCAACAACCGGATCTTTGGTGAAGCTCCACGGTAGATTATGCTGAGTAGAGTCTCCTCACTGAACCCGTGATGAGGACATTGGATCGTGTAGTCTTTGAAACGCTCCATAGCCTCATTGAAAGTCTCATTGTTCCTTTGAGTGAAGCCGCTGATTTCACTTCTCAACCGAGCAGTCCTGGTGCTTGAGAAGAACTTGGAGAGGAAAGCCTTCTTACACTCAGCCCATGATGTGATGGTGCCTTTTGGTAGGGTCTTCTCCCAATGTCTAGCTTTGTCTCCGAGGGAAAAGGGGAAGAGACGCAGCTTGAAGGCAACTTCTGATATACCGTTGATCTTGATCATTCCACACACTTGCTCAAAATTGTCCAAGAGTTCCAACGGGTCTTCCATTGCTAAGCCGTGGAACTTGTTGTTTTGCACCATAGATATGAAGCCCGGCTTGATCTCAAAGTTGTTGTTTTGTACCAGAGGAGGAGTGATCCCAAACCTATTGTGGTGGGTATTGGGAGCATCTCCGGCTCCTATGATCCTCGGAGATCTAGCCGCGTGTTGGGGGATACCATTGCCCCGTCCTGCTAGAGGAGGACCTTCAGGATGCTCATTCTCAGCCATGTCTTCAAAGTTGACCTGACCGTTCTGAACTATCTCTTCAAATGCTCTTGTTTGATCTCTGACTCTCCTTTGACGTGAGTGTCCGAGTTGATGTATGTTGTCAAGCGGTTGAAGAAGGTTGTTATCTCCACGTGAACGTAAATTCATGTACCTGAAAGTACACGGTTTAGAATAGTATTAGTAACTTGAAAAAAAAGGTAAAGACTTAGTCTTTGCTAAGACCCAAATCTCTATGTTCTCTAAGCAACCTAGAATGGCAACGGCGCCATTTGATAATCGTTTTTCTTT
Source organism: Thlaspi arvense (assembly GCA_911865555.2). Lineage (NCBI taxonomy): Eukaryota > Viridiplantae > Streptophyta > Magnoliopsida > Brassicales > Brassicaceae > Thlaspi > Thlaspi arvense. The sequence goes on along the minus strand of OU466858.1, from coordinate 55,027,192 downwards.
ACGGTCTAATGCAGCAGAGAACTTATCAAAACTCTAATGCATGCAACGTTGTAGTAAGGCATGCAGAGAGTGTCAATCCAGTTCTAGACGATAGAGAATCCACAGAGAATGCAAGATCTAGGACAAATCTAAGTGAAATGAGACAGTTTGTTGAGAAAATCTTGAAAACTAATTGCAGCAACCTAAACAGAGTGAAACCTATTTTAAAAATACTAGAAAGCAAGTAGTTACCACGAGGAATAAACAGATAAATAAAAGGGAAGAGCTTCGAATTGTTAAAATTCGACTAGTGGATCGACCACAAGATCGACCACTAGATCGAGCAGAAACGATCGATCTCGTCTAAAAACGTAAGAACAAGGAATCTAAAGACCAGGAAGCTATCAAACAACAAGCAAAAGGTGATATGCGACGCAAATAAGCTAAAGAGAAGGGTTTCAGGGTCGAGATTCATATAAGGGGTTTCAAAGGTTGACCTTGGGTTTGAAACTTTAGATCGACTCACTTGGTGAGGGTCTCTAAGCCTCGAAAACAAAACAAGATCTATCTGTGGCTTTTGGTATAGATCACTCTTTCATCCTCTCCTCCAAACCCATGGCTTTTGGTGGAAAAAGAGGTTGAAAGGCAAGGAAAACAGATTTCGAACAATGGCTTAACTAGTCCCCCAAACTACCATGGCTTTTGGGAAGGGGTAACTAATCACTAAGGTGAGATCTTCCGAGGTCCCTGGATCCTGTCAAGGTAAGGGACCTCTCGGATCGTGAAGCTCTTGGCGTGAGAGTCTTCAAGCATTAAGCTTTCATCACCTTAGAAGAGATAGATTTAAAACGTTTAGAAAACAAGCCAAGATCGAACCTTTTCTACCCCTTAATCCTCTCAACCCTTAACCCTGAATGAACTACTCACTACACATAAAGGAAATCAAGCAAAGACGAAGAGAAGAAACGATAAACATGAAAGATAAACTGGATTAAAAACGATAAAGATTCGAAAATACAAAAGCTTGAAACTGTTCTACAATGGTGTTCTTCCGAAAAAAAACGAGAGAGAAAACTTGAAGGAAAAAGTTAGAAAATCTAAAAGTTCTCCAAAAAGCATTCGCCGCCTTGCCTAATATGTCAAAACAGTCCAATGGTCCCCCCTTCGCTAACAGCCAAAAACGGTTGAAAGGACAGAGATCGACCATTGGATAGAGTTGTTCTCTCGATCATATCCGGCCATCGTGTCTTCAGCTCGATCCGGGTCTCGATCTTCTTCGGTGAATCGAGTGCTGCATCCGATCTCGGTATCGATCTTTGGGAGGATCGAGTGGTGTACTCGATCCGGCTCTCGCTCTGCATGGCATCATTTACGTCCGTACCGATGCATCGACTGCTTCGCTCGATCTCCGTCTCGATCATTATCCTTGGATCGCCTAGTTGGCTCGATCTTCTGGTCGATCAACTCCTAGATCGACCGGCCATGCTCGATCTGATACTCGATCACTGGTCCTTAGCATTTTCCCGAGCTTCCATGAACCGCTACATTGGTCTCCACACCTCCACGAACCTCCATGTCTCCAAAGCAACCATAAACAACCTGGAATGGATGCAAAATGCATAGAAAATGCAAATGCTGATGCAATAATGCTCTAGGACTCTAAGTGATGCAATCTAACCTAAAACATGATACAAATGCATGAAAAACTATCTAATGAGTATGCAAAATGTATGCAAAATGCAATGACATCAACTCCCCCAAACTGACTTCTTGCTTGCCCTCAAGCAACAAAAACAAACAAGTAAGGAAAAGAAGTTTTCAGAAAAATCAAAGGGGTTTTAGACTTTTTGCAAAGGTGCCTTTCGAATAGATCATCTCAACGTCCTAGTTCTGAATTCTAGAATGCAGTGTACAAACTCTACTTCAAAGAACTTAGCCATATTCATCACATGTTGAATTTCAGATCATGACTCTCATATCCCAAACAATCCGAGAATCCTATCCTTTAACATTCAATTAATGATCAAACCATGAATCACACTTATGCACTTAAAACATAATACATTTGGCTAAGGACAAGGTCATGAGACAAAGATGATCTCATTCAAGTGGGTGATTCAAACAATGGGTTATCTCAAAAAGGATCGAACTTATGCATAATGCTAAAGGTAAAGACAATTGATGCATACATGACTAGACTCTCATCTACCCATATACACTAACAATGATCCTAAACCCCTCTCATTTTCTTTCTTTTCAAGCTCACTCACCCTTAGAAACTTCCCAAACAACAAGGCAATAAGCCAAGCATAACCCACAAACATAGAGAACAACTTTACTCTTCTTTAGTGGTGGTTGAACACAAATTTAAAGCTTTTTAAAAACTTGGTAACTCTCTTCCCTTATTATTATTATTTTTTTTTTATTTTGGCCTTTGGCTCTTTTCTTTTTGATTCTCTCTTTTTATTATTATTATTATTTTTTTTTTTTTTTGAGAGTCACCTTCTTTTCTTTTAAAATAGAACAAACCACCACTTAAAACCATGAGTCTTTATTTTCAAACCCCAAATCATTTCTTTTTTTAAACCGAAAACAAATAAGCAAAATTTCTTTTAACACCAATGAATCCTAGCCCCAAAACAAACCTAGAACTAGCTTCAAAATGCAAAGCTAGCATCAATATGAAAGCCTAATCATGTCGCCTAAACCTAACATTTTATGCCAAGTTCAATCTGGAAATAAGGCCTCACATCACACAAGAAAGATTTGGCTTGAAAGGAAGGCTAGGTTCAGGGTGTGGTGTTCTATTCAGACTTACAAAGAGTGGTAGAAAGGGGTAAGAAAGCCTGAATATATATATGTGATCCATGTACTTCATTTCAAATGCACAAGTGTGATAATTCAAATTCAGATTAGGGTTTTCACTTAGTAGGAAAGGATTCAATTCAAGTATGTTCAACTTAAGCCACGAAAATCAAAGCAAATGATCCAAGTATGGTTAGAACTTAACTTCAAGTTTGCACAAGCACTAAAGAACTACTAACTAGGATATTGAAGTGATGCATAAGTAAAACACCTTTTTAAGAAATTTTAACCCCTTGTGCAAATGCAATCAACCTAAGTGATATGAGAAATTCTAGACTCAATCCTACATGTTTTTAAAGAAATGAATGCAACTACATGAATTTTGAAAAAAAAAAATTTTAAAATTTTACCAATTTTTCATGACTAAGACTCAAGGATGCAAAAGAAAAATAAGATCAAAGAACACAAGATTAAATCACACAAGTACTCCCCCAAACTTGCTTGACACCGTCCCGGTGGCAAACTCATCCGAAGGAGAAATCAAACACAATGCAAGAAATAAGAGATGTGCGGTTATATACAATGGAGGAAGGTTGTTACCTCTTGTCTAGGCTCGGCTGGAACTTGAGGACGTTCCAGAGGAGCTAGAGATTGTTGCCTTTCCTTTGTTACCTGGTTCTTGGAGGGAGTGGCGAGCTGGTTGAATGTTTTCTCCTTGGGTCTCGCGGATCACAACTCCTCCGGTTGAGAGTCTCCTCTTCTCGGGTTGTTGCATCTCCTGGCTTACAGCTGGCTTAGGCTGGCTTCCTTGGAGTTGTTTGACCTTCTTCCCCAGCTTCTTAAGCATCTTCCCTTGCCACTTGTTGATCTTCCGCTGCATCTCCACCACCGAGGCTAAGAACTTCTCGGTTTTGGTCCTCGGCTCAAAATCCAGCTTTGGCAATGTGTAAGCCTCGGGTATCTCATCCGCTGTCCCTGGAGATTCTGACCTTTGGCGCGGTTCAATGGCTGCAGCTGGCGGTCCTCCTAAAGGAGCAAAACACTCCTCCTCCGTTGGTAAGAACTCTATGTTCCCAACACCAAGTAGCTCTGTTTCATCCTTGTTGGGAAGAATGCACACTCGCTTCTTGTCCTCATCATCAATGAAGAGGTAAGCATAGAACCCCTCAGCTGGCGTGCGTCCCAAGCTATCAGTGTTTCTCATGTATGCTTCATCCATGAAGGCTCGGTTTGGGACGTAAGCAAAGTCATGGATGGGCACACCGGCTTGCACGAACAAGGGAGTAAGGAAGCCGCCAATGTAGGATGATGTTGCCTTGCACCGTAAGGCATAAGCCTTGTACTTCACCAGAGAAGCCGCGAGTACACAGCCGTAGTTCACTTCATCGCCGAGTTCATCTTCAATGGGATCTTCATTCTCGTCCGGATCGGACACCAAATGCTTCAAACCTTGGAAAAGGAAGCACAGCTCCGTCTTCGTAACAGTAGGAGTAACTGACCTTCCACTGAATGTATTAGCAATCAGCTTCAAGGTATACCTCAGCACTGGACTCCTAACTCTCTTGATCTTGGCGGTGTTGGCTTTGTAGTCTTCGTTGCTGATTAGGTCCCAAAACTCGTCGGCTTTCTTGAAGGCAGGGAACTCCACCTTGTGTGCATCAGCCTTGAGACCGTAGGCTTGGCATAGCTCGGGGATGGATAGCGTGTAAGCTTGGCGGCCAACCTTGAAGTAGAGATGGCCTTGAGAAGGAACAGGAGCACTCGGATTCTCGTACCGGAACTCCAAGGTTGCAAGGAAATCAATTGTCACCTCGGGGATAGTAGGGCAGTCCATCCGCGACAAACACCTCAGACCAATGTTGTTGAGGAGTTGATCGAAGTCTCCAAGAAGCCTGAGCCTGGACAGAAGCCCTCGATCAGCAAACTTCGTGGGTTCAAACCGGAGCCTCTCCAACCTCTTCTTATCCCTCTTCTCTTCTTTGCTCCACCGGACCCTCTCTTGAGCAACCACCTCTTGAGTTTCTCCTTCTTGTGCTTGCTCCTCTCTGTTCTCTTTGGTGCCATTGCTCCTGAAAACATTTCTAGAGAATGTTTAGCAAAGGGCGATTTGATGAGAATAAGAGGATAAGAGAAGAAGATTTATATGGACTACCCAAGAATTTTGGGGATCAAGCAAAAATATTAGCTAAATAAAAGGAAATCAAATCTTTGATATACTGAAAATCCAGAATTTTTCCTAATACTTAGCTAATTTTAAAAATTCGAATTTGATCCTATATCCTAAAACAAGAACTTGCGATTTTTAAGGAGATTTTCTTGAAATAAAATCATTAAAATCCGAAAATACCTTTTGCAAGTGTGAAGGATACTTTGTTAAACCTTTAAAGCTTTTAAAAATTCTCACTCTCTTTGTAGGAAAACTCGAGCAAAAAGAAGTGAGAGAGTGAGAAGCAAGTTGAAACATTTAAAGAGTTTAACAAAACCAAAACAATGGGTGGTCAAAGTGGTTTTCTGACAAAAGTCTTGGTCAAGGCACATCTTTCATGGTCAAAGATGCTTGCCTTGACCAAGTTTGAATTTAAAAACTGGAGGGAAAAACAATAAAGAGGGAAAGAAATTTGTTACCTCGGCATGAGATCGAGTCCTTTTGGTCGATCTAGGACTCGATCTCATGCCTAAAATGGCTTAGATCGAGAGGGTTACTCGATTTGGGACTCGATTCAAAGTGAATCGAGTCCTGGATCGATTGGCTCTCTCGATCAATGAGATGTTGGCTCCTTGGCTAAGTCCCTCTGATCGAGCTAAGTCCTCGATTTAGGGGTCGATTTGGCTTGGATCGAGTGGTGGATCGAGTCGAGTGATCGATCAATTTTGCCACAGATTTTCCCGAGAGAAATTAGATCGGTCGATCCGGTTTGAATCGATCGATCCTTTTTCGTCAAGGTCGATCTTGTCACTCGTTCTCGTCTAGATCGACTGGCTCCTCTCGATTCACTGACTCGATCTAGCAAAGATCGAGTCAGGTTCAGTCGATCTAGCACTCGATCTCTAGCCTTATCGTAGCCCCTATTGCTCCTTTTGGACCTCAAAGACAAGGTTTAGATTCCTTAAACCGGCTCCTACACACTAAAAACATAAAAGCATAAAATTAGAAGAGAAATGAAAGCAAAAATATGTACAAGATAGACATGGGAATGCCTCCCAAGTGCGCTTTCTTTAACGTCTTTAGCTAGACCTTACTTGGCTAGGCGGATGGTGGGTCTTGGAGAAGCACCGAGGTACTCTCCTTGTCAAAGCTGTCTGCTAGGTAGGGCTTGACTCTATGCCCGTTGACGGTGAATGCACTACCGCTTCTTCCCATCAGAGTAACAGCTCCGTAAGGCAAGACCTCTTGAATCACGAACGGTCCACTCCACCTTGATTTTAGCTTGCCCGGGAAGAGCTTCAGCCTCGAGTTGTACAACAACACCAGTCCTCCTTCCTTAAGCTCCTTGGCAACCAGTTTCTTGTCATGAGCCTCCTTAGTTCGCTCCTTGTAGATCTTGGAATTCTCGTAAGCATTCAACCTCAACTCGTCCAGTTCATGTAGCTGAATGAGACGCTTTTCCTGAGCCGTCTTGAGATCAAAGTTCAGCCTCTTCACAGCCCATAATGCACGGTGTTCTAGCTCAACCGGGAGGTGACAACTCTTTCCATATAGAAGAGTGAAAGGAGTTGTACCAATCGGCGTTTTGAAAGCGGTACGGTAAGCCCAAAGAGCATCGTCCAGCTTCACTGACCAGTCCTTCCTTGTTGCTCCAACGGTCTTCTCCAGAATAGCTTTGATCTGCCTGTTAGAGACTTCCACCTGACCGCTCGTTTGAGGATGATACGGTGTAGCCACCTTATGCTTAACCCCATACTTTCTCAAGAGGCTCTCAAAAACCTTGTTTACAAAATGGCTTCCTCCGTCACTTATAACTGCCTTGGGTACCCCGAACCTTGGAAAGATGATACTCCTGAACAACTTGATCACAACCTTCGAGTCATTTGTAGGGGAAGCAACAGCCTCAACCCATTTGGAGACATAATCCACAGCTACTAAGATGTATTTGTTGCCGTATGAAGAAGGGAAAGGCCCCATGAAGTCAATACCCCACGCATCGAACACGTCAACCTCGAAGATAGGAACTTGGGGCATTTCATTCCTTTTGGTAATGTTCCCTGCTCGCTGACATGCCTCACAGCTCTTCACAAACTCGTGTGCATCTCTGAATATAGATGGCCACCAGAAACCCGCTTGCAACACCTTCGTGGCTGTTTTGAACGAAGCGAAATGTCCTCCGTAGGAAGAGCCGTGGCAATGATAGAGAATATCCTTGGCTTCTTCCTTTGTAACACATCTCCGGTACAAGCTGTCTACTCCTCTTTTGTATAAGTAGGGCTCATCCCAAAAGTAATCACTAGCCTCCCTCAAAAACTTTTTCTTGTGATAGCCGTTGAGATGTGTTGGCTCCTCACCACATGCTAGGTAGTTCACCACATCAGCATACCATGGTAGATCCTCCTCTTTGAAACTCAACACTTCCTCAAACCTTCCTTCTAGCTTCCCACAAACCGCGGTAGTAATTGCCATAAGTTGTTCTTCTGGAAGAGAGTCGTCTAAAGGGAGAGACTCGTTGATCCTTAGCCTTGAGAGGTGGTCAGCGACTCCATTTTCTATCCCCTTCTTGTCTTTAATTTCCATGTCAAACTCCTGAAGTAAGAGAATCCATCTTAAGAGCCGAGGTTTGGTATCTTTCTTTGAGTAGATGTACCGCAGAGCAGCATGATCCGTGTATACAATAGCCTTGGAGCCAACGAGATATGATCTGAACTTCTCAAAGGCGAAGACTACTGCAAGCAGCTCCTTCTCCGTAGTGGTGTATCGTGATTGCGTGTCATCCAAGGTCCTCGAAGCATAATAGATCACATGTAGCTTCTTGTCCTTCTTCTGACCAAGGACTGCTCCTACAACATAGTCACTAGCATCACACATAATCTCAAAAGGGAGAGACCAGTCTGGTGCTTGGACTATAGGGGCTGACATGAGGGCTTCCTTGATGGTCACGAAAGCCTTCAAACACTCCTCATCGAATACAAACTCAGCTTCTTTGCACAACAGCCGTGTAAGGGGGCGTGCAATCTTGGAGAAGTCTTTGATGAAGCACCTATAGAACCCCGCGTGTCCCAAGAAGCTTCTGATCCCTTTAACATTAACCGGCGGCTCCAAACCCATCATAACCTCAACCTTAGCCTGATCAACCTCAATACCCTTCTCTGAAATCTTGTGACCGAGTACTATCCCTTCCTTGACCATGTAGTGGCATTTCTCCCAATTCAGCACCAGGTTTGTTTCTTCACAACATTTAAGTACGCTGCAAAGATTCAACAAACACGCAGGAAAGGACGCACCATACACAGAGAAGTCATCCATAAACACCTCTACCATCTCCTCTATAAGATCGGAGAAGATCGACATCATACATCGCTGAAAGGTAGTCGGTGCATTACACAATCCAAACGGCATCCTTCGATATGCAAAGGTACCGTAGGGACATGTAAAAGTCGTTTTCTCCTGATCGTTTGGGTGAATAGGTATTTGAAAGAAACCGCTATACCCATCGAGAAAACAGTAGTAAGGGTGATTTGCAAGTCTCTCAAGCATCTGATCAATAAAAGGCAAAGGGAAATGGTCCTTTCTTGTCGCAAGGTTAAGCTATCTATAGTCAATACACATTCTATGACCAGTAATGGTCCTAGTAGGGATAAGTTCATCCTTTTCATTTCTTATGACCGTGATCCCTCCCTTCTTAGGCACCACGTGTACAGGTGAAACCCACGTGCTGTCACTTATGGGATAGATCACGTCAGCCTCTAAAAGCTTAAGGATTTCTTTCTTAACAACCTCTTTCAAGTTAGGATTCAAACGCCTTTGGTGTTCTACAGAAGTGGCGTTTTCATTATCCAAATGAATCCTATGAGTGCATAGCATTGGGGAAAGGCCTTTGAGGTCACTTAAGGAGTACCCAATGGCCTTCATATACTTCCTCAGCTCAGTTAAGAGCGAGTGCAACTCATCATCATTGAGGTTTTCATTTACAATTACGGGATAGGTGTTATTAGGTCCCAAGAAGGCATACCTTAGCCCTTTCGGGAGCTCCTTGAGGTCCACCTTTGGGGCCAGAAGCTCACTCCAGTCATCCTCGTGGCTGTTGTTGTTGCTTTCCTCCTTGGAACTCTCCATTGCACTCGAGGCATGGCCCTTCAGACTGCTTTCTTCTATCGCTATCCCTCCTGTGATCGAGTTCTCCGGTCGATTCTCGTCTCGATGTCGTCTAGATCGAGCCATTTCGCTCGATTCGCTTACTCGATGTGATATGGATCGAGTAAGGGATCGAGACGATGAGTCGATCTTTTGATTGGACTCCAAAATGATCGGGACACTTCTCTCGATCGTCGACTCGATTATTTCTCCTGATCAAGCGGCCTTCTCGATCTGTTGGTCGATTGTTGGGCCGGATCGAGTTGATTGCTCGATTGGCTTGCCGATCTGACTCCTGGATCGAGTGATGGCGTCGATCTCGGGGTCGATTTCTAGGCAACATCCTTCTTCATTCTTGATGATCCTCCTCGAATCTAGCAGGTTCACGTACTCTTGAGTTCTCTGGTCCACATAGCCAAACTCTCCTGGCTCCTTAGTGAGTGCTAGCTTCAAATGGTCTTCTATAGCTAGCTCTTCCAGCAACTCATCCGGCAAGGCATCCATCGTTTCGATATAGAAAGCTTGTCCTTCAATGGTTGGCTTCTTTAGAACCTTGTTGATGTCAAAGTCTAGCCTGATCTCTTTCCCCAAATGCAAGGCAATCTTCCCATTCTTCACGTCTATTATGGCTCCGGCGGTTGCTAGGAATGGTCTCCCTAAGATGAGTGGGTCTTCCGGCTCCTCGTCCATCTCCAGCACTATAAAGTCTGTAGGTACGTTTACTCCACTGATTCGCACCAGCAAGTCTTCAAGCAACCCCACTGGTAGCCTCACGCTCCTATCAGCCAACACCAATGAGATCCGACATTCCTTAAACCGAGTGAAACCAAGCTTCTTAGCCACGGAGTGAGGCATCAAGGTTATGCTGGCTCCGAGATCACACAAGCAGCTCTTGAACTCAAGGGGACCCAAAGCACACGGTATGGTGAAGCTTCCAGGATCTCCCAGCTTCTTAGGCACTATCTCCTTATGAATAACCGCGCTACACTCTTCGCTTAGTACAAGCACTTCTTTGCTTTCTTTGTTCTTCTTGGCAAGGGTGTCCTTGAAAAACTTGGTGCACTTGGGCATCATGGCGAGACAGTCTACAAGAGGCAGCTTTATCTCCACGTCTCTCAAGTGCTTCTCAAATAGGATTCGGTGCTTCTCTATTAACTGCTTTTTGAACCGACCCGGGAATGGCAACTTTGGTACGTAAGGTGGGGGCACGTATTCATCCTTCTCCTTTGTGGTTTTCTCAGCCTTCTTCTCAACGAATGCCTTGTCACCTCTCCTCGGTCCTTGGATCCATACGTTGTCAAAGTTTATCTCCTCATTATCAGCTGAAAGTTTACCCTCCCCCTCTTGAATTACAACGTCCTCGTTGGTCTTTGTAGAAACCGGAGGATCAAGCTCTTTGCCACTTCTCAACGTAATAGCATTGGCATACTCCTTTGGATTTTGTTCACACTTTCCCGGAAGGCTGTTCTGTCCACTCGTGCTTGCTTTGCCCTTCTCTAGCTGCTTGATCTTGTTGTTGAGGTTTGTTATTTGAGTAGAGAAGTCGGTTAAGGATGAATCCAGCCGAGTGTTCATTTCAGGGAACTTTTGATTTGTAGAAGCTTGCCCTTGTATTAGCTCTTGGAACATTGCTTGAACCGGATAAACTTGTTGTTGCATCGGTTGTTGTTGTTGTTGAGGTGCAAAGCTCGGAGGGTAGTTAGAAGTATAACCCTTGTTTTGTTGTTGTTGCCCTTGGAAGTTGCCTTGCCCTTGACCTTGGAATCCACTGCTTGGTTGAAAGCCTTTGTTGTAAGGGATGAAAGGCTTAGCTTGTTGAGCAGGGTACACTTGATCTTTAGGGTTGGCTACATTGGTGCTTCGGTAAGAGAGGTTGTTGTTCTGGTAGCCTTGGTTGTAGCCTTGAGACTTGTAGTTGTTCTGACCGGCTACCCAATTTGCTTCTTCTTGGCTTAGCTCTAACTCTTCTTGGTTGTCCTCAGCTTCACCAACGAAGTGAACATGCTTCTGATTAGCTAAGACCAACTTGTCAATCTTCTCATGCAACGATTTGAGCTCCTTCTTGTGAGACTCTAGTTCTGATCCCCTTGGTGCTCGGTCATAATCCTCGGCATAGTTTCCATCACTCAACGCAAGGTTCTCTATTAGCTCCATACCCTCTTCTACTTCTTGACCGAGCAAGTTGCCTTTGCTAGCTGTATCAAGCAACAACCGGATCTTTGGTGAAGCTCCACGGTAGATTGTGCTGAGTAGAGTCTCCTCACTGAACCCGTGATGAGGACATTGGATCGTGTAGTCTTTGAAACGCTCCATAGCCTCGTTGAAAGTCTCATTGTTCCTTTGAGTGAAGCCGCTGATTTCACTTCTCAACCGAGCAGTCCTGGTGCTTGAGAAGAACTTGGAGAGGAAAGCCTTCTTACACTCAGCCCATGATGTGATGGTGCCTTGTGGTAGGGTCTTCTCCCAATGTCTAGCTTTGTCTCCGAGGGAAAAGGGGAAGAGACGCAGCTTGAAGGCATCTTCTGATATACCGTTGATCTTGATCATTCCACACACTTGCTCAAAATTGTCCAAGAGTTCCAACGGGTCTTCCATTGCTAAGCCGTGGAACTTGTTGTTTTGCACCATAGATATGAAGCCCGGCTTGATCTCAAAGTTGTTGTTTTGTACCGGAGGAGGAGTGATCCCAAACCTATTGTGGTGGGTATTGGGAGCATCTCCGGCTCCTATGATCCTCGGAGGTCTAGCCGCGTGTTGGGGGATACCATTGCCCCGTCCTGCTAGAGGAGGACCTTCAGGATGCTCATTCTCAGCCATGTCTTCAAAGTTGACCTGACCGTTCTGAACTATCTCTTCAAATGCTCTTGTTTGATCTCTGACTCTCCTTTGACGTGAGTGTCCGAGTTGATGTATGTTGTCAAGCGGTTGAAGAAGGTTGTTATCTCCACGTGAACGTAAATTCATGTACCTGAAAGTACACGGTTTAGAATAGTATTAGTAACTTGAAAAAAAAGGTAAAGACTTAGTCTTTGCTAAGACCCAAATCTCTATGTTCTCTAAGCAACCTAGAATGGCAACGGCGCCATTTGATAATCGTTTTTCTTTACGGTCTAATGCAGCAGAGAACTTATCAAAACTCCAATGCATGCAACGTTGTAGTAAGGCAAGCAGAGAGTGTCAATCCAGTTCTAGGCGATAGAGAATCCACAGAGAATGCAAGATCTAGGACAAATCTAAGTGAAATGAGACAGTTTGTTGAGAAAATCTTGAAAACTAATTGCAGCAACCTAAACAGAGTGAAACCTATTTTAAAAATACTAGAAAGCAAGTAGTTACCACGAGGAATAAACAGATAAATAAAAGAGAAGAGCTTCGAATTGTTAAAATTCGACTAGTGGATCGACCACAAGATCGACCACTAGATCGAGCAGAAACGATCGATCTCGTCTAAAAACGTAAGAACAAGGAATCTAAAGACCAGGAAGCTATCAAACAACAAGCAAAAGGTGATATGCGATGCAAATAAGCTAAAGAGAAGGGTTTCAGGGTCGAGATTCATATAAGGGGTTTCAAAGGTTGACCTTGGGTTTGAAACTTTAGATCGACTCACTTGGTGAGGGTCTCTAAGCCTCATAAACAAAACAAGATCTATCTGTGGCTTTCGGTATAGATCACTCTTTCATCCTCTCCTCCAAACCCATGGCTTTTGGTGGAAAAAGAGGTTGAAAGGCAAGGAAAACAGATTTCGAACAATGGCTTAACTAGTCCCCCAAACTACCATGGCTTTTGGGAAGGGGTAACTAATCACTAAGGTGAGATCTTCCAAGGTCCCTGGATCCTGTCAAGGTAAGGGACCTCTCGGATCGTGAAGCTCTTGGCGTGAGAGTCTTCAAGCATTAAGCTTTCATCACCTTAGAAGAGATAGATTTAAAACGTTTAGAAAACAAACCAAGATCGAACCTTTTCTACCCCTTAATCCTCTCAACCCTTAACCCTGAATGAACTACTCACTACACATAAAGGAAATCAAGCAACGAAGAGAAGAAACGATAAACATGAAAGATAAACTGGATTAAAAACGATAAAGATTCGAAAATACAAAAGCTTGAAACTGTTCTACAATGGTGTTCTTCCGAAAAAAAACGAGAGAGAAAACTTGAAGGAAAAAGTTAGAAAATCTAAAAGTTCTCCAAAAAGCATTCGCCGCCTTTCCTAATATGTCAAAACAGTCCAATGGTCCCCCCTTCGCTAACAGCCAAAAACGGTTGAAAGGACAGAGATCGACCATTGGATCGAGTTGTTCTCTCGATCATATCCGGCCATCGTGTCTTCAGCTCGATCCGGGTCTCGATCTTCTTCGGTGAATCGAGTGCTGCATCCGATCTCGGTATCGATCTTTGGGAGGATCGAGTGGTGTACTCGATCCGGCTCTCGCTCTGCATGGCGTCATTTACGTCCGTACCGATGCATCGACTGCTTCACTCCATCTCCATCTCGATCATTATCCTTGGATCGCCTAGTTGGCTCGATCTTCTGGTCGATCAACTCCTAGATCGACCGGCCATGCTCGATCTGATACTCGATCACTGGTCCTTAGCATTTTCCCGAGCTTCCATGAACCGCTACATTGGTCTCCACACCTCCACGAACCTCCATGTCTCCAAAGCAACCATAAACAACCTGGAAGGGATGCAAAATGCAGAGAAAATGCAAATGCTGATGCAAGAATGCTCTAGGACTCTAAGTGATGCAATCTAACCTCAAACATGATACAAATGCATGAAAAACTATCTAATGAGTATGCAAAATGTATGCAAAATGCAATGACATCACTCCTCTATAGATGGTGCTCAAGAGTGTCTCCTCAGTGAAACCATGATGAGGACATGCAATGGTGTAGTCCTTGAACCGCTCCATTGCTTCACTAAAGGTCTCATTCTGCCCTTGTGTAAAACCGCTAATCTCACTCCTTAGCCGAGCTGTTCTTGTACTTGAGAAGAACTTTGACAGAAACGCCTTCTTGCAATCAGCCCATGAGGTTATAGTCCCTTGAGGTAAGGTCTTCTCCCAATGCCTTGCTTTATCCCCAAGTGAAAAAGGGAAAAGCCTAAGCTTGAAACTATCCTCCGAGATCCCATTGATCTTGATCATTCCACACACTTGCTCAAAGTTGTCTAAATGCTCCAAGGGATCCTCCATTGCAAGTCCATGGAACTTGTTGTTCTGCACCATTGAGACAAAGCCTGGCTTGATCTCGAAGTTGTTGTTTTGCACCGGTGGTGGAGTGATGCCAAAACGGTTGTGATGAGTGTTTGGTGCATCACCCGCACCAATGATCCTTGGTTGCGTTGGGGCGTGGTTGGGGTTTCCATTACCCCTACCAGCAGCAGCACGGTGAGGTGGAGCCTCAGCTTGGTCTTGCTCTGCCATGACCTTAAAATCAAGAATATCCGGTTGCAATATCTCCTCAAAGTCTTGTGCTTGTTCTACTGCCCTTCTTTGCCTTGCACTTCCAAGTTGATGAATGTTGTCTAGAGGTTGTAGTATGCTGTTGTCACCACTAGACCTCAGATTCATGTACCTAAGAAGACAAGTATGAAGGTAGATAGATTAGTAACCAAAGTAAAAATAAAGACTTAGTCTATACTAAGCTCCAAATCCTAATACTATCAAATCAAACCCAAGTTGGCAACGGAACCATTTGATAACTAAGTTTTTACACAGCTAGTTTAGATAAAAGATCCTCAAAGCACAGTATAGTTGTAGTATAGTGCAAGAGGTGTCAATCCAGCTCGGGTTGTCTTGAAAGATACTAGGAATGCAAGAGCTTTACAAAGCTAAGTGAAATCCGGATTATTTGAGGAGAAAATCTATGAAAACTAAATGCAACAACTAAATGACCATGAAAACTATTTTAAAATCTCTACTGATGGGTTAAACAACTACTAGATGACTTCTAAAAATTTAAAATGCAATACTACTAGTTTTTAAAATTCGAACACTAAAAGCAGACAAAACTGGAAAGTTCTAACAAGATGATTTTTAAGAAACTAAGACAAAAGATACGAACTTTAGAACTAGGAAATGAGCACTTTAAGTTTTAAAAGGCTAAAAGTGGATTCAAGGTTGAGGGTCATGCTTAAGAAGGATCAAGATTCAAGCTTGGGCTTTGAAAACATAGATCTACACATTTGAGTGCTATCTCTAAGTCTAGAGAAGCTAAATCTAGATTTATCCATGGTGTATGGTATAAACCCTTTCCTCACCCTTTCCTCCTAACCCATGGCGTATGGTGGAAAGATAGGTTGAAGAAAATTAAACATAGATCTCAAAAAATGGCCTAACTAGCTCCCTAAGCATCCATGGCGTTTGGGAAAGGATGGGCTAGTCTCTTGGATTTGGGTTTAATGGACCTCCTGAATCCTACTAAGGTAAGGAAATCCCAGAGATCAAAGATATCTTTCTCAAGAGTCTCTCGGCATTAAAACCCCCAAATCCCAGAAGAGATTAAGTTAAGAAAATAAAGACCCAAGCTTAAACCCTATAAACCCTCCTTAATCACCATAACCTTAAATCCTTGGAAAACTACCCACTACTCATGATTAAAATACTTGAAAATGCAAAGGATGAAAGGATAAACATGATTAAAACGATTAAGCAAGAAATATTAAGGGAAATACTTAAGATTAAGCAACATTAAAGTCTACAAAACAAGAAAAGCTTAAAAAGTAAACAATGGCGGTTTTTCCTAAAGGAAAGATAAAAGATAGGAGACAAAGTGTAAGATATCGAATGGCTCGCTTTTGTTGCCCATAAATAGGATAAAACCAAAAAGTGGTCCCCTCACTAAACTCCAAAAGTGAGCTGTCCGGATATGGTTTTAGAGATCGACCTGAGTCGTCGATCTCTAACTCGATCTTCTGCGTCGAACGTCCTCCCTTGCTCGATCTTCTGGTCGATTCAGTCGGGTGATCGAGTCGTAACCTCATTCTGGCCCTCGTTCTTCCTGGGCTTAGTTCTGTGTTCGTAGTCACGTTCGATCACTTTGGTCGATCTTGATCTCAATCCTTTTCCTTGAAACAACCCGAGTAACTCGATCTTCTGGTCGATCTCGTCTAGATCAACCTGCCTATCTCGATCTGCGCCTCAATGTCGGTTCCTCTGCTGCATGGCTAAGTTCCTCCACGTATCCATAGGCTCCCTTTCGATCCTTAGCATGTCCACGCACCGTCCATAGCTCCAGTTTATCCAAAACAACCTGAATATGATGTAAGAATGCAAGAAATATGCAAAATGCTAATGCAAAGTGTTCTAGGACCTAAAATGAGATAAATGGTGGAAACTAGCCTATTATGAAGGATGTATGCATGAAAACTACTCTAAATACATGCTAAATATACGAAATATATGAGTATATCATATAACGGCTATAACGCGGTATATACTTTGCGAGTAAGACGTAGAAAGCGAACTATTAAATGGCACCGTTGCCAATTGGGTCTAGCAATTGAGTATTAAACCTTTGGTTCTTGGCATGACTAGATTTTTACCTTTTTGACTATTAACACTTCTAATTGAGAACATTTTGTAGGTACTCTTACAACAATAAACAATGGAAGATGACAACTACCAAATCGAGCTGTTTGAAGACGCACAAGAACATCATAACGCGCCAAGCAGACAACTGACTATTGGTGAGTGCGACTTACCAAGCGGATACACAACAAGAGCCGGTATCATTCCTCCTTTGAGTGTTGTCGGCTATGAGATCAAAAGTACCATGCTTGCAATGGTGAGAAAGAACAAATACCACGGAAATCCGGTGGAAGATCACTTAGATCACTTTGATAACTTTGAGAAGATATGTTCTTTGACCAAACAAAAAGGCATCTCGGAGGACGGCTTCAAACTGCCGCTCTTTCCTTTCTCTCTTGGAGGAAAAGCTCACCAATGGGAAAAGACACTAAAGCCGGGTTCCATAACCACATGGGATGAATGTAAACAAGCATTCCTCACCATCCAGGATAGCCAAATTACGCTATGACATCTCCACGATCACACAAGCTGAAGGCGAACATTTTAGTGAAGCGTGGGAAAGACTAAAGATCTACTCCATCAAATGCCCTCACCATGGCTTTTGAAGTTCTTCACTATTAAGCATTCTCTACAGAGGAGTATTGAAGAGATACAGGACTTTGCTAGATACAGCATGAAATGGTCTCTTTCTTGGGAAGGATGTAGATGAAGGAATGCATCTAGTGGAAAACCTAGCAACAAGTGAAAGCCACTATGAAGAAGAATTTGATGACGCAAAAGCCGAGGCAAACAAGAACTGGAACACTGAGGTACTAGCATTACAAGAACAGTTGGATATGCTACTTAGAGCTCGAGACAAAACAAGCGTTGCTAAACACAAATCAATGTAAAATTTGGCCACGCGCTTTGAAGAAGCCCATGTAGTACATGCTACTTACCAATAAGGGGATCTCAACAATGCAACGCCAAATCTCCATGGAGTACAAAACAGCCACTACAACTCGTTCAACCAACATGGCTATGGTCCACCACCACACTACTCTCAGCTACCGCAATCACCATACCCACCACTATATAGTCATCACGGATACTACCCACCTCCTCAACAAGACTCGGACAACAAAGGCTTGCTTACTCAGCTTGTCCAATCATTGAGCACCCATACGCAACAAATGGACTACATGAAAACACGGATGAGCAAGTATGACACATAACGAAACATAATAAACTATCCGGGTTCTTGTGCTGAATCTACAAATTATCAAGCGCCCCCAACAATAGCCTATGTACATGCATTTCAGCTATGGATTGGGAAGATACTCCCACCTAGATAGTCTCCACCACACCTCACCGTGGACACTGAGAAACAATTTGGGGGGAGGGGTGTGAGCTTAATAAGTCCAAGGATGAAGCTGATGAGGAAATACAAGAAAGCATAGAGGACCAACTCTTCACTAAGCTACAAGAAAGAGATCAAGTGAGAAAGCCCTAGGAGTCACCGAAAGAGAGAAGCAAGGAGCAACGGTGTGTACCACCTCCTTACAAACCGCCGTATCCCTTTCCAATCCAATTCAAGAAGCAGCTCTTGGAGAAGTACAAGGCATTATTCGATGAGTAGTTAAAAAAGATTGAGCTCACGATACCTCTCATGGACGAGTTTGCCCTGGTACCCCCTACCAATTTTTTTTAAAGGAGGCTGTTTTAGAGAGAACAAAGGAACTCCAAGGCATGGTGGTGTTAACGGCCGAGTGCAGCACCATCATACAATAAAAGGTTGTCCCTAACAATCTACAGGATCTGGGAGGTTTTACCCTTCCATGCTCAATCGGACCACTCAAATTCAACAAGTCCCTTTGCGACTTGGGAACCAGCATGAGTCTTATGCCTCTTTCCATAGCAACTAGGCTCGGTTTTACTAGCTTCAAACCAAGTTGGATCTCCTTGATAGTAACCGATCGTTCTATAAGGCTACCTAAAGGATTGCTTGAAGATGTCCCGATCTGAATAGGAGATGTAGAGGTGCCAAAGGAATACGTGGTTTTAGAGATGGATGAAGAGCCCATAGATCCCTTGATTCTTGGAAGACCATTCCTAGCCACGGCTGGGGCAGTGATCGTTATCAAGAATGGCAAATAGAACTACAATTGGGAAAGGATATCCTTCTTAAGTTTGATATCAATGAGATTATGAAGAAACCTACAATAGAAGGAAAGATATTTTGGGCCGAAACATTAGAGGAGTTAGACCAAGAGCTATTTGAGGAGCTCACTTCCAAAGACCCCCTTCTCATTGCCTTGACTAAGGAAGGAGGAGAATATGGAAACTTGGACCATGATACTAAAGCATACGTTATGAGGTTTGACTCTCGAAGGATAATTGAAGATGACGAGTTATCATGGACCTTGAACACGGGCATCACAGACTAACCTTGCGTCGAGAGGCTGGAGTAGTGAATTCTGGACAGGACCCGAGGGCTATATTGGACGAAACAAAGCAGCTTGTGCACGGTGATTGGAGTGAGCTCAGTGCACCGAAGCTGGAACTCAAACCACTACCAGCCAGGCTAAGGTACGCCTTCCTAGGCCCTAACTCAACCTATCCAGTAATTGTCAGTGATAACTTAACTGAAAACGAATTGACCTCCCTTCTCAAAGAACTTGAGAAGTATAGGAAATCTATTGGATATTCGCTATTAGATATCAAGGATATCTCTCCTACACTTTGCACTCATAGAATTCACTTTGGGGACGAGTCAATGACCTTTATTGACCACCAAAGACGGTTAAACGCCAACCTCAAGGATGTTGTAAAAAAGGAAATCTTAAACTACTTAATGCCGGTGTGATCTACCTGATATCAGAAAGCTTCTAGTTACGCTGAAGAAAGAGAGCTTCTAGTTATTCAAAGAGCACTAAATTCACAATCTGTCCTAGAAGATCAAGAACAAAGAGACAATCTCTTTCATTCCAGATGTACAATCAAAGACAAGGTATATCATTTGATTATTGATAGTGGTTCTTGTGCTAATATTGCTAGTGTTACTTTAGTTGAAAATATTAGACTAGCTATGATACAACATTCAAGACCTTAGAAACTCAAAAGGATCAATGACAAAAAAGAGTTAAAAATGTCAAAGCAAGTAGAAGTTCCATTCTAAATTGGTCATTCTTTGCTTCAGCTGGAGCAGTGTTTGATGTGAGGAAATGCTTGATATAATTGGGCTAAGTGATGATAAAATGCTCAAGTTTGATATATATGGAGCAAAGTGTGGAGCTGAAAAATATGCTTACTCATTGGAGGTTGAAGCACTGCAAGAAGAAGCCGAGAATTGGCCTCTCATCAATGAATTTGATGGGATATGCTTTGATGGATGCTGCGTCTCTTTGATGTTTGATGAGCCACAACCTACACCAAAGGAGGAAGATCCCAAGGAGACTCCGAAGGAAGCCAAAGGAAGTGAAGTCAAGCTGAACTTTCTCCCTAAAGGTGTGAGCTTGCAGCTTCTGGATTCAACATGGAGATGTGTACAGAGTCAAGTGTAAGGGCCTATCTAAACCTTTTGCATTTATCAAGACTATCAACACCATTCAAGGGCTTCATGGTGACAAGGCAAGCTCAGCAGAAGCACATCCTGCCCACATGGAGGAGCCTTTTCCACCACTTCTCTTCCACTTAGTTCAGTAAAGAGCTCCTAAACTCCTCCGTTCCCCAACTAGAAGGATGGGGTGAAACACCAAGCTTAGAGATATAAAACAAGCACACTTGGAAGGTATTCCTATGTTATCCTTGTAAAAACTTGATTTTATTATTAATTTTTCTGTTTTAGTGTTGAGTGGATCAGGTTTTCTAAATACATAGCCAAGGTGTTTGGAGAATGGCCAAGAAAAAGTTTCAGAGTTTTGTATCAGACAGGCGTATAAGGCTATTGGCCAACACCAGGGCGTATCGAGGTGCTTATCGGGCTTCTAGCCGATACAGTTGAATCAGCAAAAACCAGTGTTCTGGAGTAGCTGATATCAGCCATCTGTATCGGGGTAATGCCCGATACGGGATTAATGATTTTTTTTATATTGGGGTCTCGAGGTGTTGCCCGATTCAGAATCAGAAACCAGGTAAGTCAACCCTTCTTTACTTGATTTTACCCGAGCTTCTTTCTCTTTAAATCACCTTCTACCCCGACACACTACTTCTCTCTTACAACAAAAATCGCCCCAAGCATAACTGTCTCAATTTTAATTTCTGGATTCAAAGCCCTATAAACTTGGATTAATGCAAGCTACTTATTTTCTACTTGTTTTCAAGTTTCCATCCATCAACAACCAAGGCATGTCTCTGAAAATTCGAAATTCCTTCACCATCTTTAATGGTGGAGTTTTGAGAAAAACTTGGTAAAATAGTGAAATTAAAAGATAAATCATTGGGTTTTGATTGCTATAATGATCTTGTGATAATTAGGATTTCTAGCAACACCTGTTGATGATTAATAGAGAAATTTTTGGAAATTTTTGTGCATAAACACTTTGTGGATGAAGTTTTTGCAATTAAACTCTTGAAATTTGTTAGATTATAGTACTTCCAATTCCATTAGTTGCTATCACCTTGCTCGATCATGAATACTTGCAAATTTTTTCTTTGAATCACTTTGAAAATTTGGGATTCTTTGAAAACTTTGAAAATTATGCTAAGTGTTGAGAATTGAGTTGTGTTTTTGTTCTTTCATGATATTGTTCTTTGCCTAATAATCTTCTTTATTGGTGAATTAGCATCTCATAGTGATAACTTGCTATATTATAGTGTTTCAGGATGCATACTGTGCATATTTTCCTTTTTTAATGCATCATATATCATCATTTTAGCTCCATTTGCATCTAGAAGTAACCATGCATGCATTTAGATTAGGAATGCATACATTTAAATGTTTGAGGTGTATTTCCAGTGCATTCATAGGATTAATAGCATGGAAGAAGTTTGGAGCCATAAATATCCACGGAGATGCCATGGAGAAGCTGTTGCATGATCCTATATCGGGGTGGTGCATCGACCAGAACACTCGCAGAGTATGCCCGATGTGGGTGCAGAACGAAGAGCAAGAGGTTTGATCGTGAAGTCCAGAATTATATCGGGATGACATGTCGAGCAAAGGACGCCGTACATGCAGATATGGAGAAACAGGACATATGGAGGTCCAGCATCGAGCAGAACCCCCGACTCCTTGCCTGATACAAACCCAGACCCGTTTCATGACGAAGGACATCCAGAGGATCGAGCTGCAACAGAGAAAGACTGCATCAAGAACAACGCATCGAGCAGAACATCTGTCTGTACTGCCCGATGCGTCAACTTCGCGTTGTTGACCAACTTTTTTCACTTTTGCCCAAAACCTTATCTTTTCACTTATATAAGTATTGGCTTATCCTTTTTGGGACTTATCTTGTTTCTAATCCCTATATTCGAGATGTGGGAGAACCATAAAGGGATTGATGACATTTGGATCCAAGATCACTCTTTTTAATAATGTTTTGCATTTCCTTTGTGATTTATCTTCTAGTTTTTGTTTGATCATGTTTGCTTTTTTTGATTTCGCCTTGTTTAGTTGATTTTGAGATTAGTAGTGAGTAGTTTTTCATGGTTTAATGTTGGAACAGATTTGGGGATGATTAGATGACTGCTTAGGAAATTTGTGCTTAATGCTTGTTTGGTTTACCTTACTTAGTTGTTTTTAAGGCTTGAGTAACTTGTTAAAGTGAAATAGATCATATGTGTTTGCTGCATCATAAGTGTTTGTTTAAATGCTTGAAAAAACTAAGTTAGGGACAATTGCTTAGACGATTATATTGCATCATAGTAGATTATTTGGTCTTTAAGAGCCTTGTTGATCATGCTGGTTTTGTACAAATACACCATCAAAAGTGGGTTTGACATATGCATTACTTAGACATATTTGCCTTAATGCAAAATGATTGAATTAGTGGCTTGATTATGTGCCTTGCTTGTTGATGGTATTTATTTCCCTAAGCATGGAGAAAATATAATCCCCAAGTCACCCATTGCTCTAGCCTTAAACCTTTGCTCTTTTCGCTCATTCCATTTAGTTTCTTGTGCTCTGTCTTCTCTGTTTTACTTGCATTGTTCTAGTTTCATTTAGGCTGTTTTCTGTTTCACTTCTTGCCTTGCATTTCAAGCTATTGCATTTAGTTCTCATTTGGTTCTTGTATTTATATCATCTTGCTTTCCTTATTCATGTTGCATTTAGCTTGCTTACATTCCACTTCTTGCTTTAGTCATTGCTAGATACTTTTTTACTTGTGGATTTTTTTTAAATCACTTAGGTTGCTAGAAAACCTCATTTTTTTTTAACATGGTTAAGCTTAGCTAAGTTCCTTGCATCTCTTTTAGCTAACTCTTAGTTTGGATTGATACCTCATCTATACTACATCTGATTAGAAGAGGAATTGATTTCTGACTTGCAAAAGTCACTCTTCAGTTTGGCGCCGTTGCCAATCTAGGATTGTTTGGATAATTGAGTTTAGGTTTTTGCTTAGACTTAACCACTTATTATATTAATAATCACTTTAACTTTCCTGTTCTGTTTTCTCAGGTACCATGGCTGATCCACACCATCATGGACACGCTTATCAAGCTCAGTTCAGAGAAGATGAAGAGGTTACATAGGCCAGTGACTCAGATTGCTAGAAGGGCACAACACATTGGTTCTCATGATGCTCCTTATCTTCATAGTAGACGCAGAGGCATCCTACCTCCACTATTTCAAGAGCATCATTTTGAGGTCAAGAGTAGTTTGATTGCAATGGCACACCTATGGAGGATACGCTTTATCACAACAGATCAGTGGTGTCACTGAAGAAGACTTTAAACTAAGGTTATTTCATTTCTCTCTTGGTGATCGTGCACACTTGTGGGAAAGAGCTCTGCCTTGTGGATCAGTATGTTTTGGGATGATTGCAAACCAGTGTTTCTTGCAAAGTTTTACACTTCTAGCAGGACAGCCACACTAAGGCAGAACATTTCAGGTTTCACACAATCACTAGATGAACCATTCTGTTCAGCATGGGAAATATTTCAAGGTTACACATTGCGTTGCCCTCATCATGGCTTTTCAACCGAATCCCTGCTCCGCACACATTACGGAGGAGTTTTGCCAAGGTTTAAGATGTTGCTAGACACAACCATCAATGGATATTTCCTGGGTACAAGTGTAGAAAAAGGTTTGCAGCTCAATGAAAACCTTTCCATGAGTAATGGCAACTATGTGGATGAACACGAGGATACTTACAAGAAGAGTACTGAAGCCTCTTTTCACAAGACTCAACAGGATGTACTCGCCATGAATGCGAAGCTAAACTTGTTGATTGAGAACTTTATGAATCAATTACCAAAGGCTAAAGTCAGCTCTTAGTCATGCTTACAACTTAGAAGTCGTCTACTACATACAACAAGAGGATGTTCATCATGAGCCTTACAAGGATACAATCTATGACATCTACAATGCTTACAGTCCTTAAGTGCACACTCAGGATAGTGCTCTGTTTTACAACCAGCTTGATGTTCCCATTCAACAACACCACAGTTGTAAACCGTCACATGAAGCACCACAAGAGAGTGTGTACGCAACAGAGCATCAACAACACAATCAGGTGGAACCTACATCACATTCTACGCCTGATTCAGCCACAGTTAAGCTGCTTGAGCAGTTACTTGCGGCTCATACAAAGAGCACTATGGACATGCATGCTAATCTTCTACTCAAGTTTGACAAAGTTAGTGACGAGTTAGCAACACTCAAAGCCAATCAAGCTTCATTTCAGCTACCTCAAACACCACTTCCATCTGTTATACAAGCCACACTACTATGATTGGTAAGAAACTTCAGGAACCTGCTGCACCAACACCTCTCAATGCGGACATTGCGAAACAAAATGGGAGAGAGGGGGGGGGGAGGTGACTCTTGAGACTCAAGAAAAAGAAGCAGAAGCTGAAGCTGAGATAGAGAGAAGAGCTGAGGTAGAGCGTGTGAGAAAAGGGAAGCAAGTAGTTGAGGAAGTTCAGAGAGAAGTCTCACCATCTAAAGGAAAGAACATGTCTTTGTCCCTCCTCCTTACAATCCACCACTTCCCTTTCTTGGAAGATTCAAGAAGAAGATTGTAGAGAAGTACAAGAAGCTCTTTGACAAGCAAATGAAAGAAGTGGAGTTGACCATGCCATTATTTGATGCTTTCTTGCTTGTACCTCAGTATCAAAAGTTCTTGAAAGATGCAGTTGCAGAGAGGCAACAAGAGCTTCAAGGGATGGTTGTTCTTACACATGAAGTTAGTGCTATCATACAGCAGATCCCTCCACCAAAGAAGCTAGGAGACTTTGGGAGTTTCACTTTACCATGCTCCATATGACCTCTCACATTCAACAACTACTTGTGTGATCTTGGAGCAAGCATAAGTCTTATGCCTCTTTCTACTGCAAAGCGCTTAGGATTCACAAGCTTCAGACCATGCATGATATCTCTTGTGCTAGCTGATCGCTCGGTTAGAAATCCTACTGGTCTGCTTAAAAACCTCTATGTCCGAGTTGGGAGTGGTGAAGTGCCAACAGTTTTTGTTGTGTTAGAGCTTGATGCTGAACCAAAAGATTATTTGATACGTGGTAGACCTTTCCTTGCCACGACCGGAGCAGTGATAGACGTCAAGGGAGGAAAAATAGAGATGCATTTGGATAAAGACATGGTTCTAAAGTATAACATACATGAGGTTATGAAGAAGCCAAAAATAGAAGAACAAGTGTTCAAAATTGATGCTATGGACGAGCTGAATGCTTAGATTTTTGTGGAGCTAAACACAAAGCACCATTTGAGCGTGGAATTGACTAAGGAACCAGGGGACTATTGGTACTCGCATGAAGAAACTTCAGAGTATGCGTAGCTGTTCAAAGAGCACAAGCTAGACACGCACCATGAGCCATTCATCCAGCTAAGAACTGAAGTGGTCAGCTCACTAGATCAAGAGGCTAATGAGACTAAGGATGCTAAGTCAAGACTGGAAAATGAGGATGATGATTGGACCGAACTCAAAGCTCCTAAGCTAGAACTCAAGCCACTTCCCAAAGGGCTAAGGTATGTGTTTCTTGGACAAAATGAGACTTATCCTGTTATTGTCAATGAAAACCTCAACGATGATGAAGTCTCTGCTCTTGTTAAGGAGTTGAAAAATTTTAAGAGAGCCATTGGATATTCACTAGATGATATCAAAGGCATATCTCCTAATCTTTGTACTCACATGATTCATCTAGGGGATGAGATAAAAACTTCCATTGAACCCCCAAAACAATTAAACCCTAACCTTAAAGAAGTAGTGAAGAAAGAGATTTTAAATCTTCTTGATTCTGGCGTTATATACCCTATTTCAGACAGTACATGGGTCTTACCAGTCCATGTAGCGCCTAAAAAGGGAGTAATCACAGTGGTAAAGAATAATAAAGATGAGCTAATCCCAACAAGAACTGTAACTGGCCATAGAATGTGCATTGACTATAGGAAATTGAATGCTTCATCTAGAAAAGATCATTATCCTTTGCCATTCATTGATTAAATGCTTGAGAGATTAGGAAATCATCCTTATTATTGTTTCTTAGGTGGCTATAGTGGTTTCTTTCAAATTCCTATTCATCCTAATGATCAAGAGAAAACCACTTTCACATGCCCTTATGGCACCTTTGCATACCGAAGGATGCCATTTGGTTTATTTAATGCTCCTGCAACATTTCGAAGATGTGTAACTTCTATATTCTCTGACTTGATTGAAGAAGTGGTGAAAATATTCATGGACGACTTTTATGTCTATGGTTTTTTCTTTGGCGTCTGCTTATTTAACCTTTGCAGGGTACTTAAGAGATGTGAGGACACTAATCTGGTTCTCAATTGGGAGAAATGCCATTTCATGGTGAAGGAAGACATAGTGTTGGGACACATGATTTCTGAGAAGGGGATAGAAGTGTACAAAGCCAAGATAGATGTGATGCTACACTTGTAGCCTCCAAACTCAGTCAAAGGGATCATAAGTTTCTTAGAGAATGCATGCTTTTATAGAAGGTTCATCAAAGACTTCTCCAAGATAGCAAGGCCTATCACTAGGCTCCTATGCAAAGAAACAGAGTTTATCTTCGATGATGAATGCATGCAGGCTTTTCTAACCAACAAAGAGGCTCTTGTGAGCGCTCCCATTGTCTAAGCACCTGACTGGAGTTTGCCATTTGAAATAATGTGCGATGCTAGTGACTATGCGCTTGGAGCTGTACTTGGACAGAGAGTAAACAAGAATTTACATGTCATATACTATGCCAGTCGCACCCTTGATGATGCTTAGACTAGGTATGCCACAGCAGAAAAGGAGCTCCTAGCTGTAGTGTTCGCTTTTGAGAAGTTTAGAAGTTATCTGGTTGGGTCTAAGGTCATAGTCTACACAGATCATGCAGCACTTTTCTACATCTATGCCAAGAAGGATACAAAGCCACGGTTGCTCAAATGGATACTCTTGCTACAAGAGTTTGAACTTGAGTTACTTGACAAGAAGGGGATAGAAACTGGTGTTGCTGATCACCTTTCAAGGATGAATATTGAAGATCTTATCCCTATTGATGACTTTCTACCTGAACAACATCTTATGGTAATCAAAATTCTAGAGCAAGGAGTTGATGCTAAGGTGAAATGGGAAGAAGCTAATGCATTGCAAGACAAGAACCTAACTTGGTACTCAGACTTCCTAAACTACTTGGTTTCAGACACTCTCCCAATCTTCCAAAAGCCCTACCACAAGACTAAGTTCTTCAAAGACTTGTCCCAATTGTATTGGGATGATCCTTACCTATACAAGAAGGGATCAGTTGGACTGTTTAGGCGCTGTGTGGCAAAAGAAAAAGCTTATATCAGAGTTTAAAAAGCTCATATCCATCAGGTTGTATTCATCCAACCTATATCTTTTAGTTTTCTGTATTTGTTTTGTTTTAATTCATATAAATCGAAAACCATAAAAATTGCTCTTGTTTCAAGTTTATTTCATTTGTTTCATTTTTGTTATCTGCTTCTACCTCTTTAAATATAAAAACAAAAATTATTTTCTCTTGTCTCTGTTTATTTTTGTTTCATAAATCCATAAAAAAAACATAAAAAGTTTTCTTATCCTTGTTTTATATTTTGCTGCAGCTTTTGAAAACCCATACAAAAAAAAAATGTTTTGCATTTATTTGTTTAATTCGTTTTATAAGCCAGAAAACCACATAAAAAGAATTTTTCCCTTTTGTTGGATTGATTTTTCGAAATTTATTTGGTCAAAAAAAAAAAAATTGGTTTAAGTTATTTCTATTTCTTTTGAACAATAAACCAATAAAATCTGAAAACGTTCCTATTAGCATTTGTTTCCTTTTTTCTTTGATCTAGTTTTTAATATTGCCAATACACTTTGACAACTATTGAATCACGGTTCTGAGATTTCCCTTGTTTCTCTTTTGGCGAGGTACAACTCTAAAGTCAGAGGAATATGGAATATGAAGAAGCAGACTTATACATATATGAAGAAGACTCATGGAGCCAAAGAAACGAAAGTTTAAACTTTTCTGTTCAGGAGGCTGACTGTGAGGCACCCCCATGGCCAGGAGATGACTACTCAAGCTCAGAATTTGAAAAGGAGCCTGTTGGTGAAGACTTTGAACCAGAACCGCTGGATTATATCAGAGACAACTCAAGCCAACATTATTGGTTTGGAGAAGAAGGAATGAGAGAAGGCTGTGAAACAGATTCATGGCATGATGAGGCTGAGTCTATATTTAGCCAAGAAGAAGAAGAACACGAAAGTGAAGCTGAGCATGGAGATTCAATCATGAAGACCAGTTCGAAGAGCCTTACACACCCGAAGCAGAAGATAGCTCTTACCGTGAAGACAAGCCATGTTGTGAAAAGAGTGATTCACCAATCAGTTTAAGAGAAACTGAGCAGTATGGTGAAGAGCATTGGAACCACGAGGTTACATCAGAAGCAAGCTCATATGAGGAGACAGAATGTGAACATGAGTATGCATATGCTCATGAGATGGAAGAAGACAATGAGGCTGAAGGAGAAGAACCATGGAATCAGTGCATAGAAGACGACCACAGTTTGGCGCCTCAATACCTAAGCTTCTCAGGTTATAGCCAAGGTACAGAAGATTATCTTAAGTGGGAAGAAGACATGGAGGCAAGCTTTCAATCTTATCATGTGCCAAAGGAGGAACAACTCTCATATGCCATTGACACACTCACTGGACCGGCTTACGAGTGGTGGGAAGAAGAGGAGAGTGTTCAAGCTTATTACAACGAAGCAGCTCATACATGGGAGAGTTTCAAAATAGAGATCTATGAGGAGTTTGTGAAGAAAGCTGCAGCCAAAAATCAACACGAAGTGACAAGTTATTCCTACACTAAGCCGAGGAGATGGATTCTCGCTGCAACCCCAAAACGGAGAGCAAAGCAAAAGAAGTCTTATTGTTCTAAGCCAGAGAACGTCTTTCCCAATAGTCATGAGAAGAGGCCGTCAGCTAAGCCAGTGGTACAAACAAAAGATGCTCATTCATCTTCAGAACCAAAAGATGGGGTACAAAAGACAAGCTCAACATCTTTACTTGAACCTCAAGGCCGAGATATTCAAAGTAAGTCTTCTAACTCTGTGATTCAGACTGAACCCACTTGTTATAGATTTCATAGGAGAGGACAATTTGCTGCAACTTGTCCTGAAAGACAAGTAATAAAATCAACATCACTAGAGCCTGAACCGAAACTATTTAAGTCAAGTGATAGCCTAGTTAAAACAGATTTAAAATTTTCGAATTCTAGTGTCATGCACTTGTTTTTGCCCAAGGTTGATAATGCAGGTTTAAAACACGATATGGAGCAACATACAAAGAGAAAAACATGCCAGCCTGCCCCTGAGGAGAGTGGAGTTATCATCAGTTTCAGTTCAATACAAGAAAGACAGATAATACATCTGATTTCTCAAAAAGAGAATGAGAAAAAGAAAGCAGAGCCAATCCTACTTCAGCTTGTGAATTTAATCACCGTGAGTTTAAATATTACAAGACCTATTTTTCAAGTTTTAAATTCACATATGATGCACTTGTCTTTGTCTTTGAAAGATTATTCAGGCACGAAATATGCTAAGGAGTACAATGTGCTAGAAGAACCAAAAAGGATATTAGCCTGTTCAAGAGCTAAGGATGCTGAAAGAGGAGAATGTCTCAAAGAGAAACCACCAGACCAGTCATTGCATCACTTCTTTCCCCAAGTAAGTTATTCTTTCACAAATATTGTGTCAAGAGAGTTAGAAAAGGTATTAGTGAGCTCACTGAAATTATTAGAGAGCAATAACCTTACAACTTTTTATTTACAACAAGACTTTGATACAACTTTTAAATCTCGTAAAGAGCAGATAACACACTTGTTTCTTGTCCAAAGTGTTGAGATTTTTGCAGGTATTAACACAGTGAATGGCAAAGAGATTCCACCAGATAAACACTTGCTACTACAACAAAGTAGATTGATATCAAAGGAACAAAAGAATGATTCAATCAAGGGAGAAAAAGCTACAATCGATCTATGTTGGAAGAAGACAAGCAACACATCAGACAGGAGCCATGGAGTTATTCTGTCCTACTTGCTCAAAGGAGACCCCCCTGACGTTCCACCCATTCCAAAGCAAAAAATACATCAAGGTAAGACCTTAAGCTCTCAAAAGAGAATGAATGCTAACTTACTCTATCTTGGTGCAAGAGATATAGTTTCGAGGTCAAAACCTTTTCAAGAGAGTGAGTATGATGAGGACATCAAGTCATCATCAACTAAAGAGCACGGAACCAGTAGGTGTGGAGAGGAGAACATGAAGCTCAGGAAAGCTATGAAGACAGGCGAGCTAAGTTCAGCTCAAATGGAGGTCGAAAGAGAAGATTCAAACTCAACCAACACTAGGATAATATACTCAACTCGTCGAGAGTTCCACACGAAGAAGAATCAGTTCAATAGGAGTTCACAGGAAGAAGATATTGAAGATACAACTTGAAGGATCTTCAATGAGCATGATGTAGACATACGATCACTTATCGAGTCATTCCGGACGAACCAGGATGAAACAAGCAACAAATTCAACTGTTTTGGATTCCCAACTCATCAGAGACGCGCGAGGAATTGGATTCGGTCCAAAATGATTTCATACGAAGGAGATATTCAAGTTCAAAGTCGGGTGAACCGGAACCTTTCCGAATCAGACATGCGAGCGGTTATTGGAGGTTTCCCACTGAACCAGGAGGAATTAAGCGACGAACCGACTTGTTATGCAATCTTGATTCATCAGAGGACCGGAGAGAGTTGGATTCACATCAATATCGGTTGTGAAGTGAAAGTTATTGAGTTTCTAAACCGGAAGATGCTACACTTGCCTTATTTGGAGTCTTCCGAGTTTGAGAGATTGCAAACATATCTTTGGCGACCAGGAGACAATATCAACCATCTTGAAGCTTCAAAAGACGTTCTTAGCTGCACCAGCAACCAGAGGATCAGGCGGGTCCTACATTGTCCATTCATACTTCACCCCTTTCCATATCCGGCTTCAAGAGCATTCACACTTAGAGCAATCAATGTCCAACGGCTCTATTGCATTTGCTGCTGCGTTTTGAAGTATTATTCATTGGATATGGACGTCTCAAGGCATCATACATACACGCCCAAGTTGTCAAGAATCAAGCACACCAAGACCTTCTCATTTTGGCCAGAAATCACCATTTAAAGTCCAACGGCTATATGCATTAAGTTTCAATTAATTTGCTTCTTTGTTTAGTGCTTTAAAACGTTAGAGTAGTATTATTTTCGAGCCTATATATGCTCATTTAGTTTCTCATTGTAAGACACCACTCATTTTAGAAATTAATCAAGTATTATTCAGTTTACAAAAGTCTTTTCTTTTGTGTTGTTCATTAGAGTCTTAGGTGGATTCTTTTACTTTTTTGCTCTTGTCTTTAGAACCTAAGTGTGAGCGATACTTTTGGTCTATTGATCTGCAAATTAAGATTGTTTTGAGTGATTCAAACACTCTTGTTTGTTCATTTGATTGTGTGAGTCGATCAGTCCCACCTCCATTTCTACCTTCATTCCACTTTCGCAAATCATAAGCTTGGAATCTCTTGATCATTGAGTGATCTTAAGTTGGAGTGATTCCAATCTTAAATCAGTCCCTTTGATAAGACTTGAATCTCAGCCAAGAAGCTTTAAAAACTTCAGTAGGACCTTGAGAGAATGATGCAATTTTTGTCTTCAGGTCCTCTGATCTAGCATCATCATAGAAATTGTTCAATAATGCATTCTTGGTGTCCTCCCAAGTAGTCAGAGAAGCAGGCTCTAGCTGCTTCAGCCAAAATGCAGCATCTCCTCCAAGTGAGTAAGGAAAAAGTTTGTAGAACAGAAAGTCATTGCTAACACCATTAGCTTGACACTTGAAGCTAGATCCTCAAACCTCTCAATGTGGTCTATAGGATGCTCATGAGGTAAGCCATGGAATGGATTCTGTCCCACCAGCTGATAATAAACAGGTTTAAGCTTGATATTACTATATAGTTCGTGTATTTTGCATGCATATAAGGTAGTTTCTCATGCATTTACCTTGCATATTAGGCTAGTTCACACCATTTTAGGTCCTAGAGCACTTTTGCATTAGCATTCGCGCATTTCTTGCATTATGCATCACATTCAGGTTGTTTTCGGATACTTTGGAGCTTTGGAGGATTCGTGGACGTGCTAAGGCTCGTGAGGAAGCTTGTGGACACTTGGAGAACTCAAGAGTGCATGCTAAGGACCCGAGATCGAGTAGCAGATCGAGCAAGGCAGGTCGATCTAGATGAGATCGACCAGAAGATCGAGTGACCAAGTCGATGCAAGGAAACGGATCGAGACCAAGATCGATCTGAAGTACAGACGTAAATGACGCCATCCAGATCGAGTACCAGATCGAGCTTCCAACCCGATCAGCACAAAATCGACTTAGAGATCGACCAAAGTCATCTGATCCAAGACGAAGATCGAGAGCCAGATCGAGCTTCCTGCTCGATCCCAGGCTACTTTAACCATTTTTGGCTTCTACTTTGAGAAGGCAGCGATCCGGTTTTCTCATACACTTTCACTTTTATCTTTTTTCGTTATTCTTCCTCCTGCTTAGGTGATTCCGCCATTGTAGAACCTTTAAGCTTTTTCTTGCATTTGAACCTTTGAATATCGAATCTTTTGCTTTAAACAATCGTTAATCATGCTTAGCTTTCTGTTTATTGCGTTTTATTCGGTTTTCATTATGAGTAGCGAGTAGTTTTATTTGGGTTGATGGGTTGAGGTGATTCAAAAGGGTCAAAGAGGTTAAAGTTTTGTGTTTTCTTGTTCTTCATTACCTTCTCTTCTAGGATCTTGAGTACTTAAGGCTTAGAGAGTCTCACGCCTAGATCTCTATGATCCAAAGGTTGTCTTACCTTGATGGGATTCAGATGTCCTCGAAAATCAGATCCTAGAGGCTAATCCTTCCTTTTCCCACATGCCATGGTTGTTTAGGGGATTAGTTAGGTCAATATTTGAAATCTGTGTTTCTTGCTCTTCGATCTCTTTTTCCACCAAACGCCATGGGTTTGGAGAAGAGATTGAAGAAGTGAACCATACCACATGCCATGGATGGTTCTTGTTTTGTTTTCAAGGCCTAGAGAACCTCACAAAGTGCGTAGATCCAAAAGTTTTCAAACCAAGCTTTAATCTTTGAGATCCATGAATATGACCCTCAACCCTAGACCCTCTTTCTTAGTGTTTTAAATCTCTGCTAATCATTCTGTCATCATAAAGTTCGAATCTTGTCCATTAGTTCATCACATCATTCATCATCTTAAGTTGTTAGACGAGATCGATCGTTGTTGCTCGTTCTAGTGGTCGATCCAGTGGTTGATCCACTAGTCGATTTTTAGTTTTTAATAGGCTTGCATTTTAGACTTTCTGCCTGTTCCTCGTGGTAGTTAACCCTCTTCTAGGGATTTTAAAATAGTTTTGCATTGCATTTGACGCTTGCATTTAGTTTTCCTTGAATTTACCAACCGTTTTCATAATCTGCTTAGCATTACTCATCCTTTGCATTCTTAGTGAACTTGCTACCCCTAGGTGTGGATTGATACCTCACTTGCATGCTATACTACATCTTAGTCTTGGATTTGAGTTTGATAACCTCGCGTGCTTGCATTTACACAGTAAGAAACATGTTATCAAATGGCGTCGTTGCCGGCTTAGGGGATAGAAAGCATTAAGATTTGGGGTTTAGTAAAGACTAAGCCTTTACTTTAAGTTAGTTACTGATTTCTCTGCTTTCAAACTTGTGTTTTTCAGGTACATGAATCTACGCTCCAAGGGTGACAACAACCTACTCACTCCCTTGGATAATATTCATCAGCTTGGACATTCAAGAACAAGAAGAGCAAGAGAACAAGCTAGAGCTTTTGAGGAGATTGTTCAGCAAGGTTCAGTAGATTTTGAAGCAATGGCTGAGCAAGAACACCTAGAGGGACCTCCTCCAGCTCACGGGGCAGTGGGAAGGGGTAATAGAAACCCCCACCACGCGGCTAGACCCCCACGGATCATTGGAGCAGGAGATGCTCCTAATACTCACCATAATAGGTTTGGGATCACTCCTCCTCCAGTGCAAAACAATTATTTCGAGATCAAGCCAGGGTTTGTTCAGATGGTGCAAAACAACAAATTTCATGGGTTAGCTTTGGAGGACCCATTGGCGCACCTAGACAACTTTGAGCAGCTTTGTGGAATGCTCAAGATAAATGGCATCTCGGAGGACAGCTTCAAGCTGCGTTTGTTTCCCTTTTCCTTAGGAGAGAAGGCACGGCATTGGGAGAAGACTCTTCCACAAGGCACTATCACTTCTTGGGCTGATTGTAAGAAAGCTTTTCTCTCCAAGTTTTTCTCAAGCTCTCGGACAGCGAAGTTCAGGAGCGAGATTAGTGGCTTCACGCAGAGACAGAATGAGTCGTTCAATGAGGCTATGGAGCGTTTCAAGGATTATACAATAGCCTGCCCTCACCATGGTTTCAGCGAAGAGACCCTATTGAGTACTATCTACCGCGGAGCACTTCCAAAGATCAGATTACTACTTGACACGGCAAGCAAAGGAAACTTCCTTGGTCAAGAGGTTGAGGAAGGTATGGAGCTCATTGAAAACCTAGCATTCAGCGATGGGAATTATTCTGAAGATTACGACCATGCACCAAGAGGAGCTGATCTTGAAGCCAACAAGAAAGAAATGAAGTCTCTACATGAGAAGATCGATAAGCTCATGCTTGCTATCCAAAAGCATGTACATTTTGTTGGGGAAGCTGCAGATGTCTTGGATGAGCTAGAGCAATGCCAAGAAGAAGAAGCTAATTGGGTAGCCGGTCAGAACAACTACAAGCCTCAAGGTTACTCTCAAGGCTACCAAGGCAACAACAACCTGTCTTATAGAGGCACCAACGTTGAGAATCCAAAGGATCAGGTGTACCCTCCTCAACAAGCTAAACCGTTTGTGCCCTATAACAAAGGTTTTCAGCCGAGTGGTGGTTTTCAAGGTCAGCGACAAGGTAACTTTCAGGGACAGCAGCAGCAGAAAGGAAACAAGAGCTATGTTTCCTCCAGGCTTTGTTCCTCAACAACAGATGCAACCGCAACAAGTTGATCCTATACAAGCCATGTTTCTGCAGTTGCTTCAAGGACAGGCTTCAACAAACCAGAAGTTCGCCGAGATGAACACCCGCTTAGACTCCTCTCTCACTGATGTCTCTACTCAGATTACAACTCTAAACAACAAGATCAAGAAGTTAGAGAAGGGTAAAGCAAGTACAAGTGGTCAAAGCAGTCTACCGGGCAAGTGTGAGCAAAATCCCAAGGAATACGCCAATGCTATCACACTAAGAAGTGGGAAAGAACTTCCACCGAGGGTTGCCCCTAAAGACAATGGGGGGGGGGGGGTAAACCTTCGACTGATGATGAGATCAACTTCCACAACGTGTGGATAGAGAGGCCAACAAGGGGCAAAGAAGCAGTCGTAGAGAAGCAAGGGGAGAAAGCAACCGAGGAGAAGGATAACTACATACCTCCACCTTATGTTCGTAAGCTCCCTTTTCCTGGCCGCTTCAAGAAACAGCTTATAGAGAAGCATAGGCTCTTTTTTTAGAAGCATCTAAGGGACGTAGAGATCAAGCTACCCCTTGTGGATTGCCTAGCGATGATGCCTAAGTGTGCTAAATTTTTCAAGGACACGCTTGCAAAGAAGAACAAGGAAAGCAAGGAAGTGCTGGTGCTTAGTGAAGAGTGTAGCGCCATTATACACAAGGAGATAGTCCCCAAGTAGTTGGGAGATCCAGGAAGCTTCACTATACCATGTGCTCTCGGTCCTTTAACATTTCAGAGCTGTTTATGCGATCTTGGTGCTAGTATAAATCTGATGCCCCATTATATAGCAAAGAAGCTAGGTTTCACACGGTTCAAAGAGTGTAGGATCTCCCTTGTGTTAGCTGACATAAGCGTGAGACTTCCAGTGGGTTTTCTAGAGGATCTTCCAGTGAGGGTGAGCGGTGTAAACGTGCCAACCGACTTCGTTGTGCTTGAAATGGATGAAGAACCTAAGGATCCACTTATTACTTGGGAGGCCATTCCTTGCAACCGCCGCAGCAATCATTGATGTCAAGAATGTGAAGATAGCTCTTCATCTTGGCAAGGATATAAGGATGGATTTTGATATCAACGAGGTCCTGAAGAAGCCTACCATAGAAGGGCAAGCTTTCTATATAGAGACATTGGATGCCTTGGCAGATGAACTGCTAGAAGAGCTTGCACAAGAGGATTATTTGAAGCTGGCATTGACTAAAGAGAGAGGAGAGTTTGGTTTCTTGGATAAGAGGACTCAGGAGTACGTCGATCTCCTTGACTCTAGAAAAGTTGTGTTAGAAGATGAAGGCAGATGCCTAGAGATCGATCAGGCAATCGAGAAGATCACTCGATTCAAAACAGCAATCGATAAGAATATCGAGGAGACTGGTCGATCCAGAGAAGAGAATGACAACAATTGTTTTCATCTAGATGCGGATGTGTATGCAACAGGAGGTTATCAAAGCTCAAATGCAACACTTAGTTGTAGTAAAGTATGCAAGCGAGTATCAATCCAATCCAGGAGTTAGAAAGTGCAATGAGAATGCAAGGATCGAGTAAAACTAGGCAAATGATGAATGATTTGGCAAAATTCCTAAAAACTAGATGCATCAGTAAAATGGAATGCAAAACTATTTTAAAATTACTAGGAAAGACAATGGGGGGGGGGGGGGGGGGGGTAAACCTTCGACTGATGATGAGATCAACTTCCACAACGTGTGGATAGAGAGGCCAACAAGGGGCAAAGAAGCAGTCGTAGAGAAGCAAGGGGAGAAAGCAACCGAGGAGAAGGATAACTACATACCTCCACCTTATGTTCGTAAGCTCCCTTTTCCTGGCCGCTTCAAGAAACAGCTTATAGAGAAGCATAGGCTCTTTTTTTAGAAGCATCTAAGGGACGTAGAGATCTAGCTACCCCTTGTGGATTGCCTAGCGATGATGCCTAAGTGTGCTAAATTTTTCAAGGACACGCTTGCAAAGAAGAACAAGGAAAGCAAGGAAGTGCTGGTGCTTAGTGAAGAGTGTAGCGCCATTATACACAAGGAGATAGTCCCCAAGTAGTTGGGAGATCCAGGAAGCTTCACTATACCATGTGCTCTCGGTCCTTTAACATTTCAGAGCTGTTTATGCGATCTTGGTGCTAGTATAAATCTGATGCCCCATTATATAGCAAAGAAGCTAGGTTTCACACGGTTCAAAGAGTGTAGGATCTCCCTTGTGTTAGCTGACATAAGCGTGAGACTTCCAGTGGGTTTTCTAGAGGATCTTCCAGTGAGGGTGAGCGGTGTAAACGTGCCAACCGACTTCGTTGTGCTTGAAATGGATGAAGAACCTAAGGATCCGCTTATTACTTGGGAGGCCATTCCTTGCAACCGCCGCAGCAATCATTGATGTCAAGAATGTGAAGATAGCTCTTCATCTTGGCAAGGATATAAGGATGGATTTTGATATCAACGAGGTCCTGAAGAAGCCTACCATAGAAGGGCAAGCTTTCTATATAGAGACATTGGATGCCTTGGCAGATGAACTGCTAGAAGAGCTTGCACAAGAGGATTATTTGAAGCTGGCATTGACTAAAGAGAGAGGAGAGTTTGGTTTCTTGGATAAGAGGACTCAGGAGTACGTCGATCTCCTTGACTCTAGAAAAGTTGTGTTAGAAGATGAAGGCAGATGCCTAGAGATCGATCAGGCAATCGAGAAGATCACTCGATTCAAAACAGCAATCGATAAGAAGATCGAGGAGACTGGTCGATCCAGAGAAGAGAATGACAACAATTGTTTTCATCTAGATGCGGATGTGTATGCAACAGGAGGTTATCAAAGCTCAAATGCAACACTTAGTTGTAGTAAAGTATGCAAGCGAGTATCAATCCAATCCAGGAGTTAGAAAGTGCAATGAGAATGCAAGGATCGAGTAAAACTAGGCAAATGATGAATGATTTGGCAAAATTCCTAAAAACTAGATGCATCAGTAAAATGGAATGCAAAACTTTTTTAAAATTACTAGGAAAGAGTGAACTACCACGACCAACAAACAGAATGATTAAAATGCAAGGCTATGAATTTATAAAAATTGACTAGTGGATCGACCACAGGATCGACCACTAGATCGAGCAACAACGATCGATCTCGTCTAAAAGTGTGAATGCAATGAAACTAATGACCAGGATGCAACAGGTATCAAGAGAATAATTAACAGAGATTAAGAAATACTAAAAAGAGGGTCTAGGGTTGAGATTCACGTTCAGGGGTTTCAAAGGTACAAGCTTGGGTTGAAAACTTTAGTTCTACTCACTTTGTGAGGTTCTTTAAGCCTTGAAAACAAAACAAGATCCATCCATGGCATGGGTATGGATCACTCTCTCATTCTCTCCTCCAGACCCATGGCGTTTGGCGGAAAAAGAGATTGAGAGGCAAAGAAAACAGATTTCAAACACACGGCTTAACTAGTCCTCTAAACTACCATGGCGTTTGGGAAAGAGTAACTAGCCTCTAAGATGTGACTTTCAGAGATCTCTGGATCCTGTCAAGGTAAGAGCTCTCTATGATCATAAAGATCTTGACGTGAGACTCTTTAAGCCTTAAGAACTCAACATCATAGAAAAGAAAGCCATTAAGAACAAGAAAACACCAAGCTTTGAAAACCTTTTCGACCCCTTTGAATCCTCTCAACCCCAAAACCCGATTAAACTACTCACTACACATTAAGTAAACCAAGCAAAGCATGAAAGACGAAACGATAAACATGAAAAATGATAGATTAAGCTTAAACGATTCAAAATATCCAAGAACAAACTCCAAGTCTAACAATGGCGGAATCGCCTTCAAAACAAGAGAGAAAGATGATAAAAAGTAAAAGTGAAAGCGTGTATGAAAAGGTGATCGCCGCCTTCCCAAAGTAGGCCAAACAGCTCGATGGTCCCCCCCCTCGCTAGCGGCCAAAAACGGTTGAAAGGACAGAGATCGACTTCGGGATCGAGCAGCTCTCTCGATAACTTTCGGACATCGTGTCTTCAGCTCGATCTGTGTCTCGATCTTCTTCAATGGATCGAGTGTTGCATCCGATCTTTGTATCGATCTTCGGCGGATGAGTGGTGGACTCGATCCGGCTCTCGCTCTACATGGCGTCATTTACGTCCGTACTCCTTGATCGATTGCTTCACTCGATCTCCGTCTCGATCAATTCCCTTGGATTGGCTGGGCTACTCGATCTTCTGGTCGAGCTCATCTAGATCGACCGGCCATGCTCGAACCTCCTCTCGATCTCTGGTCCTTAGCAAGCATTCCCAAATTCTTCAAGTCCCACGAACTTCCTTACGAGCCTCGGTATGTCTACAAACCCTCCAAGACTTGTATGCGATGCAAAATGCAAGAAATATGCATATGCTGATGCGAGAACACTCTAGGACCTAAAGTGATGCAAACTATCCTAAAATGCAATGCATAAGCTTGAGAAACTAACTTATATGTATGTAAAATGCATGGAATATGCAGCTATATCAACTCCCACAAACTTACTTTTTGCTTGCCCTCAAGCAAACAAAATTAAAGAAGGGAGAGAGGTTTTAAAACAAACGGAGGTTTAAGCTTCTTGCAAAGGTGTCTTTCAAATGAATCAATCTCAACGTCCTAGTTACTAGTTCCAAAATGCAATACACACACTCATACTCCAAAGAACATAGCCATACTCATCACACAAAGAATTTCAGATCGTGACTCTCCTATTCCTAACAATCAAAGAAACTCATCCTTTAACATTCATTAACAACCGAACCATGAATCAAACTTATGCACTTTAAAGCAGAACACATTTGGCTAAGGGTAAAGGCTATGACCATAGAATGATCTCATTTTTAAAGAGGGTTTGTTTTAAGCAAAGGGTTTCTCTCGAAAATGGTAAGAACCTTATGCATAATGCTAAAGGTAAAGACAATTGATACATAC
Source organism: Thlaspi arvense (assembly GCA_911865555.2). Classification (NCBI taxonomy): domain Eukaryota; kingdom Viridiplantae; phylum Streptophyta; class Magnoliopsida; order Brassicales; family Brassicaceae; genus Thlaspi; species Thlaspi arvense. The sequence goes on along the minus strand of OU466858.1, from coordinate 54,986,910 downwards.
ATGATCAAAGTCTCATCTACCCATGTAAACTAACAATGAACCTAAAAACCCCTCTCATTTGTTTTCTATTAAGCTCACTCACCACTTAGAATCTACCCCTTTTTCCCAAAGCAAAAGCTTAGCAATCCCCAAATCAAAATATGAAACATCTTAACTCTTTTAGGTTAGTGAAAAGGTTTTAAAAATATTAAGCTCCTTTTTTTTTCTTATTGATGGCTCTCTTATTTTTTTTTTCTCTTTTTTTTTCTTTTTATTTTGGCACTTAGGCTCTTATATATATATATATATATATATATTTTTTTTTTTTTTTTTTTTTTTTGAAAGAGCCATCTTCTGAAATTATTGGAGCAATATGTTTTTTAAACACAAAACCTTTCACAAAAAAACCTTTTTCTTACTTCAAAAACCAAACTCTTTTGAAACCGAAAGCATATAAACAAGAGAGCAACCCCAATGATCCCCCAAACTTATCCTAAACCTACATCTAGCTTCAAAATGCAAAGCTAGCAAACATATGAGAACCTAATCATGTCGCCTAAACCTAACACTTTATGCTAAGTTCAAACCGGAAGAGGCCTCACAATGATGTCACACACGAAAACTTGGCTTCAAAGAAAGGTAAGGGTCAAGGTGGGAGTTCTACTTAGGCTCACAAAGAGTGGTAAAAGGAAGAAGAGAGCCTAAATATTTTAAAATCCATGTGTTCATTTTCAAATGCATAAGGATGATAATTAAAATTTCAAGTTAAGGTTTTCAATTAATAGGACAAGTTTCAAATCATGAGAGTTCAATTCAAGTCACGAAAATCAAATCTAGTGATCCAAGCATGGTAAGAACTTACTTTCAAAGTATGAGCAAAGCATTAGAGAACTACCAACTAGGAGATTGAAACCATTCATAAGCTTAAAACACCTTTTTAAGAAAACTTCAACCCCTTATGCAAATGTAAACAACCTAGATGCTTAAAAATTCTAGACTCAATCCTAAAATGCTTAACAAGATGAATGCAACTACATGAATCTTTTTGAAAATTTTAAAAAAAAAATTACCAATTTTTTCTTTTCTTTTCTATGCCTTAGATGCATGCAAGACTCAAGTTATGCAGAGATAAAATAAGATTAAAATAAACAAGTCAAACCACACACATACTCCCCCAAACTTGAATGACACCGTCCCAGTGGCAGACAAATTGAAAGGAGCAGCAAAACACAAAGCAAAAAGAAGCCAACATGAACGGTATATACAATGGAAGAAGGTTGTTACCTCGGGTTTAGTCTCGGCTGGACCTTGAGGACGTTCTAGAGGAGCTAGATACTACGGCTTTGCCTTTGGAGCCTGGCTCTTCAAGAGAGAGACGCGCCGGTTGAATGTTACTGCTTTGTGTCTCGTGGATGACAACTCCACCGGTTGAAAGCGTCCTCTTCTCGGGCTGATGAACCTCTTCACTTGCAGCCTTCTTAGGTGAGCCTCCTTGAAGCGATTTGACCTTGTTGGCAAGTTTCTTGAGCATTTTGCCTTGCCATTTGTTGATTTTCCTTTGCATCTCCACAACAGACGCTAGGAACTTCTCCGTCTTGGTTCTCGGCTCGAAATCGATCTTTGGAAGGGTGTAAGCCTCGGGCATCTCATCTTCCATGGCAGGGGACACAGACCTTGGTCGTGGAGCAATCGCTGGGGAAGGCGTTCCTCCTAGAGGAGCAAAGCACTCTTCGTCGCTCGGGAGAAACTCAATGTTCCCCACTCCTAGCAGCTCAGCCTCGCCGTTTGGCAAGATACAGACCTTCTTCTCGTTCTCTGTGTTAGTGAACAAGTAGGAAAAGAAACCCTCGGCTGGCGTGCATCCCAAGCTATCCGGGTTCCTTAGGTAGGCCTCGTCCATAAATGCTCTTTCCGAAACAGGTGTGTAGTCTTGGAGTTGTACACCAGCTTGCACAAATAGAGGAGTGAGGAAGCCGCCAATGAGTGAAGAGCTTGCCTTGCATCTCAAGGCATACGCCTTGTATTTCACCAAAGAAGTAGCCAAGATGCACCCGTAGTTGACGTTGTCTCCCAACTGGTCTTCTAACGGATCTTCATTCTCATCCGGGTCACACAAGAGATGCTTGATGCCTTGGAACAAGAAACAAAGCTCCGTTCTGGTCACCGTGGGGGCCACTGACCGTCCGCTGAATGTGTTAGCAAGCAGCTTCAAAGTGTAGCGCAGCACTGGGCTCCTCACTCGCTTGATCATTGCTGTGTTCGCCTTGTAGTCATCATCGGCTATGACGTCCCACAGCTCGTTCGCTTGAGTGAAGGTGGGGAAATCAACCTTCGTGGCATCAGCAGCTAGGCCATAGGCTTGACAAAGCTCAGGTATCGAGAGGCTGAAAGCTTGGCGTTTGATCTTGAATGAGAGCCGGCCTTGAGAGGGGATTGGGTTGCTAGGATTCTCGTACCCGAACTCCAAGGTGGAAAAGAAATCGATCGTTACTTCAGGATAGGTTGGGCAATCCATCCGTGACAAACATCTGAGCCCCATTCTTCGCAGGAGTTGATCAAAGTCTCCTAACAGCCCCATCTTAGACAGCAACTCCCTGTTCGTAAACTTAGTAGGCTCGAACCGAAGCCTTTCCAGCCGCTTTTTGTCCCTTTTCTCATCCTTACTCCAGCGAACCATTTCTTGAACAGCTACCTCCTGACCTTCTCCCTCTTGTGCTGTCTCTTCTCTCGTTATTTTGGGGGCCATTGCGCCTGAAACAAAGTTCTCAAGCAAAGCTATGAGCAAATCGGCGAAATTTTGAGAGAAAGAGAGAAGCAAAGAAGAAAGTCGATAGCTAATACCCTAGAATTTTGGGGAATTTATAAAAAAATATAGCAAAATAATAGAGAATCAAATCTAGAGATACAAAAATCCAAAATTTTCCCTATTATGAAGCTAGTTTTAAAAATTCAAAACCGCCCTAGAATCTAAAACAATCAATTGCAAAATAAAAGGGATTTTCTTAAAGATTTTCTCAAGATCCGAAAATACCTTTGCAAGGATTGTGAAAAATGCTTGTTAGCCTTTAGAAAACAAAGAACTCTCACTCTCTTTTACTTAGCAACTCGAGAAAACAAGAATGAGAGAGTGAAGTTGTTGAAAAAATTTAAAGGCTAACAAAAACAAAACTATGGGTGCAAGAATTGGTTTCTGACAAAAGTCTCGGTCAAGGCACAGTTTTCAGGGTCAAAGATTCCTGCCTTGACCGAGATTTGAATTTAGAAAGTGGAGGGAAAGAATGAGAGAGGGAAAAGAAAATGTTACCTCGGCACGAGATCGAGTCCCTTTGGTTGATTTAGGACTCGATCTCATGCCCATAATGGCTTGGATCGAGACAATTACTCGATCTGGGACACGATTCGATTTGAATCGAGTCGTGGATCGATTGGCTCTCTCGTTCCTTGAGTTTTTGAAATCGCGACTAAGTCCTCGTGATCGAGCCATGCTATCGATTCAGGGGTCGATTTAGCTTGAATCGAGTGGTGGATCGATTTGACCGATCAATCTGTCTACGAAGGACTTTCTCGGGAGAAAATAGATCGGTCGGTCCAATTTTGGATCGATCAATCTAAACTCCAAGAATTTCCCGAGACATTTTAGATCGACTTCATCACTCGATCTGTCTACTCGATCTGTCTACTCGATCTCGTCTAGATCGACTGGCTCCTCTCGATTCACTAGCTCGATCTAGCAAAGATCGAGCCAGGATGAGTCGATCTAGCACTCGATCTCTAGCTTATACTCTCCCCTTTCTTACTCCTTTGGGAACTCAGATCATGGCTTGCGTCTCTCACAATTGTTCCTACACACTCACAAAACAAAAACATAAAACTGGAAAAGAAATAAAGCAAAGATATGTACAGGATAGACATGGGAATGCCTCCCAAGTGCGCTTTCTTTAACGTCTTTAGCTAGACTTTACTTGGTTTAGGCAGATGGTGGGTCTTGGAGAAGCATTGAGGTGCTCTCCTTTCAAATGCACTCGCCATGTATGGCTTAACTCTGTGTCCGTTCACTGTGAATGCATCCCCACTCTTGCCGACCAACCTGACAGCTCCGTAAGGTAGAACTTCCTTGAGTTCATACGGACCGCTCCACCGTGACTTTAGCTTCCCTGGAAAAAGCTTGAGCCTCGAGTTGTAAAGCAGCACCAAACTCCCTTCCTTAAGCTCTTTAGGCACCAGTTTCTTGTCGTGAGCAGCCTTGGTACGTTCCTTGTAGATCCGAGCGCTTTCGTAAGCATCCAGCCTTAGCTCATCAAGCTCTGCAACTGGATCAACCACTTCTCCTGAGCCGTCTTCAGATCAAAATTCAACCGCTTCACAGCCCACAACGCCTTATGTTCCAACTCGACAGGAAGGTGACACCCTTTACCATAGAGAAGAGTGAAAGGAGTGGTACCAATAGGCGTCTTGAAGGCGGTCCGGTACGCCCACAAAGCGTCATCTAACTTCACAGCCCAGTCCTTCCGAGTGATCCCAACTGTTCTCTCGAGTATCGCCTTTATCTGACGGTTAAAGACCTCCACTTGGCCACTTGTTTGAGGGTGGTAAGGCGTAGCTACCTTATGCTTCACGCCATACTTCTTTAGCAGATTTTCAAACAGCTTGTTGATGAAATGACTCCCTCCGTCGCTTATCACCACCTTGGGAACTCCAAACCTTGGAAAAATAATTCTCTTAAAGAGCTTGATCACCACTTTAGAGTCGTTTGTTGGGGAAGCAATGGCCTCAACCCATTTAGAGACGTAGTCTACAGCTACGAGTATGAACTTGTTGCCGTATGATGAAGGAAACGGCCCCATAAAGTCTATGCCCCATGCGTCAAAGACATCTACCTCGAATATGGGAACTTGAGGCATCTCATTCCTCTTAGTGATATTCCCTGCTCTTTGACACGCCTCACAGCTCTTCACAAACTCGTGTGCATCCTTGAAGATAGACGGCGACCAGAAACCAGCTTACAACACTTTTGTAGCAGTCTTGAACGAAGCAAAGTGTCCTCTGTAGGAAGAGCCATGGCAGTGAAAGAGAATGTCCTTGGCTTCTTCTTTTGTAACACACCTCCGGTATAAACTGTCAACGCCTCTCTTGTATAAGTAGGGGTCATCCCAATAGTAGTGGTTCACGTCTCTCATGAACTTCTTCCTATGGTAGCTCTCATGAAAAATCTTTGATGAAGCGCCTGTAGAAGCTGGCGTGTCCCAAGAAACTTCTCACTCCTTTTACGTTAACTGGCGGCTCAAGGCTTGTCCTCACATCAATCTTTGCTTTGTCGACTTCAATACCCTTCTCTGATATCTTATGTCCAAGCACGATCCCCTCCTTAACCATGAAGTGGCATTTTTCCCAGTTAAGCACCAAGTTTGTCTCCTCACAACGCCTTAATACCCTGCAAAGATTCAACAAACACGCAGAAAAGGACGCACCATAGACCGAGAAGTCATCCATAAACACCTCTACCATCTCTTCTATTAGATCAGAGAAGATCGACATCATACACCGCTGAAACGTAGCCGGTGCGTTACACAACCCGAATGGCATCCTTCGATACGCGAAGGTGCCATAAGGGCATGTAAAGGTCGTCTTCTCCTGATCATTTGGATGGATTGGTATTTGGAAAAATCCATTATATCCATCAAGAAAGCAATAGTAGGGGTGATTAGCAAGTCTTTCAAGCATTTGTTCAATAAAAGATAAGGGAAAATGATCCTTTCTAGTAGCAAGATTAAGCTTCCTATAATCAATACACATACGGTGTCGAGTATTAGTCCTAGTAGGTATAAGCTCATCTTTGTCATTCTTAATGACCGTGATCCCTCCCTTCTTAGGCACCACATGTACGGGAGAAACCCACGTGCTGTCACTTATGGGATAGATCACGTCAGCCTCTAAAAGCTTAAGAATTTCTTTCTTGACAACCTCTTTCAAATTAGGATTCAAACGCCTCTGAGGTTCTACAGAGGAGGCGTTCTCATTATCCAAATTAATCCTGTGAGTGCAAAGCATAGGAGAAAGGCCCTTATTGTCACTTAGGGAGTACCCAAGAGCGTTTCTGTACATTCTCAACTCAGTTAAGAGTGAGTGCAACTCATCATCATTTAAGTTTTCGTTCACAATTACAGGATAGGTTTCGTTAAGTCCCAAGAAGGCGTACCTTAGCCCTTTCGGGGCAAGAAGTTTGCTCCAATCATCCTCGTGGCTGTTGTTGTTGTTCTCCTCCTTAGAACCTTCCTTTGAGCCGGAGACATGGTCCTTGAATCTGCTTTCTCCAACCGCTATCCCTTCTGAAATCGAGTCATCCAGTCGATCTTGCTCTCGATGTCGTCTAGATCGAGCAGTTTCGCTCGATTCACTCACTCGATTTAATGTGGATCGAGTGAGAGATCGAGACGCAGAGTCGATCTCCAGATTAGACCCCAAACTGATCAGAAGGCTTCTCTCGATCTTGGACTCGATTGTTTTCCTGGATCGATCACCCTCCTCGATCTGACTGTCGATTGCTGAACCGGATCGAGTTGTGCTCTCGATTTTCTTGTCGATATGACCCCTGGATCGAGTAATGTCATCAATCTCAGAGTCGATCTCTAGGCAAACGCCTTCACCTTCTAGCACAACCTTCCTTGAATCAAGCAAGTTGACGTACTCTTGAGTCCTCTGATCCACATAACCATACTCTCCTGGCTCCTTAGTCATTGCCAGCTTCAAATGATCTTCCTGAGCCAACTCTTCCAGCAACTCATCCGCTAAAGCACCCAACGTTTCAATGTAGAAAGCTTGCCCTTCTATCGTAGGCTTCTTCAAAACCTCATTGATATCAAAGTCTAGCCTTATATCTTTACCTAAGTGCAAGGCAATCTTTCCGTTCTTGACGTCTATGATAGCTCCGGCGGTGGCTAAGAAAGGTCTACTAAGAATGAGTGGATCCTTCTGTTCTTCATCCATTTCTAACACAACGAAGTCTGTAGGCACGTTTACTCCACTGATCTTCACTGGCAAGTCCTCAAGCAAACCCATGGGTAACCTCACACTCTTGTCAGCTAGTACCAACGAGATTCTACAATCCTTGAAACGGGTAAAGCCAAGCTTCTTTGCCACGGAATGAGGCATCAGATTTATGTTAGCTCTGAGATCACAAAGGCAACTCTAGAACTCCAAAGGACCTAAAGCGCAAGGTATAGTGAAGCTTCCAGTGTCTCCCAGCTTCTTAGGGACTATCTCCTTGTGTATCACAACACTACACTCCTCGCTTAGAACAAGCACCTCTTTGCTTTCCTTATTCTCCTTCACGAGAGTGTCTTTGAAGAATTTGGCGCATTTAGGCATCATTGCAAGGCAGTCCACGAGAGGTAGCTTGATCTCTACGTCCTTAAGATGCTTCTCAAACAAGTCTCTATGCTTCTCTATGAGTTACTTCTTGAAACGGCCAGGAAAAGGTAGCTTAGGTACATACGGTGGAGGTACATAAGCATCCTTCTCCTTAGTAGTTTGCTCTGCTTTCTTCTCAACAACCGCTTTCTCTCCTCTTCTTGGCCCTTGAATCCAGACATTGTCAAAGTTAATCTCATCATCAGCGGAAAGCTTACCCTCTCCCTCTTGAATTACAACATCCTCATTGTTCTTAGGAGTAACCGTAGGCGCTAGCTCTTTTCTGCTTCTTAACGTGATGGCGTTGGCATATTCCTTAGGGTTTTGCTCACACTTGTCCAGTAAGCTATTCTGACCACTTGTACTCGCCTTTCCTTTCTCTAACTGCTTGATCTTGTTGTTTAAGTTGGTGATCTGAGTAGAGAAGTCTGTGAGAGACGAGTCTAAGCGAGTGTTCATCTCCGCAAAGTTCTGGTTTGTAGAGGCTTGCCCTTGAATCAATTGTTGAAACATAGCTTGGACAGGATCAACTTGTTTTTGCATCGGTTGTTGCTGCTGAGGTGCAAAGCCCGGAGGGTACATTGGCGTATAACCTTTGTTTCCCTGCTGTTGCCCTTGGAAATTGTTCTGCCCTTGCCCTTGGAAGCCACCACTCGGCTGAAAGCCTTTGTTGTAAGGTACGAAAGGCTTTGCTTGCTGAGCAGGGTACACTTGATCTTTAGGGTTCGCGACATTGGTGCTACAGTATGAGAGATTGTTGTTCTGGTTGTAACTGTGTGTGTAGCCTTGAGGTTTGTAGTTGTTTTGACTCGCCACCCAATTGGCTTCTTCGTGGATTGACTCAAGCTCCTCTTGGCTCTCATCCGCTTCGCCAACAAAATGAACCTGCTTCTGATTCGCCAACACCAGCTTGTCAATCTTCTCGTGTAGTGACTTAAGCTCTTTCTTGTGAGACTCTAGCTCAGAACCTCTCGGCGCGCGGTCATAGTCCTAGGCATAGTTGTCTTCGCTTAGTGCTAAGTTCTCAATCAGCTCCATGCTTTCTTCTACCTCTTGACCAAGGAAGTTGCCTTTACTAGCCGTATCAAGCAACAAGCGAAACTTTGGTGAAGCTCCTCGGTAGATAGTGCTAAGAAGAGTCTCTTTGCTGAAGCCGTGGTGAGGACATTGGATAGTATAGTCCTTGAACCGTTCCATGGCTTCATTGAAAGTCTCGTTGTTTCTTTGCGTGAAGCCGCTAATCTCGCTTCTTAGCCTCGCCGTTCTGGTGCTAGAGAAGAATTTTGAGAGGAAAGCCTTCTTACACTCAGCCCATGAAGTGATGGTGCCTTGTGGAAGTGTCTTCTCCCAATGCCTAGCCTTATCTCCGAGAGAAATTGGAAAGAGACGCAGCTTGAAAGCATCTTCGGATATGCCGTTTATCTTGATCATCCCACATAGTTGTTCAAAGTTATCAAGGTGCTCCAAGGGATCTTCCATTGCTAGCCCGTGAAACTTATTGTTTTGCACCATGGAGATGAAACCCGGCTTAATCTCGAAGTTATTGTTCTGCACAGGAGGAGGAGTGATCCCAAACATATTGTGATGAGTATTGGGAGCATCTCCGGCTCCTATGATCCTTGGGGGTCTAGCCACGTGTTAGGGGTTGCCATTGCCCCTTCCCACTGCCCCATGAGCTGGAGGAGGTCCCTCTGGGTGCTCGTGCTCAGCCATAGCTTCAAAATCAACCAAACCGTGCTGAACAATCTCCTCAAAAGCTCGTGCTTGCTCTCGTACTCTTCTTTGCCGTGAATGACCAAGTCTATGAATGTTGTCCACGGGTTGAAGTAGATTATTGTTTCCCCGTGAACGAAGGTTCATGTACCTGAAAGACACACGTTTGAGAGTAGGAATTAGTAACTTAAACAAAGTAAAGGCTTAGTCTTTACTAAACCCCAAATCTCAATGCTTTCTAAACACTCCTAGAATGGCAACGGCGCCATTTGACGATAATTGTTTTCATCTAGATGTGGATGTGTATGCAACAGGAGGTTATCAAAGCTCAAATGCAACACTTAGTTGTAGTAAAGTATGCAAGCGAGTATCAATCCAATCCAGGAATTAGAAAGTGCAATGAGAATGCAAGGATCGAGTAAAACTAGGCGAATGATGAATGATTTGGCAAAATTCCTAAAAACTAGATGCAGCAGTAAAATGGAATGCGAAACTATTTTAAAATTACTAGGAAAGAGTGAACTACCACGACGAACAAACAGAATGATTAAAATGCAAGGCTATGAATTTATAAAACTTGACTAGTAGATCGACCACTAGATCGAGCAACAACGATTGATCTCGTCTAAAAGTGAGAATGCAATGAAACTAATGACCAGGATACAACAGGTATCAAGCGAATGATTAAAAGAGATTAAGAAATACTAAAAAGAGGGTCTAGGGTTGAGATTCACGTTCAGGGGTTTCAAAGGTACAAGCTTGGTTGAAAACTTTAGATGTACTCACTTTGTTAGGTTCTTTAAGCCTTGAAAACAAAACAAGATCCATCCATGGCGTGTGGTATGGATCACTCTCTCATTCTCTCCTCCAGAACCATGGCGTTTAGCGGAAAAAAAGATTGAGGGGCAAGGAAAACAGATTTCAAACACGCGGCTTAACTAGTCCTCTAAACAACCATGGCGTTTGGGAAAGAGTAACTAGCCTCTAAGATGTGACTTTCAGAGATCTCTGGATCCTGTCAAGGTAAGAGCTCTCTATGATCATAAAGATCTTGGCGTGAGACTCTTTAAGCCATAAGAAGTCAACATCTTAGAAAAGAAAGCCATTAAGAACAAGAAAACACCAAGCTTTGAAAACCTTTTCGACCCCTTTGAATCCTCTCAACCCAAAACCTGATTAATCTACTCACTACACATTAAGTAAACCAAGCAAAGCATGAAAGACGAAACGATAAACATGAAAAACGATAGATTAAGCTTAAACGATTCAAAATATCCAAGAACAAACTCCAAGTCTAACAATGGCGGAATCGCCTTCAAAACAAGAGAGAAAGATGATAAAAAGTAAAAGTGAAAGCGTGTATGAAAAGGTGATCGCCGCCTTCCCAAAGTAGGCCAAACAGCTCGATGGTCCCCCCCCCCTCGCTAGCGGCCAAAAACGGTTGAAAGGACAGAGATCGACTTCGGGATCGAGCAGCTCTCTCGATCACTTTCGGACATCGTGTCTTCAGCTCGATCTGTGTCTCGATCTTCTTCGATGGATCGAGTGTTGCATCCGATCTTGGTATCGATCTTCGGCGGATCGAGTGGTGGACTCGATCCGGCTCTCTCTCTGCATGGCGTCATTTACGTCCGTACTCCTTGATCGATTGCTTCACTCGATCTCCGTCTCGATCAATTGCCTTGGATCGGCTGGGCTACTCGATCTTCTGGTCGAGCTCATCTAGATCGACCGGCCATGCTCGAACCTCCTCTCGATTTCTGGTCCTTACCAAGCATTCCCAAATTCTTCAAGTCCCACGAACTTCCTTACGAGCTTCTGTATGTCTACGAACCCTCCAAGACTCCAAGGTAGCCGAAAACAACCTGTATGCGATGCAAAATGCAAGAAATATGCATATGCTGATGCGAAAACACTCTAGGACCTAAAGTGATGCAAACTATCCTAAAATGCAATGCATAAGCGTGAGAAACTAACGTATATGTATGTAAAATGCATGGAATATGCAGCTATATCAGAGAACAACTCAGACGTTCGATCTACTACTCGATCCCAATCAAATCGAGTAAGTGATCGACCTGAGTGCAGTCGATCCAGCAAAACAATCGATGGGAAGATCGAGGGAAGCCAATCGATCAGTTCAGAGAACAAGACGGGGACTCGATCTCCTGCTCGATCCCAATCAAATCGAGTAGGAGAATCGAGTGAAGTTGCTCGATCCGGACCAGAACGAGTGCAAGATCGACTGGAAGACTCGATCTCGGAGGGGACAACGGTTCAAGAAAGCAGTCTTTTGGGTCATGTCTCGGGTTCTAAGGAGGCTACTGAGGATGGGAACATCAACAAGAGCCATGAGGAGGACTTGAGCTAGCTGCTAGCCCCAAAGGTGGACATTAAGGAGCTCCCAAAAGGGCTAAGGTATGCTTTCTTAGGGCTTAATGATACCTACCCCGTGATTATGAATGAGAACTTAAGTGATGATGAGTTGCACTCGCTCCTAAATGAGCTGAGAAAGTATAGGAAGGCCATTGGGTACTCTCTAAGCGACATCAAGGGCCTTTCACCAATGCTTTGCACTCATAGGATTCACTTGGATAATGAGAATGCCTCTTCTATAGAACACCAAAGGCGTTTGAATCCTAATTTAAAGGAGGTTGTTAAAAAAGAGATTCTTAAGCTGTTAGAGGCTGACGTGATCTATCCCATAAGTGACAGCGTGTGGGTTTCCCCTGTACACGTGGTGCCTAAGAAGGGAGGGATCACGGTCATTAGAAATGAACAAGATGAATTGATACCTACTAGGACTATAACTGGTCACCGTATGTGTATAGACTATAGGAAGCTTAATCTTGCTACTAGAAAGGATCATTTTCCCTTACCTTTTATTGATCAAATGCTTGAGAGGCTTGCTAATCATCCTTACTATTGCTTTCTTGATGGATATAGTAGTTTCTTTCAAATACCAATCCATCCAAACGATCAAGAGAAGACGACCTTTACATGTCCATATGGCACATTCGCGTATCGAAGGATGCCATTTGGGTTGTGTAACGCACCGGCTACGTTTCAGCGGTGTATGATGTCGATCTTCTCTGATCTAATAGAAGAGATGGTAGAAGTGTTTATGGATGACTTCTCTGTATATAGTGCGTCTTTTTCTACGTGTTTGTTGAATCTTTGCAAGGTACTAAAGCGTTGTGAAGAGACGAATCTTGTGCTTAACTGGGAGAAGTGTCACTTCATAGTGAAGGAAGGGATCGTGCTTGGCCACAAGATATCAGAGAAGGGCATAAAGGTTGATAAAGCCAGGGTTGAGGTCATGATGAGTCTTGAGCCACCGGTTAATGTCAAAGGAGTAAGGAGTTTCCTAGGCCATGCTGGCTTCTATGCTGGCTTCTACAGGCGCTTCATTAATGATTTTTCCAAGATAGCACGCCCTCTCACAAGGCTGTTGTGAAAGGAAGCTGACTTTGTGTTTGATGAGGATTGTCTTCGTGCTTTCGTGGCCATCAAGGAAGCTCTTGTATCCGTGCCAATAGTGCAAGCACTGGACTGGACTCTACCATTCGAGATCATGTGTGATGCGAGTGACTACGCCATAGGAGCTGTTCTTGGTCAAAGGAAGGATAAGCGGCTGCACATCATTTACTAGGCCAGCCGGACTTTAGATGACACTCAAGTGAAGTACGCTACTACCGAGAAGGAGTTGCTGGCAGTTGTATTCGCCTTTAAGAAGTTCAGGTCATACCTCATAGGCTCTAAGGTGGTTGTCTATACAGATCACGCAGCTCTGAGGTACATCTATTCCAAGAAAGACACTAAACCGAGACTCTTGAGATAGATCCTTTTGCTCCAAGAATTTGGCATGGAAATTAAGGACAAGAAAGGTATAGAGAACGGTGTGGCAGATCACCTCTCTAGGATGAGAATCAATGAGTCTCTGCCCTTAGATGATTCGCTTCCAGAAGATCAACTCATGATGATCACTACGGCTGTTTGTGGAAGGCTAGAAGGGCAGTTTGAAGAGGTTCTGAGTTTCAAAGAAGAAGACTTGCCTTGGTACGCTGACATTGTAAACTTCTAAGCATGTGGAGAGGAGCCAACTCACCTTGATCATTACCACAAGAAGAAGTTTTTGAGAGATGTTGCCTACTACTTTTGGGACGAGCCCTACTTATACAAGAGAGGGGTTGATAGCTTGTACAGAAGATGTGTCTCGAAGGATGAAGCTCAAGACATTCTACTTCACTGCCATGAATCTTCTTACGGAGGACACTTTGCTTCATTCAAAACCGCTACAAAGGTGTTGCAAGCCGGTTTTTGGTGGCCGTCTATCTTCAAAGACGCTCACGAGTTCGTTAAGAGTTGTGAAGCGTGTCAAAGGGCAGGAAACATCACCAAGAGAAACGAGATGCCTCAGGTTCCTATCTTTGAGGTTGATGTCTTTGACGCTTGGGGGATAGATTTTATGGGTCCATTCCCATCTTCTTACGGCAACAAGTTTATCCTAGTAGCGGTTGACTACTTATCTAAAAGGGTTGAGGCCATTGCTTCCCCTACAAACGACTCTAAGGTGGTGATCAAGCTCTTTAAAACCATCATATTCCCAAGATTTGGAGTCCCTAAGGTTGTGATCAGTGACGGTGGCAGCCATTTCATCAACAAAGTATTCGAGAACCTCTTAAGGAAGTAAGGTGTGAAGCACAAGGTAGCTACCCCTTATCACCCTTCAACGAGTGGGCAAGTAGAGGTCTCTAACCGGCAGATCAAGGCAATACTCGAGAGGACAGTAGGTACTACTTGGAAGGATTGGCCGGCTAAGCTAGACGATGCTTTGTGGGTTTACCGGACCGCTTTCAAAACCCCCATTGGTACCATTCCTTTTACTCTTCTCTACGGCAAAGGATGTCACCTCCCTGTTGAGCTGGAACATAGAGCATTGTGGGCTGTGAAGCAGTTGAACTATGATCTCAAGACAGCTCAGGAGAAGCGGTTGATTCAGCTACATCAGCTTGATGAGCTAAGGCTGGACGCCTACGAAAGCGCTAAGATCTACAAGGAGCGTACTAAGGCGGCTCATGACAAGAAGATGGTTCATAAAGAGCTTAAGGAAGGCAGTTTGGTGCTACTCTATGACTCGAGGCTTAAGCTGTTCCCGGGCAAGCTCAAATCAAGGTAGTGCGGACCATTTGAGATCAAGGAGGTATTGCCGTATGGAGCTGTTATGTTGGTTAGCAAGAGTGGGAATGCATTCACAATAAACGGACACAGAGTAAAGCCATACATAGCCAGTGCATTCAACAAGGAGAGCACTTCAATGCTTCTCCAAGACCCACCATCTGCCTAAACCAAGTAAAGTCAAGCTAAAGACGTTAAAGAAAGCGCACTTGGGAGGCATTCCCATTTCTATCTTGTATATATTTCTGCTTTCTATCTATTTCAGTTTTATGTTTTTATCTTCTAAGTGTGTAGGAAAGGGTGTAAGGGATTGCAGGCCATGATCTTGGAGTCCAAAAGAGGCGAGAAGGGTTAAGAATAGGTTAGAGATCGAGTGGTAGATCGACTCATCCTAGCTCGATCTTTACTAGATCGAGGTAATGAATCGAAAGGAATCAGTCGATCTAGACGAGATCGAGTAGACAGATCGAGTGGAACGGTCGATCTTGAGAGGATGAACACCCTATACATTTAGCTCGAAAAGCAAACGAGGTGTAGATCGACCGAGTCACTCGATTCTCAAAAATAGATCGAATAGTCTACTCGATCTGCCACTCGATCTAAGCCAAATCGACCCTCAGATCGATCATGTAGCTCGATCCAAGGACCAATGCTTGGTTGACCAAAGTCAAGGAACGAGAGGGTATAGTCGATCTAAGACCCGATGCAATTTGAATCGCGTCCCTGATCGATCAAACCTCTCGATCCTAGCCATTATGGGGATGAGATCGAGTCCAGATCGACCAAATTTCTTTTCCCTCTTTTCTACTTTCCTTCCAGTTTTTAAATTTGAAAAATGGTCAAGGCAAGCATCTTTGACCATGAAAGATGTACCTTGACCACACCTTTTGTCAGAAAATCACTTGCTAGCCCATAGTTTTTGTATTTTTGTTGGTCTTTATATTTTCAAGCTAGAGCACACTCTCTCATACCTTGTGTTTTGAGTTTCTTAAACAAGAGAGAGTGTGATTTTCCTTGTTCAAAAGATCAACATCATCTGTTTTCAAGCTTGGTAAGGTATTTCCGAACCATTGTTTAAATTTTTTTGGAAATTTTCCTTTTTATTGCTTTGCTTGAGAACTAGATGTTAGGGAATTTAAGTGAATTTTTAAAACTAACTAGATATTAGGAAATATTCTGGATTTGCTCTTATCTCTGGATTTGCTCCTCTATTTTCTTGCTAGAATTTTTATAAATTCCCCAAAAATCTAGGGCATTAGTTAAAACTTTTTCTTTCTTGCTTGCTCTTTCTCTCAATACACGCCGCCATTGCTCATTCTCTTGTTTGAGAATCTTGTTTCAGGCACCATGGCTCCAAAAAGAACAAGAGAAGAGACAGCACAAGAAGGAGAAGGTCAAGAAGTGGTGGTTCGGGAGAGGGTTAAGTGGACCAAGGAGGAAGAGGCTAGAGAGGCTGAGGTTCGAACCAACTAAGTTCGCGGATAGAGGTTTGCTGGCTAAGATGGGGATCTTGAGGGACTTTGATCAACTCCTAAAGAACATAGGCCTCCGGTGCTTGTCAAGGATGGACTGCCCGACCTATCCCGAGGTGACAATCGATTTCCTAGCCACCTTGGAGTTCGCATCTGAGAACCCGAGCATCCCCACTCCTTCTCAAGGCCACCTATCCTTCAAGATCAAACATTAGGCCTTTCGTCTTTCAATCCCGGAGCTTTGTCAAGCCTATGGCCTCAACGCTGCTGCCAACAAGGTTGAATTCCCCTCCTTCACTCAAGCGAATGACCTGTGAGACCTCATAAGCAATGACGACTACAAAGCGAATACAGCAAATATCAAGAGAGTGAGGAGTCCGGTGCTGAGGTACACGCTGAAACTGATTTCTAACACCTTCAGCGGACGGTCAGTAGCCCCTACAGTCACCAAGACAGAGCTTTTCTTGTTGTTCCAAGGCGTTAAGCATCTCGTGTGTGACCCCAATGAGAATGATGAGCCGTTGGAAGACCAGCTAGGAGATGACGTGAACTACAGCTGTATTCTAGCCTCTTCATTAGTGAAGTATAAGGCGTATGCCATAAGGTGCAAGGCGAGTTTGTCTCTGATTGGAGGGTTCCTTACTTCTTTGTTTGTTCAAGCCGGAGTGCCACTAGCTGAGTTCGCACCTTGCGCGGATAGGGCGTACATGGATGAGATTTATCTAAGAAACACCGATAGTTTGGGACGCACGCCAGCTGAGGGTTTTTATGCGTATCTGTTCATTGATGAGGATAAAGGGTGTGTATCCTGCCGAACACGGAGGAAACCAAGCTACAAGGAGTTGACAACATCGAGTTCTTGCCGAGTGTAGAGGAGTGCTTCGCCCCTTTAGGAGCCACAGCCGTCATTCAACAAGCCACTCGCCTAAGATCAAAGTCTCCTGCCTCGGATGATGAGATGCCCGACAACTTTGTGCTTCACAAGATCGACTTTGAGTCGCAGACTACGACCGAGAAGTTTCTTGCTTCAGTTGTGGAGATGCAAAGGAAAATCAACAAATGGCAGAGCAAGGTACTCAAGAAACTTGCCAAGAAGGTCAAGGCGCTTCAAGGGAGCTCACCTAAGAAGGCTATAAGCGAAGAAGTCGAGCACCCCGAGAAGAGGAGGAGATCGACCGGTGGAATTGTTTTACGTGAGCCTCAAGGAAGCCCCATCCTACCTACTCGCCACTCGGTTCATGAAGGAGCTGCAATGGACAAGGGCAAGGGTGTAGCCCACGAGACCCCAACAAAGAGCAAGAGGTCTGGAACGTCAACAAGTTCCAGCACCACTTAGCTCTGAGGTAACAAACAACCGTCCCTTGTATATACCGCTCATCTTTTCTTTGTTTTTGCTTGTGTTTTGAACTCCCTTGGATTTGTTTGCCACTGAGACGGTGTCATTCAAGTTTGAGAGAGTGTGTGTATTATTTGACATTGTTTTCTTTCTTCTTATTTTCTATTTGCATCCTTTGAGTCTTCATTGCATCTAAGGCATAGAAAAGAACAAAAAAAATTGGTAAAATTTTAAAATATTTTCAAAAACATTCATGTAGTTTCATTCACTTTGTTAAACATTTTAGGATTGTGTCTAGAATTTTTAAGCATCTAGGTTGTTTACATTTTCATAAGGGGTTAAAGTTTTCTTTAAAAGGTGTATTAAGCTCATGAATTGTTTCAAGGCCCTAGTTAGTAGCTCTTTGATGCATTGTACATTCTTTGAAAGTAAGCTCTAACCATACTCGGATCATGTGTTTTGATTTTCGTGGCTTGACTTGAACATTCATGAACTGAATCTTGTCCTAATAAGTGAGAACCTTAATCTGAATTTTAATTATCATACGTATGCATTTGAAAATGAACACATAGATCTTATACATATTTAGGCTCTCTTCCTCTTTTCACCATTCTTTTGTGAGCCTAAGTAGAACTGCCACCATAACCCTTACCTTTCTTTCAAACAAAATGTTCTTGTGTGATATCATTGTGAGGCCTCTTTTCGGTTTGAACTTAGCATAAAGTGTTAGGTCTAGGAGACATGATTAGGCTCTAATTTGATTGCTAGCTTTGCATTTTGAAGCTAGTTTTTAGGCTTAGGTTAGGTTTGGGGTTCATTGGGATTGTTTATTTGCCTAATTGTTTACGGTTTCAAAAGAGTTTGGTGTTTGAAGTGTTTGAAGTGGTTTTAAGTGGAAGGCAATGTTTTCAAAATGAAAAGCTCTAAGTATATTTCAGAAGATAGCTCTCAAATAAAAGAAAAAGAAAAGAAAAGAAAAGAGCCTAAGTGCCAAATAAAAAGAAAAAAAATATAAGTAGAGAGCTATCAATAAGAAAAGTAAAGAGCTAAAAATGTTTTCAGCCTTTCCACTAGCCTAAAAGAGTAAGGATATTTTCTGTTTTAACTTGGGTTTTTGCTAAGCGAATTGCTTTGGTGATAAAGGTAGTATTTAAGAGGGTGAGTGAGCTAAAAAGAAAAAAAATGAGAGGGGTTTTAGGATCATTGTTAGTGTACATGGGTAGATGAGAGTCTAGTTATGTATGCATCAATTGCCTTTACCTTTAGCATTATGCATAAGTTCAGACCTTTCTTGAGAGAAACCACTACATTGTTAAACCATTTTAAATGAGATCATTCTATGCTCATAGCCTATGTCCTTAACCAAATGTGTTCGGCTTTAAAATGCATAAGTGTGATTCACGGGTTGATCATTAATGAATGTTAAAGGATAAGATTATTTGATTGTTTGGAATAGGAGAGTCATGATTTGAAATTCATTGTGTGATGAGTATGGCTAAGTTCATTGGAGTATGAGTGTGTGCATTGCATCTTAGAGTTAAGAACTAGGACCATTGAAATGATTTGTTTGAAAAACACCTTTGCAAGAAGCTTCAACCCCCGTTTTTAAAACTTCTCTTCCTTTCTTGTTTTCTGTTTGCTTGAGGGCAAGCAAAAGGCAAGTTTGGGGGAGTTGATTTTAATATATATTTCGTGTATTTTGCATGCATATAAGGTAGTTTCTCATGCATTTACCTTGCATATTAGGTCCTAGAGCATTTTTGCATTAGCATTCGCGCATTTCTTGCATTATGCATCACATTCAGATTGTTTTCGGATACTTTGGAGCTTTGGAGGATTTGTGGACGTACTAAGGCTCGTGAGGAAGCTCGTGGACACTTGGAGAACTCAGGTGTGCATGCGAAGGATCTGAGATCGAGTAGCAGATCGAGCAAGGCAGGTCGATCTAAATGAGATTGACAAGAAGATCGAGTGACCAAGTCGATGCAAGGAAACGGATCGAGACCAAGATCGAGTGAGGAGATCGATCTGAAGTACGGACGTAAATGATGCCATGCAGATCGAGTACCAGATCGAGCTTCCAACCCGATCAGCACAAAACCGACTTAGAGATCGACCAAAGCCATCCAAGACGAAGATCAAGAGCCAGATCGAGCTTCCTGCTCGATCCCAGGCTACTTTAACCATTTTTGGCTTCTAGCGAAGGGGGGACCATCGAGCTTTTTGTCCACTTTGGGAAGGCGGCGATCCGGTTTTCTCACACACTTTCACTTTTATCTTTTTTCGTTCTTCTTCCTCCTCCTGCTTAGGCGATTCCGCCATTGTAGAACCTTTAAGCTTTTTCTTGCATTTGAACCTTTGAATATCAAATCTTTGGCTTTAATCAATCGTTAATCATGCTTAGCTTACTGTTTCTTGCGTTTTGTTCAGTTTTCTTTATGAGTAGCGAGTAGTTTTATTTGGGTTGATGGGTTGAGGTGATTCAAAAGGGTCAAAGAGGTTAAAGTTTTGTGTTTTCTTGTTCTTCATTACCTTCTCTTCTAGGATCTTGAGTACTTAAGGCTTAGAGAGTCTCACGCCAAGATCTCTATGATCCAAAGGTTGTCTTACCTTGACGGGATTCAGATGTCCTCGAAAATCAGATCCTAGAGGCTAATCCTTCCTTTCCCACATGCCATGGTTGTTTAGGGAATTAGTTAGGTCAATATTTGAAATCTGTGTTTCTTGCTCTTCGATCTCTTTTTCCACAAAACGCCATGGGTTTGGAGAAGAGATTGAAGAAGTGAACCATACCACATGCCATGGATGGTTCTTGTTTTGTTTTCAAGGCCTAGAGAACCTCACAAAGTGAGTAGATCTAAAAGTTTTCAAACCAAGCTTTAATTTTTGAGATCCATGAATATGACCATCAACCCTAGACCCTCTTTCTTAGTGTTTTAAATCTCTGCTTATCATTCTGTCATCATAAAGTTCGCATCTTGTTCATTAGTTCATCGCATCATTCATCATCTTAAGTTGTTAGACGAGATCGATCGTTGTTGCTCGATCTAGTGGTCGATCCAGTGGTCGATCCACTAGTCAATTTTTAGATTTTAATAGGCTTGCATTTTAGACTTTCTGCTTGTTCCTCGTGGTAGTTAACCCACTTCCACGGATTTTTAAATCGTTTTGCATTGCATTTGACGCTTGCATTTAGTTTTCCTTGAATTTACCAATTATTTTCATAATCTACTTAGCTTTACTCATCCTTTGCATTCTTAGTGAACTTGCTACCCCTAGATGTGGATTGATACCTCACTTGCATGCTATACTACATCTTAGTCTGGCTTTTGAGTTTGATAACCTCTCGTGCTTGCATTTACACAGTAAGAAACCTGTTATCAAAGCTCAAAATCATTCCTCTGGAAAGCAGGAGGGCATATTGCAGCTCTGTTGGCATAGAACTGATCAGGTCTGTTGTTGTCTCCTAAAGTCCTCTGTACATAACGCCCAGAAGTGTTGCCAGCAGCAGCAGGGACTCCAGCGTCTTGTCCCACTTGTTGAACCTGCTGTTCAACAATGACATTCCCATCGTGATCAATTCTCTGCCCATTTTCATTCCTCATGTTTCCCTCTCTGTCAACCAAATGACCTTCTGCATCTTCAACCAAGATTAGTAGAGCAACCATTGTAGACTGTTTCCTAGTTTTCCTGAGGGTCCTCTCAACCTTAGCAAGTTCGTCGATGCTCAAAGTCACAAGCTCCTTCTCTTTGTTGCTATTGGTACTGCGATTAGGTATACACCTGAAACAGAAACAAAGAAAAGTAGCAAAAAATTAGTAAACAAATTAAAACTTAAAGAAAATTCTAATACTAAAAATCGATAGGCAGCTATTACTCCCCGGCAACGGCGCCAAAAAATAGATAGGGCTCAGTTTTTACCCAAAAAAAACTACTGCAAGTGCACAGCAAAGCAGTTGTAGTACAAGGGGTATTGAATCTCAAAGGAGTATGTAAACTACACTATCGAATGTAGGTTCGGATTAAGCTAAGCAGCAGATGGTGTATGTAATGCGAATGACATATTAAATGTAAGCAAACGAAATTTGGTTGTTGATCTAAGTTTCAGAAGACTAAAAACGCTAAGTCAGAACAATTCGCAGCTTGAATCCGAGAATGTAGAAATGCATGAAATCAGGAATGATTAAGAACCGTCTTGAACATGAATCGCAAATATATAACTAATCAATTCTCATTGCAAAAGTTATCTATGTCTAAGTCACAGAGTTTTAAATCTATTTGCAAACCCTAACAATCTAAACATGCAGTAATGATCAGGTTCAATTGTTCACAAAACTCCTAAGCCAAATCTCTTTGCACTAAGTTGTTTTGCTCATCAAATACTAGTTCAGGTTATCAATAATGCTCTCACATATATTTAACAACCTATGATTTTCGGGTTTCTAGATGATGTGTCTAAGAAATCGATTTTCAAGCAAGCAGAGATGAAGAACAAGAAGATAATCCTAACAGGTAGCAATTCTACAAACTCTTCATCAACCTTTGAAAAGCCCTAACTTAACTAACAAATTACTCAGACATGATCATGGAATCACAAAACATAACTGAATGAAATTGCAATAAGAGAGTAGAATAAAAACAAAGGGGGTTCGAAATCTTATCCAAAAAGAGTACAAGATCTGTCTCTCCAAAAGCTCTCAATAAAATCCTCTCTAAGCTCTCTGAATTGTCAAAAACTAAGATCAAAGCCAACAATGGCTGAAAACCTAATATTTAGAAGCGAAAACACGATCTGGAGCCTTCTTTCAAATACTGGAACTTCTAGGTCAATTCTGCAAATAATCTTGATACTTTTAATAAGTCAGCCACACTCCTTCCTTTGTGGGTGACGAGCGTCACCATAGGTGGTGACGAGCATCACCCAAATGCATACTTTCTTCTCCGATCAGGACACTTCGTGGCTTCAACTTGCAATTCTCCAAAAAGCTTCAATATCTCCAATTATGCTCCGGACATGCTATAACCTGCAAAGACTCTACTAAGACTCTAAAAAGACCAAAAAGACTAAATAAAAAGGACTTATATCATGGTTAAAAACCATAAAAGCCATGATATATCATAATGCATACTATCAAACCATGAAGAAAGAATCTCAAAACCAGCATTATCTAGCCCTAAGCGAATCATCTAGCAATGGTGAACTATCACTTTGGTGTCACTGAACAAAGGAAACATAGACCAAGCCAAACTATCAAGCCAAATAAGCGAACCATACTTAGAGATGAGATAACAAGCCATTTAGTGAACCATATGCATCAATCAATACTATATTTAATCAAAAGGAGCAAGCTTTATGAACAATAACCACTTTGCAAGAGAAGGTGACAACAAAGAATAGTTAAATAAGCATAATCATCCTTAATCACCACTTTCTCTACTTAGACCCCTAAATCAAAAGTAAACTACTCACTAATCATATTTAATCCTATTGATTTGGAGTTAAACATAACTAGATGAGGTTAAAATGCAAAGATGATAAATCTAAACTACCAAGGTGCAAGACCAAAGAGTAAGAGACAAGATTAAACCATAAAATGCAAACTTTATTAAGATCCTTACGGCAAATCGCTCTTTAAGCTTTAGAGAAGAGAGAGTTTTTGATAGAAACTAAATTTGGATAAGGATAATGTTTTGTGGCTTCTCTTTTATAGTAGGAGCAAAAAAAGCATAAAAAACCTAAAAAAATGGGATAAGGTTAACAAAAGTCAAGTAGTCAACACGGATAAGTTGCATCGAGGTCGTACGGACGATGGTATGCTCGATATGCAACCTCGATATGGTCCGTGCAGCGTGCATCGGCTTCCTTCCTCAATGCTGGTCCTCGATGCAGACCAACGGCTTGGAATCCTCGTGCTGATCATTTTCCTCTCGTCCTGCAACTTACATCGAGTACACTCCATGGAGGTTTTGCTCTATATCCTTGCTCGATATGGACCAGACTTTGCAAAAGCTCCTTTTCTGACATCTTCTTTGATCATGAGCTGCTTCCATCTCCTTCCCAACACCAAGAAACTCCAAAAACACCTGAAAACCACCACAAACATGCATATGTATGCAAATGTATGCAATCCTAACCTAAATACATGCCATGTTGATTCTAAATGCAAATGATACTAAAATGCTAAACTATAATGCAAAAACAGAGGAAAATATGCATGAAATGCAGCTTAAAATGATCTAAAATAGCAAGCTATTAACACCCCCACACTTAGCTTTTGCTTGCCCTCAAGCAAACAAACACTTAACATGGTGATGAGGTTTAAATGGGAACTCATATCTTTGAAAATCCTAACAATAAATCAAAATAAAGTCCATGTTCTCAATTCTAGAGTGCACTTGATGGAAGAATACTTTAAATACTTAGGCACTTTCATCACAAAACAAGAATGATCACAAAGCTATCAACCTACAAATGCTCATCAAATCAAACAATTTTAACATTCAGTTATGCTCAAACTGTGAATCATGCTTATGCAAATGCGAAAGTGTCATTCGGCTAAGGGACAAGGCTTAGTGGAATAAAAATGATCCTACTTCACAAAATGGTTTTGATGTTTAAAGGGTTCTCTCAAGGAAAAGCATGGTTGTGCTTTGGCAAAATGCTAAGGGTCAAAGAACAACTTACACATACAAATGAAGACTCCCATCTACCCAAGATCTATAAGATGTGTTCCTAACTCTAGCCTATCAGTGTAAAACCCACCTATGCTACCCTTTTTTAAGAACTTAAACCCTTTTAAAAACCCAAAAACTTTTCTCCTTCAAGCGCTTTGGAGGACACTTCTTCTTTTGAACTTCAAGTGGTGGCGATTTGCTTCTTTTGAATTTGGCTCATTTATTTGGTGATGCTGGTGATGCAAATTCCAAAAGTGGTTCAGCTTTATGGTTCAACTGGTGATGCGAATTCCAAAAGTGATGCTCATTTATTTGGTGATGCAAATTCCAAAAGTGATGCTCAAATTCCAAATTCCAAAAGTGGTTCAGCTGGTGATGCAAATTCCAAAAGTAATGCTTATTTATTTGGTGATGCAAATTCCAAAAGTGGTTCAACTTTATTTCTAGTTCCAAATCAAATGCACAAAAGGAATAAAAACAAGGGCTTTATTTTCATAAATCACTAGCATTAACAAAGATGTACTATCATAATTCCCAATTCAAACAAGCAAGCTAGTCCTATATGAATGCATGAAGTCTAAATCCTATAAGAATGAATGAAAATCAAACTCTTTTGGTGAAGCAATTTTTTGAAAAATTTTCAATTTTTTTTTGTTTTTCTATGCCTTAGATGCTATGTAATCATGATGCATGGTTCCTATTCCAATATGCAAATGCAAATGTAAGCATCAGTCCATCATGCACCCTCCCCCACACTTAAATTACACAGTGCCTGTGTCATAAAAATGCTAAGAACAGTGTTCACAAACATCAAGCAAACAATCGCATGAAATAAAAGAAATAAGTGGTATTTACAATGGTTAGTGTGGTGTATCTTACTTCAGGTGGAGAAGTGATGAGAATCTGAACTCTCAATGGCATGGGAAGGTGAAGCTTCCTCCTCTGATGGAGTTTGCTCTCTAGTCCTTCTCTTCTCTCCTTTTCGCTTTGGAGCAGCTATATGAGATGAATGCCTGGCCGGTTGAGAAGCTTGTGTCCTTAGCGGCTCACTGATGTGGAAAGAGTGTCTCTCTTGGACTGTACCATGTGGTGTGTCCTCAGATATGTCTTCAGCATCAGATCCTCCTCCTTGTGGCTCTGTACGGACCGCTTGGTGAGTTCTCTTGGCTGATGAAGATCCTCCCAATTTCTTCTTGAGCTTCCTCACTTTCTTCTTTCACGAGTCAACCGATTTCTTGCTTGCTTTGACTGTCTTCAGCAAACCTCTGATGGCCTTTTCCTGGAAGTGGTTCCACCTCTGAAGAAGCCAAATGTGCTCATGTGCAGCCTTTGAAGCGTCAGATGTGCTTCATTAGGATTATGACAAGACAAACTCCGATATGTTCTTCAAGCCATTGACAAGACAAACTCCGATAAGCGCTCTCCTTAGATCTTCACATGCCTTGTTTCAACCATTATGTTCTTCAAGCCATTCACAAGCAACCCAATCTCTTCTTCTTTTACCATACTATGCTCTTTTCTGTAAAAGAGTGTGCTGGTGAGGACTCTATGAACATATCTTATAGCTGGATGGTGGATGCTAGCACTGTTCAGACGACCAGCTCTATAAGCATCATTCGCTATGTCCTCCCATACATGCCTTAGCTCATCATGCTTGAAGCGCATGTTTTGTGCTCTTGAGTCTTGATCACATCCAAAAAATTCTTCAAGCTGAGTGAACCCCATGGTGTATCATTCTTTGTTGGCTCTGAACTTGAGGAATCTATTGTCAAAGTCTTCTTCTCCTTCATCATATTCCTCATCAAACTGGTAGAAGTAGACCTTGAAGCTTGCAAGGAACTCACAAGAAAGTTGCTTGTAAGTTGGATAGCCAAGACTAGAAAATTTATCCAGTCCAATGTTTCTCAACAGCTCATCCACTTCAGTCTTGATTCCTAGCTCTCCCAACAGACAAGGATCAGCATATCTTATAGGAGTGAAGTCCACTCTCCTCATCGCTCTCAAGTAGTCCTTTAGCTTTGGTGCTGCATCTTGGACTGGTTCTTCTTCAACAACTGGTCTTTTTCCCTCAGCTCTGTTTCTTGCAGCAGCATTTGAGTAAGAAATCTCCTCATTTTCCCTGGTGTTCGACATAGCACCTGAAAATGCAATGCTTGAAGCAAGAATTAGTATACCATCCTTGGAGAGCACTATGCAGGAAATTAATTTTCAAACTTCAAGAAGGTACTAGAAAATTCTGTAAAAATGCACACTGATCACCAACAAACAGAGTCGAATTTAGCAAAATGTTTCAGCTCAAAAGGATAAATACAGTTAAAACTAAAATTCCCAGAGTAATAAGCATCAATTTAGAGAAAATTTAAGCATATGCAGCAAAAACATCTTCCTCTCTCCACCAAACTATGAAAATGCATCAGATTCACTATTACTAGTCTAATAAGAAACATTTTAATGGTCAATATGCTGAAAAAATAATAACATGCCTAGATTTGGTCAGAATCCAAATATACTGCCAAATTAAGCACAATAACAGCATTTTTCAAACATTCAACCATAAATTTGCAAAGAAGAGCAACAATGGTGACATGCAAATCAAAACCATAAACAAAATTGTGCAAAACAATCTCAATCAATCATTCTAATGCATCCTACTTCAATCTGCCACAATTAAACTCAAGAAACAAGGAATCTAGCAAAGTTTACCTTAATTCATGAACCAAAAGATGAAGTTCTAGGACGGAGAATGAAAGAGAGAAAGAAAAGATTTTTGGCAATGGGTGTTTAGCTCGATATAGATGTGTGGAGAGAGATGAAAATGCTAGTTTTAAAGCAAGAGGATAAGGGAAATCTAAAATATCTAAGGATAATGCAAGAAAATCTTATTTAAAATTCAAAAAATGCATGTGAGGGGGAAAGAAATGATTCTTTTACCAGCCATCAAGGCCCACAAAAAGTTTTTATTCGATTTACCCATGTAAAAATTTCAAAATTTTTTTACACGGACCATATCGAGCAAAACACTCGATGTGGTACCTTGATGTTTACCATATCGGGGATGTCGGTCCTGTGGCTCGGCGATGATGCTCCTCTGCCTCGGGGGTTCCGTGTTCTGGTCAGCTTCTCCTTCAGGGCACCTTGCATCGAGCAGTCTCAGTAGGTGTTCTGCTCGATGTTGTTGCTCGGTGTAGGGAGACACTTCGGCTTGCATGATTCTTCCAGTGGGCAGTGCATGGCCTCGTCTCGATGCTTGTTCCTGGCTCGGCCATTATGCATCGAGCAAACATGTTGGTGTTTTGCTCGATGCTACACCTTGATGTGAAACTTCTCCTACTCGGTTGCTGTTCTCCTCGGTGATTGTCGTACCGGACACCGTCTTGTATTGACTTGGCTGATAGCACCCATATCAAGCATAACCTTGGATGTTCTGCTCGATGCAACTCCTCGGTGTGATCTCCACCGTGCATCTTGATCGATGTACAGTCCACGCTCCTCGTTGTACGGACTGGGGCTTCAGGGGCGATCACATCAAGCATGGCTTTTGGTGTTCTGCTTGATGCTACACCTCGATGTGATCTCCATCGTGCATTCTGCTCGGTGTACGGACTGCTCCTTCCCCAAGATAAGCTGTATCGAGCAGCGATGACAGATGGTCTGCTCGATATGGTACCTCGATATGAAAACAGAGTCTTCTTTCCTTGGCCTTTAAACCATTCTACACATCCATGGACCTGTTCTTTGACTTCTGAAACACTAAATAAAGACATTAGTAATAAAAGAAAGCATATATTTACAAGGATAGTTTTGGGATTACCTCCCAAGTGTGCTTGTTTTAAATCACTAAGCTTGACTTTGATGGTTTTAGGACTAGTGAGAAGAGGTTGATGGAGCTGGGCTCCTTCCTCTTTCTTCTTGTAAATCCAAGTGCCCACTGACATCAGTCGCTTCTTTTCACGAGCTGTCTTCTTGTTTCTCCTCTTCTTGACACTTGGTGTGATCAAAGGCTTCACTTCTTTGGTGATCAAGCCTTCATCCTCTTTCAAACCATCTTCAAGCTTCAAGTCAGTGTCAAGCTTCTGCTCTGGCTGATCAGGGAGAGTGTCACTCATCAACATACTCATTGTGAACCTCATAGCATGCTCCACACGCTCTGGAAGTTTCTGTTGCTCACTCTCTTCTTCAATAATTATTCCACAAAAAGCTATGGAGGGAGAGACAATCTTGTAGACTTTGAACTCATCAACATTCTTCAAAATAACAGAGCCTCTCTTGAAGTCTACTTGAGCTCCTACTGTTGCCAATAATGGTATTCCTTGAAGAAGTGGCACCTCTCTTGAATATATCTTCTCCATAACCACAAAATCTGTTGGCACAAGCAATTTCCAATCTTCAAAGGGAAATCCTTCACCATTCACAAGGGTCTTGTTGAGGTGTTATCCACAAAAGTGATAGAGGATTTACAGGGCTTCAACTCCTTGATTCCTAAGGTTTGGCTTAAGTGGAGAGACATGACATTCACAGTTGAACCTGAATCACACAAAGCTCCAGCATTGTCTAGCATCTCAAGCTCACAAGTGATGAGAAACTTTCCTGGATTGGGAAGCTTTGTCAATGTCTTCAGCTCCTTGTTTCTCTTTAGATTAGCCCTCACATTCTCTAGAATTGGCTCCACTACTTCCAGCTTGTCAAAGACTTCTCTGAGGAACCTGATTTGATCCTTCACTTCAAGCAAAGTGGTGCCATGAGGAAGCTTTATTCCAGCGTCTTGTATGTGTTTCCTGAACTTCGAATAGACTGCTATCTGAGCCTTTGTAAAGTGCATCGTGGGGTAAGAGATTGGTGGTTTATAATCTTGAACTTCAGGAGCTTTACCCTTCTCATTGCTGCTTGAGGAGCTGCCCACTTGGCGATCATACAACTCCTTGAAGTCTTCAGAACTTTCTCTAGCCAAGACCATCAAAGAATGGTATATCTCTACAAGCTCTTTATCAGCTTCACTGAGCACTGGTTTGGCTTCTTCTTCTGGAGCAACTAAGGCTTTCTCAGCCTCTTCCTTCTCTGCAGCCTCTTTTGCGGCTCTTTCTTGCTTTTCTTCCTTGTTCAAGCTTTCATCTAGCCCTTGGAGGAACTTCTCTATGATATCAACAGCTTCTTGAACATCAATGGTGACGTTGATGACATTCCCCCCCCACACTCAGCCTTTCACATGTCCACATGTAACAGCATCTCTTGAAGCATAATGCCAAGGTCTTCCAATGAAGCATCTTCATCATCAAACTCTTCATCCTCTTCAGCAAGCAAGTGGCAGAATTCCTTAGGATTTGCTTCACTCTTTCCTGGTAACTGATTTTGAGGTTTTGAAGATGAAGCTCCTTTGCTTTTTATAGACTTGACTCTTTGGTTCAGAGCATCTAACTTGCCATTCAGGTCACAAGTAGTGGCGTCTATCTTGTTGTGCAGTTCAGCAAACTTCTTGTGCAGCTCTATTGTGGTGTTGGCTTGACCAGTCAACAATTGTTGCATCATCTGCTTCAAATCAACATCTTGAGTGCTGGAAGAGGTTTGTGTATGCCAAAACCTGGTGGGACAAAAGCTACTCTTGGCTGAAAGTTAGCTTGTTGAAAACTACCCTGAAATGGTGGTCTTGGAGCGAAGTTGTTCTGCTGGTTGAAAGGAACAAAAGGTTTGGTTCCTTGGTTTTGTTGAACAGCTTGTGATGGATAGACTTGATCATGAGGGTTAGCCACGTTGGTGCTTCTATAAGAGAAATTGGGATCGTTCATATAGTTGTTAAAACCTCCTCCTTGTTGATTCATGTAGAAGGTTTCTTCTTCTACAACTGTACCATCTTCTTCTTGTGTAGCAACACAATCACCAACAAAACTGACATTCTTAAAAGACACACTCAACAGCTTGTCTAACGTGTCATTCAAACCTTTAATCTCCTTCTTCGTTATGCTCCCACCTTCAGCGGTTACAACAGCTCTAGATGTTCTGTCATATTCTTCACCATAGTTTCCATCAGAAAGTTCCAAGTTGTCCACAAGAGATGATATTGCTGCATATTTAGTGTATTTTGCAGACATATAAGTTAGTTTCTCATGCATTTACCTTGTATATTAGGCTAGTTTGCATCACTTTAGGTCCTAGAGTACTTTTGCACCAGCATTTGCATTTTGCATCACAATCAGGTTGTTTTCGGTTAATTTGGAGCTATGGAAGATTTGTGGACGTGCTAAGGCTCATGAGGAAGTCCGTGGACACTTGGAGAAATCAGGATTGCACGCTAAGGACCTGAGATCGAGTAGCAGATCGAGCACGGCAGGTTGATCTAGACGAGATCGACCAGAAGATCGAGTGTGGAGATCGATTTGAAGTACGGACGTAAACGACGCCATGCAGATCGAGGACCGGATCGAGCATCCAACCCGATCAGCACAAGATCGACTCAGAGATCGACCAAGAGCCATCCGATCCAAGACGAGATTGAGTGCCAGATCGAGCTTCGTGATCGATCCCAGACCAACCTTATCCGTCCAGCCTGTTTTTGGTCTGTAGCGAAGGGGGGGACCAGTTGCGGTTTGGCCATTATAGGCAAAAAGCAACGATCCCTTTCATTATTCCACTCTGTCGACTACTTTTCGATCATCTCTCTCGTTTTAGGCGATTTTGCCATTGTTAGACTTCGAAGTTTTTCTTGCTTTTTGTTCTTGAATATCGAATCGTTTAAGTTAAAGCAATCTTTTTTCATGTTTACTAGATCATCTTCTATGCTTTGTTCGGTTTACTTTATGTGTAGCGAGTAGTTTCATCAGGTTTTGGGGTTGAGAGGATTCAAAGAGGTCGAAAAGGTTTTCAAAGTTTGGTGTTTTCTTGTTCTTCATGGCTTTCTCTTCTAGGATATCGAGTTCTTAAGGCTTAGAGACTCTCACGCCAAGATCTTTATGATCTAAAGGGCCTCTTACCTTGACAGCATCCAGAGGTCCTTGAAAATCGAATCCTAGAGGCTAGTTTACCTTTCCCAAACGCCATGGTAGTTAAGGGGACTAGTTAGGCCGTGTATTTGAAATCTAAGTTTTATGCCCTTCAATCTCCTTTTCCGCTAAACGCCATGGGTCTGGAGGAGAGAATGAAGGAGTGATCCATACCACACGCCATGGATGGATCTTGTTTTATTTTCAAGGCCTAGAGAACCTCACAAAGTAAGTAGATCTAAAAATTTTCAAACCAAGCTTGAACCTTTGAGACTCTTGAACATGAATCTCAACCCTGGACCCTCTTTCCTAGTATTCTATCATCTCTGTTAATCATTCGCTTGCTATTTGTTCGCATCTTGGTCGATTAGATTCATTTCTGTTCAGGCTGTTTAGTAGATCGATCGTTGTTGCTCGATCTAGTTGTCGATCCCGTGGTCGATTCACTAGTCGATTTTTATTAATTCATAGCTTTGCATTTTAATCATTCTGTCTGTTCCTCGTGGTAGTTAGCTCGTTTCTAGTATTTTAAAATAGTTTTGCTTTGCATTTGACTGCTGCATCTAGTTTTTAGGATTTTCACAAAACCGTTCATCATTTGTTTAGCTTCGCATGATCCTTGCATTCTCATTGCACTTTCTAGCTCTAAGTTGGATTGATTCCTCTTGCATTATACTACGACTATGTGCTGCTTGAGTTTTGATAATCTCCTGCATTGCATTACCCCCCTTATACCAAATAAATGAGTTATAAAGAGCAAGACCATCTACAACAGTATTGCCCATGAAATTTCCATCTGATGCTGTATCCAAGAGCATCCTGTACTTTGGCATCACTCCTCTATACAAAGTAGACAGAAAGCTTTCATTTGTGTAGCCATGGTGTGGGCACTGCAAAGTGTAAGACTTAAACCGCTCCTAAGCTTCAGCAAATGACTTATTCCCATGCTGAGTGAAACTGCTTATGGTGTTCCTCAGCTTTGCTGTTCTGGTGGAGCTAAAAAATTTGTTGAGGAAAGCTGTCTTACATTCATCCCAAGTAGATATAGAGCCTTATGAAAGTGTATTCTCCCACTGATGTGCTTTGTCACCTAAACTGAAAGGGAACAAGCGCAGCATCAAAGCATCTTCGGAGACTCCTTGAATCTTGGTCACACCACACACCTTATCAAACTGGTCAAGATGATCCAAAGGGTCTTCATTGGGCAGGCCATGGAATCTGTTGCCCTGCACCATGTTGATCAACTCAAGCTTGATCTCGAAGTGGTTTTGATGTACAGCTGGAGCGTGAATGAGTATCAGGCGCATCACCAGCTCCTGTTGGTCTTGCAGCTCAAGGTGCGTGAACTGGTACTCACAATCCCTGAAATTCAGCCGCTTGGTTCAAAGCTTCTTGTGCTTCACCTATGTGTGATGCAGCTTGTTGTAATGGTGCTTGTCCAACAACACCAACATGTGGTAACTGAGCTTCTTGCTCTGCCATCCTTTGTACTTCTATCTCTTGAACTCTCTGTCTTACAGCTCTTCTCATATGAATGTTCTCAATGAAAGGAGTCAGATTTGATGAGCCTATAGACCTCAAATTCATACAATTACCTGAAAAAACAGATCACAGAAAACAGAGAAAATTAGTAACTTTTAAAGTAAAGAACTTACTCTAACAGCAATGTTAAACTCAAACAATCCATAAATGGCAATGGCGCAAATTTGAAAGAGTGGTTTTGGTCTCACTAGATCAAATGTCTTGCCTCTAATCAGTTGTAGAATATGTATCAGGTATCAATCCATTTGTGGGAGATGAGATGCAAACAATGCCATAAGCTAAGCAATGATGGGGTTTTTTGATTGAACAAGGACAACTCTAACACCCTAGCAATGCAATGGAAATAAAGCATAAACTAAATGCAAGTGAACAAAACTAAGCAATGAACTTAAGGCAATGACTAAACAAGAACTAGGGAATAATAACTACTAAAACAAGAACTAAGCAAGATGATCTTAAGGACAATTGATTAAAAGCAAGACTCAAGGTTCTAAGCAATTGTGGGATAGTGGTTTTCAAGAGTGAAAATGGGGATTTCTAACAAAAGCAAACATCAAGCATTCAAAGGCAAGCAATTCTCAATGTTGTACTCCTAGACAAGGTATCAAAAAGGAACCAATTTGGCGTCAATAAGCAGTTCATATTCAACAAGATTAAAGTGTCAGACCCACTTGTGACGACGTATCCTTCAACCATGAGTAAAAAGATCAGAACCATTCTAGCCTAAGAGATATACTAAACAAGCAATCATTCTCTCACCCAAGCAAGAATTCAGATCAACTTATCAATCTTGTGAACCAATAAGGACCTAGATAGCTAAGCACCAATCAAGAACATGGGTTTAAGCACACAGATGCAACATCCTAACAATGCTAAGCAATGAACAGGAATGAAACAAAGGCAATATCTTTTAATGCATACTATCTAACCAACAAGCAAGAATCTCAAAACCAGCATCATCTAGCCCTAAGCGAATCATCTAGCAATGGTGAACTATCACTTTGGTGTCACTGAACAAAGGAAACATAGACCAAGCCAAACTATCAAGCCAAATAAGCGAATCATACTTAGAGATGAGATCATAAGCAATTTAGTGAACCATATGCATCAATCAATACCAAATTCAATCAAAAGGAGCACTTTATGAACAATAACCACTTTGCAAGAGAATGAGACAACAGAGAATAGTTAAATAAGCTTAATCATCCCTTAATCACATCTGAATCACTACTTTCCCTACTTAGAACCCTAAATCCAAAGTAAACTACTCACTAATCATGTTTAATCCCATTGATTTGGAGTTAAACATAACTAGATGTGATTAAAATGCAAAGATGATAAATCTAAACTACCAAGGTGCAAGAACAAAGAGTTAGAGACAAGATTAAACCATAAGAATGCAAAACTTTATTAAAGATTAAGATCCTTAAGGCAAATCGCCCTTTAAGGTTTAGAGAAGAGAGAGTTTTTTATAGAAACTAAACTTGGATAAGGATAATGTTTTGTGGCTTCTCTTTTATAGTAGGGAGCCAAAAGAAGCATTAAAAACCTAAAAAAATGGGATAAGGTTAACAAAAGTCAAGTGGTCAACGCGGATAAGTTGCATCGAGGTCGTACGGGTGATGTTCTGCTCGATATGCGACCTCGATATGGTCTGTGCAGCGCGCATCGACTTCCTTCCTCGATGCAGACCAACGGCTTGGAATCCTCGTACTGATCCTCTTCCTCTCGTCCTGCTGCTTGCATCGAGCATACTCCACGAGTGTTCTGCTCGATATGGACCAGACTTTGCAAGAACTCAATTTCTGACATCTTCTTTGATCATGAGCTGCTTCCATCTCCTTCCCAACTCCAAGAAACTCCAAAAACACCTGAAAACGACCACAAACATGCACATGTATGCAAATGTATGCAATCCTAAGCTAAATGCATACCATATTGATTCTAATTGCAAATGATAATGCTAAACTATAACGCAAAAACAGAGGAAACGATACATGAAATGCAGCCTAAAATAATATAAAATAGCAAGCTATCAGAAGTCCAGAATTACATCGGGATGGCATGTCAAGCAAAAGAGGCCGTACAGGCCGATATGGAGAAACATGACATATCGGGGTCCAGCATCGATCAGAATCTCCGACTCCTTGCCCGATACGACCCCATACCGGTTTTATGACAAAGGACCATCCGGACAATCGAGCCGCGACAGAGAAAGACTGCATCGAGCAGAACATCTATCTGTACTGCCCGATGCGTCAACTCCGCGCTGTTAACCGACTTTTTCCACTTTTGCCCAAAACTTTATCTTTTCACTTATATTAGTTTTGGCTTATCCTTTTTGGGAGTCTATATTGTTTCTAATCCCTATTTTCAAGCTGTGGAGAACCACAAAGAGATTGATGATATTTTGATTCAAGATCACATTTTTAAATAAAGTTTTGCATTTCCCTTGTCATTTACCTTCTAGTTTTGTTTGATCATGTTTGTTTTGTTGATTTTACCTTGTTCTGTTGATTTTGAGATGAGTAGTGAGTAGTTTTTCATGGTTTAAGATTGGAGCAGATTTGGGGATGATTAGATGACTGCTTAGGTAATTTGTGCTTAATGCTTGTTTGGTTTACCTTGCTTAGTTGTTTTTAAGGCTTGAGTAACTTGTAAAAGTGAAATATATCATAAGTGTTTGCTGCATCACAAGTGTTTGTTTAAATGCTTGAAAGAGCTAAGTTAGGGACAATTGCTTAGATGATTATATTGCATCATAGTAGATTGTTTGGTCTTTAAGTGCCTTGTTGATCGTACTGGTTTTGTACTAATACACTATCAAAAGTGGGTTTGACATGTGCATTACTTGGAAATCTTTTCCTTGATGTAAATTGATTGAACTAGTGGCTTGATTATGTGCCTTGATTTTTGATGGTCTTGATTTCCCTAAGCATGAAGCTAAGTAATCTCCAAGTCACCTATTGCTCTAGCATTGAACCTTTGCCCTTTTCGCTCATTCTATTTAGTTTATTGTGCTCTGTTTTCTCTGTTTTACTTGCATTGTTCTAGTTTCATTTAAGTTGTTTTCTGTTTCACTTCTTGCCTTGCATTTCAAGCTATTGCATTTAGTTTCCATTTGGTTCTTGCATTTCTATCATCTTGCTTTCTTTATTAATGTTGCATTTAGTTTGCTTGCATTCCACTTCTTTCTTTGGTCACTCCTAGATACTTTTTTACTTGTGCATTTTCTATTAATCACATAGGTTGCTAGAAAAGCTCCTTTTCTTCAAACATGGTTAAGCCTAGCTAAGTTCCTTGCATCTCTTTTAGCAAACTCCTAGTTTGGATTGATACCTCATTTATACTACATCTGATTATAATAGGATTGATTTCTGACTTGTAAAGGTCTCTCTTCACATATGCATCATATAATCTGGTTTAAAATATGTATTCATGGTACTTATAGTTGTGTAAGTGTTTTCTCTTTTGTAGTAATGGGAAAGTCCAAGGCTCAACAAGCTAAGGAAAGGGCTGAAAGAGCTGCAAGAGCTGAGAGGGCTAGAGAAAAGCTCTCAGTGCTGCAAGATAGTGAATCTAGCTCTGAAGAGAAGCTTGAATGGAGAAACAAGAGACGCAATCAAGATTTCAGCCAAATTTTCAAGTATATATTGGAACTGATCAATGCATAGTAGACATGGAAGCTGTACAAAAGCTAAATTTGAGCTTAACAAGCTTGTACCTGGGGAGAAAAGGAAGCTTGTAGCTGAAATTAATGGAATCAAGGACCTAAGCTTGGAGTTTCATTGACCAAAACATCAAGAATAACACAATGATCGAGCCAAACTACCCCAAGGACAAGCCATAAACAAAGATATTCAAGAAGAGCCCTCAAAATGCATGAATGGAACATGCGTAAATGCAAGTCCATATATGGAAATCTTGGATGCATCAAATATCAACACCTTTTATTCATATTCTTTGGTGTCAAGAGAAGCTACCAAGAGTCATTAACCACCTTATCCAGTCAACAACCGAGTTAAATCATGCAAAACCAAAGAGGAACCATCATGAAGCAACTTTCCTTTTCCAGCTTTGATTGATTTGCTTACAAGGGTTAGTCTGACCAAAGATCATTGTTGTTGCTCGATCTAGTGGTCGATCCCGTGGTTGATTCACTAGTCAATTTTTATTAATTCATAGCTTTGCATTTTAATCATTCTGTATGTTCCTCGTGGTAGTTAGCTCGTTTCTAGTATTTTTAAAATAGTTTTGCTATGCAATTGACTGTTGCATCTAGTTTTTAGGATTTTCACAAAACCGTTCATCATTTGCTTAGCTTTGCATGATCCTTGCATTCTCATTGCACTTTCTAGCTCTAAGTTGTATTGATTCCTCTTGCATTATACTACGACTGTGTGCTGCTTGAGTTTTGATAACCTCCTGCATTGCATTACCCCCCTTAGACCTAAGAAATGAGTTATCAAATGGCGCCGTTGCCGGGGATCGAACCCGGGTCACCCGCGTGACAGGCGGGAATAGTTACCACTATACCACAAACTTGAATAACAAGATCAAGCAGCTAGAAAAAGGAAAGGCGAGTATAAGTGGTCAGAATAGCTTACCGGGCAAGTGTGAGCAGAATCCCAAGGAATACGCCAACGCCATTACACTAAGGAGTGGGAAAGAGCTTGCACTGACAGTTACTCCCAAGAACAACGAGGACGTTGTAATTCAAGAGGGGGAGGGTAAGCTTTCAGCTGATGATGAGATCAACTTTGACAATGTTTGATTCAAGGGCCAAGGAGAGGTGAGAAAGCGGCTGTAGAGAAGAAAGTGGAGCAAGCTGCCAAGGAGAAGGATGCTTATGTGCCTCCACCGTATGTACCCAAGCTACCTTTTCCTGGCCGCTTCAAGAAGCAACTTATATAGAAGCACATAATCTTGATTGAGAAGCATCTTAACGACGTAGAGATCAAGCTACCTCTCGTACACTGCCTTGCCATGATGCCTAAATGTGCAAAATTTTTCAAAGACACGCTTGCAAAGAAGAATAAGGAAAGCAAGGAAGTGCTAGTACTTAGTGAAGAATGTAGCGCCGTAGTACACAAGGAGATAGTTCCCAAGAAGTTGGGAGATCCTGGAAGCTTCACTATACCTTGTGCCTTAGGTCCATTGGAGTTCAAGAGTTGTCTTTGCGATTTGGGAGCTAGTATAAATTTGATGCCTCATTCTATAGCAAAGAAGTTGGGATTCACGAGATTCAAAGATTGTAGAATCTCCTTGGTGCTAGCTGACAGAAGCATGAGGTTACCCGTGGGTTTGCTCGAGGACTTACCAGTGAGAATCAGCGGTGTAAACGTACCTACAGACTTCGTTGTGTTGGAAATGGATGAAGAACCTAAGGATCCGCTCATTCTTGGTAGACCGTTCTTAGCCACCGCTGGAGCCATCATCGACGTCAAGAATGGGAAGATAGCTCTGCACTTGGGTAAAGATATAAGGCTGGACTTTGACATCAATGAGGTTTTGAAGAAGCCTACGATAGAAGGGCAAGCTTTCTACATTGAGACGTTGGACGCTTTGGCGGATGAGTTGCTAGAAGAGTTGGCTCAGGAGGATCATTTGAAGCTGGCATTGACTAAGGAGCCAGGAGAGTTCGGTTACTTGGACCAGAGGACTCAGGAATACACTGACCCGCTGGATTCTAGGAAGATTTTCAAGGAGGATGAAGGTGCTTGCCTAGAAATCGACTCAGAGATCGACGACATTACTCGATCAAGGGGTCAAATCGACATTCAGATCGAGGAGGGTGATCGATCCAGGAAATCAATCGAGTCCAGGATCGAGGGATGCCTTCCAATCACTTCAGAGTCCATTCCGGAGATCGACCCAGTGCCTCGATCTTTCACTCGACCCACCTTAAATCGAGTGGGAGAATCGAGTAATATTGCTCGATTTAGACGACATCGAGAGCAAGATCGACCGGAAGACTCGATCTCGGAGAGGACAACGGTTCAAGAAAGCAGCCTTAAGGGTCATGTCTCGGGTTCTAAGGAGGCTATTGAGGATGGGAACGTCAACAACAGCCACGAGGACGATTGGAGCGAGCTGCTAGCCCCAAAGGTGGACCTTAAAGAGCTCTCAAAAGGGCTAAGGTATGCTTTCTTAGGGCTTAACGAAACCTATCATGTGATTGTGAATGAAAACTTAAGTGATGATGAGTTGCACTCGCTCCTAACTGAGCTGAGAAAGTATAGGAAGGCCATTGGGTACTCTTTAAGTGACATCAAAGGCCTTTCACCAATGCTTTGCACTTATAGGATTCACTTGGATAATGAGAACGCCTCTTCTATAGAACACCAAAGGCGTTTTAATCCGAATTTAAAAGAGGTTGTTAAGAAAGAGATTCTTAAGCTTTTAGAGGCTGACGTGATTTATCCCATAAGTGACAGCACGTGGGTTTCTCCCGTACACAAAGAAGGGAGGGATCACAGTCATTAAGAATGACAAAGATGAGCTTATACCTACTAGGACTATTACAAGACACCGTATGTGTATAGACTATAGGAAGCTTAATCTTGCTACAAGAAGGATCACTTTCCCTTACCTTTCATTGATCAAATGTTAGAGAGGCTTGCTAATCACCCTTACTATTGCTTTCACGATGGATATAGTGGATTCTTTCAAATACCAATCCATCCAAATGATCAGGAGAAGACGACCTCTACCTGCCTTTATGGCACCTTCGCGTATAGAAGGATGCCATTCGGGTTGTGTAACGCACCGGCTACGTTTCAGCGGTGTATGATGTCGATCTTCTTCGATCTAATAGAAGAGATGGTAGAAGTGTTTATGGACGACTTCTCTGTAAATGGTGCGTCTTTTTCTGCGTGTTTGTTGAATCTTTGCAAGGTACTAAAGCGTTGTGAAGAGACGAACCTTGTGCTTAACTGGGAGAAGTGTCACTTCATGGTGAAGGAAGGGATCGTGCTTGGCCACAAGATATCAGAGAAAGGCATAGAGGTTGATAAATCCAAGGTTGGGGTTATGATGAGTCTTGAGCCGCCGGTTAATGTCAAAGGGGTGAGGAGTTTCCTAGGCCATGCTGGCTTCTACAGGCGCTTCATCAAGGATTTTTCCAAGATTGCACGCCCTCTCACACGGCTGTTGTGCAAGGAAGCTGACTTTGTGTTTGATGAGGATTACCTTCGTGCTTTCGTGATCATCAAGGAAGCTCTAATATCCGCGCCTATAGTACAAGCACTGGATTGGACTCTACCGTTCGAGATAATGTGTGACGCGAGTGACTACGCCGTGGGAGCCGTTCTTGGTCAGAGAAAAGATAAACGGCTGCACGTGATTTACTATGCTTCACGCACCTTGGACGACACTCAAGCCAGATACACCACGACTGAGAAGGAGTTGCTGGCGGTTGTATTCGCCTTTGAGAAGTTCAGGTCATACCTCGTAGGGTCCAAAGCCATTGTCTACATGGATTACGCGGCTCTTAGATACATTTATTCCAAGAAAGACACTAAACCGAGGCTTTTGAGATGGATCCTCTTGCCCCAAGAATTTGACATGGAGATCAAGGACAAGAAAGGGATAGAGAACGGCGTAGCTGACCACCTCTCAAGGATGAGAATCAATGAGTCTGTTCCCCTAGATGATTCACTTCCGGAAGAACAACTTATGACGATTAGTACGGCTGTTTGTGGAAGGCTAGAAGGGCGGTTCGAAGAGGTTTTGAGCTTCAAAGAGGAGGAACTCCATTGGTACGCTGACATTGTGAACTACTTAGCGTGTGGAGAGGAGCCAACTCATCTCGATAGCTATCCCAAGAAGAAGTTCATGAGAGACGCAAGCAACTACTTTTGGGATGAGCCTTACTTGTACAAGAGAGGCGTGGACAGTCTATACAGGAGATGTGTTACAAAGGAAGAAGCTCAGGACATTCTCTTTCACTGCCATGGCTCTTCGTACGGTGGACACTTTGCTTCGTTCAAAACCGTTACAAAGGTCTTACAAGCCAGTTTCTGTTGGCCGTCTATCTTCAAGGATTCCCATGAGTTCGTGATGAGTTGTGAAGCTTGTCAACGGGCAGGAAACATCACCAAGCTTAACGAGATGCCTCAGGTTCCCATCTTTGAGGTGGACGTGTTTGACGCGTGGGGCATAGACTTCATGGAGCCTTTCCCATCTTCCTACGACAACAAGTTCATTTTGGTGGCTGTTGATTACGTCTCTAAATGGGTCGAGGCCATTGCTTCCCCTACAAACGACTCTAAGGTGGTGATCAAGCACTTTAAGAGCATCATATTCCCAAGGTTTGGAGTACCCAAGGTGGTGATAAGCGACGGAGGAAGCCATTTCATCAACAAGTTGTTTGAAAACTTCTAAGGAAGTATGGCGTGAAGCACAAGGTAGCTACACCTTACCATCCTCAAACGAGTGGCCAAGTGGAGGTCTCTAACCGACAAATCAAAGCCATACCCGAGAAGACGGTGGGTACTACTCGGAAGGATTGGGCAGCTAAGCTAGACGACGCTTTGTGGGCTTACCGGGCTGCCTTTAAAACACCCATTGGTACTACTCCTTTCACTCTTCTCTACGGCAAAGGATGCCACCTCCCCGTTGAGCTAGAACATAGAGCATTGTGGGCTGTGAAGCGGCTGAATTTTGATCTGAAGATGGCTCAGGAGAAGCGCTTGATCCAGCTACACGAACTTGATGAGCTAAGGCTGGATGCTTACGAAAGCGCTAGGATCTACCAGGAACGCACTAAGGCTGCTCATGACAAGAAGTTGGTACCCAAGGAGCTCAAGGAAGGGCTTTTGGTGCTGCTTTACAATTCAAGGCTCAAGCTCTTTCCAGGAAAGCTGAAATCTAGATGGAGCAGTCCGTATGAAATCAAGGAGGTATTGCCCTACGGAGCTGTCACGTTGGTAGGCAAGAGTGGGAATGCATTCACAGTGAACGGACACAGAGTTAAGCCATACATGGCGAGTGCACTTGACAAGGAGAGCAGCTCAGTGCTTCTCCAAGACCCACCATCTGCCTAAACCAAGTAAAGTCTAGCTAAAGACGTTAAAGAAAGCGCACTTGGGAGGCATTCCCATGTTTATCCTGTATATATTCTTGCTTTATTTCTCTTTCAGTTTTATGGTTTTATCTTCTGAGTGTGTAGGAACAGGGATCCAAAGAGAGTAAGAAGGGCGAATATAGGCTAGAGATCGAGTGCTAGATCGACCCATCCTGGCTTGATCTTTGCTAGATCGAGCTAGTGAATCGAGAGGAGTCAGTCGATCTAGACGAGATTGAGTAGACCAATCGAGTGGGACGGTCGATCATGAGAGGACAATTCACCAATGCGTTCAGCCTAAAAAGCGAACAAGGTGTAGGTCGACCGAGTCACTCGATCCTTGAAAAGATCGAGCAGTCTACTCGATCTGCCATTCGATTTCAGCAAAATCGACCCCCGAATCGATCAAGAAAATCGATCCAAGGAGCTCAGCCAAATTGACAAAAAGTCAAGGAACAATAGAATCAAATCGATATAAGACTTGAGTCTAAATCAATCGAGTCACTGATCAATCAAATCTCTCGATCCAGCCAACGTGGCATGAGATCGAGTCCTAGATCGACCAAATGGACTCGATCTCGTGCCGAGGTAACATTTCATTTTCCCTCTTTTTCTGTTTTCCCTCCGATTTTTAAATTCAAAAAGTGGTCAAGGCAAGCATCTTTGACCATGAAAGATGTGCCTTGACCACAGCTTTTGTCAGAAAACCACTTCTTCTACCCATGGTTTTGTTTTTGTTAGCCTTTAAATGTTTTCAACTACTTTCACACTCTCTCATTCTTGTTTTCTTGAGTTGTTAAGCAAAAGAGAGTGTGAATTCTTGTTTTCTAAAGGCTAGGAGCAATCTTTTTCAATCTTGCAAAGGTATTTTCGAATCTTCAAGAAAATCTTCAAGAAAATTTCCTTTTTATTCGCTTTGATTGTTTTAGATGCTAGGGCGGTTTTAAATTTTTTAAAATAGCTTGATAATAGGAAAAATTCTAGATTTCTCGATATCTCTAGATATGATTCTCCATTATCTTGTTATAATTTTTATAAATCCCCAAAAATTCTAGGGTATTAGTTGTAGATTTTTCCTTTTTGCTAGTCTCTTTCTCGATTTTTTGCCGCCTTTGCTCATTCTCTTGTTTGAGAATCCTGTTTCAGGTACCAATGGCACCTAAGAGAACCAGAGAAGATGCTGCACAGAGAGAGGATGAACAGCGAGTGGTTTAAGAAGAGGGAACTCAACAAGTTCAAGAGGAGGAATCTCAGCAAGTTCACCAGAGGATCTGTTGGACTAAGGAGGAAAAGGCAGCGAAGAAGAGGTTAGAGAGGCTGCGCTTCGAGCCTACCAAGTTCGCGAGTAGAGACTTGTTGGCAAGGATGTGTCTCCTAGAAGATTTTGACCTTCTTCTCCAAAACATGGGGCTTGCTTGCCTTTCAAGGATGGATTGCCCAACATATCCGCAAGTAACCATGGATTTCCTCTCTACCTTGGCATTTTCCTATGAGAATCTGAGCCTCCATACTGCCTCACAAGGACATCTCACTTTCAAGGTCAAGAAGCGAGCCTATCACCTATCCGTTGAGGAGCTTTGCCAAGCCTATGGACTCAACGCCGCGGCTAAACAAGTGGAGTTTCCCCCTCTCAAGAACGCTAGCATCATATGGGACGTGCTTCGCGATGAAGACTACAAGCCAAACACGGCTAAGATCAAGAAGGTGAGGAACCCCATCCTGCGGTACACTCTCAAGCTCCTGGCGAATACTTTCAGCGGGCGGTCCGTGTCTCCTACGGTGAGAAAGACCGAGTTATGCTTCCTTTTCCAAGGGATCAAGAGGATACTATGCAGCAGCGAAGAGGTGAACCACGATCCGCTGATGGATGACCTTGGGAATGACGTTAACTACAGGTGTATCCTAGCATCCTCCTTGGTGAAGTACAAGGCATATGCTCTGAGGTGCAAGGCGAGTTCAGCTTACATTGGAGGGTTTCTGACGCCACTCTTTATCCAAGCCGGTGTACCCCTTCAACGGTTCGAGCCTTGCGCGGACAGGTCATTCATGAACGAAACCTACATGCGCAATACCGATAGCTTGGGACCTACGCCAGCTCCAGGATTCTTCACCTATCAGTTCTACAATAACGCAGGGAAGAAGAGTGTGTGCATCTTACCCAATGTTGAGGAGACAAACTTGGACAGCATCGGTACAATCCAGTTTTGCCCAATCCAAGAGGAGTGCTACGCCCCACTTGGTACA
Organism: Thlaspi arvense; assembly: GCA_911865555.2. Lineage (NCBI taxonomy): Eukaryota > Viridiplantae > Streptophyta > Magnoliopsida > Brassicales > Brassicaceae > Thlaspi > Thlaspi arvense. The sequence goes on along the minus strand of OU466858.1, from coordinate 54,943,326 downwards.
ACAATGATGCCTATTCAGTCCGCGCGAGAGCAGTCAGAGTCACCACCTTCGGATGGAGCAATGCCAGCCAACTTTGAGCTTCCCCGGATGGATTTTGAGCCGCAGACCAAGGCTGAGAAGTTTCTAGCTTCAGTGGTGGAGGTGCAGCGAAAGATAACTAAGTGGCAAGGGAAGATGATCAAGAAGCTTGCCAATAAAGTCAAGGCGCTTCAAGGGGGCTCATCCGCGAAGTCTAAGGGGTCCATGAGTGAAGAGGTCAACCAGCCCTAGAAGAGGAGGAGATCAATCGGCGGTATTGTCATCCGTGAGCAACAAGGCGTCGCGCAACAAGCACGCCATTCCGTTCATGGTTTCCCCACCGAGGATAAAGGCAAGGACATAGCCCGACGCTCCTCTAGCAAGAGAAGCTCCGCTGGAACATCCTCAAGTTCCAGCCGAGTTTAGCTCCAAGGTAACAACAACCTTCCCTTGTATATACCGCTCTTATTTTCTTTGTTTTTGCTTTGTGTTTTGAGCTCCTTTGAATTTGTTTGCCACCGGGAAAGGTGTCATTCAAGTTTAAGGGAGTATGTGTGTGGTTTGACATGTTTATTTTGCTCTTATTTTCTATTTGCATCCTTTGAGTTTTGCATACAATCTTAGGCATAGAAAAAAACAAAAAAAATTGGTAAAATTTTTTAAAAAAAAAATTTCAAAAAAATTCATGTAGGTGCATTCATATTGTTAAGCATTTTAGGATTGAGTCTAGAATTTCTAAGCATCTAAGTTGTTTACATTTGCATAAGGGGTTAAAGTTTTCTTAAAAAGGTGTTTTAAGCTCATGAATTCTTTCAATGCCCTAGTTAGTAGTTCTCTAATGCTTTGCTCACGCTTTGAAGGTAAGCCCTTACCATGCTTGGATCACTTGTTTTGATTTTCGTGACTTGAATTGAACATTCATGGTTTGAAACTTGTCCTAATAAGTGAGAACCCTAATCTGAATTTTTAAATATCATTCTTATGCATTTGAAAATGAACATATGGATCTTAAAAATATTTAGGCTCTCTTCCTCCTTTTACCACTCTTTGTGAGCCTAAGTAGAACTCCCACCATCACCCTTACCTTTCTTTCAAGCCAAGCTTTCTTGTGTGACATCATTGTGAGGCCTCTTTTTGGTTTGAACTTAACATAACGTGTTACGTTTAGGCGACATGTATAGGTTCTCATATGATTGCTAGCTTTGCATTTTGAAGCTAGTTGTAGGCTTAGGATAAGTTTGGGGGTTTGATGGGATTGCTTTCTTGTTTATATGCTTACGGTTTCAAAAGGGTTTAGTAATTGAAGTGAACGAACGGTTTTAAGTGAAAGGCTTTGTTTTCAAAACGTTAAGCTCTAGAATTTTCAGAAGATAGCTCTCTCAAGTAAAACAAAAATAAAAAAAAATAAATAAATAAAAGAGCCAAAGTGCCAAAATAAAAAGAAAAGAAAAAGAAAGAAAAGAATAAGAGAGCTATCAATAAGAAAAAAAATAAGGAGCTAAAATATTTTCAAGCCTTTTCACTAACTTAAAGAGTAAAGATGTTTTCTGTTTTTATTTGGGTTTGAGCTTAATGAGGGTAGTATCTAGGAGGGTGAGTGAGCTAAAAAAGAAAAGAAAATGAGAGGGGTTTTAGGATCATTGTTAGTGTACAAGGGTATATGAGAATCTAATCATGTATGCATCAATTGCCTTTACCTTTAGCATTATGCATAAAGTTCACCATTCGTGAGAGAAACCCATTGCATTGTGAAACCCTCTTTAAAATGAGATCATTCTATGCTCATAGCTTTCACCCTTAGCCAAATGTGTTTTGCTTTAAAGTGCATAAGTTTGATTCACGGTTCGATCGTTAATGAATGTTAAAGGATGAGTTTCTTTGATTGTTTGGAATAGGAATGTCATGATTTGAAATTCATTGTGTGATGAGTATGGCTAAGTTCTTTGAAGTAAGAGTGTGCGCATTGCATTTTAGAACTAGTAACTAGGACGTTGAGATTGATTCATTTGAAAGACACCTTTGCAAGAAGCTTAAACCCCCGTTTGTTTTAAAACCTCTCTCCCTTCTTTAATTTTGTTTGCTTGAAGGCAAGCAAAAGATAAGTTTGGGGGAGTTGATATTGCTGCATATTTAGTGTATTTTGCATACATATAAGTTAGTTTATCATGCATTTACCTTGCATATTAGGCTAGTTTGCATCACTTTAGGTCCTAGAGTATTTTTGCACCAGCATTTGCATGTTTCGTGCATTTTGCATCACAATTAGGTTGTTTTCGGTTACTTTGGAGCTATAAAAGATTTGTGGACGTGCTAAGGCTCGTGAGGAAGTCCGTGGACACTAGGAGAAATCAGGATTGCACGCTAAGGACCTGAGATCGAGAAGCAGATCGAGCACGGCAGGTCGATCTAGACGAGATCGACCAGAAGATCGAGTGTGGAGATCGATTTGATGTACGGACGTAAACGACGCCATGCAGATCGAGGACCGGATCAAGCTTCCAACCCGATCAGCACAAGATCGACTCAGAGATCGACCAAGAGCCATCCGATCCAAGACGAGATCGAGTGCCAGATCGAGCTTCGTGATCGATCCCAGACCAACCTTATCCGTCCAGCCTGTTTCTGGACCATAGCGAAGGGGGGGACCAGTTGCGGTTTGGCCATTTTAGGCAAAAAGCAACGATCCCTTTCATTATTCCACTATGTCGACTACTTTTCGATCATCTCTCTCGTTTTAGGCGATTTCGCCATTGTTAGACTTTGAAGCTTTTCTTGCTTTTTGTTCTTGAATATCGAATTGTTTAAGTTAAAGCAATCGTTTTTCATGTTTACTAGATCATCTTCTATGCTTTGTTCGGTTTACTTTATGTGTAGCGAATAGTTTCATCGGGTTTTGGGGTTGAGAGGATTCAAAGGGGTCGAAAAGGTTTTCAAAGTTTGGTGTTTTCTTGTTCTTCATGGCTTTTTCTTCTAGGATATCGAGTTCTTAAGGCTTAGAGACTCTCACGCCAAGATCTTTATGATCCAAAGGGCCTCTTACCTTGACAGGATCCAGAGGTCCTTCAAAATCGAATCCTAGAGGCTAGTCTACCTTTCCCAAACGCCATGGTAGTTAAGGGGACTAGTTAGGCCGTGTATTTGAAATCTAAGTTTTATGCCCTTCAATCTCCTTTTCCGCCAAACGCCATGGGTCTGGAGGAGAGAATGAAGGAGTGATCCATACCACATGCCATGAATGAAGCTTGAACCTTTAAAACTCTTGAACATGAATCTCAACCCTGGACCCTCTTTCCTAGTATTCTATCATCTCTGTTAATCATTCGCTTGCTATATGTTTGCATCTTGGTCGATTAGATTCATTTCTATGCAGGCTGTTTAGTAGATTGATCGTTGTTGCTCGATCTAGTGGTCGATCCCGTGGTTGATTCACTAGTCAATTTTTATTAATTCATAGCTTTGCATTTTAATCATTATGTATGTTCCTCGTGGTAGTTAGCTCGTTTCTAGTATTTTTAAAATAGTTTTGCTTTGTATTTCACTGTTGCATCTAGTTTTTAGGATTTTCACAAAACCGTTCATCATTTGCTTAGCTTTGCATGATCCTTGCATTCTCATTGCACTTTCTAGCTCTAAGTTGGATTGATTCCTCTTGCATTATACAACGACTGTGTGCTGCTTGAGTTTTGATAACCTCCTGCATTGCATTACCCCCCTTAGACCTAAGAAATGAGTTATGAAGAGCAAGACCATCTACAACAGTATTGTCCATGAAATTTCCATCTGATGCTGTATCCAAGAGCATCCTGTACTTTGGCAGCACTCCTCTATACAAAGTAGACAGCAAGCTTTCATTTGTGTAGCGATGGTGTGGGCACTGCAAAGTGTAAGACTTAAACCGCTCCTAAGCTTCAGCAAATGTCTCATTCCCATGCTGAGTGAAACTGCTTATGGTGTTCCTCAGCTTTGCTGTTCTGGTGGAGCTAAAAAATTTGTTGAGGAAAGCTGTCTTACATTCATCCCAAGTAGATATAGAGCCTTGTGAAAGTGTATTCTCCCACTGATGTGCTTTGTCACCTAAACTGAAAGGGAACAAGCGCAGCATCAAAGCATCTTCAGAGACTCCTTGAATCTTGGTCACACCACACACCTTATCAAACTGGTCAAGATGATCCAAAGGAACTTCATTGGACAGGCCATGGAATCTGTTGCCTTGCACCATGTTGATCAACTCAAGCTTGATCTCGAAGTGGTTTTGATGTACAGCTGGAGCGTGAATGAGTATCAGGCGCATCACCAGCTCCTATTGGTCTTGCAGCTCAAAGCGTGTGAACTGGTACTCGTAATCCCTGAACTCCAGCCGCTTGGTTCAAAGCTTCTTGTGCTTCACCTATGTATGATGCAACTTGTTGTAATGGTGCCTGTCCAATAACACCAACATGTGGTAACTGAGCTTCTTGCTCTGCCATCCTTTGTACTTCAATCTCTTGAACTCTCTGTCTTACAGCTCTTCTCCTATGAATGTTGTCAATGAAAGGAGTCAGATTTGATGAGCCTATAGACCTCAAATTCATACAATTAGCTGAAAAAATAGAGCACAGAAAACATAGCAAATTAGTAACTTTTAAAGTAAAGAACTTAGTCTAACAACAATGTTAAACTCAAACAATCCACAAATGGCAATGGCGCCAATTTGAAAGAGCGGTTTTGGTCTCACTAGATCAAATGCCCTGCCTCTAATCAGTTGTAGAATATGTATCAGGTATCAATCCATTTGTGGGAGATGAGATGCAAACAATGCCATAAGCTAAGCAATAATGGGGTTTTTTGATTGAACAAGGACAACTCTAACACCCTAGCAATGCAATGGAAATAAAGCATAAACTAAATGCAAGTGAACAAAACTAAGCAATGAACTTAAGGCAATGACTAAACATGAACTAGGGAAGAATGACTACTAAAACAAGAACTAAGCAAGATGATCTTAAGGACAACTGATTAAAAGCAAGACTCAAGGTTCTAAGCAATTGTGGGATAGTGGTTTTCAAGAGTGAAAATGGGGATTTCTAACAAAAGCAAACATCAAGCATTCAAAGGCAAGCAATTCTCAAAGTTGTACTCCTAGACAAGGTATCTAAAAGAAACCAATTTGGCGTCAATAAGCAGTTCATATTCAACAAGATTAAAGTGTCAGACCCACTTGTGATGGCATATCCTTCAACCATGAGTATAAAAATCAGAACCATTCTAGCCTAAGAGATGTACTAATCAAGCAATCATTCTCTCACCCAAGCAAGAATTCAGATCAACTTATCAATCTTGTGAACCAATAAGGACCTAGATAGCTAAGCACCAATCAAGAACATGGGTTTAAGCACACAGATGCAACATCCTAACAATGCTAAGCAATGAACAGGAATGAAACAAAGGCAATATCTTTTAATGCATACTATCTAACCAACAAGCAAGAATCTCAAAACCAGCATCATCTAGCCCTAAGCGAATCATCTAGCAATGGTGAACTATCACTTTGGTGTCACTGAACAAAGGAAACATAGACCAAGCTAAACTATCAAGCCAAGACAACAGAGAATAGTTAAATAAGCTTAATCATCCCTTAATCACATCTGAATCACTACTTTCCCTACTTAGAACCCTAAATCCAAAGTAAACTACTCACTAATCATGTTTAATCCCATTGATTTGGAGTTAAACATAACTAGATGTGATTAAAATGCAAAGATGATAAATCTAAACTACCAAGGTGCAAGAACAAAGAGTTAGAGACGAGATTAAACCATAAGAATGCAAAACTTTATTAAAGATTAAGATCCTTAGGGCAAATCGCCCTTTAAGGTTTAGAGAAGAGAGAGTTTTTGATAGAAACTAAACTTGGATAAGGATAATGTTTTGTGGCTTCTCTTTAATAGTAGGGAGCCAAAAGAAGCATTAAAAACCTAAAAAAAATGGGATAAGGTTAACAAAAGTCAAGTGGTCAACGCGGATAAGTTGCATCGAGGTCGTACGGGTGATGTTCTACTCGATATGCGACCTCGATATGGTCCGTGCAGCGCGCATAGACTTCCTTCCTCGATGCTAGTCCTCGATGCAGACCAACGGCTTGGAATCCTCGTACTGATCCTCTTCCCCTCGTCCTGCTGCTTGTATCGAGCATACTCCACGAGAGTTCTGCTCGATATGGACCAAACTTTGCAAGAACTCAATTTCTGACATCTTCTTTGATCATGAGCTGCTTCCATCTCCTTCCCAACTCCAAGAAACCCAAAAACACCTGAAAACCACCACAAACATGCACATGTATGCAAATGTATGCAATCATAAGCTAAATGCATGCCATATTGATTCTAATTGCAAATGATACTAAAATGCTAAACTATAATGCAAAAACAGAGGAAAAGATACATGAAATGCAGCCTAAAATAATATAAAATAGCAAGCTATCAGAAGTCCAGAATTACATCGGGATGGCATGTCGAGCAAAAGAGGCCGTACAGGCCGATATGGAGAAACATGACATATCGGGGTCCAGCATTGAGCAGAATCTCCAACTCCTTGCCCGATACGACCCCATACCGGTTTTATGACAAAGAACCATCCGGACAATCGAGCCGCGATAGAGAAAGACTGCATCGAGCAGAACATCTATCTGTACTACCCCATGCGTCAAGTCTGCTCTGTTAACCGACTTTTTCCACTTTTGCCCAAAACCTTATCTTTTCACTTATATTAGTTTTGCCTTATCCTTTTTGGGAGTCTATATTGTTTCTAATCCCTATTTTTGAGCTGTGGAAAACCACAAAGAGATTGATGAGATTTTGATTCAAGATCACTTTTTTAAATAAAGTTTTGCATTTCCCTTGTCATTTACCTTCTAGTTTTGTTTGATCATGTTTGTTTTGTTGATTTCGCCTTGTTCTGTTGATTTTGAGATGAGTAGTGAGTAGTTTTTCATGGTTTAAGATTGTAGCAGATTTGGGGATGATTAGATGACTGCTTAGGTAATTTGTGCTTAATGCTTGTTTGGTTTACCTTGCTTAGTTGTTTTTAAGGCTTGAGTAACTTGTAAAAGTGAAATAGATCATAAGTGTTTGCTGCATCACAAGTGTTTGTTTAAATGCTTGAAAGAAATAAGTTAGGGACAACTGCTTAGATGATTATATTGCATCATAGTAGATTGTTTGGTCTTTAAGTGCCTTGTTGATCATACTGGTTTTGTACAAATACACTATCAAAAGTGGGTTTGACATGTGCATTACTTGGAAATCTTTTCCTTGATGCAAATTGATTGAACTAGTGGCTTGATTATGTGCCTTGATTTTTGATGGTCTTGATTTCCCTAAGCATGAAGCTAAGTAATCTCCAAGTCACCTATTGCTCTAGCATTGAACCTTTGCCCTTTTCGCTCATTCCATTTAGTTTATTGTGCTCTGTTTTCTCTGTTTTATTTGCATTGTTCTAGTTTCATTTAAGTTTTTCTGTTTCACTTCTTGCCTTGCATTTCAAGCTATTGCATTTAGTTTCCATTTGGTTCTTGCATTTCTATCATCTTGCTTTCTTTATTAATGTTGCATTTAGTTTGCTTGCATTCCACTTCTTGCTTTGGTCACTCCTAGATACTTTTTTACTTGTGCATTTTCTAATAATCACATAGGTTGCTAGAAAACCTCCTTTTCTTCAAACATGGTTAAGCCTAGCTAAGTTCCTTGCATCTCTTTTAGCCAACTCCTAGTTTGGATTGATACCTCATTTGTACTACATCTGATTAGAATAGGATTGATTTCTGATTTGTAAAAGTCTCTTCACATATGCATCATATAATCTGGTTTAAAATATGTATTCATGGTACTTATAGTTGTAAGTGTTTTCTCTTTTGTAGTAATGGGAAAGTCCAAGGCTCAACAAGCTAAGAAAAGGGCTGAAAGAGCTGCAAGAGCTGAGAGGGCTAGAGAAAAGCTCTCAGTGCTGCAGGATAGTGAATCTGGCTCTGAAGAGAAGCTTCAATGGAGAAACAAGAGACGCAATGAAGATTTCAGCTAACTTTTCAAGTATATATTGGAGCTGATCAATGCATAGTAGACATGGAAGCTGTACAAAAGCTAAATTTGAGCTTAACAAGCTTGTACCTGGGGAAAAAAGGAAGCTTGTAGCTGAAATTAATGGAATCAAGGACCTAAGCTTGGAGTTTCATCGACCAAAACATCAAGAATAACACAATGATCGAGCCAAATTACCCCAAGGACAAGCCATAAACAAAGATATTCAAGAAGAGCCCTCAAAACGCATGAATGGAACATGCGTAAATGCAAGTCCATATATGGAAATCTTGGATGCATCAAATATCAACACCTTTTATTCCTATTCTTTGGTGTCAAGAGAAACTACCAAGAGTCATAAACCACCTGATCCAGTCAACAACCGAGTTAAATCATGCCAAACCAAAAAGGAACCATCATGAAGCAACTTTCCTTTTCCAGCTTTGATTGATTTGCTTACAAGGGAAAGTATGACCAAAGATCATTTCTACCAATTAATCTCCACCCTCCAGTCTCTCAAGAATATCCTACACATCCATACAATACTGAAGGATCAAAGATTTGTCCTCCTCTCATTACCACAAATCAAGCCATTCCCTCGTTTACACCAAACGGCTAGGTAATACATTTTCCCTCACTTAGGCCGGATTCTTTGCTTGTTTTTATTGCTTATAGCCGTTAAAGCCTTTACATTTAGAGCCTTATATAAGCTCATTTCATTTGTATTTTGAGGCAAACAACCTTTTATAAAACGAAGACCCCTTTATTTGTTTCTAAAGAAATATTTCTTTGAATCAATTGTTCTTGAGAGTTCTAAGCTTCTTTGTGGAATCAGAGTGCTTATAAATCGTGGAGAGTGTTGCTGCCCATGCGTGGAATAGCCCTTGGGAACTAGAACCTTAAACTGTTGCTAGTAGAATCAATCAAAAACTTGCTTACTATCCATTTAACCTCCTCCATCATTAGCTTGAAGGCTTGATTCAAGAAGTATGAGAATTAATAGAATCCATTCTTTTATCTGAAATATATTTAGGGTATTCATCACCAATTATTATAAGGTATCGGGAACCAGTAACTGGTGACACGTTGACGACACAATTTTCTGATTGCCACTTTGATAGAGATAAATTCCCATGATAAAATCACAAAACAATATCACAGGGTGTACACACACTTTGGCTTATGTTGATCCTCCTACTAATCAGCGTGAGGTGAATGTTCAGAAAGTTAAACACCTGCAAAATATGTCAAATAGTTACCCGATGCTTTCATTGATATGAGAAAGGTGACAAATTCCCATATCCATGCAGCTAATGCTCCATCAAGAGTAAATGTTCTGGAATAACATATTGATTTAAGTAGAGCGAATGAACTGAGGGTTTAACTGAAGCATGAGAGGCCTATGGGGGTCAAAAGATAGAAATTTCTAACAAAGAAAGAAATTGAGAGCAAGAGTTGCGGAAGAACCAAATAAAGCCAGATATCTGAAAGATATTTGTGTCAAGTATCCTAAAGGTTCCTGACGAACCAACTAAATATATATTTATATAAGACATATGTAAACCGGTTCCTAAAGAACCATGTAAACAGATTCATCTTGAAGATGAGTATAGAACAAAAAAGATATAACATTTTCATCTCCTTTGCCCAAAGTGGAAGATTATATGTTAGGGATGAAATAGAGGATGATGATGTAATATTATCTTTTTCTGTATCCAAAAAAAAATTGATCATGGAAATGATGATTCAAATCAAATATTCGTGTTAGAATGCCATAGAAGGCATGACAGGGATAAATGGAAAGTGGCCATGAGGAATGAAATATTCTTCCTTAATAAATGGAACATATTCGAACCATTAATATTGTACCTGAAGATGTAATGTAGGTTTGATACAAATGGGTCTTTGTAAGAACAAAAAAATAAAAAAAAATAAGGTTAAAAGGTATAAAGCTTGCCTTGTGAGTTTAGAGACCTGATGGATGTTGTGACTGCATATCTGTATGCTTTACTTGATAGTGACATATACATGAAAATCCCTCAAGAATCAAATATGTCTAATAAATCTAAAGAGCTATGTTTGTTCAAACTACACTAACCACTTTACATATCAAAGCAATCTAGATGCATGTAGTATAATTGCTTAAGTGAATACTTGTTGAGTAAAGGTTACATCAGCAATGCGATATGCCCTTGTCTTTTTATTAAGAAATCTGCGTCAAGATTTGTGACCATTGTTTTGTTTATCGATGACCTGAACATAATTGGAAGTCAAAAAGAGATTGATGACGCAAGAGCTCATATGAAAGATGACCTTAAAATGAAAGATTTTGGAAAGGCAAAGTTTTGTATAAAGCTCCAAATATAGCATTTCCAAAATGAAAACAAGGGTCAGTTTCAGCCTTGTGAAGGTAACAAAGAAACATTAGGTCCTGAAGTGTCGTATATGAGGCATAATGATGGAATTTTATATCTTCCAAAACGTACGAGACCAGATATACATTTTGTTAGTAACTCACTTGCAAAATATAGTTCATCACCGACGCGCAGACATTAGAATGTTATAAGCATATATTTGTTATTTTGAAGGTAACATCTAGGTTGGTCTAGTTGGGTTTTGTAGTTACATGATATTTATCTGATTCTCACAAGACTCGAATGCAAAGCGGCTATGTTTTCACAATTAGTGGAATCGCAATCTCTTGGCATTCACAAAAGCTGACTTTGGTCACTACTATCTGAAATCATGCGGAAATATTTGCACTTTATGAAGCATGTAGAGAATGTGTGTAGCTGAGATCTATGACTAACCACATTCAAGAAGCAATGAGAATAGTCATCAACAAGTAACCAACACAAATATTTGAAGATAATGCATCATGCATTTCACAACTCAAAGCAAGCTATATAAAATTGATAGAACGAAACATATCCCTCCATGACTTTTCTCTTATATTAAAGAGCTCGAAAAAGATAAAGATGTGGATATTCAATATATTCGCTCAAGTGACAATGCAACTAATTTTTTCACAAATGCGCTTCCGAATACAATATTCAGGAAACTTGTTCATAGTATTGAAATGTGCTATTTAAGAGATATGTGAAGAAAAAATAAGATTAATCATTACTGTATTATTTTATTTTCATCATAATTTGTATTTAATTAGATTTTTCTATAAATTTTTTTTTAAAAAACTCAAGACAGTAATGAATACTTAAAGGAGGGTATTAAACAATCATATTGCTACATCAATAAGATTTGTCTAATTCATTATATACAATCCATGCTCAAAAACGCGGATGTGAAGACCAATTACTCACCGGAAATTCGTTCAACAATGGAGCTTCGCCGCGAATTCACTAAATTCGGATTTAATAAAAAAAACTTTGAATTATCACAATTTTTATTGGAAATAGCATGATTAAATATTGGATCTACCATTTTCTGATAAATCTCATTGAAAACAAAATTTATAAAAGTAAAAATATGTGAAAAAAATAATTGGGGGTTGGAAAATTAAGGTTGCAGAGATGAAAGCTTACGTGAAGAATATCATAAATTATTTATAATTTTGCCCTTCATTAAATTTATTATAAAATACTACAAAAGCAAGGATTAGGTTTCGAACCAGCAACATTTGCTAAGACTATGTACAATGGTTTCAACATTCAACACTTTCTTTTTCATTTTTTAACATTCCATATTATCTTCTCTCTCTTCCACCTAATAATTCAACACCTATTTAATTTTAATCATCTACAATGGTTTTGTTTAAAAAATTCAACACCTTACCCCACCATATTTTATATTTATATTTATTTATTTTTTAAAGATTTTTGGTTACTTAATAAAAAAATTAATCAATTAGAACTAAATTGAAATAATTTACTATTAAATAATTTTTATGTAATTTTTATTGTTTATTTTATTTATAGTTTAAATTAAATATTTTCTAACAAAAATATAAAAACAAGAAATAATTATTATAAAATTTCGAATAATTTAAAATTCAATACAATACACAAATAAACACATAACAATATTAATGAAATACACATAGCATAATTAATACAAAAAAATAAACTCACAAACAATAAAGCTCTTAAATTACACATGGAGACTTTAAAATTTCTTTAAAATAAAGCTCTTAAATCACAGAATTTTGTCTATATGTGTTTGACTAGATCTGCTTGCAATTCGTGATGCACATTTGTGAGAAACCATAATTTCGAGGATTTTGGGATTGGTTGTGAGATTGATTTTGAAATTGAAAGTTGTTGGAATTTGGATAGTTTTAACGATTATTAGAAAAATTTTGGGTGTTAAAAGAATTATTGTTATGATTCATTTTAACAAAAAAAAAAAGATTTGAAGACAAAAAAAAATTTCTCGAGATGATAATTGAAAACTATGATAAAAAGTGATTATTTTTTTATGTCCAAATGAAACGAGAGTAGGCTCATTTTATAGATCATAAAAAATGAAGAGTTTTGATATAATTTTTATTTTATTATAAAATAGTTTAATAATAAATAATTGAGGTCAAATAATGTAGGTGAGAAAAAAATTACGAAATATAAACAACCAATAAAAAATATACTTGTGTTCTTACCTTTTGCAGGCGCGGGCTCTACACACTAGTGCCTCATCCTCTCACAGTACGCCATGTGGCAATGCTTATCAATTTTCTTTGGATTCAACGTGTTGAATCTTTTATATATTTGCCATTCCACCTGTTTTTTTTCAAAAAATTAAACACCCCCATTGCACAACATTAGGCTGTTATTCAACACCTCTATTGCTCATGGTCTAAGGAAACACTTTACCAACTATCCTCTCGATGTCTTTATATTTAATATAATATTCTCTAATTATATATAACACTATTTATTAAAATATTTAATTTACAAAAAAATGACTCTTTAAGTAATTTTTGATTAAATTCCAGCTTGTTAAAAAATCACTAAACATAAACCAAGCGACTAATTAACAATTAATAAATTTCCATACAGAGTATACAATAAACACTTAGCATATATATCATCCTAATTACCACAACACATGTTATTATCTCACTAACTATATAGAAGTGGTTACTTGTATACTCATAGCTTGCTATATTGTAGTGTTTTAAGCTGCATTTTAGACATACTTTTCTTTGTTCCTGCATTATATCTTGTCTTTTTAATCCCATTTGCATCTAGAAGTAATGATGCATGCATTTAGATTATGAGTGCATACATTTGCATGTTTGATGTGTATCTCAAATGTATTTGGAGGCTTAGGAGCGTGGGAGGAGTTTAGAGTCGAAGACGTCCAAGGAGATGCCATGGAGACACTGTTTTGCACATTTGGATCCTGTACTGGGGTAGTGCATCGAGCAGAACACTCATGAGGCATGCCCGATGTGGACCACATGACGAAAGGCGAGAGGCTTAATGATGAACTCCAGAGTGCATCGGGATGGCGTGTCGAGCAGAGCACGCCATACAGGCAAATTTGGTGAAACAGGACATATCAGGGTCCAGCATTGAGCAGAACCCTCGATGCCTTGCCCGATACGACTCGAGACCCATTGCATGACGAAGGACCATCCACATGATCGAACCACGATAGAGAAAGGCTGTATCAAGCTTGACGCATCGAGCAAAACATTTTTATGTACTGCCTGATGCGTCAACTCCGCGTTGTTGACCAACTTTTTGCACTTTTTCCCAAACCTTAACTTTTCACTTATATTAGCTTTGGTTTATCTTTTTGGAGAACTTATCTTGTTTTCTAATCCTATTTTCGAAATGTGGGAGAACGGCAAAGAGATTTATGAGATTTTAATTTAAGATCACTCTTTTAAATAAAGTTTTGTATTTCTCTTATTATATATCTTCTAGCTATTGATTGATCATGTTTGCTTTGCTATTTTCATCTTGTTCTGTTGATTTTGAGATGAGCAGTGAGTAGTCTTTCATGGTTTGAGGTTGGAGCAGATTTGGAGATGATTAGTTGATTGCTTAGGAAATTTTCGCTTAATACTTACTTGGTATACTTGCTTAGTTGTTCTTAAGGCTTTAATAGCTTGTTAAAGTGAAATAGATCATAAGTATTTGCTGCATCACAAGTGTTTGTTTAAATGCTTGAAATAACTAAGTTAGGGACAATTGCTTAGATGATTATATTGCATCATACTAGATTGTTTGGTCTTTAAGAGCCTTGTTTATCATGCTGGTTTTGTACAAATACACCATCAAAAGTGGGTTTGACATGTGCATTGCTTAGAAATCTTTCCCCTGCTGCAAATTGATTGAAATAATGGCTTGGCTATGTATCTTGCTTGTTGCTAGTTTTGATTTCCCTAAGTATGAAGCTAAGTAATCCCCAAGTCATCCATTGCTCTAGCCTTGAACCTTTGCCATTTCGTTTCCTGCACTCAGTTACTTGCGCTCTGTTTTCTCTGTTTTTACTTGTATTACTCTTCTTTCATTTAAGTTGTTCTTTGTTTCATTTCTTGCCTTGCTTTTCAAGTTATTGCATTTAGTTTCCATTTAATACTTGCATTTCCATCACCTTGCTTTCTTTGTTCCTATTACATTTAGCTTACTTACATTTCATATCTTACTTAGTGCTTGCTAGATATTCCTTTCTTGCATTTCTTCTCTCAATCACTTGGGTTGTTGGAAATCTCTTTTTCATCAAAATGGTTAAGCTTAGTTAAGTTCCTTGCATCTCTTTTAGCCAACTCCTAGATTGGATTGATACCTCATATGTACTACAAAATGATTGAAAGAGCTTTACCTTGTGGATCCATATATTCTTGGGATGATTATGAAAGAATATTTCTTGCCAAGTTTTACTCTTCTACACGGACAGCTACTATAAGGCAAAGCATATCAGGTTTCACACAATTACTTGATGAACCATTCTGTGCAGCGTGGGAAAGATTTCAAGGCTACACATTGCATTGCCCTCATCATGGCTTCTCAACAGAGTCCTTGCTCAACATACTTTACAGAGGAGTATTACTACAGTTCAAGATGTTGCTAGACACAGCCAGCAATGACCACTTCCTCGGTACAAGTGTAGAAGACAGCTTGCAGCTCATTGAAAACCTTGCCATGATTAATGGCAATTATGCTGATGAAATAAGGACACTTCCAAGAAGAGTACTGAAGCCTCTCTTCACAAAACTCGGCAGGATGTGCTCGCCATGAATTCTAAGCTAGACTTGTTGATTGAGAAATATGTGAATCAATCACCAAAGGCTAAGGAAAAGCAGTCAGCTCTTGGTCATGCTTACAACTTGGAAGTTGCCGCCTACTACATTCAACAAGAAGATGTTGAGCATGAGCCTTACAAGGATACAAGCTATGACATCTACAATGCTTACAGCCCCCAAGTGAACACAAAGGATATTCAACAACACCACAGCTTTACACCTTCACATGAAGCACTACAAGAGAGTATGTATACAGCAAACTATGAACAACACCATCATGTTGAACTTTACAACACCATCTACGCCTGATGCAGCCACAGCTAAGCTGTTTGAGCAGTTACTTGCAGCTCATACAAAGAGCACCATGGACATGCATGCTAATTTGCTACTCAAATTTGACAAAGTTAGTGAAGAGTTAGCAACGCTCAAAGCGAATCAAGCTTCATCTGGCACAAGCTGAAGCTGAGATAGAGAGAAGAGCTGAGGCAGAGCGTGTGAGAAAAGGGAAACAAGTAGTTGAGGAAGCACCAAGAGAAGTCCCACCACATACAAGGAAGGAAGCGGTCATTGTCCCTCCTCCTTACAAACCACCACTTCCCTATCCTGGAAGATTTAAAAAGCAGATTGTGGAGAAGTACAAGCAGATCTTTGACAAGCAAATAAAAGAAGTGGAGTTGACTATGAATTTACTTGATGCCTTCTTGCTTGTACCTCAGTACCAACAATTCTTGAAGGATACGGTTTTAGAGAGATAACAAGAGCTTCAAGGGATGGTTGTTCTTACACATGAAGTTAGTGCTATCATACAGCAAATGATCCCTCCATTTAACTACAAAGAAGATTAAACCCAAACCTTAAAGAAGTAGTGAAGAAAGAGATCTTAAAATTCCTTGATGCTGGCATGATATACCCCCATTTCAGATAGTAGATGGGTCTTACCAGTCCATGTAGTGCCTAAAAAGGGAGGAATCACAGTGGTAAAGAATGATAAAGATGAGCTAATCGCAACGAGAACTATAACAGGACACAAAATGTGCATTGACGATAGGAAATTGAATGCTGCTTCTAGAAAAGACCATTATACTTTGTCATTCATTGATCAAATGCTTGAAAGATTAGCCAATCATTCTTACTATTGTTTCTTAGATGGCTACAGTGGTTTCTTTCAAATTCCTATTCACTCAAATGATCAACAGAAAACAACTTTCACATGTCCTTATGGTAATTTTACTTATTGAAAAATGCCATTTGGATTATGTAATGCTCCAGCCACATTTCAAAGATGTGTAACTAATATATTCTCTGACTTGATTGAAGAAATGGTGGAAGTATCCATGGAAGACTTTCCTGGCTATGGTTCTTCCTTAAGTCTCTGCTTGTCTAATCTTTGCAGAGTACTTAAGAGATGTGAGGAGACTAATCTGGTTCGGAAAAGTGCCATTTCATGGTCAATGAAGGCATAGTGTTGGAGGATAAAGAAGGAGGTGACTTCATGATATTACCATATATTTTGCATATTTAGCATGCATTTAGAGTAGTTTTCATGCATTCATCTTGCATTATAGGCTAGTTTCTACCATTTGTTGCATTTTAGGTCCTAGATCACTTTGCATTCGCACTTTGCATAGTTTCTGCATCTTTTGCATCATTACCAGGTTGTTTGGGACACTCTGGAGTTGTGGAGGTTGCGTGGAAGTGCTGAGGATCAAAATGGAGCTTGTGGACACTTGGAGAACTTAGCCATGCATGCGAAGGACCCGAGATCGAGTAGCGGATCGAGCAAGGCAGGTCGATCTAGACGAAACCGACCAGAAGATCGAGTGACCCAAGTCGATTCAAGGGGAAAGATCGAGACCAAGATCGAGAGAGGAGATCGATCTGAAGTACGGACGTGAATGACGCCATGCAGAACGAGAGCCAGATCGAGACCACGACTCGATCATCCAAAAATCGATTAGAAGATCGAAGGAAGTGCTCGAATCCGCCATTGTTAGTGTTCTTGAGTTTTTGATTTTTTTGAACTTGGATCTTTTCAGTATTAAGTCTTTTCCTTTAATTTATTGCTTAATCATGCTTAGTTCTTCGTTTATTGTGTTTACAGTCGGTTTCAAACATGAGTAGTGAGTAGTTTTCTTTGGGTAAGGGGTTGAGGCGATTCAAAGGGGTTTAAGGGTTTAAGCTTTTGGATTTCCTTTTTTTCTTAACTTATTCCTTTCTAGGATTTGAGGTCTTAAGGTTTAGAGAATCTTGGAAAAGATCTCTATGATTCCAGGGTTTCTCTTACCTTGACCGGATTCAGAGGTCCTTGAAAACCAAATCCTAGAGACTAATCTATCATCTCCCAAATGCCATGGTTGAAGAGGGGGTTAGTTAAGCCACTAATTAGGATCTTTGCTTAATGTTCTTTGACCCATATTTCTACTACACGCCATAGGTTAGGAGGAAGGGTCAGAGAAAGGGGTCTTACCAAACGCCATGGAAGATCCTAGTTTAAGTTTTCTAAGGCTTAGGAAAAGCTCTTTAAATGAGTAGATCAAGATATTTTCAACCCAAAGCTTGAACCTTTAAATCTCTTGAACATGACCCTCGGCCTTGAACCCTCTTTTTAGTATCTTAAAACCTCTGTTTATCATTCTCTAGTCGTAAAGCTTGCATCTTTGTTCATTTGAAGTCATTCGCTTAAGTTGTTAGAATCGATCTGTTTTATCCGATTTAGCTCTCGATTTTTAAATATTAGTAGATTTGCATTTTTAATCTTCTGCTTTCTCCTAGTAGTAGTTAACCCTCTTCCAGGGATTTTAAAATAATTTTCATAAGCATTTGGTCGTTGCATTTAGTTTTCCTTGATTTTACCATATATTTACCCGATCTCCTTAGATTTGCTTTACTCTTGCATTCCTAGTGTTCTTCCTGCTTCCTAGGTTGGATTGATATCCTTACTGCTATACTACATCATTTTTGTGGTTTGGGATTTGATATTTCACCTTGCAAACAAATCTGTTTATCAAATGGTGCCGTTGCCATCTTAGGATTGTTAGGAAGCATTAGGATTTGGTGTTTGGCAAAGACTAAGCCTTTAACTTTTATTTTGATTACTCATTGCTCTACCTTACTGTCTGTGTTTTCAGGTACATGAATTTGCGCTCCAGGGGTGACAACAACTTACTTAAACCCCTGGACAATATTCACCAACTCGGACACGTAAGACAAAGAAGAGCAAGAGAGCAAGCTCAAGCCTTTGAAGAGATTGTGCAAGCTGGTTCAGTAGATTTTGCAACAATGGCTAAGCAAGAACATCCCGAGGGACCTCCACCAGCTCACGGTGGTATAGGAAGGGGTAATGGAAACCCCAACCACGCAGCTAGACCACCACGGATTATTGGTGTTGGAGATGCTCCAAATACACATCATAACCGCTTTGGGATCACTCCTCCACCAGTCCAAAATAACAACTTCGAGATAAAGCCAGGATTCATCTCTATGGTTCAAAACAGCAAATTTTATGGGCTGGCTATGGAAGACCCCTTGGAGCATCTTGACAACTTTGAGCAAGTTTGTGGGATGATAAAGATCAATGATCTCGGAAGATGCTTTCAAGCCACGGCTCTTCCCATTTTCTCTTGGAGATAAGGCTAGGCATTGGGAGAAGACCCTTCCACAAGGCACCATTACCTCTTGGGCTGAATGTAAGAAGGCGTTCCTCTCAAAGTTTTTCTCGAGCACAAGAACAGCTAGGATGCAAAGTGAGATCAGCGGATTCACTCAACGGCAGAACGAGACATTCAATGAAGCTATGGAGAGATTCAAGGACTATACCATTCAGTGTCCTCACCACGGCTTCAGTGAAGAGACTCTCTTGAGCACAATATACCGAGGAGCATTACCCAAGATCAGAATGCTACTTGATACGGCAAGCAAGGGTAACTTTCTTGGTCAAGAAGTGGAAGAAAGTATGGAGCTCATAGAAAACTTGGCTTTGAGTGATGGGAATTACACTGAGGAATACGGCCGTGCACCTAGAGGTTCTGAGCTGGAGTCAAACAAAAAAGAGCTTAAGTCCCTCCATGAGAAGATAGACAAGCTAGTGCTTGCAAATCAGAAGCAAGTACATTTCGTGGGAGAAGCAAAAGATGTCTTAGAGGAGCTAGAGTTGAGTCAAGGAGAAGTTAATTGGATTGCTGGTCAGAACTGCAACAAGCCTCAAGGATATTCTTAAGGATACCAAGCCAACAACAATCTCTCATATAGGAGCACCAACGTTGAGAATCCAAAGGATCATGTGTACCCCCCCCCCCCCCCCCCCCCCCCCCCCCCCCCCCCCCCTCAGCAAGCAAAGCCTTTGTACCCTATAACAAGGGGTTTCTGCAAAACAGTGGGTATCAAGGTCCGAGGCAAGGCAATTTCCAGCAGCAACAGCAAGGCAACAAAGGTTACACTCCTATGTTTCCTCCCGGTTTCATGCCTCAACAGCAACAAGCTCCACCGCCTCCTCAAGATCCGGTTCAAGCAATGTTTCAACAGTTGCTTTAAGGTCAAGCTTCTACAAATCAGAAGTTTGTTGTGATGAACAACCGGCTAGACTCCTCTCTTACTGACGTCTCTACACAGATAACTAATCTGAACAACAAGATCAAGCAGTTAGAGAAAAGGAAAGCCAGCACAAGCGGTCAAACCAGCTTACCGGGCAAGTGTGAACAAAATCCCAAGGAGTATTCAAACACTATCACCTTGAGAAGTGGTAAAGAGCTTCCGCCGAGAGTTGCACCTAAAGACAATGAGGACATTGTAGTTCAAGAGGGGGAGGGTAAGCTTTCAGCTGATGAGGAGATTACTTTTGACAATGTTTGGATTGAGAGGCCAAGGAAAGGCAAAGAAGTTGTTCTAGAGAAGAAAGTAGAGGAGGTGAGTAAAGAGAAAGATGCATTTGTTCCTCCACCCTACAAACCGAAGCTTCCTTCTCCTGGCTGGTTCAAGAAGCAGCTGCTAGAGAAGCATAGAGCAGTCTTTGAGAAGCATTTGAAAGATGTAGAGATCAAGCTACCTTTGGTGGAATGCCTAGCCATGATGCCTAAGTGTGCAAAGTTTTTCAAAGATACGCTTACTAAGAAGAACAAGGAAAGTGAAGAAGTTTTGGTGCTTAGTGAAGAGTGTAGTGCTATCATCCACAAGGAGATAGTACCCAAGAAGCTAGGGGATCCAGGATCATTCACCATACCTTGCGCTCTTGGTCCTTTGACATTTCAAAGCTCCTGTGGGTATGCTTGAAGATTTGCCCATGAGGATCAGTGGAGTTAACGTGCCAACGGATTTCGTTGTTCTTGAAATGGATGAAGACCCAAAGGATCCTCTTATCCTTGGAAGACCGTTTCTTGCAACCGCTGGAGCCATCATTGACGTGAAGAATGGCAAGATCTCTCTACACTTGGGAAAGGACAGCAAGCTAGACTTCGATATCAATGAAGTCTTGAAGAAACCAACCATTGGAGGGCAAGCTTTCTACATTGAGACTCTAGATGCTTTAGCCAATGAATTGCTTGAGGAGTTGGCACTAGAGGATCACCTACAACTAGCTGTGACTAAGGAGTCAAGGGAGTATGGTTTTCTGAGCAAGCAGACCCAGGAGTGTGTTCACATCATTGATTCTCGCAAGGTTGTGAAAGAAGATGAAGGCGGACGCCTAGAGATCGATCAGGAAATCGAGGACTTCACTCGATCCAGGACTACGATCGACAAGAAGATCGAGAGGACTGCTAGATCCGATAAAGAAATCGATGAGAAGATCGAGAGAGCCAACTCGATCAGTTCAGAGAACGACTCTGCAACTCGATCTACTACTCGATCCATATCAAATCGGGCAAGTGATCGAGGTGAGTGCAATCGATCCGGACCAGAACGAGTGGAAGATCGACTGGATGACTCGATCTCTGAGGGGACAACGGTTCAGGGAATCAGCCTTAAAGCTCATGACTCGGGGTCTAAAGAGGGCAGTGAGGACAGCGACGTCAACACAAGCCATGGGGAGGAGTGGAGCGAGCTGCTAGCCCCAAAGGTGGACCTAAAGGAGCTCTCAAAAGGGCTAAGGTATGCTTTTTTAGGGCTTAATGAGACTTATCCCGTGATTGTGAATGAAATTCTGAGTGATGATGAGTTAAACTTGCTTCTTAAGGAGCTGAGAAAGTATATGAAGGCCATTGGATACTCTCTAAGTGACATCAAGGGCCTTTCACCAATGCTTTGTACTCATAGGATTCACTTAGATAATGAAAACTCTTCTTCTATTGAACATCAAAGACGCTTAAACCCGAAGTTGAAAGAAGTAGTTAAGAAAGAGATTTTGAAAGGCTGATGTGATATACCCCATCAGTGACAGCACGTGGGTTTCTCCTGTCCACGTGGTGCCTAAGAAGGGGGGGATCACAGTCATTAAGAATGAAAAAGATGAATTGATTCCTACTAGAACCATAACTGGTCACCGAATGTGTATAGATTATATGAAGCTCAATTCAGCTACTAGAAAGGATCATTTTCCTCTTCCCTTTATTGATCAGATGCTTGAGAGATTAGCTAATCACCCATATTACTGCTTTCTTGATGGTTATAGTGGTTTCTTTCAAATACCAATCCATCCTAACGATCAAGAGAAGACGACTTTTACATGCCCTTATGGTACCTTTGCATATCGAAGGATGACATTTGGGTTATGTAATGCACCAGCAACCTTTCAAAGGTGCATGATGTCTATCTTCTCTGATCTTATAGAAAAAATGGTGGAAGTGTTTATGGATGACTTTTCTGTGTATGGTGCGTCCTTTTCTGCTTGTTTCTCTAATCTTTGCAAGGTACTCAAGCGATGTGAGGAGACAAACTTGGTGCTGAACTGGGAGAAGTGTCACTTCATGGTGAAGGAAGGGATTGTACTCGGTCACAAGATATCTGAGCAAGGGATAGAGGTTGATAAAGCAAAGATTGAGGTCATGATGAGTCTTGAGCCGCCGGCTAATGTGATGGGTATAAGGAGCTTTTAGGGACATGCAGGCTTCTACATGAGATTCATAAAGGATTTCTCCAAGATAGCACGCCCCCTTACACGGCTGTTATGCAAAGAAGCTGAGTTTGTGTTTGATGAAGAGTGCCTTCCCGCTTTCAAAACTATCAAGGAGGCTCTTGTCACGGCACCTATAGTACAAGCACCAGATTGGAGCTTACCCTTCGAGATCATGTGTGACGCGAGTAACTACGCCGTGGGAGCTGTTCTTGGTCAGAGGAAAGACAAGAGGTTGCATGTTATCTACTACGCCAGTCCTACCTTGGATGACACGCAAGTGAGATATGCTACAACCGAGAAAGACCTGCTGGCCGTTGTGTTTGCTTTTGAGAAGTTCTGATCATATTTGGTGGGATCTAAGGTTGTTGTATACACTGATCACGCGGCGTTGAGGTACATCTACTCAAAGAAAGATACCAAGCCGAGGATCTTAAGGTGGATTCTCCTTCTACAAGAGTTTGATATGGAGATAAAAGACAAGAAGGGGATAGAGAATGGTGTCGCTGATCACCTTTCTAGGATGAGAGTGAATGAAGCCTTACCCTTGGATGATTCACTTCCTAAAGAGCAACTCATGATGATCAACACGGTGGTATGGACACGGCTAGAGGATCAGTTCGAAGATGTTTTGGCTTTGAGAGAAGAGAACCTGCCTTGGTATGCTGATATAGTGAACTTCTTAGCTTGTGGAGAGGAACCTACACATCTTGACCACTACCACAAGAAGAAGTTCATAAGAGACATCTCTCATTATTTTTGGGACGAGCCTTACTTGTACAAGAGTGGAGTAGACAGCTTGTATAGAAGATGTGTTTCAAAGGAGGAAGCACAGGACATCCTTCTTCACTGCCACTGTTCATCCTATGGAGGACATTTCGCTTCTTTCAAGACGGCAACAAAGGTCTTACAAGCCGGGTTTTGGTGGCCATCGCTATTCAAGGATGCTCATGAGTTTATTAAGTCTGGTGAAGCATGTCAAAGAGCTGGAAACATCACAAAGAGGAACGAGATGCCTCAGGTGCCAATCTTTGAAGTTGATGTGTTTGATGCTTGGAGGATAGACTTCATGGGACTGTTCCCATCTTCTTACGGCAACAAATTCATCTTAGTGGCTGTTGATTACGTGTCTAAGTGGGTTGAGGCTGTAGCTTCCCCAACCAGTGATGCAAAGGTGGTGGTTAAACTCTTTAAGACCATCATCTTCCCACAGTTTAGAGTACCAAGAGTGGTGATCAGCGATGGGGGCAGCCACTTTATCAACAAGGTGTTTGAAAGTCTCTTGAAAAAGTATGGAGTGAAGCACAAGGTAGCAACACCTTATCACCCACAAACTAGTGGGCAAGTAGAGGTCTCGAATAGACAGATCAAAGCTATCTTAGAGAGGACAGTAGGAGCAACTCGGAAGGATTGGGCGGTTAAACTAGATGATGCTCTATGGGCTTACCGGACCGTTTTCAAGACTCCTATTGGTACCAGTCCCTTCACTCTTCTATACGGCAAGGCATGTCATCTTCCTGTTGAGTTGGAGCATAGAGCACTGTGGGCTGTGAAGCAGATGAACTTCAGCCTCAAGACGGCGCAGGAGAAGCGGTTGATTCAACTACATGAGCTTGATGAGCTACGGTTAGACGCCTACGAGAGTGCTAAGATCTACAAGGAAAGGACCAAGGCGGTTCATGACAAGAAGCTGGTTCATAAGGAGTTAAGGGAAGGCAGTATGGTGCTACTCTACAACTCGAGGTTGAAGTTGTTCCCGGGCAAGCTCAAGTCAAGGTGGTGTGAACCGTTTGAGATTAAGAAAGTTCTGCCCTACGGAGCGGTGACTTTTGTTGGCAAGAGTGGAAAGGCTTTCACGGTCAATGGGCACGGAGTCAAGCCCTACCTGGCGAGTGATTGCAGCAAGGAGAGCACTACAATGCTCCTCCAAGACCCACCTCAGGCCTAAACAAAGTAAAGTCTACCTAAAGACGTTAAAGAAAGCGCACTTGGGAGGCATTCCCATGTCTACCTTGTACATATTTTTGCTTTCTTTCTATTTCAGTTTTATGCTTTTTTTATGTTTAAGTGTGTAGGTGAAAGGATGGGTGATTGGAGATCATGATCTTGGAGTCAAAAGAGGCGAGAAAGGTGAAGTATAGGCTAGAGATTGAGTGTTAGATCGACTTATCCAGGCTCGATCTTTACTAGATCGAGCTAGTGAATCGAGAGGAGTCAGTCGATCTAGACGAGATCGAGTAGACAATTGAATGAGTCTGTCGATCATGACAGGATAAACCACCCATACGTTTAGCTTAAAATGAAAACAAGGTGTAGATCGACTGACCTCACTCGATCCTCGAGGTTAGATCGATCTGCCACTCGATCTTCGCCCAAACCCCCCCCCCCCCCCCCCCCCCAAATCGATCACGTGGCTCGATCCAAGGAGCATAGCCTGAGTGACCAAAAATCATGGAACGAGGGGGCACAATCGATCTAAGACTCGATGCAATCTGAATCGAGTCCCTGATGGATCAAACCTCTCGATCCTAGCCAACATGGGCATGAGATCGAGTCCTAGATCGACCAATTGGACTCGATCTCGTGCCGAGGTAGTTTTTGTTTCCCTCTCTTTTCTCTTTCCCTCCTGTTTTTAAATTCAAATATTGGTCAAGGCAAGCATATTTGACCATGAAAGATGTACCTTGACCAAGCTTTTCCAGAAACCACTTGAGCATGTGTCCAAAGATTTTTTGTCTTTAAAACCTCTCTTTGCTCTTTTTATCTTCACTTTGCAAAAAAACTGATTTTTACAAAACAAAAAGAGAGAGAGCGAGTTTGAGTCTTTAAAAGACTAAAGCATTTCATTTTCCTGTCATACAAAGTTATTTTCGAGTTGCTTGATCTGCTTGCTTAATTTTTCAAGAAAATTCCTTTTTGTGATTTAGTTAAATGATTTGTTAGGGAGTTAGGATAATTTTTAGAAGTAGCTAGGTATTAGGAAAATTTCTAGATTTAATCCTATCTCTAGATTTTCTTCTCTATTATTTAACTGCAATTTTTATAAATTCCCTAAAAATCTAGGTTTATTGTTAGAAGTTTTTCTTTCTTAGCTTGTCTTTCTCTCAATTTTGCCGCCTATACTCTTTCTCCTCTTTGAGAATTGTGTTTCAGGTACCAATGGCACTAAAGAGAACCAGAGAAGAGACAGCACAAGAAGGAGAAGCTCAAGAAGTGGTTCAGGAGAGGGTTAGATGGACCAAGGAGGAGAAGCTAGCTAAAAAAAGCTAGAGAGGCTCCGGCTTGACCCCACGAAGTTCGCGAGCAGGGATCTGTAGGCAAAGATGGGGATATTGGGAGATTTTGATCAGCTTCTCAAGAACATTGGGCTCCGGTGCTTGTCAAGGATGGATTGCCCAACCTATCCCGAGGCAACCCTAGACTTCTTAGCCACCTTGGAGTTCACCTACGAGAATCCAAGCCTCCCCACTCCATCACAAGGTCACCTCGCCTTCAAGATCAGGAGACAAGCCTATCATCTCTCCATCCAAGAGCTTTGCCAAGCCTACGGTTTGAAAGATAGTGCCAAGCTCGTTGAGTTTCCTCCTTTCACTTAGCATAACGTGTTATGTTTAGGCGACATGATTAGGTTCTCATATGATTGCTAGCTTTGCATTTTGAAGCTAGTTATAGGCTTAGGATAAGTTTGGGAGTTTGATGGGATTGCATTCTTGTTTATATGCTTACGGTTTCAAAAAGTCCTGGTAATTGAAGTGAATAAAAGGTTTTAAGTGAAAGGCTTTGTTTTTAAAGTGTATAAAGCTCTAAGTATTTCAGAAGATAGCTCTCTCGAGTAAAAAAAAAAAAGAGCCTAAGTGCCGAATAAAAAGAAAAGAAAAAGAAAGAATAGAGAGCTATCAATAAGAAATAAAAAAAATAAGAAGCTAAAATATTTTCAGCCTTTTCACTAGCCTAAAGAGTAAAGATGTTTTCGGTTTTGATTTGGGGTTTGCTAAGCTAATGCTTTGTTGATAAGGGTAGCATCTAAGAGGGTGAGTGAGCTTAAAATAAAAGAAATGAGAGGGGTTCTAGGATCAATGATTAGCGTATATGGGTAGATGAGAATCTAATCATGTATGCATCAATTGCCTTTACCTTTAGCATTATGCATAAAGTTCATACCATTCTCGAGAGAAACCCGTTGCAATATGAAACCTTTCAAAATAAGATCATTCTATGCTCATAGCCTTCGCCCTTAGCAAAATGTGTTCTGCTTTAAAGTGCAAAAGTCTGATTCGCGGTTTGATCATTAATGAATGTTAAAGGATGAGATTCTTTGAATGTTTGGAATAGGAGAGTCATGATTTGAAATTCATTGTGTGATGAGTATGGCTAAGTTCTTTGGAGTATGAGTGAGATGCATTGCATCTTAGAATTAATAACTAGGACGTTGAGATCGATTCATTTGAAAGACACCTTTGCAAGAAACCTAAACCCCCGTTTTTGAAACCTCTACCCCTTCTTGAATTTTGTTTGCTTAAGGGCAAGCAAAAGGGAAGTTTGGGGGAGTTGATATTGCTGCATATTTCGTGTGTTTTGCATACATATAAGATAGTTTTTCATGCATTTACCTTGCACTTTAGGCTAGTTTGCATCACTTTAGGTCCTAGAGTACTTTTGCACCAGCATTTGCATGTTTCTTGCATTTTGCATCGCATTCAGGTTGTTTTCGGTTACTTTGGAGCTATGGAAGATTCATGGACGTGCTACGGCTCGTGAGGAAGTTCGTGGACACTTGAAGAAATCAGGATTGCATGCTTAGGACCCGAGATCGAGTAGCAGATCGAGCACGGCAGGTCGATCCAGACGAGATCGACCATAAGATCGAGTATTCAAGTCGATGCAAGCAGATGGATCGAGACCACGAGCGAGTGAGAAGATCGATCTAAAGTACGGACGTAAATCATGCCATGCAGATCGAGGACCGGATCGAGCTTCCAACCCGATCAGCACAAGATCGACTCAGAGATCGACTAAGAGCCATCCGATCCAAGATTAGATCGAGTGCCAGATCGAGCTTCGTGCTCGATCCCAGACCAACCTTATCCGTCCAGCTGGATTTGGACCGTAGCGAAGGGGGGACCATTTGCGGTTTGGCCATTTTTGACAAAAAGCAACGATCCCTTTCATTATCCCATCATGTCGACTACTTTTTCTATCTCTCTCGTTTTTAGACGAATCGCCATTTTAGACTTTCGAAGCTTTTCTTGCTTTTTACGTTTTTGAATATTGAATCTTTGCTTTTAATCAATCGTTTTTCATGTTTAGTCTACCATCTATTGCATTTTGTTCGGTTTACTTTATGAGTAGTGAGTAGTCTTGTTGGGTTTCGGGGTTGGGGCGATTCGAAAGGGTCAAAAAAGTTAAAGCTTTGTGTTTTCTTGTTCTTCATCACCATCTCTTCTAGGATTTCGAACGCTTAAGGCTTAGAGACTCTCACGCCAAGATCTCTAAGATCTGAGGGATGTCTTACCTTGACAGGATCCAGATGTCCTGGAAAATCGAATCCTAGAGGCTAGTCTACCTTTCCCACACGCCATGGTTGTAAATGGGACTAGTTAGGCCGTGTGTTTGAAATCTACGTTTTATGCCCTTCAATCTCTTTTTCCACCAAAAGCCATGGGTTTGGAGAAGAGAATGAAGGAGTGATCCATACCACAAGCCATGGATGGATCTTGTTTTGTTTTCAAGGCCTAGGGAACCTCTCAAAGAGAGTAGATCTAATGTTTTCAAACAAGCTCTGACCTTTGAGACCCACGAACGTGACCCTCAACCCTAGACCATCTTTTTAGTATCTTAAGTCGTTTAATATCATTCCATCATCATAAAGTTGAGTTCTTGTTAATCGCAAATCGCATCATTTCATCATTTTAGGTTGTCTAGACGAAATCGATCGTTGTTGCTCGATCTAGTGGTCGATCACGTGGTCGATCCACTAGGCGATTATTAATAATTAGTAGCTTTGCATTTTAATTATTCCGCTTGCTCCTCGTGGTAGTTAACCCTCTTCCAGGGATTTTAATATTGTCTTGCTTTGCATTTGACACTTGCATTTAGTTTTTAGGGATTTTACCAAACAATTATCATTTTAGCTTAGCTTTACTCATCTTTTGCATTCTTAGTGATCTTGCTACCCCTAGGTGTGGATTGATATCTCTCTTGCTCACTATGCTACATCTCTGTGTGCATTATAGCTTTGATAACCTCTCTGCAGCATCTTGACATATCATTGCACTAAGAAAACTGTTATCAGAGCTTAGGAGGAGTTTCGAGTCGAAGACGTCCAAGGAGATGCCATGGAGACGCTGTTTTTCACATTTGGATCCTGTACCGGGTGGTACATTAAGCAGAATACTCATGAGGAATGCCCGATGTGGACCACAGGACGAAATGCGAGAGGCTTAATCATGAACTCCAATAGTGCATCGGGATGGCATGTCGAGCATAGCAGGCCTTACAGGCCGATTTGGTGGAACAGGACATATCGGGATCCAACATAGAGCAGAACCCCCGACGTCTTGCCCGATACAACCCGAGACCCATTGCATGACGAAGGGCCGTCCGCATGATCGATCCACGACAGAGAAAGGCTGCACCGAGCAGAATATCGGTCTGTACTGCCCGATGCGTCAATTCTGCGCTGTTGACCAACTTTTTCCACTTTTGCCCAAACCTTATATCTTCACTTATATTAGTTTTGGCTTATCTTTTTGGAGAACTTATCTTGTTTTCTAATCCTAATTTTGAGCTGTGGGAGAACCATAAAGAGATTTATGAAATTTTAATTCAAGATCACTCTTTTAAATAAAATTTTGGATTTCTCTTATTATCTATCTTCTAGCTATTGATTGATCATGTTTGCTTTGCTATTTTCGTCTTGCTCTGTTGATTTTGAAATGAGCAGTAAGTAGTCTTTCATGGTTTGAGGTTGGAGCAGATTTGGGAATGATTAGTTGATTGCTTAGGGAATTTTCGTTTAATACTTACTTGGTATACTTTGCTTAGTTATTCTTAAGGCTTGAGCAGCTTGTTAAAGTGAAATAGATCATAAGTGTTTGTTGCATCACAAGTGTTTGTTTAAATGCTTGAAAGAACTAAGTTAGGAAAAATTTCTTAGATGATTATATTGCATCATAATAGATTGTTTGATCTTTAAGAGCCTTGTTTATCATGTTGGTTTTGTACAAATACACCATCAAAAGTGGGTTTGACATATGCATTGCTTAGACATCTTTGCCCTGCTACAAATTGATTTAATTCCTGGCTTGACTATGTATCTTGCTTGTTGCTATTTTTGATTTCCCTAATTCTGAAGCTAAATAATCCACAAGTGATCCATTTCTCTAGTCTTAAACCTTTGCCATTTCACTTCTTGCACTTAGTTACTTGTGCTCTGTTTTCTCTGTTTTTACTTGCATTACTCTTCTTTCATTTAAGTTGTTCTTGTTTCATTTCTTGCCTTGCTTTTCAAGTTATTGTATTTAGTTTCTATTTAGTACTTGCATTTCCATCACCTTGCTTTCTTTGTTCCTATTACATTTAGCTTACTTGCATTTCATATCCTGCTTAGTGCTTGCTAGATATTCCTTTCTTGCATTTCTTCTCTCAATCACTTAGGTTGTTAGAAATCTCTTTTTCATTAAAATGATTAAGCTTAACTAAGTTCCTTACATCTCTTTTAGCAAACTCCTAGATTAGATTGATACCTCATCTATAATAAAATTGATTAGAAGAGGAATTGAATCTAACTTGAAAAAGTCTCTCTTATACCTTAAAATTTTGTTTTTTAAAATTGTTTTAATGGGTTTTTTATCCTACAATATCTTACCTTTTCTTCCAATTTGAGGATTCCTTGCAACCAACAATCCTTATGGTCTTTGAATCCTTCCCGTTGTTTATTGTATTACACTGATAGGGTAGTCAGTCGTCACTCGAAATACCTGTTGATTATAGTATTGTACAAAATAAAGGGAAATTTTGGGAATTGGTCTGCGAAGAAGGTAAATGGATCATCTGAAGAGCCCTACCTCTTTTGTTTATAGGAAGCCTCAGAGAGATTATAGAGAACACAAAGAGGAACGAGTTTGGAGAAAGAAACTAATAGCTACGTGATAAACAAGATTTTTTAGTGTTTAGATCAAAGCCCAAACCACATGTTTATGATTTAGTATAGTGGTAAGGGTGTCAATCCAACCTAGGTTGATGAAAGTCACTAAGAATGCAAGAGCAATGCAAAGCTAAGCAGATTCAGGTAAATAGATGAAAAATTCAATGAAAACTAAATGCAAGCACCAAATGACTATGAAAACTATTTTAAAAATCCCTCTGAAGGGATAACAACTACTAGAAGAAGACTGAGAATTTAAAATGCAAAGCTACTAAATACTAAAAACCGAGATCTAAAGGCAGAAAAATAGAGAATTTCAAACAACCTAGAATAATGACTTTTAAAGCTAAAAATGCAAACTTTAAGCTAAAGGATGACGATTTAAAAGTTTTGAAAAGCTAAAAAGAGGATCTAAGGTTAAGGGTCATGTTTAAGAGGGTTCAAGATTCAAGCTTTGGGTTTGAAAACATAGATCTACTCATTTGATGAGCTATCTCTAAGCCTTGAGAAACTTAACCTAGGATTATCCATGGCGTGTGGTATAACCCCTTTCCTCGACCCTTCCTCCTAACCTATGGCGTATAGTGGAAAGATGGGTCAAAGAACATTACGCAAAGATCTCAAATATTGGCCTAACTAGCTCCCTAAGCATCCATGGCGTTTGGGAAAGGATGAGCTAGTCTCTTGGATTTGGCTTTAAAGAATTTCTGAATCCGGTCAAGGTAAGAAAAGCCCTGGAATCATAGAGATCTTTTCCAAGACTCTCTAAGCATTAAGACCCCAAATCCAAGAAGAGAATAGATTAAGAACAACAAAAAGACCAAAGCTTAAACCCTTAAATCTCTTAAATCGTCCCA
Source organism: Thlaspi arvense (assembly GCA_911865555.2). Taxonomy (NCBI): domain Eukaryota; kingdom Viridiplantae; phylum Streptophyta; class Magnoliopsida; order Brassicales; family Brassicaceae; genus Thlaspi; species Thlaspi arvense. Next base: position 54,912,002 of record OU466858.1, on the reverse strand, counting down.
ACCTTAAACCCAAGGAAATCTACTCACTACACATGGCTAAAACACACGAAAATGCAAAGGAAAGAAAGCTAAACATGATTAAGCAAGAGCGATTAATGAGAATACTTAGATTAAGCAAGATTAAAATGTTTACAAAACTAGAAAAGCTTAAAAACTGCAACAATGGCTAATCGCCTAAAGAGAAACTCGAAAACTTGGAGACAAAGTGTTGATAATGAAAATGATGGGATTTTTCGCCCAAAATATCCAAACAAAGAAAATGGTCCCCACCCCACCCCCACTAAAGTCCAAAAGTGAGCTGGTCGGATAAGGTTCTGAGATCGAGCTGAGTAGTCGATCTGATCACTCGATCTCCCGGCTAGAACGTCTTCTTTTGCTCGATCGTTGGGTCGATTCGTCGGATGGATCGAGTCCTTCTATCGATCTTCTGGTCGATCCTCGGGTGATCGAGTCGTGAACTCGATCTGGTTCTCGTTCTGCATGGCTTAGTCCTCGTCCGTACTCACGATCGATCACCTTGGTCGATCTTGGTCTCGATCCTCTTTCTTGAAACGACTTGAGTCACTCGATCTTCTGGTCGATCTCATCTAGATCGACCTGCCTAGCTCGATCTGCACCTCGATCCCGGTTCCTTTTCTGAATGGTTGAGTTCTCCCGAGTGTCCAAAAGCTCCTGTTCGATCCTTAGCATGTCCACGCAACCTCCTGATAACAGGATTTTTAGTGCAAGCAAGGATATTATCAAAACCCAAACCACATGTTATGATGTAGTACAGTAGTAAGGGGAATCAATCCACACCTGGGATGCAGGAAGAGTCACTAAGAATGCAAGGATGAAGCAAATCTAAGCAAATCGGATGAATGGTTGGTAAAATCAATGAAAACTAAATGCAACGATCTAATGCAATGCAGAAAAATTTTAAAATCCATGGAAGAGGGTTAACTACCACTAGGAACAAGCAGAAGATTAAAAATGCAAAGCTACTAAGAACTAAAAATCAACCAGTAAATCGACCACAGGATCGAGCACTGGATCGAGCAGAATGGATCGATCTAACGAACAACTTAAAAAGATTGACTTCTAATGAACAGGATGCAAGCTAAATGACAAGCGAATGATGAACAGATGTTTTAAAATGCTAAAAAGGAGGGTTTAGGGTCGAGGGTCATATTCAAGGGTCTCAAAGGTTTAAGCTTTGGTTTGAAAACATTTAGATCTACTCACTTTTGAGGTTTCTCTAAGCCTTGAAAACAAAACAAGAACCATCCATGGCGTGTGGTATGGTTCACTTCCTCAATCTCTTCTCCAAACCTATGGCGTTTGGTGGAAAAAGAGATCGAAGAGCAAGGAAAACAGATTTCCATATAATGACCTAACTAATCCCCTTTACAACCATGGCGTGTGGGAAAGGTAAGACTAGTCTCTAGGATCTGGTTTTCTAGGATATCTGAATCCTGTCAAGGTAAAATAGCCCTGGAATCAAAGAGACCTTTTCCAAGGCTCTCTAAGCCTTAAGACCCCAAGATCCTAGAAGAGAAAGTATGAAGAACAAATAAAACACAAAGCTTTAGCCCTTTCAACCCTTTTGAATCGCCTCAAACCCTCAAACCCAAAAGGACTACTCACTACTCATGATTAAGACTGATTGAAGAGCAGTAAAGGATGAACTAAACATGTTTAACAATCGATTAAAGGAAAAACTTGCTTAATATTAAAAGATTCAAGGTTTCAAAAACTGAAAAAGCTTAGATGTTCTACAATGCCGATAAGCCTATGGCTGAGAGAAAGAAAAACAAAAGACAGAATGGAGGATAATGAAAGCGATAGCTGCGGTTTGCCAAAAATAGCTAAACCGCAAATGGTCCCCTATTCGCTAGCTGCCAAAACCAGCTGGATGGATAAGGTTAGTCTGGGATCGACTCGGATCACTCGATCTCCGGCTCGATCTTCTCTTGGATCGGATGACTTCGCTCGATCTTTGAGTCGATCCTTTGATGATCGGGTCGAGAACTCGATCTGGCCCTCGATCTGCATGGCATGGCCCACGTCCGTACTCTCGATCGACCTCCTCACTCGATCGCATGCTCGATCTTCCTCTTGAAACGACTGGGGGTCACTTGATTTTCTGGTCGATCTCGTCTAGATCGACTTGCCTTGCCCGATCTGCAACTCGATCTCAGGTCCTTTGCTGAATGGTTGAGTTCTCCAAGTGTCCACAAGCTTCCTCACGAGCCTTAGCATGTCCATGAATCCTCCACAGCTCCAAAGTGTCCAAAAACAACCTGAATATGATGCATAATGCAAGAAACATGCGAATGCTAATGCAAAAGTGCTCTAGGTCCTAAAATGGTGCAAACTAGCCTATAATGCAAGATGAATGCATGAAAAACTATCCTAAATGCATGCAAAATATGCAAAATATATAGTAATATCAACTCCACAGCTCCAGTGTGTCCAAATCAACCTGAATATGATGCAAGAATGCAAGAAATATGCAAATGCTAATGCAAAATGCACTTAGGACCTAAAATGAGACAAATGGTGCAAACTAGCCTAAAATGTAAGATGAATGCATGAAAAACTACTCTAAATGCATGCTGAATATGCAAAATATATGAGTATATCAACTCCCCCAAACTTGCATTTTGCTTGCCCTCAAGCAAACAAAATTCAAGAAAGGAAGAGAGATTTTAAAAATGGAGGCTCAAATTCCTTGACAAGTGTTTTTCAAATGAATCAATTCAATGGTTCTAGTTCTTAATCCTAAGATGCAATGCACAAACTCATACTCCAAAGAACTTAGCCATATTCATCATATATTGAATCTCAAATCATGACTCTCATATTCCAAACAATCCAAGAATCATAACTTTTAACATTCATTAAGCTCAAACCGTGAATCACACTTATGCATTCTAAAACCGAATACATTTGGCTTAGGGACAAAGGTTATGAGACAAAAATGATCTCATTTAAGTGGGTATATCAAGCAATGGGTTATCTCAAAAAGGAATGAACTTATGCATAATGCTAAAGGTAAAGGCAATTGATGCATACATGACTAGACTCTCATCTACCTATATACACTAACAATGATCCTAAAACCTTCTCTCATTTTTTTATTTCTCTTTAAAGCTCACTCACCCTCCTAAAGACTACCCACATCGACAAGGCAAGACGCCAAGCAAAAACCTAAATAAAAACATCATTTAAAACCCTTTTGGCTAGTGGTAAGGCCATAAACATACTTAGCTCTTTTCAATTTCTTGATAGCTCTCTTCTTATAATTTTTTTTTCTTTTTTTTCTTTTTTTTTTTTAGCCTTTTGGCTCTTGTATTAATCTATTTTTTTTTTCTTTTTGAGAGCTATCTTCTTTTCAAAGATGAGCTTTCATTTTAAAACAAGGCCTACCACTTAAAACAATATATTCCCTTTAGTTCAAACCCCAAACATCAAACTCTTTTCAAACCGCAAACAAAAACAAAACAAGTCCCATGAATCCCCGCCCCAAATCAAACTTAAAACTAGCTTCAAAATGCAAAGCTAGCATCAATATGAGAGCTTAATCATGTCGCCTAAACCTAACACTTTATGCCAAGTTCAATCCAAAAATAAGGCCTCACAAATCACACAAGAAATATTTGGCTTCAAAGGAGGGTAAAGGTCAAGGTGGGGAGTCTACTCAGGCTTACAAAAGAGTGGTGAGAGGGATAAGAAAACCTGAATATGTATAAGTGATCCATGTATCCTTTTTCAAATGCACAAATATGATAATAAAAAATTCAAGTTAAGGTTCTCACTTGGTAGCAAATGATTCAATTCATGAATGTTCAACTTAAGCCACGAAAATCAAAACAAATGATCCAAATATGGTTAGAGCTTAGTTTCAAAGTATGTACAATGCATCAAAGAACTACTAACTAGGGCCTTGAAACAATTCATGAGCTTAAAACACTTTTCAAGAAAAACTTTTGCCTCTTATGCAAATGCAAACAACCTAAATGATTAAAATTCTAGATTCAATCCTAAAATATTTAACAATGCAAATGCAAGCTACATGAATTTTTTTGAAAATTTTTAAAACTTTTATAATTTTTTTTTAATTTTTCTATGTCTTAGATGATGCATGATGACTCAAGTAAGATAACTCAAAATAAGATCCAAAATAAACATGTCAAATAACACACACTCTCCCCCAAACTTGAATGACACCGTCTCGGTGGCAAACAAATTCAAGAGGAGACAAAACACAAAGCAAAAAAATAAAAAATGCATGTTATTTACAAGGTTGTGAGTTGGTACCTCGGAGATAGGAACGGCTGGAGCTTGAGGATGCTCCAGACTTCCTGCTCTTTCTAGGAGTGTCATGGGTGATCGCTTTGCCCTTCTCCTTAGAGAGGGGTGTGCAGCTTGGTTGCTTCCTTGAGGCTCACGGATCTCTATACCTCCGGTTGATCTTCTTCTCTTCTCTGGTTGCTCGACCTCCTCACTTGAAGACGCATCAGATGAGCTTCCTTACAGGTCATTGATCTTCTTAGAAAGCTTTTTGATCATCTTGCTCTGCCATTTGTTGATCTTGCACTGAACTTCAACGACCGATGCAAGAAACTTCTCGGCTTTTGTTCTCGGCTCATAATCAAGCTTTGGAAGATCGAAGCTTGCTGGCATCACGGCATCTGAAGGTGGCGACTCTGAAGGTGCACGAGGGATCTGAGGGGGAGCTGCTGCTGGTCCAAGGGGTGCAAAGCAGTTTCCATCGCTCGGTAGGAACTCAATCGTGCCGACGCTCTCTAGGTGTGTCTCATCAGGGTTTAGTAGGATGCAAACCTTCTTCTCATTATCAGTGTTGGTGAACAAGTAGGTATAGAACCCTAGAGCTGGCGTAGGACCCAAGGAGTCGGTGTTGCGCATTTACTGCTCGTCCATGTAGGCTCTCTTCCCGCAAGGCTCAAACTCCTGAAGAGGAACTCCGGCTTGTGTGAAGAGCTGTGTGAGGAAGCCTCCAGTGAGTGCTGAGCTTCCTTTACACCTCAATGCCCATGCCTTGTACTTGACCAAAGAAGAGGCCAAGATACAACCATAGTTGACGTCGTCGCCTAGTTCATCCTCCATCGGCTCATCATTCTCTTTGGCATCGCAAAGAACCTTCTTAATCCCTTGGAAGAGGAAACAGCTCGTTCTTGGTAACCATTGGAGCCACGGATCTCCCACTGAAGGCGTTAGCTAAGAGCTTGAGGGCGTATCTCAGCACAGGGTTGCGAACCTTCTTGATCTTGGATGTGTTGCTCTTGTAATCGTCATTGCAGATCAGGTCCCATAGATCATTGGCTGATGTAAACCGAGGGAATTCCACAAGCTTAGCTGCAGCTTTCAGACCATAGGCTTGGCACAGCTCGGCGATGGAGAGGTGGTACGCTTGCTTCCTGACCTTGAATGTGACGTGACCCTTGGAGGGAGCTGGAAGGCTTGGATCTTCATAGGAGAACTCAAAGGTTGAGAGGAAGTCAAGCGTGACTTCCGGAAATGTAGGACAGTCCATTCTTGAAAGGCACGCAATCCCCATGTCCTTTAGAAGCATATCAGAATCCTCTAGCAATCCCATCTTCCCCAAGAGGTCCCGCCTTCCAAGCTTAGTGGGTTCAAACCGTAGCCTCTCCAGCCTTTTCTTTGCCTTCTTCTCCTCCTTGCTCCATTTAACCCTCTCCTGAACCACTTCTTGAGTTTTTTCTCCTTGTGTTGCCACATCTCTGCTTCTTTTGGGTGCCATTGGTACTTGAAACACAAATTCTCAAAGGGAAGATGAGTATAGGCAGCGGTTTAAGAGAAAAAGACAAGGCAAGAGAGAAAAGCTCTTAGCATAAATCCTATAATTTTAGGGATTTTCTAAAAATTATCACTAAATATTAGAGGAAAATATCTTTAGATAAGATCAAATCAAGCAATTTTCCCTAATATCTAGATACTAAAAAAAATTATCCTAATCCCTTAGCAACTAACATTCATCCTAAGCCAATAAAAGAAAATTTTCTGAAAATTTAAACAAGCAATCAATAAACTCGTAAATACCTTTGAAAAGGATGAATGCAAGATGCTCTTAGCCTTAATACCAAACTCACACTCTTTCTTTACTTTAGAAAACAGTTTCGAAACACAAATGAGAGAGAGTGTGGATGCATGTGATTATAAAGACCAAGAAAACTATGGGCAAATGCAAGTGGTTTCTGAAAAAGTGTGGTCAAGGCACATCTTTCATGGTCAAAGATGCTTGTCTTGACCACAATTCAAATTTAAAATAGGAGGGAAAAGAGAAAGGAGGGAAAAATTTGAACTTACTTCGGCATGAGATCGAGTCAATTTGGTCGATCTTGACATCGATCTCATGCCCATGTTGCCTAGGATCGAGAGGGTTGATCGATTGGGGACTCGATTTGAATTGAATCGAGTCCTAGATCGAGTTATCCCCCTCGTTCGAAGATCCTATGTGATTATGGCATTGCTCCTTAGATCGAGTCCCTTGATCAATTTAGAGGTCGTTTTGGCAAGGATCGAGTGATATGATCGAGTAAACTGATCGATCTGGTTCGAGGATCGAGTGAGGTCAGTCGATCCGCACCCCGTTTGCATTTCAAGCTAAACATGTGGGTGAGTCATCCTCTCACAATCGACTGACTCACTCGATTGTCTACTCGATCTCATCTAGATCGAGTGACTTCACTCGATTCACTAGCTCGATCTAGCAAAGATCGAGCTAGGATATGTCGATCCATCACTCGATTCATTGCCTCTACTTCTCCATTCCTTGCCCTTTTTAACTCCAAGATCATGATCTCCAGCTCCCTTATCCTTTCACCTACACACTTAGACTAAAAAGCATAAAATTGAAATAGAAAGAAAGCAAAAATATGTACAAAGATAGTCTTGGGAATGCCTCCCAAGTGCGCTTGTTTTACATCGCTAGCTTGACTTTACTTGGTTAGGCCAGGGGTGGATCTTGGAGAAGCAACGTGGTGCCCTCTTTGCTGCAATCACTCGCCAAATAAGGCTTGACTCTGTGCCCATTCACAAAAGTAACCGCTCCATAAGGTAGAACTTCTTTAATCTCAAAAGGTCCGCACCACCTTGACTTTAGCTTCCCTGGGAACAACTTCAAGCGTGAGTTGTAAAGCAAGACCAGATTTCCCTCCTTAAGCTCCTTGAGTACCAGCTTCTTGTCATGAACCACCTTGGTCCTTTCCTTGTAGATTTTGGCACTCTCATAACCTTCTAGCCATAACTCATCAAGCTCGTGGAGTTGAATCAACCTTTTCTCCTGTGCTGTCTTGAGACTGAAGTTCATTTGCTTCACGGCCCAAAGTGCTCTATGCTCCAGCTCCACATGGAGGTGACATGCCTTGCCGTAGAGAAGAGTGAAGGGAGTGGTACCTATAGGAGTCTTGAAGGCGGTTCTATACGCCCAAAGGGCATCATCCATCTTGCTTGCCCAATCCTTACTAGTTACCCCCGCGGTTTTCTCTAGAATACCCTTGATTTTCCTATTAGACACCTCCACTTGGCCGCTGGTTTGAGGGTGATAGGGCGTAGCTACCTTGTGTCTAACCCCATACTTCTTCAAGAGACCCTCAAAGACCTTGTTGATGAAGTGGCTGCCCCCATCACTGATCACTATCTTTGGAACTCTAAACCGTGGGAAGATGATAGTCTTGAAAAGTTTAACCACCACCTTTGAGTCATTGGTGGGTGATGATATAGCTTCCACCCACTTAGACACATAGTCTACGGCTACAAGAATGTATTTGTTGCCGTATGAAGATGGAAACGGTCCCATGAAATCTATTCCCTAAGCATCAAACACATCAACCTCAAAGATTGGTACCTGAGGCATCTCATTTCTCTTGTTGATGTTTCAAGCTCTTTGGCAAGCCTCACACGCCTTTACAAACTCGTGAGCGTCCCTGAAAAGTATTGGCCACCAAAACCCGGCTTGTAGAACCTTTGTAGCCGTCTTGAACGATGCAAAGTGCCCTCCATAAGACAAACCGTGGCAATGGAGAAGGATGTCCCTTGCCTCTTCTCTTGTTACACACCTTCTGTATAGGCTGTCTACACCCCTCTTGTACAGGTAAGGCTCGTCCCAAAAGTAATGAGAGATGTCTCTCATGAACTTCTTCTTGTGGTAGTGGTCTAGGTGAGTAGGCTCCTCTCCACAAGCCAAGTAGTTCACAATGTCCGCATACCAAGGTAGGTCTTCTTCCTTGAAACTTAAGACTTCTTCAACCTTATCCTCTAGTCTTGCACATACCGCTGTGTTTATAATCATGAGCTGCTCCTCAGGAAGTGAGTCATCCAAAGGTAAGACTTCATTCACCCTCATTCTTGAAAGGTGATCAGCAACACCATTCTCTATGCCCTTCTTATCCTTGATCTCCATATCAAACTCTTGTAGAAGAAGGATCCACCTTAGGAGTCTCGGCTTGGTGTCTTTCTTGGAGTAGATATACCTCAAGGCAGCGTGATCAGTGTACACAACGACCGTAGAGCCCACCAAATATGATCTGAACTTCTCAAAGGCGAATACCACAGCTAGTAGCTCCTTCTCGGTGGTAGCATACCTCACTTGCGTGTCATCCAAGGTGCGCCTGGCATAGTATATAACGTGCAGTCTTTTATCCTTTCTCTGGCCCAACACAGCTCCTACGGCGTAGTCACTCGCGTCGCACATGATCTCGAAGGGTAGGCTCCAGTCTGGTGCTTGCACTATAGGTGCGGTAACAAGAGCTTCCTTGATCGTCTTGAAAGCGTGAAGACACTCCTCATCAAAGAAGCACCATACACAGAAAAATCATCCATAAAAACTTCCACCATTTCCTCTATAAGAACAGAGAAGATAGACATCATGCACCTTTGAAAGGTTGCTGGTGTATTACATAACCCAAAAGGCATCCTTCGATAAGTGAAGGTACCATAAGGGCATGTAAAGTTGTCTTCTCTTGATCATTAGGATGAATGGGTATTTGAAAGAAACCACTATAGCCATCAAGAAAGCAGTAATATGGGTGATTAGCTAATCTCTCAAGCATTTGATCAATAAAGGGAAGAGGAAAATAATCTTTTCTAGTTGCTGAGTTAAGTTTCCTATAACCAATACACATTTTATGTCCAGTTATGGTTCTTGTAGGAATCAACTCATCTTTTTCATTCTTTACGACCGTGATACCCCCTTTCTTCGGTACCACATGGACCGGAGAGACCCATGTGCTATCACTGATAGGGTATATCACGTCAGCCTCTAACAGTTTTAAGATCTCTTTCTTAACTACTTCTTTCAAGTTGGGGTTCAAACGTCTTTGATGTTCAATGGAAGAAGCGTTTTCATTCTCTAAGTGAATCATGTGAGTACAAAGCATTGGTGAAAGGCCATTGATGTCACTTAGAGAGTACCCAATGGCCCTTCTATACTTTCTCAACTCCTTAAGGAGGGAGTCTAACTCATCATCACTTAGTTTTTCACACACAATAACAGGATAGGTTTCATTAGGTCCCAAGAAAGCGTACCTTAGCCCATTTCGGAGCTCCTTTAGGTCCACCTTTGGGGCTAGCAGCTCGCTCCAGTCCTCCTCGTGGCTTGTGTTGACGTTTCCATCCTCATCAGCCTCTTTTGAACCCGAGTCATGAGCTTTCAGGCTGCTATCTTGAACCGTTCCTTCCTCAGAGATCGAGTCATCCAGTCGATCTTCCCCTCGTTCTGGTCCGGATCGATTGTACTCTCTCGATTCATTTACTTGATTTGATATGGATCGAGCAGGAGATCGAGTTGCTGAGTCGTTCTCTGAACTGATCGAGTTATCCCTCTCGATCTTCTTATCGATTTCTTTTCTGGATCGACCAACCTTCTCGATTTTCTTGTCGATCGTTGTCTTGGATCGAGTGATCTCGTCGATTTCCTGGTCGATCTCTAGGCATCCGCATTCATCTTCTTTCACAACCTTGCGAGAATCAAGGATGTGTACATACTCCTGGGTCTGTTCATGCAAGAAACCACACTCCCCACAATCCTTTGTCAAAGCTAGCTGCAAATGATCTTCTTGTGCCAACTCCTCAAGCAACTCATCAGCTAAGTCATCCAAAGTTTCAATATAGAAAGCTTGTCTACCAATCGTTGGCTTCTTCAAGACTTCATTGATGTCAAAGTCTAGCTTGATGTCTTTGCCCAAGTGTAGAGAAATCTTGCCATTCTTCACGTCAATGATGGCTCTAGCAGTTGTTAGAAACGGTCTACCAAGGATAAGAGGGTCCTTTGGCTCTTCATCCATCTCTAGAACTACAAAGTATGTTGGCACATTCACACCACTGATCCTCACGGGTAAGTCTTCAAGCATGCCTACAGGGAGCCTTATACTTCTATCAGCCGGCACGAAAGAGATTCTACACTCCTTAAACTTGGTGAAACCTGGCTTTTTGGCAATGGAGTGAGGCATAAGATTAATGCTTGCTCCTAAATCACACAAGCAACTTTCAAACTTCACAAGGTCCAAGTGCACAAGGGATAGTGAATGATCCTGGATCTCCTAGCTTCTTTAGAACTCTCTCCTTGTGAATGATTGCACTGCATTCTTCACTCAACACCAAGACCTCTTCACTCTCTTTGCTTTTATTAGTAAGGGTATCCTTGAAGAACTTGGCACATTTTGGCATCATGGCCAAACAATCAACTAAAGGCAGTTTGATCTCAACATCCTTCAAGTGCTTCTCAAACACTGCTCTATGCTTCTCAAGCAGCTGCTTCTTGAACCGTCCAGGGAAGGGAAGCTTCGGTTTGTAGGGTGGAGGTACAAAAGCTTCTTTCTCCTTGCTAACCTCCTCCACTTTCTTCTCTAAAACTGCTTCTTTGCCTTTCCTTGTCCTTTCAATCCACACATTGTCAAAGGTGATCCCTTGATCATTCGAAAGCTTACCCTCCCCCTCTTGAACAACAATGTCCTCGTTGTCTTGAGGTACAGACCTCGGTGGTAGCTCTTTCCCACTTCTCAAGGTAATAGCGTTGGCATACTCTTTAGGGTTTTGCTCACACTTCCCGGGTAAGCTACCCTGACTGCTTGAACTAGCTTTTCCTTTCTCTAGCTGGCGTATCTTGTTGTTGAAGTTAGTGATCTGTGTAGACAACTCAGTAAGAGAAGAGTCCAGCCTATTGTTCATATCAACACACTTCTGATTTGTAGTTGCTTGGCCCTGAAGCAATTGTTGAAACATTGCTTGAACCGGATCTTGAGGTGGTGGTTGAGCTTGTTGCTGTTGAGGCACGAAACCAGGAGGAAACACAGGAGAGTAACTCTTGTTTCCTTGCTGTTTCTGACCTTGGAAGTTGCCTTGTCTCTGCCCTTGGTACCCACTATTTTGTGTAAACCCTTTGTTGTAAGGTACAAAAGGTTTGCCTTGTTGTGGAGGGTACACTTGATCTTTGGGTTCTCCACATTGATGCTTCTGTAGGAGAGGTTGTTGTTGCCCTGATAGCCTTGACCATAGCCTTGTGGCTTGTTGTAGTTCTGAACTCCAACCCAATTCGCTTCTTCTTGGTTCAGCTCTAACTCATCTAGAACATCTTCAGCTTCTCCTACAAAGTGTACATGTTTTTGATTTGCAAGTACTAGCTTGTCAATCTTCTCATGAAGAGACTTCAACTCCTTCTTGTTTGCTTCAAGGTCAGATCCTCCTGGTGCTCAATCATAATCCACAGCATAATTCCCATCACTTAGGGCGAGATTCCCAATGAGCTCCATTCCTTCTTCTACATTTTGACCAAGAAAGTTGCCTTTACTTGTCGTGTTTAGGAGCATGTGAATCTTGGGAAGAGCTCCTCTATAGATGGTGCTCAAGAGTGTCTCCTCACTGAAGCCGTGATGAGGACAAGCTATAGTGTAGTCTTTGAACCGCTTCATAGCTTCACTAAAGGTCTCATTCTGCCTTTGTGTAAAACCGCTGATTTCACTCCTTAGCCGAGCTGTTCTTGTACTTGAGAAGAACTTTGAGAGAAACGCCTTCTTGCTTTCAGCCCATGATGTTATAGTCCCCTGAGGTAAGATCTTCTCCCAATTCCTTGCTTTATCCCCAAGTGAAAAAGGAAAAAGCCTAAGCTTAAAGCTGTCAAGATGCTCCAAAGGGTCTTTCATGCAAGCCCATGGAACTTGTTGTTCTACACCATGGAGATGAAGCCTGGCTTGATCTCGAAGTTGTTGTTTTACACCGGTGGAGGAGTGATTCCAAATCGGTTGTGATGAGTGTTTGGAGCATCACCAACACCGATGATCCTTGGTGGTATTGAGGCGTGGTTGGGGTTTCCATTACCCCTACCAACAGCCGTGTGGTGATGTTGACCCTCATCTTGGTCTTGCTCAGCCATACCCACACACTCAACAAAATTTGGTAGCTCCTCAAAGTCTCGTGCTTGTTGTCTCTCTCTTCTTAGCCTTGCACTTCCAAGTTGATGAATGTTGTCTAGAGGTTGTAGTAGATTGTTGTCACCTGTAGATCTCAAATTCATGTACCTGAAAAGACAAGCAGTAAGGTAGAGAAATGAGTAACCAAAGTAAAATAAAGGACTTAGTCTTTACTAAGCTCTAAATCCTAATGCTTTCTAATCAAACCCAAGTTGGCAATGGTGCCATTTGATAAACAAGATTTTTCAGTGTTTAGATCAAAGCCCAAACCACATTTTTATGATGTAGTATAGTGGTAAGGGTGTCAATCCAGCCTAGGTTGATGAAAGTCACTAAGAATGCAAGAGCAATGCAAAGCTAAGCAGATTCGGGTAAATGGATGAGAAATTCAATGAAAACTAAATGCAAGCACCAAATGACTATGAAAACTATTTTAAAAATCTCTCTGAAGGGTTAACAACTACTAGAAGAAGACTGAGAATTTAAAATGCAAAAATACTAAACACTAAAAATCGAGATCTAAAGGCAGAAAAACAGAGAATTTCTAACAACCTAGAACAATGACTTTTAAAGCTAAAGATGCAAACTTTAAGCTAAAGGATGATGATTTAAAGGTTTTGAAAAGCTAAAAAGAGGATCTAAGGTTGAGGGTCATGTTTAAGAGGGTTCAAGATTCAAGCTTTGGGTTTGAAAACATAGATCTACTCATTTGATGAGTTATCTATAAGCCTTGAAAAACTTAAGCTAGGATTATCCATGGTGTGTGGTATAACCCCTTTCCTCGATCCTTCCTCCTAACCTATGGCGTATAGTGGAAAGATGGGTCAAAGAACATTAAGCAAAGATCTCAATTATTGGCCTAACTAGCTCTTTAAGCATCCATGGCGTTTGGGAAAGGATGAGCTAGTCTCTTGGATTTGGCTTTAAAGGATTTCTGAATCCGGTCAAGGTAAGAAAAGCCCTGGAATCATAGAGATCTTTTCCAAGACTCTCTAAGCATTAAGACCCCAAATCCAAGAAGAGAATAGATTAAGAACAAGAAAAATACCAAAGCTTAAACCCCTTAAATCGCCCCAACCTTAAACCCAAGAAAATCTACTCACGACACATGGCTAAAACACACGAAAATGCAAAGGAAAGAAAGCTAAACATTATCAAGCAAGAGCGATTAAAGAAAATACTTAGATTAAGCAAGATTAAAATGTTTACAAAACTAGAAAAGCTTAAAACTGCAACAATGGCTAATCGCCTAAAGAGAAACTCGAAAACATGGAGACAAAATGTTGATAATGAAAGTGATGGGATTTTTCGTCCAAAATAGCCAAACAAAGAAAATGGTCCCCCCCCCACTAAAAGTCCAAAAGTGAGCTGGCCAGATAAGGTTCTGAGATCGAGCTGAGTAGTCGATCTGATCACTCGATCTCCCGGCTAGAACGTCTTCTTTTGCTCGATCGTTGGGTCGATTCGTCGGATGGATCGAGTGCTTGTATCGATCTTCTGGTCGATCCTCGGGTGATCGAGTTCACGACTCGATCTGGTTCTCGTTCTGCATGGCTTAGTCCACGTCCGTACTCACGATCGATCACCTTGGTCGATCTTGGTCTTGATCTTCCTTCTTGAAACGACTTGAGTCACTCGATCTTTTGGTCGATCTCATCTAGATCGACCTGTCTAGCTCGATCTGCACCTCGATCCCGGTTCCTTTGCTGAATGGCTGAGTTCTCCCGAGTGTCCATAAGCTCATGTTCGATCCTTAGCATGTCCACGCAATCTCCACAGCTCCAGTGTGTCCAAAACAACCTGAATATAATGCAAGAATGCAAGAAATATGCAAATGTTAATACAAAATGCATTTAAGACCCAAAATGAGATAAATGGTACAAACTAGCCTAAAATATAAAATGAATGCATAAAAAACTTTTCTAAATGCATGCTGAATATGCAAAATATATGAGTATATCACTACGTGGTCAAGCTCTTCGGTTGCTGTCTAGAGACTAAAGTCCCCTTGTTCCTTCTCTTACATGGGAACACCTTCAGTCATTTTATATAATTGGGAAATCCACAAAATGCTTAGTAGTAATAAGTTTTGAAAACATCGTCTCATTACAATTAGTTGTACATACATATTAAATAAACTTTTCCAGTGGAAGAACCCTTTTACAAATAAGTCCATCCACAGCTTCTTCTTCTTCTTCTCTACAGAGCTGCAAACTTTCTTTGCTTGTGAACTCTCACTCCGTTAGCTACTTTCCCTGCTGTTTCCACTATTTTTTTCTGAGATTTCACCATTTCGCCGCAAACTTCTTGAAGACTTGTTGCCAAATTTGAGGTCTCAGCCTCGAAAAGCTTCACCTATTTCTCTACTTCAAACAGCTGTCTCCTGAGACTGTTTTCTATATCACGAGATGACTCTAATTGCTTGTATGAACCCGTAAAAGCAGTCAACGCATCACCATGTTCGATAGAAACACTCTCGAAATGGATCTTCTCCAAGTTATACTGCTCAATGAGGTCCATCAAGGAGGGACTTCCTCGAAATGAGTCCGCGATTTCACCACATGTAATAGATTGATGCTCAAGTTTGTTAATGCCATGAACCGGTCTCGCTCAAAACATGCGTTGCTTCAGTCACTTCAAATGCATAACTCTCTTCACACCAAACTTCAAAATATCACTATTAGTTAGGTGATCATTATAAAAAGACTCCACTTGAGATTCAATATGTTTAGATGCAATTGAAGAGAGCACCTGCTTTTCCGTCTCAAAGTGAACCGCTTCTTTATAAACTGTAACCAAATCAAATGCCAAAAATCCCAAAAGGAGTAAAAATGTCAAAAATGTACAAGCACAAGTAAATATATTTACTTTAATAGAAACAAAACTGAGAAATATACCTTGGTTCCTACCATCTTCAGAGGAAAATACGCCATTGGAAACCAAATCAAGATTGTTGAACCTGGAATAAATTGATTCCTCTCCTAAAGTTTCTGCATAATCTTTCAAAGGCTGTGCAATTCCATCAACAAAAACTTTGTTTCCTTGCTCTTTCTCAACAGATATAGAAAAAGTAAACTCATTAGTTAAAACCATTCCAAGCCTGCTGGTTTTTACATTAGAATACGAATTCAAATCAGTTTCAGGTAGTAATTTCTCACCGTCGGCAGAATCAAACTCAGAAAAACAATGCAATTTGAGCTTCTTCTTCCCATTGAAAGAATCCACAAGCTCCGAAACCCTAGAAAACATCCATATATCATGCCCAAAAGAGACCCTTCAGTTCAAATTCGGAAATTTCTAACAAGAAAGTTTCGTTTTTACCTTCTTAATGCAGCAAACAAAGTATGAACGGTGAGCGTTTGGTCCGTCGATGACTGTTACTCTTCTACAGGGACCAGAGCCACAAGAGCAAGTAGGGTTGACGGAGATCGGGTCCGATTTGATACTCACTTGGTCACACCGTTTGAAAAATCCGCAGCTTGGGACCTGAATTTCGACAAAGATTAGTACTCCGAGACAGAGAGAGATCTGAGAGAGAAAGAAACTAACGGCTGAGCATGTGTAGAATCTTCTGTTAGGATTTTTCTCAGTTTTAGAGGTCAAAACTAGGCAAGCGCCGCCGTCGCAGGGGCAGTGTATGACCGGCGGAGAAGCGACGATGGTGGTGGGCTTGGTCGGGGTTTTAAGAGGACAGTCTCTAGCCCAGTGACCTGCCATGTGGCAATGGAAGCAATCTCCACTCTCCAGTTAGCATGGCTACTGATCTGAGGAAGCAATAGTATTCGTCTTTCTCCACTTGTCCTCTCAGATTATCTTTGTCATTTAAAGTCAAGTGAATTGTGTTTTTCTCGATCTGGGAGTACTTTTGTCTTTTGATCCTAAATGGTGACCCACAGACTAAAAATTTATGAGGTTTTTTTAGCAAAAATAAATTAAACAACGTATGAACGGTGAGCGTTTAGCAAAAATTTTTGCTAAAAAAACCAAAAATTAAATAAGATCATCCACAATACAGTTTCTCTATATATCGTTGACGTGGACATTTAATATTCTATCAACTTTTTTAACAGAATTTAAAACGACATCATTTTGATTTTAAAAAATAAATTATAAAATATTACAATTTTGGATTCGAACTCTTGACTTTATATATAACTAGATGCATCATTAACCAACTATGCCAACAACATTACAATATATTTTATGAAATCAAACAGTTATGTTAACTATGTTTTCTTACTTTTGGTTGTCCTATTCAATAACTATTCACAACTTTTTAGTTAATCTCTGCGACTCTACAACTCTACAACACAATTCTCGAGATCAAGTTTTAAGCCAACACAATTCTTTATGGACATAAGCAACAACAAGACCAAATTGAACAATTGAAGTAATCAGATTGCACTAGAGAATCTTCCTCACTTGTTTGTGAGCTAGTACACTTGGGATTTGATTTGATTCAATTCAAGATAGATCGAGATTGTTTTAGCTTCGATTAAACCGATTATGTAATTAAATTCTCACAAATCGATATGAATAAAACAGAAAATCGTGAAATTACCAAACAAAATTATCGAATACGAGTAGATCTGAGTTTTGTGTTTTGCCTTTGTCTAAATCTGAGTCCAAACACAGAGACGATAGGGAGAAAATGACAACCAAAGTAAAAAACAATAGTTAATAAATGTATTTTGAGTTCGTAACATATCAAGTAATTGTATTGGCATAATCGGTAAATGTTGCAAACTTAATTTAGTTTAAGGATTTTTAAGCAGAAAACTCTTGTGAATATCAATTTTCACATTTCAATTTTATAGTTATTTAAGGTACGTAAAAATATTTTAAATATTTAAATAATAAAATATTAATTTTAAAATTTTATTTATTTATATAATTTAATTTTAATTTTAACTCTTAACAAAATTGAATTAATAACTAAAAATAAATGTTTCAAAAATTGAAAGACGAGTTTGACAATTTATCAAACAAAAAAGTCTTACAAGTTCTTTCATACTTTTTAACAAAAAAATTTAGAGAAATTATTTAGAACGATTTTTATTTTTAATTTAATTACTAGAATAACTCTGCATTGAGAAATTTATTATCATAACACATATTTATAATTAAAAAACCTCTAATCTATTCTTTTTTAATTATATTTCAATATTGCTATAATTTGAATTAAAATGTTATGTGTTTTTTTTTTTTTTTTATTGTATTAAAGTTATTTTGTTCCAGAAAATTCTCTCATCGGTAACTCTAATAATTTTAATTCTCGACAATTCAAGACATTGCCGCTTCTTCCTCCCACAATTCTAGATATTGCAATATAAAAAAATAAAGATATTAAAATATTGAAAAACTGTGGTAATATGCCAATATATTGTTGCAAACATAAAATTGAAATAAAAATATAACATATTATGTAGTTTTGTTATTTGCGTGTTGCAAATTTGTATTTGTTGCGCATATGTAGCAAATTTTGCAATGAATTTAGTTTCTTGCTTTATATGTTGTATTAATGCAAGAAAATATGTATAGCAAATTTTTCATATAATTACGATATCTTTTACAACTATTAATAATTACAAATTGTTGCTATATACTATATAGCAATTAGCATTTCTTGTTATCGTTGTTGTATTAAAACAACAAAAATTTTGAAGAAAATCTGTGATAAAATATCAATAAATATTTGCAACACTAAATTATCACTAAATTTTGCTACATAAAATGTATAGCAAATATTGTTGCGATTTACATGCGTTGTAAATATTTTGTAACATTGTCCAAAGCAAAATTCATTGCAAGATTTGTCACATAATTTTACAATTAATAATTTGTTATATTATCATGATAATATATTTTTTTTAATTCCATTGCAAGTTTGTTATATTATGGTTCGTTTTGCAACACTAATATTATTATAATATATATTATTTGGTATATTAGATTATAAAAAATTAATTAATATTTTTAAAAAATAAAAATATCTAAATATAACTGAAGAGTAAAAAAGAGAACTAATTTTATCCAATAATCAAATTTTGCAAAATCCAATAATGCATAAAGTCAAAAATAATAAAAAAACAATAAAAATTAAATAACATAAATAAATAAGCTAGTAGAAATTTAAAAACTAAAACTTAAAAATCCAACTACAGTTTTGGTTGTTCACGTACACCATTTGGAATCAGAAAGGGACAAATAATCGCTATCATTTTCTCTAAACCTTCAAGTTTGCTGAGCCTTTCTTTAATATCTGCATTCTCTTGAAAAACATTTGCTATTTTTTTTTTCTAAAGTTTCATCATTTTCCAAGTGGTTTTCGATGGGTGTTACTAGCAATCTACCATTGATTGAAAGTTCACTAAGAAGAGCTCCTACACAGAATACACGACCTTTCGTTGAATCAACCAGCTGTAGAACATAATAATGTATGTAAGCCAACAAATTTATAATGAAATCTAAGCTTCATAAAAAATTATTGTATTACCTTCAAATACATTTCACTCTTTTTTTCAGGAGTTAGCTCTTTGACTGTTGGAACATCGTCCTCCAACATATGATCAGCTATATTCTTTTCAATTCTTTCACTGATCAGCCTTGCCTTTCCATCCACAAATGATCCTTCAGATTTTTTGTGATTCTTCTGAAGAACCTCAATGTACGATGCATCTCATGTCTTTTCTTTCTACAAATATCAACAGAAAGATATAGTTAAAAGTGTTTAGAAAAAGAAAAAAAAATTTGCTTACCAAAATATCTGCAACTTGACAACAATTGTTTTCATCTAGATGCAGATGAGTATGAAACAGGAGGTTATCAAAGCTCAAATGCAACACTTAGTTGTAGTAAAGTATGCAAGCGAGTATCAATCCAATCTAGGAGTTAGAAAGTGCAATGAGAATGCAAGGATCTAGTAAAACTAGGCGAATGACGAATGATTTGACAAAATTTCTAAAAACTAGATGCAGCAGTAAAATGGAATGCAAAACTATTTTAAAATTACTAGGAAAGAGTGAACTACCACGACGAACAAACAGAATAATTAAAATGCAAGGCTATGAATTTATAAAAATCGACTAGTGGATCGACCACAGGATCGACCACTAGATCGAACAACAACGATCGATCTCGTCTAAAAGTGCGAATGCAATAAAACTAATGACTAGGATGCAACAGGTATCAAGCAAATGATTAACATAGATTAAGAAATACTAAAAAGAGGGTCTAGGGCTGAGATTCACGTTCAGGGGTTTCAAAGGTACAAGCTTGGGTTGAAAACTTTAGATCTACTCACTTTGTGAGGTTCTTTAAGCCTTGAAAACAAAACAAGATCCATCCATGGCGTGTGGTATGGATCACTCTCTCATTCTCTCCTCCAGACCCATGGAATTAGGCGGAAAAAGAGATTCAGAGGCAAGAAAAACAGATTTCAAACACGCGGCTTAACTAGTCCTCTAAACTACCATGGCGTTTGGGAAAGAGTAACTAGCCTCTAAGATGTAACTTTCAGAGATCTCTGGATCCTGTCAAGGTAAGAGCTCTCTATGATCATAAAGATCTTGGCGTGAGACTCTTTAAGCCTTAAGAACTCAACATCTTAGAAAAGAAAGCCATTAAGAACAAGAAAACACCAAGCTTTGAAAACCTTTTCGACCCCTTTAAATCCTCTCAACCCCAAAACCCGATTAAACTACTCACTACACATTAAGTAAACCAAGCAAAGCATGAAAGACGAAACGATAAACATGAAAAACGATAGATTAAGCTTAAACGATTCAAAATATCCAAGAACAAACTCCAAGTCTAACAATGGCGGAATCGCCTTCAAAACAAGAGAGAAAGATGATAAAAAGTAAAAGTGAAAGCGTGTATGAAAAGGTGATCGCCGCCTTCCCAAAGTAGGCCAAACAGCTCGATGGTCCCCCCCTCGCTAGCAGCCAAAAACGGTTGAAAGGACAGAGATCGACTTCGGGATCGAGCAGCTCTCTCGATCACTTTTGGACATCGTGTCTTCAACACGATTTGTGTCTCTATCTTCTTCGATGGATCGAGTGTTGCATCCGATCTTGGTATCGATCTTCGGCGGATCGAGCGGTGGACTCGATCCGGCTCTTGCTCTCCATGGCGTCATTTACGTTCATACTTCTTGATCGATTGCTTCACTCGATCTCCGTCTCGATCAATTCCCTTGGATCGGCTGGGCTACTCGATCTTCTGGTCGAGCTCATCTAGATCGACCGGCCATGCTCGAACCTCCTCTCGATCTCTGGTCCTTAGCAAGCTTTCCCAAATTCTTCAAGTCCCACGAACTTCCTTATGAGCCTCAGTATGTCTACGAATCCTTCAAGACTCCAAAGTAGCCGAAAATAACCTGTATGCGATGCAAAATGCAAGAAATATGCATATGCTGATGCGAGAACACTCTAGGACCTAAAGTGATGCAAACTATCCTAAAATGCATTGCATAAGCGTGAGAAACTAACTTATATGTATGTAAAATGCATGGAATATGCAGCTATATCAACTCCTCCAAACTTACCTTTTGGTTGCCCTCAAGCAAACAAAATTAAAGAAGGGAGAGAGGTTTTAAAACAAACGGGGGTTTAAGCTTCTTGCAAAGGTGTCTTTCAAATGAATCAATCTCAACGTCCTAGTTACTAGTTCTAAAATGCAATACACACACTCATACTCCAAAGAACTTAGCCATACTCATCACACAAAGAATTTCAGATCGTGACTCTCCTATTCCTAACAATCAAAGAAACTCTTCCTTTAACATTCATTAACAACCGAACCATGAATCAAACTTATACACTTTAAAGCAGAAAACATTTGGCTAAGGGTAAAGGCTATGAGCATAGAATGATCTCATTTTTAAAGAGGGTTTGTTTTAAGCAAAGGGTTTCTCTCGAAAATGGTAAGAACCTTATGCATAATGCTAAAGGTAAAGACAATTGATACATACATGATCAGATTCTCATCTACCCATGTAAACTAACAATGAACCTAAAAACCCCTCTCATTTATTTTCTTTTAAGCTCACTCACCACTTAGAATCTACCCCTTTTTCCCAAA
This sequence comes from Thlaspi arvense, assembly GCA_911865555.2. Lineage (NCBI taxonomy): Eukaryota > Viridiplantae > Streptophyta > Magnoliopsida > Brassicales > Brassicaceae > Thlaspi > Thlaspi arvense. Next base: position 54,890,487 of record OU466858.1, on the reverse strand, counting down.
GCAAAAGCTTAGCAATCCCCAAATCAAAATATGAAACATCTTAACTCTTTTAGGTTAGTGAAAAGGTTTTAAAAATATTAAGCTCCTTATTTTTTTTTCTTATTGATGGCTCTCTTATTTTTTTCTTTCTCTTTTTTTTTCTTTTTATTTTGGCACTTAGGCTCTTATATATATATATATATATTGAGAGAGCCATCTTCTGAAATTATTGGAGCAATATACATTTTAAACACAAAACCTTTCACTTAAAACCTTTTTCTTACTTCAAAAACCAAACTCTTTTGAAACCGAAAGCATATAAACAAGAGAGCAACCCCAATGATCCCCCAAACTTATCCTAAACCTACATCTAGCTTCAAAATGCAAAGCTAGCAAACATATGAGAACCTAATCATGTCGCCTAAACCTAACACTTTATGCTAAGTTCAAACCGGAAGAGGCCTCACAATGATGTCACACACAAAAACTTGGCTTCAAAGAAAGGTAAGGGTCAAGGTGGGAGTTCTACTTAGGCTCACAAAGAGTGGTAAAAGGAAGAAGAGAGCCTAAATATTTTAAAATCTATGTGTTCATTTTCAAATGCATAAGGATGATAATTAAAATTTCAAGTTAAGGTTTTCACTTAATAGGACAAGTTTCAAATCATGAGAGTTCAATTCAAGTCACAAAAATCAAAACTAGTGATCCAAGCATGATAAGAACTTACTTTCAAAGTATGAGCAAAACATTAGAGAACTACCAACTAGGAGATTGAAACCATTCATAAGCTTAAAACACCTTTTTAAGAAAACTTCAACCCCTTATGCAAATGTAAACAACCTAGATGCTTAAAAATTCTAGACTCAATCCTAAAATGCTAAACAAGATGAATGCAAATACATGAATCTTTTTAAAAATGTTTTAAAAAATTTTACCAATTTTTTCTTTTCTTTTCTATGCCTTAGATGCATGCAAGACTCAAGTTATGCAAAGATAAGATAAGATCAAAATAAACAAGTCAAACCACACACATACTCCCCCAAACTTGAATGACACCGTCCCGGTGGCAAACAAATTCAAAGGAGCAGCAAAACACAAAGCAAAAAGAAGCAAACATGAACGGTATATACAATGGAAGAAGGTTGTTACCTCGGGTCTAGTCTCGGCTGGAACTTGAGGACATTCCAGAGGAGCTAGATACTACGGCTTTGCCTTTGGAGCCTGGCTCTTGAAGAGAGAGACGCGCCGGTTGAATGTTGCTGCTTTGTGTCTCGCGGATGACAACTCCACCGGTTGAAAGCCTCCTCTTCTCGGGCTGATGAACCTCTTCACTTGCAGCCTTCTTATGTGAGCCTCCTTGAAGCGATTTGACCTTCTTGGCAAGTTTCTTGAGCATTTTGCCTTGCCATTTGTTGATTTTCCTTTGCATCTCCACAACAGATGCTAGGAACTTCTCTGTCTTGGTTCTCGGCTCGAAATCGATCTTTGGAAGGGTGTAAGCCTCGGGTATCTCATCTTTCATGGCAGGGGACTCAGACCTTGGTCGTGGAGCAATCTCTGGGGCAGGCGTTCCTCCTAGAGGAGCAAAGCACTCTTCGTCGCTCGGGAGAAACTCAATGTTCCCCACTCCTAGCAGCTCAGCCTTGCTGTTTGGCAAGATACAAACCTTCTTCTCGTTCTCCGTGTTAGTGAACAAGTAGGCAAAGAAACCCTCGGCTGGCGTGCGTCCCAAGCTATCTGTGTTCCTTAGGTAGGCCTCGTCCATAAATGCTCTTTCCGGAACAGGTGTGTAGTCTTGGAGTTGTACACCAGCTTGCACAAATAGAGGAGTGAGGAAGCCGCCAATGAGTGAAGAGCTTGCCTTGCATCTCAAGGCATACGCCTTGTATTTCACCAACGAAGTAGCCAAGATGCACCCGTAGTTGATGTTGTCTCCCAACTGGTCTTCTAACGGATCTTCATTCTCATTCGGGTCACACAAGAGATGCTTGATGCCTTGGAACAAGAAACAAAGCTCCGTTCTGGTCACCGTGGGGGCCACTGACCGTCCGCTGAATGTGTTAGCAAGCAGCTTCAAAGTGTAGCGCAGCACTGGGTTCCTCACTCGCTTGATATTTGCTGTGTTCGCCTTGTAATCATCATCGGCTATGACGTCCCAGAGCTCGTTCGGTTGAGTGAAGGTGGGGAAATCAACCTTCGTGGCATCAGCAGCTAGGCCATAGGCTTGACAAAGCTCAGGTATCGAGAGGCTGAAATCTTGGCGTTTGATCTTGAATGAGAGCCGGCCTTGAGAGGGGATTGGGATGCTAGGATTCTCGTACTGGAACTCCAAGGTGGCAAAGAAATCGATCGTCACTTCAGGATAGGTTGGGCAATCCATCCATGACAAACATCTGAGCCCCATTCTTCGGAGGAGTTGATCAAAGTCTCCTAACAGCCCCATCTTAGACAGCAACTCCCTGTCCGCAAACTTAGTAGGCTCGAACCGAAGCTTTCCAGCCGCTTCTTGTCCCTTTTCTCATCCTTACTCCAGCGAACCCTTTCTTAAACAGCTACCTCCTGACCTTCTCCCTCTTGTGCTGTCTCTTCTCTCGTTCTTTTGGGGGCCATTGCGCCTGAAACAAAGTTCTCAAGCAAAGCTATGAGCAAATCGGCAAAATTTTGAGAGAAAGAGAGCAGCAAAGAAGAAAATCGATAGCTAATACCCTAGAATTCTGGGGAATTTATAAAAAATATAGCAAAATAATAGAGAATCAAATCTAGAGATACTAGAATATCCAGAATTTTCCCTATTATTAAGCTAGTTCTAAAATTCAAAACCGTCCTAGTATCTAAAACAATCAATTGCGAAATAAAAGGGATTTTCTTGAAGATTTTCTCAAGATCCGAAAATACCTTTGCAAGGATTGTGAAAAATGCTTGTTAGCCTTTAGAAAACAAAGAACTCTCACTCTCTTTTACTTAGCAACTCGAGAAAACAAGAATGAGAGAGTGAAGTTGTTGAAAACATTTAAAGGCTAACAAAAACAAAACTATGGGTGCAAGAAGTGGTTTCTGACAAAAGTCTCGGTCAAGGCACAGTTTTCAGGGTCAAAGATTCCTGCCTTGACCGAGATTTGAATTTAAAAAGTGGAGGGAAAGAATGAGAGAGGGAAAAGAAAATGTTACCTCGGCACGAGATCGAGTCTCTTTTGTCGATCTAGGACTCGATCTGATGCCCATAATGGCTTGGATCGAGAGAATTACTCGATCTGGGACACGATTCGATTTGAATCGAGTCGTGGATCGATTGGCTCTCTCGTTCCTTGAGTTTTTGAAATCGCGACTAAGTCCTCGTGATCGAGCCATGTTATCGATTCAGGGGTCGATTTAGCTTGGATCGAGTGGTGGATCGATTTGACCAATCGATCTGTCTACGAACGACTTTCCCGGGAGAAAATAGATCGGTCGGTCCAAATTTGGATCGATCGATCTAAACTCCAAGAATTTCCCGAGACATTTTAGATCGACTTCGTCACTCGATCTGTCTACTCGATCTCGTCTAGATCGACTGGCTCCTCTCGATTCACTAGCTCGATCTAGCAAAGATCAAACCAGGATGAGTCGATCTAGCACTCGATCTCTAGCTTATACTCGCCCCTTTCTTACTCCTTTGGGAACTCAGATCATGGCTTGCGTCTCTCACACTTGTTCCTACGCACTCACAAAACAAAAACATAAAACTGGAAAAGAAATAAAGCAAAGATATGTACAGGATAGACATGGGAATACCTCCCAAGTGCGCTTTCTTTAACGTCTTTAGCTAGACTTTACTTGGTTTAGGCAGATGGTGGGTCTTGGAGAAGCATTGAGGTGCTCTCCTTGTCAAATGCACTCGCCATGTATGGCTTAACTCTGTGTCCGTTCACTGTGAATGCATCCCCACTCTTGCCGACCAACGTGACAGCTCCGTAAGGTAGAACTTCCTTGATTTCATACGGACCGCTCCACCGTGACTTTAGCTTCCCTGGAAAAAGCTTGAGCCTCGAGTTGTAAAGCAGCACCAAACTCCCTTCCTTAAGATCTTTAGGCACCAGTTTCTTGTCGTGAGCAGCCTTGGTACGTTCCTTGTAGATCCGAGCGCTATCGTAAGCATCTAGCCTTAGCTCATCAAGCTCGTGCAACTAGATCAACCGCTTCTCCTGAGCCGTTTTCAGATCAAAATTCAACCACTTCACAGCCCACAACGCCTTATGTTCCAACTCGACAGGAAGGTGACACCCTTTACCGTAGAGAAGAGTGAAAGGAGTGGTACCAATATGCTTCTTGAAGGCGGTCCTGTACGCCCCCAAAGCATCATCTAACTTCACAGCCCAGTCCTTCCGAGTGATCCCAACTGTTCTCTCGAGTATCGCCTTTATCTGACGGTTAGAGACCTCCACTTGGCCACTCGTTTGAGGGTGGTAAGGCGTAGCTACCTTATGCTTCACGCCATACTTCTTTAGCTGATTTTCAAACAGCTTGTTGATGAAATGGCTCCCTCTGTCGCTTATCACCACCTTGGGAACTCCAAACCTTGGAAAAATAATGCTCTTAAAGAGCTTGATCACCACCTTAGAGTCGTTTGTTGGGGAAGCAATGGCCTCAACCCATTTAGAGACGTATTCTACAGCTACGAGTATGAACTTGTTGCCGTATGATGAAGGAAACGGCTCCATAAAGTCTATGCCCCACTCGTCAAAGACATCTACCTCGAATATGGGAACTTGAGGCATCTCATTCCTCTTAGTGATATTCCCTGCTCTTTGACACGCCTCACAGCTCTTCACAAACTCGTGTGCATCCTTGAAGATAGACGGCCACCAGAAACCAGCTTGCAACACTTTCATAGCAGTCTTGAACGAAGCAAAGTGTCCTCCGTAGGAAGAGCCATGGCAGTGAAAGAGAATGTCCTTGGCTTCTTCTTTTGTAACACACCTCCAGTATAAACTGTCAATGCCTCTCTTGTACAAGTAGGGGTCATCCCAATAGTAGTGGTTCACGTCTCTCATGAACTTCTTCCTATGGTAGCTGTCAAGATGCGACGGCTCCTCTCCACATGCCAAGTAGTTCACAATATCCGTGTACCAAGGGAGATCCTCCTCTTCGAAGCTCAGAACTTCCTCAAACTGCCCCTCTAAGCTCCCACAAACAGCCGTAGTGGTTGCCATGAGTTGTTCCTCGGGAAGAGAATCATCTAAAGGAAGAGCCTCGTTGATCCTTAACCGAGAGAGATGGTCAGCAACGCCGTTCTCTATCCTTTTCTTGTCTTTGATCTCCATGTCAAATTCCTGGAGTAAGAGGATCCATCTCAAAAGCCTCGGCTTAGTGTCTTTCATTGAATAGATGTAGCGCAAAGCTGCATGATCCGTGTAAACAATGGTCTTGGAACCCACGAGGTAAGCCCTGAACTTCTCAAAGGCAAAGACTACTGCCAATAGCTCCTTCTCCGTAGTTGTATACCTCGTTTGCGTGTCGTCCAAGGTTCTTGAAGCATAGTATATCACGTGCAGCTTCTTATCCTTCCTTTGGCCTAGAACAGCTCCCACGGCATAGTCACTAGCATCGCACATAATCTCGAAAGGTAGAGTCCAGTCTGGTGCTTGCACTATAGGCGCGGATACTAGGGCCTCCTTAATGGTCACGAAAGCCTTCAAACACTCCTCATCAAAGGCGAATTCAGCCTCCTTGCACAATAGCCGTGTGAGAGGGCATGCAATCTTAGAAAAAGCTTTGGTGAAGCGCCTGTAGAAGCCGGCGTGTCCCAATAAACTTCTCACTCCTTTTACGTTTACTGGCCGCTCAAAGGCTTGTTGTCACATCAATCTTTGCTTTGTCGACTTCAATGCCCTTTTCTGATATATCTTATGTCCAAGCACGATCCCTCCTTAACCATGAAGTGGCATTTTTCCCAATTAAGCACCAAGTTTGTCTCCTCACAACGCTTTAATACCCTGCAAAGATTCAACAAACACGCAGAAAAGGACGCACCATAGGCCGAGAAGTCATCCATAAACACCTCTACCATCTCTTCTATTAGATCAGAGAAAATTGACATCATACACCGCTGAAACGTAGCCGACGTTACACAACCTGAATGGCATCCTTTGATACGCGAAGGTGCCATAAGGGCATTTAAAGGTCGTCTTCTCCTGATCATTTGGATGGATTGGTATTTGGAAAAATCCACTATATCCATCAAGAAAGCAATAGTATGGGTGATTAGCAAGTCATTCAAGCATTTGATCAATAAAAGGTAAGGGAAAATGATCCTTTCTAGTAGCAAGATTAAGCTTCCTATAATCAATACACATACGGTGTCCAGTAATAGTCCTAGTAGGTATAAGCTCATCTTTGTCATTCTTAATGACCGTGATTCCTCCCTTCTTAGGCACCACGTGTACGGGAGAAACCCACGTGCTGTCACTTATGGGATAGATCACGTCAGCTTCTAAAAGCTTAAGAATCTCTTTCTTGACAACCTCTTTCAAATTAGGATTCAAACACCTCTGAGGTTCTACAGAGGAGGCGTTCTCATTATCCAAATGAATCATGTGAGTGCAAAGCATATGAGAAAGGCCCTTAATGTCACTTAGGGAGTACCCAAGAGCCTTTCTGTACTTTCTCAACTCAGTTAAGAGTGAGTGCAACTCATCATCATTTAAGTTTTCGTTCACAATTACAGGATAGGCTTCGTTAAGTCCCAAGAAGGCATACCTTAGCCCTTTCGGGAGCTCCTTAAGGTTGACCTTCATGGCAAGAAGTTTGCTCCAATCATCCTCGTGGCTGTTGCTGTTGTTCTCCTCCTTATAACCTTCCTTTGAGCCCGAGACATGGTCCTTGAAGCTGCTTTCTCCAACCGCCATCCCTTCTGAAATCAAGTCATCCAATCGATCTTGCTCTCGATGTCGTCTAGATCGAGCAGTTTCGCTCGATTCACTCACTCGATTAAATGTGGATCGAGTGAGAGATCAAGACGCAAAGTCGATCTCCAGATTAGACCCCAAACTGATCGGAAGGCTTCTCTCGATCTTGGACTCGATTGTTTTCCTGGATCGCTCACCCTCCTCGATATGACTGTCGATTGCTGAACCGGATCGAGTTGTGCTCTCGATTTTCTTGTCGATGTGACCCCTGGATCGAGTAATGTCATCGATCTCAGAGTCGATCTCTAGGCAAACGCCTTCACCTTCTAGCACAACCTTCCTTGAATCAAGCAAGTTGACATACTCTTGAGTCCTCTGATCCACATAACCATACTCTCCTGGCTCCTTAGTCTGTGCCAGCTTCAAATGATCTTCCTGAGCCAACTCTTCCAGCAACTCATCCGCTAAAGCATCCAACGTTTCAATGTAGAAAGCTTGCCCTTCTATCGTAGGCTTCTTCAAAACCTCATTGATATCAAAGTCTAGCCTTATATCTTTACCCAAGTGCAAGGAAATCTTTCCGTTCTTGACGTCTATGATAGCTCCGGCGGTGGCTAAGAAAGGTCTACCGAGAATGAGTGGATCCTTCGGTTCTTCATCCATTTCCAACACAACGAAGTCTGTAGGCACGTTTACTCCACTGATCTTCACTGGCAAGTCTGCTAGCTCCGAGATCACAAAGGCAACTCTTGAACTCCAAAGGACCTAAAGCGCAAGGTATAGTGAAGCTTCCAGGGTCTCCCAGCTTCTTAGGGACTATCTCCTTGTGTATCACAGCACTACACTCCTCGCTTAGAACAAGCACCTCTTTGCTTTCCTTATTCTTCTTCACGAGAGTGTCTTTGAAGAATTTGGCGCATTTAGGCATCATTGCAAGGCAGTCCACGAGAGGTAGCTTGATCTCTACGTCCTTAAGATGCTTCTCAAACAAGACTCTATGCTTCTCAACAAGTTGCTTCTCTAAACGGCCAGGAAAAAGGTAGCTTAGGTACATACAGTGGAGGTACATAAGCATCCTTCTCCTTAGTAGTTTGCTCCGCTTTCTTCTCAACAACCGCTTTCTCTCCTCTTCTTGGCCCTTGAATCCAGACATTGTCAAAGTTGATCTCATCATCAGCGGAAAGCTTACCCTCCCCCTCTTGAATTACAACGTCCTCTTTGTTCTTAGGAGTAACCGTAGGCGCTAGCTCTTTTCCGCTTCTTAACGTGATGGCGTTGGCATATTCCTTAGGGTTCTGCTCACACTTGCCCGGTAAGCTATTCTGACCACTTGTACTCGCCTTTCCTTTCTCTAACTGCTTGATCTTGTTGTTTAAGTTGGTGATCTGAGTAGAGAAGTTCGTGAGAGACGAGTCTAAGCGAGTGTTCATCTCGGCAATCTTCTGGTTTGTAGAGGCTTGCCCTTGAATCAATTGTTGAAACATAGCTTGGATAGGATCAACTTGTTGTTGCATCGGTTGTTGCTGCTGAGGTGCAAAGCCCGGAGGGTACATTGGCGTATAACCCTTGTTTCCCTGCTGTTGCCCTTGGAAATTGTTCTGCCCTTGCCCTTGGAAGCCACCACTCGGCTGAAAGCCTTTGTTGTAAGGTACGAAAGGCTTTGCTTGCTGAGCAGGGTACACTTGATCTTTAGGGTTCGCGACATTGGTGCTACGGTATGAGAGATTGTTGTTCTGGTTGTAACCGTGAGTGTAGCCTTGAGGTTTGCAGTTGTTTTGACTCGCCACCCAATTGGCTTCTTCGTGGCTCAACTCAAGCTCCTCTTGGCTCTCATCCGCTTCGCCAACAAAGTGAACATGCTTCTGATTCGTCAACACCAGCTTGTCAATCTTCTCGTGTAGTGACTTAAGCTCTTTCTTGTGAGACTCTAGCTCAGAACCTCTCAGCGCGCGGTCATAGTCCTCGGCATAGTTGCCATCGCTTAGTGCTAAGTTCTCAATCAGCTCCTTGCCTTCTTCTACCTCTTGAACAAGGAAGTTGCCTTTACTAGCCGTATCAAGCAATAAGCGAATCTTTGGTGAAGCTCCTCGGTAGATAGTGCTTAGAAAATTTTCTTCGCTGAAGCCGTGGTGAGGACATTGGATAGTATAGTCCTTTAACCGTTCCATGGCTTCATTGAAAGTCTCGTTGTTCCTTTGCGTGAAGCCGCTGATCTCGCTTCTTAGCCTCGCCGTTCTGGTGCTAGAGAAGAATTTTGAGAGGAAAGCCTTCTTACACTCAGCCCATGAAGTGATGGTGTCTTGTGAAAGTGTCTTCTCCCAATGCCTAGCCTTGTCTCCGAGAGAAAATGGAAAGAGACACAGCTTGAAAGCATCTTCGGATATGCCGGTTATCTTGATCATCCCACATACTTGTTCGAAGTTATCAAGGTGCTCCAAGGGATCTTCCATTGCTAGCCCGTAAAACTTATTGTTTTGCCCCATGGAGATGAAACCCGGCTTAATCTCGAAGTTATTGTTCTGCACAGGAGGAGGAGTGATCCCAAACCTATTGTGATGAGTATTGGGAGCATCTCCGGCTCATATGATCCTTGGGGGTCTAGCCACGTGTTGGGGGTTTCCATTGCCCCTTCCCACTGCCTCGTGAGCTGGAGGAGGTCCCTCTGGGTGCTCGTGCTCAGCCATAGGTTCAAAGTCAACCAAACCATGCTGAACAATCTCCTCAAAATCTCGTGCTTGCTCTCGTACCCTTCTTTGCCGTGAATGACCAAGTCTATGAATGTTGTCCACGGGTTGAAGTAGATTGTTGTTTCCCCGTGAACGAAGGTTCATGTACCTAAAAGACACACGTTTGAGAGTAGAGAAATTAGTAACTTAAACAAAGTAAAGGCTTAGTCTTTACTAAACCCCAAATCTCAATGCTTTCGAAACACTCCTAGAATGGCAACGGCGCCATTTGACAACAGCGCCATTTGACAACAATTGTTTTCATCTAGATGTGGATGTGTATGCAACAGGAGGTTATCAAAGCTCAAATGCAACACTTAGTTGTAGTAAAGTATGCAAGCGAGTATCAATCCAATCCAGGAGTTAGAATGTGCAATGAGAATGCAAGGATCGAGTAAAACAAGGCGAATGATGAATGATTTGGCAAAATTCCTAAAAACTAGATGCAGCAGTAAAATAGAATGCAAAACTATTTTAAAATTACTAGGAAAGAGTGAACTACCACGACGAACAAACATAATGATTAAAATACAAGGCTATGAATTTATAAAAATCGACTAGTAGATCGACCACAGGATCGACCACTAGATCGAGCAACAACGATCGATCTCGTCTAAAAGTGCGAATGCAATGAAACTAATGACCAGGATGCAACAGGTATCAAGTGAATGATTAACATAGATTAAGAAATACTAAAAAGAGGGTCTAGGGTTGAGATTCACGTTCAGGGGTTTCAAAGGTACAAGCTTGGATTGAAAACTTTAGATCTACTCACTTTGTGAGGTTCTTTAAGCCTTGAAAACAAAACAAGATCCATCCATGGCGTGTGGTATGGATCACTCTCTCATTCTCTCCTCCAGACCCATGGCTTTTGGCGGAAAAAGAGATTGAGAGGCAAGGAAAACAGATTTTAAACACGTGGCTTAACTAGTCCTCTAAACTACCATGGCGTTTGGGAAAGAGTAACTAGCCTAGATGTGACTTTCAGATATCTTTGGATCCTGTCAAGGTAAGAGCTCTCTATGATCATAAAGATCTTGGCGTGAGACTCTTTAAGCCTTAAGAACTCAACATCTTAGAAAAGAAAGCCATTAAGAACAAGAAAACAATAAGCTTTGAAAACCTTTTCGACCCTTTTGAATCCTCTCAACTCCAAAACCCGATTAAACTACTCACTACACATTAAGTAAACCAAGCAAAGCATGAAAGACGAAACGATAAACATGAAAAACGATAGATTAAGCTTAAACGATTCAAAATATCCAAGAACAAACTCCAAGTCTAACAATGGCGGAATCGCCTTCAAAACAAGAGAGAAAGATGATAAAAAGTGAAAGTGAAAGCGTGTATGAAAAGGTGATCGCCGCCTTCCCAAAGTAGGTCAAAAAGCTCGATGGTCTCCCCCTCGCTAGCGGCCGAAAACGGTTGAAAGGACAGAGATCGACTTTGGGATCGAGCAGCTCTCTCGATCACTTTCGGACATCGTGTCTTCAGCTCGATCTGTATCTTGATCTTCTTCGATGGATCGAGTCTTGCATCCGATCTTGGTATCGATCTTCGGCGGATCGAGTGGTGGACTCGATCCGGCTCTCGCTCTGCATGGCATCATTTACGTCCGTACTCCTTTATCGATTGCTTCACTCGATCTTCGTCTCGATCAATTCCCTTGGATCGGCTGGGCTACTCGATCTTCTGGTCGAGCTCATCTAGATCGACCGGCCATGCTCGAACCTCCTCTCGATCTCTGGTCCTTAGCAAGCATTCCCAAATTCTTCAAGTCCCACAAACTTCCTTACGAGCCTCAGTATGTCTACGAACCCTCCAAGACTCTAAAGTAGCCGAAAACAACCTCTATGTGATTCAAAATACAAAAAATATGCATATGCTGATGCGAGAACACTCTAGGACCTAAAGTGATGCAAACTATCCTAAAATACAATGTATAAGCGTGAGAAACTAACTTATATATATGTAAAATGCATAGAATATGCAAATATATCACAACTTTAGCATATGAGACCCCACAGTCCATTTCGATCGGACATTCAACTATTGAAAGCTTTTTTACTTTTCTCCTTAGCTTTATTTGTTCCTTAAATTTTGCTACATAAAATGTATAGCAAATATTGTTGCGATTTACATGCGTTGTTAATATTTTGTAACATTGTCCAAAGCAAAATTCATTGCAAGATTTGTCACATAATTTTACAATTAATAATTTATTACATTATCATGATAATATATTTTTTTAATTCCCTTGCAAGTTTGTTATATTATGGTTCGTTTTGCAACACTAATATTATTATAATATATATTATTTGGTATGTAATTTATTAGATTATAAAAAAATTAATTAATATTTTTAAAAAATAAAAATATCTAATTATAACTGAAGAGTAAAAAAGAGAACTAATTTTATTTAATAATCAAATTTTGCAAAATCCAATAATGCATTAAGTCAAAAATAATCAAAAAAACAATAAAAATTAAATAAAAAACAAATAAGCTAATAGAAATTTAAAAACTAAAACTTAAAAATCTAACTACAGTTTTGGTTGTTCACGTACGCCATTTGGAATCAGAAAGGGACAAATGATCGCTATTATTTTCTCTAAACCTTCAAGTTTGGTGAGCCTTTCTTTAATATCTGCATTCTCTTGAAAAACATCCGCTACTTTTTTTTTTCTAAAGTTTCATCATTTTCCAAGTGGTTTTCGATGGTTATTGCTGGCAATCTACCATTGATTGAAAGTTCACTAAGAAGAGCTCCTACACAGAATACACGACCTTTCGTTGGATCAACCAGCTGTAGAACATAATAATGTATGTAAGCCAACAAATTTATAATGAAATCTAAGCTTCATAAAAAAATTATTGTATTACCTTCAAATACATTTCACTCTTTTTTTTTTCAGGAGTTAGCTCTTCGACTGTTGGAACATCGTCCTCCAACATATGATCAGCTATATTCTTTTCAACTCTTTCACTGATCAGCCTTGCCTTTCCATCCACAAATGATCCATCAGATTTTTTGTGATTCTTCTGAAGAACCTCAATGTACGATGCATCTCATGTCTTTTCTTTCTACAAAATATCAACAGAAAGATATAGTTAAAAGTGTTTAGAAAAAGAAAAAAAAAATTTTGCTTACCAAAATATCTGCAACTTTAGCATATGAGGCCCCCCAGTCCATTTCGATCGGACATTCGACTCTTGAAAGCTTTTTTACTTTTCTCCTTAGCTTTATTTGTTCCCCAATAGTTGATAGCATGCATTATTCCATCATATTAAGACCATCTCCATCGCTAAAATCTATTACAAGAGTATCTAATATATATATTTTATTATTATAATTTATTAACACAATTAAATTTAAAATGTAAAAGTATTACAGCAACTTAAACCATGACAGCTGTATTAAATGCTAAAAAACCGTATGCAAAAACTGCTATTAAAGAGACATATGTGTGTGCATGTGTGTCTCTCTCCTCCTTTTCTATTATATTTTATTTTTTTAATTCTAAGATACCTTGTTAACAGACACCGATGGAGGTGCTCTAAGAGTTATAGTATAGGTTTTGGATCACATTTCATCCTTTTAAGTCCAATAGTGTCTCTTTTGCATGTATTTTATGCATAGCATGCATATATGTTAGGATTGCATTTTGCATGCATTTTGAAAGTGTTTTCAGGTCTTTATGGAGCTAAGGAGGCATACTTTGCCAGTTTAGTGACGATTCGGGACTGGAATGACTGGAAATCGGATACAGAGATCGGGGTTGAGATCACAGACGAAAATCAACCACAAGCCATCGTTCAAGTGCCCTTCTGGTTGATTCCTCAAAGCTTTCTTTCTCTAGAACGTTTTCTCTCTTTAGTTTCTCTCTTTGTGTCAATGATCACAAAGTTGTGTCTTGTGTCTGTCTACAATCCCTCTTTTATAGACAAAATCACGAAGAGACATAAATAACTTATTTGTAGAGTTATGACTATTAACTTCCATAACTACTGGTTAACCAAACTGATTCGGTGTACTGCCAAATCATGAGCGCAAACCAACTATTAACCAATAAGAAAAATCTCTCAAAAAGTTATTAATAATCGAATGTTATATATTCAACTAAATTAATTGAAATTTATGATAAATGATTAGTAAATAAAGATTTTTTTATGTAATCGTTAAGTAGATTGTGAAGCGCTAAAACTGCGAAACTTAAATTATTCTCCAAACAATACGCTGAGAATTATATAACAACTTTTTAGTTTTGTTCTGCTACCCATTTACTCAAACCATCTGCAGTGGGAGTCTCAATGAGTCTCTCACCATTAAAAAAATTGAAAAAATAAAATAAAAAGAGAGAGAATAAGATGAATCTCTCATTTGAAAGACTATGAGAGACTCTCACAACATATGTTACTATAATTGGTTCAATTTCTTTTACAAATTAAAAATTAATTATTAAATCAAATTACACTTAAAATATTAATATTATCATACATGAGAGACTCAAATGAGTCTCTATGGAATGCAGATGCTCTCATCGTCTCCGTCAATTACCCCATCTCCATCGGTCACACCGCCTCCGTCAATTACGACACAGAGACACCCTCTTCTTTTCCAGGTATACTCAATTTCTTAACCTCTATGGTTATTTTGTGGTATGCGCATTCTACTAATGAAGAAACGTAGATGACGTTCTTTATACAAGTAGTGCCTTTTATGCTATTTTAATTGACATCATTTTATGCTATTTGAATTGAAAAAGTTATCATCTTTTTGTTAAAAATGACGTCTTCAAGTGATGAAAAAAGTATCATTCACTACTATATGAAAAAGGGAAAGCACTTATTCAAAGAAAGAACATAAATCTGATGAGTAGGATATATTACTATCATTTTAAATGCTTAACACAACTCATGTCATTGTAGTAGTTATAAAGTATCAACACATTTGAGAATTGTTGTGACACCAAGATTGCAAAAGAGTTTCTAATCCAAACAATAGCAAGAGTTTGTGATTCTAATAACCTTAATATGAATAAAACAAAACTAGTAACAAGAAATTTTCAAAGTCTTAAGCAATAAATTGACAAAGCAAGAGCAAACAAGTAGATAAGCAAAATGATCAAATAAGGATAAAAGGGTTTAAAGATGGGGTTATTGACTTTGGGTGATCATATGGACATTCTAAGATGCTTAAACAAACATAATAATGTTAACACTTATGCAAAAACTCATAAGCAACACTAATCTACTTCCATAGCATTAATCACTTAATTAATCAACCTAATCAATAGCTAATCATCATTAGTGACTGATTAATAACAAGCATGAAATCTCAGTCATATAATGCAAATGAACACCCTAAACAATTATTATCTTGAGTTAGGAATGTAAATTTTTTAACTTAGTTAGTTGGAGTATTTCATCAAACACCTTGTGGGTGGTAAATGCCCTAACAACTAAATCAACATAATCAAAGCAAATCTAGCATTAACAAAACTAAGATCTAAAGGTTGTAAGTTTTAAACATCATAGATCTATCCTAATCTAACTCATCCTCAAATCACAAAAGAACTACTCACTAATCATAGTAAAACCCACAAATATAATAATAGAAACAATGTTAAACATGATTAGAGAGAAGAAAGGTGAAAGATTTAATAAAAGAATAGTTTCACACCAAAACGAAAAGTTGCTTAATGAAGGACAAAGTTGAAATTAGATAACAATAAAAATTAGTTTATGGGTATTTATAGTGAACAGTGTAATCTCGGGTCAACTCTTAGTCAAAGGGGTGGATTTGGCTTGTATCGGTTTGTTGCATGTGCCACAAGCCGATATGTCACATCGATATGGTCTTCTGCCTAGCTTGTATCAGTTTGTGTCCTCGATATGGTCTGCCCGATACATATCTACAGTTGTCCTGTCTCAGCTGTATTGGTTGCAACATCCCAATATGGCCACCTGATACAGTCTCTGCCATGTCCATATCGATGTGTGACATCAATATGAGTAGGCCGATATGAGCTCCTTTGTCCTGTTTCAGCTGTATCGGTTTGTGGCATCACACCACAACCGATATGAGTCCCCGATATGGTGCCAGACGATGTCTGCTTCTTTCTTCTTCTTCTTCCCTTGTTGGTCCTAGTTGCATTCCTTGCTTGCCCACTGGTTCCACCAAGCATCCATAGCCTCCTTAGCCTCCAAAAGGACCCGAAATACACTAGAAATGCAACAATGCATGCATTCCTAAACCTAATGCATACTAAGTCTCATATGAATGCAATAAAATGAATGAAATAAGATGAAAACTTATATCAATGGAAGCTTAAAATGATGCAAGTATGCAAGCTATTAACTTCTCCACACTTGCCTTTTGATAATTAATAAATCAAGATTATATTTTAAGTTGATAAGGATTGAATTCAGATCATGCAAGGTTCAACTAAACAAAAGTATCAAGACAAGCCTTCCAAGTGTGGTTCATCCGTAATTCAAACACAATCAATTGCATCAAACAATTAACAACTTGGGGATTGGTCTCATTTCAAAAATCAACATCTTACAAGGAAAATTCTATCATTATTCCCAGTGCAAGTTCAATGCAAACCTATATAAGATGCATCTAAACTCTATCCTAACATGTAGATGCAACTAAATGCTCACTCTTTTTATAAAATTTTGAAATGTTTCAATTTTTTCTAATCTTTTTGGCTTTTTTTCTATGACTTAAGTGAATGCATGCATGCATGATGACTCAAATATGCAAAAGAGAAAATAAGATCACAAAACAAAAAGTCGCATAAAAATTCAAAAATCACTTACAAAATTATGGTTTTTCACAAAAAAAGAAAGTTGCTTAAAGAAGAACAAAGTTAAGATTATATAACAATAAAAATTAGGTAATGTGTATTTATAGTGAACAGTGTAATCTCGGGTCAAATCTTGGTCAAAGGGGCGGATTTGGCTTGTATTGGTTTGTTGCATGTGCCACAAACCGATATGACACATCAATATGATCTTCTTCCCGGCTTGTGTCGGTTTGTGTCCATGATACGGTCTACTCGATACATTCATTCAGTTGTCCTTTCTTAGATGTATCAGTTGCAACATCCTGATATGGCCACCCAATATGTCTCCTATCATGCCCATATCGATATGTGACATCGATATGTGTAGGCCGATATGAGCTTATTTGTCCTGTTTCAGCTGTATCGGTTTGTGGCATCATACCACAAACCGATATGAGTCCTCGATATGGTGCCAGACGATGTCTGCTTCTTTTTTCTTCTTCCCTCCTTGGCCCTAGTTGCATCCCTTGCTTTCCCAATAGTTCCACCAAGTTTGCTAAGCCTTCATAGCCTCTGAAAAGATCTGAAATACACTCCAAATGCAATAATGCATGCATTCCTAAAACTAATTCATATTAAGTTTTATATGAATGCAAATGAGACAGTTTGGACTTTAAAATGAATGAAATGAGATAGGAACTTATACCAAATGAAGCCTAAAATGATGCAGTTATGCATGCATCCAAAATTTTCTTATTATTTTTTGTTTTTACTATGCCTTAAGTGAATGCATGTATGCATGATGACTCAAATTAGGAAAAGAGAAAATAAGATCACAAAACACAAAGTCAAAACTCTCACACCCTCTCCAAACTTAAATTACACAGTCCCTTGTGTAATAAAAGTCCAAAAGAGATCATGAAATATGACCCCAAAAAGGATGCAATGGTATTTTCAATGGTTTTTAGAGTGTACCCTTTCAGAATTGAATGAAGGAGGATGATTTTGAATCCTCCATGGAGTAAGAGGGGTTATTTGATTCAGGTGTAGGAGATCTCATTGCCTTCATTTTGTTCCTTTGCCTTGCTTCATAGGAAGAAGACCTTGGAGGATCCACATAGTCACAAGATGTCAAAGTTTACAAGCTTGTGGCAAAAGATGACCGTTGGTAGAGATGGAATGGTGGAACTTGTGATTGACTCACTCAATCGGTGGGTTGACTGACTCGCTCAGTCGGTTGGATGGCTGACTCACTCAGTTGTTGGACCTAGCCTTTCTTGAATTACACAAACAATTATATTCCAATATCATTTGAAACAAATGAATCTATCAAATGAATCTAAAGACAAGAATAAACAAAGCCTAAGCTTTTAGAGAAAATTTCTCTTTTATTTTCCAAAAATTTCTAATTATTTTACAAATGAGAAGACATGAGCTTTTATAGCCTATTACAATAAATTATATTTAAATTAAATTATATAATTTTAAACAAAGAGAGAAAAATAAGCTAAATCAAATAAAAATATTCTTGCACCAATTTCTCTTTAGACTTGAATGAGAATTATTTGACTTTGTGAAATGATGAAGATCGGATTCTAATAATAAATCCACATAATGAAAATATTTGATTTAATATTTTTCCATATTGTATCATTCTCTATCTCTTCAAATAGTTTTGTCCTCAAAAATAATTTTTTTATAAGAAAATGTATGCAACTAAATAACAACTGAAACTCAAATATAAATTTTATGGTCTTTTGGATGAATGAATACAGAAGCATCTAATCTAAAACATTCACAGGAAGTAAGCAAATACAGAAATAGATTGAAAAACAAAGATAATTTGAAAACAGAAACAAATATATTTTTCTATGCTTTTCAATTTATGGGTGCAGACAGAAGCAAATAAACCAACAACTTAACAAGCACCACGTTTTTATGGCTTTTATGATTTAATGAAATCAAAGAAACAAAACTAAGAGCAAAACATGAGCAATTCTTTTAGGATTTTTGTTTTGAAACAGAAACAGCAACAACAATAAAATACTAAGCAAACAGAAGCAATATTTTTTTATGGTTTTTGGATTGTAATATGAATCAGAAACAAACAGAAAAAAATAAAAACGGTAAAGGGAACGAATTCACCTTGGGGATAAGAGCTTTTAGCTCTGATACCAAATGATATAAGATTGGGATCACACCAAATCTTATTGGTCACAAGATGTCAAAGTTTACAAGCTTGTGGCAGAAGATGACTGTCGGTAGAGATGGAATGGTGGAAGTTGTGATTGACTCACTCAATCGGTGGGTTGACTGATCCGCTCAGTAGGTGGGGTGACTGACTCACTCAGCCATTGGAACTAGCCTTGTCTGAATCACACAAACGATTCTATTCCAATAATCAATAGAAACAAATGAATCTAAAGACAAAAATAAATGAAGCCTAAGATTTTAGAGAAAATTTCTCTTTCATTTCTTAAAAATTTCTATATATTTTACAAATGAGAATACATGAGCTTTTATATCCCTTTACAAAGAATCTTTACAATAAATTATATTTAAATTAAATTATTTACACTTAAACAAAAGAAGAAAAATAAGCTAAATCAAATAAAAATCTTCTTGCCACCAATTTCTCTTTAGACTTGAATGATAATCCTTTGATTTTGTGAAATGATAAAGACAAAATTCTAATAATAAATCCACATAATGAAAACATTTGATTTAGTGTTTTCTATAATGTATCACATCATGGGCTTCATAACCTTGAGATTGGCTGAAGGAGGCGCCTGAATTAGCATCAAGACCTCTTCTTCTTATATTATCAAGAGGAGCAGATGTTGTAACCTTGTAGAGGTGCTATTCACTAGGATTGAAGAAAGCTGTTGGGTGAGCAATGAGGGTTGTGAGGTGTTGACAAGGGAGTAAGAATCTTTCAGGCATGTGCCGATTATACGCAACTTGTAGGCAAAACTACTCCCCATTTGTCTTGCTAGTTACCTTGACTTACCCAAGTAAGGTATGTCAATCCACTCAATCTCATGATTTGTCTTCCCTAGCTTTATTCACAAGTCTCCAAGATAGGAGTGATGATCTCTCCAAAGCTGAATTGTGGAGCCTTGTCAGTGTGAGTGATGGCCCAATTCTTGTAATGCAACATCCTATTTAGGAGAAGAGAAATTACTCCAAATCCAGCTTACTCTCCCTTGAACCTTGGTGAACAATCAGGCTTTTTGACAATGTTCTTCAACCCCATATCAAGAAGTTCAAGTTCCTCCTCTAGCACATATCCAGTTTTCTTCCTTACATAGAAGGTATGAGCAAGCACCTTGTGTGCATATCTAACAGCTGGATGGAAGATGCCACCGCACTTTGTCCTTGCAGGTTTGAAGTCTAAAGCCTCAATGCGCCTCCAAAATGAAGTAAGTTTCCTTTTCTCAAAGTATGTTGCACTTCCTCTTTCAGCCCATTATTTGATTCGATATAGCTCATTGAGTTCCTTGAAGCTTTTTCTGTATTGCTTCCTTCCAAGCTTGAAGGTTATATGCACATGCCCATCTTCATCCTCACTCTCTCCTTCTGCTACAAGAGGGAGAGAAAATAACCTTCAAAGAGGCTAGTAATTGGCAAGAGTAATCCATGTGAATGAATTTTTGCATCCCCAAGTGTGAGAAGATTAGCATCACATCTTTTTAAAGGCCTAGCACCCTCAATGTATCCACATGAAGGAATTTCGTCCCTTTGTGCTCAATATTCATGAGCATGATGAATCTCACTAGCACCACAACTCTCTTTTCTTTCCTCTTGTCTTTCTCTGGTAAAGCACTTGTTCCAGCTAGTGGTTCTCTTGTTCTTTCCATTAGTAAGACAAGCTTGCAAACAAATTAGTTCTTTGAAGAAAATCCCCAAACTTCAAAACACTTTAAGCAAACTTTTGGCATACTTAAGATTTTTGCAAAATTTTCATTGTGCCTAGACATACTTATCTAGTAATCCCTAGTTAATAAACATGGTGAATGCAAGCAAATGCACACAAAATCCCTAATATTTGCCAATAGTTTCAAGGTAATTTGGATTTTCGAAATTTTTGGTACCCGAGAACAGTAAATGTCAAATTTTTCAAATTTCACCATAAAAACTAAAAGGAATGCTACTAAATCATCATATTAATCAATGAAAAACAAAACCCAACTCTTAAAACCAATCCTCAATCACATCTATCAATTATTTTTCAAAAATCCACCATGTGAGATATAACTTAAAAATAGAGAAATCAGGAAACATACATTGCTTGTTAAGTGAAAGAGGACCTAAAACAACTCTAAAATTAGTTATAGCAGACGAAAATAGGATGGAGCTTTGAATCACTGGATTTAGATGAAGAATTCAGAGAGTTTAGGTGTTTTTAGTGAAGTAAGAGATAAAAAAGAAGTAAGACTCGAGCTTAATGCTTATATTTGGGGAAGACAAATAAAAAAATCAGTCAACATAAGCAAAAGAAGGAGTTGACTTACCTGGGTGGGTCATATTGGTTTGTACGTTGATAACATGCATTATTACATCATTCTAGGCTTTATTTAGTATAGGTTTTCATATTCTTTCATCCATTTATTAGTCTAAAGTGTCCCATTTGCATTCATATTAGAATTAGTGTGAATTATGATTAGGAATGCATGCATTGCTGCATTTTGGGTGTATTTAGGTCTTCACGAGGCTAAGGAGGACATTAGAAGAATGGTGGTTGAAATGGAGAAGAAGAGCCAAGCTGGAAGCAAGTGATCAAGGCGTTTTGAGCCATATCGAGCGCCACATCGTGGAGAGCACCTTTTCCTTGCTCGATATCCGAATTCACAGGAAATATCGTGAATATGCACTAAGGAAGGCACCAAATGGACTGCACGGTGCGTACCAAGATCGAGGGGTTAGCCGAGCCAAGGATCTGGATGTTTAAGGTAGATTATGATGGTTTCAGTGATTGTTTAAGGTGTTAGATCTTTAATTATCTCTTCTTGTGTGATTGTGTTTAATGCCAAGTACCTCCATTTTGCCTGAAATAGATCCTAGACGTTTTGTTGTCACTCATGTGTTTGATGAAATGTTTGAATGGGCATCAATGCTTGAAAATAAAGTTTTGATTGTCATGAATCTTTACATCTATCATTTCCATGCTTGGTTGTGCTCAATGCTAGAGTACTTTAGGGGCTGAGAAATTACCTTTAAACATTGATTATGCATGGGAATGTGAGTTGACGTTTGATTCATTGCATAAGAGATTAGTAATTTTAACCTAAGAGATTAATTATCTAAGTTGCTTTTTGGTTTTATAGGCTTTATGATTGAATGCTTTTTTGTCATATATACACCATTGACCATGGGTTTGAAATGTGAAAATACAAAAAGATTAGTACCATGGAAATGGATTAGTCTATAATTGTAGCCTTTTGATAGGGTCTAAGTTTTACCCAATTATATTACTACTGCAAGTGCACAGCAAAGCAGTTGTAGCACAAAGGATTATCGAATCCCAAATGAGTAAGCTACTACACTATAGAATTTAGATTCTGATTAAGCTAAGTAATAAATAATGAATGTAATGTGAAATAACTAAGTAGTTAAAAGCAGGCGATTTTGTTGATTGATCTAAAGTCCAGGAAGCTAAAAACTCTAAGCTAGGATAATTCGCAGGTTGAATCCGAGAATGTAGAATGCATGCAATCAGGAAATGATTAAAACCGTCTAGAACTTGAAACACAATGATATAACTAATCAATTCTCATTGCAGAAGTTACCTATGCCTGAATCACAAAAGTTCAAATATCTTTGCAATTTATAATAAATCAAGCAAGCATTAATGATCAGGTTTCAATTGTTCACAAAACTCCTAAGACAAATCTCTTTGCAAATGGTACTTTTTCTCATCTAATACTAGTTCAGATGATTAACAATGTTCTCTCATCTTTTAAACAACCTAGGATTTCGAAATCTAGATGATCAGTTCTAAAAATCGATATGAATGCAAGCACAGATGAAGAACCAATGGATTTTTTCTAACAGTTTGGGAATTCTACAAACTCTTCATCAACCATTAAATCATCCTAACTTAACTAGCAGATTACTTAGACATGGAGATGATGAAACAAATTATAACTGAAACACACTGCATAAAATAGAATAGAGTAGAGATACAAGGGTTCGAAATCTTCACTAAAAAAGTACAGGATTTGTCTCCCTCAATGCTCTGAAAACTATATCTCTCTCAACAGCTCTCTCGAAAATCAGATACAAGCCAAAGAATGGCTGAAAAACCTAATATACTAGCTAAAACACGAATGGGGCCTTTATGCAAATAGTAAAACTTATGGGCCAAAAGTGCAATTTCTTCTTTATCTTTTAATAAATCTGCATGACCCTTCCTCGGATGTGGGTGACGAGCGTCACCCTTGGTTGGTGACGATCATCACCAGTGCAGAGTAACGCCTTCTGAGTTACTTTGTTCGTCAAGAATTCTTGCTTTGACCCAAAATGCTCCAAAATCCTCAGTTGTGCTCCAATCATGCTATAACCTGTGAAGACTCTACTAGGACTCTAAAAGGACCAAAAAGACTCAATAAAAAGGACTTATACCATAGTTAAAAACCATAAAACCATGATATATCACCTTTGCTTAGGGATTTTATATTGATTGTTGCTTTCACACCTTGAACATGATTTGGAACCACCTAACTAACTATTGCCTAAGTCTTGAATCTTGTCTTTAATATTTCAAATTTGTCAATCATTTGCTCTGTTGTGCTCTGTTTTTTTGTGATCACCATATTGCTCTTGTTTAGCTTGAACCACTTGTTTTTGAGTATTTATGGTTTGATCTCTTTTGTTACTTATTTGCATTTGCTTAAAGTGTTAAGTGTGAACCTTTTTTAAACCCCCTTTTAGCCTAGCTTAGTGAGTTTATTGCATTTTCATTACAATATTTCTAGTATGGATTGAAAACTTCAAAATGCTATGATGACATGATTTTAAACTTGGGGAATTAAATCACAATGGCCATATGTCACCTCAGGATTCGTCGTGGTAAAAGTGAGCCTAACAATTGTCCCCGGCTTCTCGACTGATTAGAAATGAGTCGGGGAGCCGATATTTTTATCGTTTCTATAAAATAATCAAAGATTGGTTTGATACCAAAATGTTTTTTTCTGGTTCAAAGCCGTGTTAGAACAGGCCACTTGGTCTTGTCGCATATCTTGGAGGAGTACAGATCTAATCGAGACGAAGACAGAGTTTCTGGAGAAATGATGATAAGTCACATACTTTTACATTTATACTTTTACCACGATGTGGTTCTGGGGGGAGAGGATAGCTATCCGACTCAACCCCCGATATCCGTTTAGCCCCGTTGCCTGCCTTGTTCGCGAGAAGCATGCTATCGGCCCTTGCCTGAACACTCTCGTGGTGGCGGAGACCGCTGTTTTGATCGGTGTGCGCGTGCCTAGATGCAGGTGCTGTTGGTTGAGTAGAGTCTTGGGCACCATCGAGGATTAGCTTCGCCGCGAACGAGGTTCGCGAGACAAGCATCTTCAAGGCGACCCATCCTTGGGGATCGTTCCCCCCTAGGGCTGGTGACCCGGCTCAGCTCCATTAACGGGGTTCTCTTTCCCGCTTTGCTTCGTCTTTGGTTTTCTATCGTACGGTGCCTCAGGGTGACTTCCACCGCCTTTGGCCGTCTATGGCTCAGAACTACTTTAGCGGTTGGCTGCTCGGCAACGTAGTGACTAGTTGTTTTTTGGGGTTATACATCGGTCTTCCTTTTTTATACCTCCCTTCCTCAGTCCTGTTCAATCCATACAGTGCATTGAAGTACATATGACTCGGTAAACATGTCACTTACCTAAAAAATCTGCTAAAAAGTTGATAGCATGCTTAGAGGAAAAAAGTCAGGTTTCTAAAATCATGTGTTGCCTTGAGATTGATCGTGATAAAAATAAAATCAACAAATAGTAAAAGTAAATTAGAGTTTTCATCTTTCACTAAGCAATAAAAGAATATATAAATTAGAGAAGAGATAGATTGTTTTTTCTCTCTCTTAGACCAAGTCCATCGGAGTCTTTTAATAGGGTTTTTAGTTATAAAAAAAATAATAAAAAAAGAAATAAAGAAGAAAGAGAGAAGATACGTCTCTTCTTTAGTGATTTTAAAATACGTATGTAGACATATGTAAACTAATTATTGGTGGATTTCCTTTTTTATTTAAAATTTAATTAAATAAATAAATTTTAATATTTTTATATACCTTAAATACTCAACCCCATCTCTCAACCGATGGAGATGCCCTTAATATGAGCTCTTCGTCTTTTTAATCTCACAGAAAATATTTTAGCTAACAAATTTGCGAAATTGACATTCACCAACCATAAATATTTTATGCTACTGTTTATTTTGTTTGCTTTATAAAATATGTCCCTAAGACGAATTTATATCATTTGCATAAAAAAGACCAAATAATATTCTTGATCTTTTTTTTTGTGCGAAAATTAATATTCTTGATCTTTATTGATCTTTATTGGATTTTTTGGCTTCTTTAAATTTAATTTTTTTCTGTTAACGTTATTGTGAACAAATACTTTGTCAACATTAATAGAATAATAATCTACAGCCAATATTCAAGATCTCTATAAAACTATTTCTAAGTATAAAATCATACCAACCAAATAATCTCGAGAAAAGAGAGAGAGAGAGAGAGAGAGAGAGAGAGAGAGAGAGAGAGAGAGAGAGAGAGAGAGAGAGAGAGAGATTGACTTTCCACACCAACGTGCGTCCATGCAAATCAAGCCTTCTGTTACCAAACGCACACGCAGAAATTAACACATACATATAGCTTCATCTATTACAAATGAAGATGCGTGGAAAGATTTATAGGTACGATAGCATAAAGGAGAGAAGTTTTAAAATGGGTTTAAAAACTCAGAACTCTAGAGGGAAATTCTTCATGGTCTATCTAATACTAATCTCATTGTCTGTTCTTGGTTTGATCTTAGCCTTTAAACCTCTTTTTCTTCTAAACCAAATCATCACTTCTCCATCCTCCGATTTGCGGATCGATCTTCCTTCTCCGCAAGTCCACAGTCATAATCCAAGATGGCTCCGACTTATCCGTGACTATCTACCGGAAAAACAAATCAGAGTCGGCTTCCTTAACATCAAAGAGCAAGAGCGCGAGAGCTTTGAAGCTAGTGGTCCGTTGACTCTTAAGAATGTCCACATCTCGCTGGATCCTCTTCCTGAGAATGTCACTTGGAAGAGTCTCTACCCGGAGTGGATCGACGAGGAAGTTTCTAACTGCCCTGAGATCCCTCTCCCTCAGCCGGAAGGTTCTGATGCTGACGTGGACGTCATCGTTGCTAAAGTTCCGTGCGACGGGTGGTCGGGGAATAAAGGGCTAAGGGATGTTTTCAGGCTCCAGGTTAATTTGGCGGTGGCGAATCTAGCGGTCGAGAGTGGGTTAAGGAGAGTTGATCGGATGGTGTACGTTGTGTTCATCGGGTCATGTGGACCCATGCATGAGATCTTCAAGTGCGATGAGCGCGTGAAGCGCGTGGGAGAATATTGGGTGTATAAACCTGATCTCCTAAAGTTGAAACATAAGCTTCTCATGCCCGTTGGTTCATGTCACGTTGCTTCTCCATTTGCTCAACTCGGTAAATTTTGATCTCTTTCCCTTTATATAATAATTTCTACACTTTTTATGGATTTCATCATCATTTCACAACTATATGTAATATACGGCATATAGTGATTTATTTCAACATTCTTTAACCAAAAGTTGACTAATTAATATTGAAATATATACCGAATGCTAAAATTTAGTGATTAATTCAAAAAATAATAATCATATATATAATGTGCATTTCTTTTTCTTTTCTTTTTTGGTTAAAAATAATAATGTGCATTTCTATTTTTGTAAATTGGATAGGATTTTTTGTGATTGCTTACCCGTTCTTGTTTTAAATGAAAAGCAAGCAATGAGGTTAATGGTTGATGCGAGTAGATCGTGCTGCATAGTATGCATTTCCTGCATTTGATATATTAACAGATTTAATTTATTTATTTTTGAATTTTTAAACATACATATATAGTTCGTTGAAGGTTAATCTTAAGACTGCTTCTTTTGCATTTTTAAATTGTAAAAATTCGTCCAACATAAGACTAAATTTTTTTCTTTTCTCACTTTGAGGATTATGGACGTCGATCACAAACTCAACTAATTTCCAACTAGGTGGGGAATATATACCTTATCTTCAACCAGCATAAACCTGCTTACCACAAACCTGACTTGTTCACCAAAATTTTCTCTTTTTCTCTTTTCTCTCGTTCCTCTCATTGCTTCTTTTATCACGTACAGGCCAAGAACCATGGAGAACAAAAAATGAAAATAATCTTACATTGGAGGGGATCCGTAAGCAGCGAGTCGCTTATGTGACAATACTACACTCGTCCGAGGCCTATGTTTGTGGGGCAATAGCCTTAGGACAAAGTATAAGACAATCAGGATCGCACAAGGATATGATTCTCCTCCACGATCAGTCCATAACCAACAGGTCCCTTCTCGGTCTAAGCTCTGCGGGATGGAATCTTCGGCTAATTGACAGAATTCGCAGTCCTTTCGCCAAAAAAGACTCTTACAATGAGTGGAACTACAGCAAATTGCGTCTATGGCAAGTAACTGACTATGATAAACTTGTGTTCATAGATGCAGATTTCATCGTCCTCAAGAAGCTTGATCATCTCTTCTATTATCCGCAACTCTCGGCCGCAGGCAACGACAAAGTATTATTCAACTCCGGAATCATGGTAACGCAAACAAATTGATAATAGTGTTGGCTAACTTATTATTATTCTAGAAAATAAAAGTTGAAATATATATATTAGCGAAAAATGAAAAATACTAAAAAAAAAACTCAGGCAACACATCGTGTAAAGATAATTGGTTGAATAAAACTAAAGTTTTCTTCTATTTTCCTATTAATGTTTTGTCCCAGGTTGTTGATATATTCGTTTTTTTTTTTCTTCTTTTTCTTTTGTTTTCTCCAGAAACGTTAGACAACTATATATGCTTTGTGTATTTTTGGGCGAAAATCTTATACTATAAATTAAGAAAGTAGTGTTTTTTTTTTGTATCAGGTTCTCGAGCCTTCGCCATGTTTGTTTAAAGATCTAATTGAGAAGTCGTTAAAGATCGAGTCATACAACGGAGGAGACCAGGGATTCCTCAATGAGATCTTTGTTTGGTGGCACAGGTTATCGAAACGCGTGAACACAATGAAGTACTTCGACGAAAAATTCAAAGGAACACATGAACTTCCCGAAAACCTAGAAGGTGTGCACTACTTGGGATTGAAGCCATGGGTATGTTACAGAGACTATGACTGCAACTGGGACATGAGTGTACGGCATGTGTTTGCAAGCGATTCGGTGCACAAAAAATGGTGGAAAGTATATGACAAGATGTCAGAGCAATTAAAGAGTTATTGTGGCTTGAATAAGGAAATGGAGAAGAGGATTGAGAAATGGAGAAACATCGCTAAGAACAATAGTTTGCCTGATAGGCATTGGGAGATAGAAGTGAAAGATTCTAGGAAGAAGAACCTTGTTGTTAAGTGAGAGGGTTTTGGCTATGGTTTTGTTGGAGTCTTAAGGAAACTTGGGAACTAAGAATGAAGAACCTTCTGACACAAGAAAGGGTTTAGGTTATGTAATTTTAAAAAGTACAACGGCAAATTTTGGTACGACAATATACAGGCAATGTAGTTTTTTTTCTTTGAACTTCACATTGTTTTGCTTATAGTCATTGAATCATGTTTGAATTTAACGAATTTTCTAACATTTTATGCTTCCTCTTTTCTTAAAAAACCATGGCTTTTGCCTGTTGTGATTTGGTGATATCGTCTAATATATTTTCAAAATATTGTGATGATGTAAAAAAGTTTACAATAATTGATTTTGTTTACTACATCGGACAACACTTAGCACTAAATATTCATATAACCTGTTACAGAAATATGTATTGCCCTTTTTCAAATAAACATAAGTCAAGCACAACTAGAAAATATTTAAAACATCTATGAATATCTATTCTAATATGACAAAGTTTTTTTTAGGAAAAATTTTGATATACTGTCACATGACACTACAAAATTTGACATATGTCAACTATTTATTCTATATATTTACAAAAAAAATGGTTAGTAAAAAGAGATTTTTGCAAAAATGACTCAAATATTGATTTTAATTGCAAATATAACCTCCAAAATTGGCCACTTTCTCCCAAATAAATCCTTTATAGTTTCAGTTATTTACGAAATTGCCATTATTTTAAATTAATTTCTTTTATTTTCGAAAATCCAAATGACCAACTAATCCTCATCTTTCTCACTTATTTACGAAAAATGCTATCATCATCAATTCACCCAACCACCATTTTCAACCAATTTCGAGCTTTAATGGCACCAAAAACCCATTTTTGAGTTTGTTAGCTCATTACCTTTCTCTTAAGCTTCTATTCTTCCATTTTCTCTCTATTTTCTTCCCAAAAACTATATAATTTGACTATTAGAAAGTTGAAGTTCATATATATTTCTATATTCCAGCGAGTTGGTTGTTTTTTACGGTTGTGTTTCTTTCATGGTGGCTAAAACAAAGATCTTGACCAGAAAAGAAGCTAAAGACGAGTGGTAAGTTGGATTTTCAGTCAATTTTAGTGTTATTCAGTTCTGGGCTTCGAAAGTAGACTTCTCTTGGTCCGAATGAAGTCTACTAGTCAACGCCCAAGTTAGTTTTGCAATTGACCACGTGAAAAAGTAGACTTCTTTTGGTCTGAATGAAGTCTACTCCGTTTCCTTTGATAACAAAAAAATAAAGTAGACTTCTTTAGAAGCAGGTCATTTTTGCAATTGACCAACCTTTGACTTTGTAGAGTAGACTTCTCCATGAAAAGTAGACTTCTCCGAGAAGTCTACTTTCGGAAGTAGACTTCTCGCAGGTCATTTTTGCAATTGAAAAATATTTGACTTTTTGGTCAACTGCAAAAATGACCTGCGAGAAAGTAGACTTCTCAGAGAAGTCTACTTTCCGGAGTAGACTTCTCAGAGAAGTCTACTTTCTCGCAGGTAGACTTCTCGCAGGTCATTTTTGCAATTGAAAAATATTTGACTTTTTAGTCAATTGCAAAAATGACCTATGAGAAGTCTACTTCCAAAAGTAGACTTCTCCTAAAAGTAGACTTCTTGGAGAAGTCTACTTACAAAAGGAGACTTCTCGCAGGTCATTTTTGCAATTGACCAAAAAGTTAAAGATTTTTCAATTGCAAAAATGACATGTGAGAAGTGTACTTCCAAAAGTAGATTTCTCAGAGAAGTCTACTTTTCTTGAAGAAGTCTACTAATCTTTTGACAATTGCAAAACTAACCCGCGAGAAGTCTACTTTTCTCCGAGAAGTATACTTTTCTTGTTTTTAAAAAAAAATCATTTTTATACAATATATAATGAATTTTTAAGATTTTTGTGATCATAAGCTTCTTTTTAGTAAGTGTTCTTGATTATGCATAAGTTTTACATGTTTATATTTCATAGGTATAGTCGAATCAGTTTTTATGTTTTATATGATACTTAGCTTATTAAGAGTAGACTTCTCCAAGAAGTCTACTCGCGAAGTCTACTCGAGAAGTCTACTAGGTAGACTTCATCCGACTTTCAGAGAAGTCTTCTTATTCAATTTTGATTTCTAATGTGGTTTGAATTTTGTTTTTTTTTACATAGAATGGTTCACATACCCGCTGTTTATGGAGAATGGGTAAGAAGTGAATCAGTGTGGCAGTTCGAGGTGGATAATAGCAAAGGAGGGCAAATGTTGTTCTTAAGAGATGGTTGCACACATGGTGAGCTTCTTGGTGAATGTTGGCAAAGGAGGGCGAATAGCAAATGAGGGCGAATGTTGTCCCTCTGAATCACTTTTAAGTTATGTAAAATTAATGTCTTTAAGAATTCTACTCGAGACAGGAGAAGTCTACTCGAGACAAGAGAAGTCTACTCGGTTGACAAGTTATGTGATATAAATAGGAGAAATGTCCCTCTGAATCACCTTTAAGTTATGTAAAATTAATGTCTTTAAGAAGTCTACTCGATACAGGAGAACTCTATTTTGTAGAATACATAAACACACATAATTTAGGAATATGATACAAAATATTCAATGCAATTCAACATTACATAGACAATAACCCTCTAAACAAATAAACATTTAAGGATCACTGATTATAAATCTTAAAATTGGAATAAGAAATCACTACTAAACTAAAATCTCTGAAAAATATGTATGCAACTGAAGTCTGCTTGAGAAGTCTGCTCGAGAAGTCTACTCAAGAAGTCTGCTCGAGAAGCCTGGTCAAGAAGTCTGCTCGAGAAGTCTACTCGAGAAGTCTACTCGGGAAGTCTACTCGAGAATTCTAAACGTTTTGAACCTTCAAATCACTTAAATCCGGCGGAGACAAGCAAGAGCTTTGTTGAGATCTGTAGAACAAAACCATAAATATAAATAAGGTCAGATCTGCAACAATAAGAAAAGAGAAATTTTAAAATTTAGATTTGCAACATAATCTACTATATTTATAACACTCAGATCTGCAAAAAAATCAACAAAATTCAGCTCTGCAACAATAACAAAAAATTTTGATCTGCAACAAAATTCAGGTCTACAACAAAATTTATATAACAATAAACTCAGATCTACAAAAATAAACTTAGATCTATAACAATAAGCTCAAATCTATAATAATAAGCTCGGATCTATAATAATAATCTACTATATTTATAATATTCAGATCTGCAAAAAAATATCAACAAAATTCAGCTCTGTAACAATAACAAAAAATATAGATCTGCAACAAAATTCAGATCTACAACAAAATCTACAAAATTTATACAACAATAAACTCAGATCTACAAAAATAAACTTAGATCTACAATAATAAGCTTAAATCTATAATAATAAGCTCAGATTTGCATATGAACACAAAGCAAACAAAAAAGGAACACAAAAGCTCATATTTGCTTACCACTACCATAACCTGCAAGTGAGAGGATGTTGAATGCAAGATAGAGAGGATGGAGAGGATATTGACAGCAAGAGAGGAAGGAGAAGAAATTCATGGCCAGAGAGAAGGGAGAAGAGAGAGAGGCGTTTTTTAGATAGAGAGAGACTTTATTGTTAATACAATTAGGTTAAACTCTCCTTATATATGTAGAAAAAATTCGTTTAAGTAGACTTCTCCAGAAACCGAGAAGTCTACTCGAGAAGTCTACTCGAGAAACCAAGAAGTCTACTCGAGAAACCGAGAAGTCTACTCGAGAAGTCTACTTAGTATTGATTTTTATCTTAATTCATCTATGATGATTTAAATTGATTATTTTGTATCAAATTTTATTTTTAACAGGTGTAAAAAGTATATATTTGTGTTATGTATCTAATTTTTTTTATCAAATTTTTTTAATGATTTCTAAAATTAATTGTAAACATATTATTAATTTCTCAAGTAGACTTCTCTGAGATAAAACAGTAATTGAGGCTGACATTTTTTTGTTTGGTCATAAGGGTTAAAATTGTAGTTTTACTACCTCTATGAGTTAGTTTTGTCAAACATGCAATAGGAGGTCTAGTTTTTCAGTTCAACTCAAGTTTTGAGTCATATTCAGCAATTCTCTCTAGTAAAAAAGAACAAAAAAAAATTGTAATATAAATTTTACAACAATCTTTAAATAACAAGAATAATACAATAATTTACTAACACTATTCACTTTTATTATACATATATTATACATATTATAGCTTCTTCCTTCAAAGAATGCTATCAGAAGAGTAAATAAAAAACAGACACAATGCCCTCTTAACAACCTGATAATCTCATATTTTATCATGATTTAGCTTGCATTAGTCCATATTTTAGTCTCTTTCATGCATGCATCCATTCATCATATCTTGTTCCATTTGTATTCATATCAGACGCACCAACGACAGCCACTCGTGCCCTCCTCGGTGTGAACTTATCCGAGAAAAACATTGACAATGTTTGACTTTTTTGTTTTTAGTGGCTTGTGTTATTTTTGGGACTCTCCCTATAAATAGCTTAGACTTAGACTCATTTTATTTATCATTTCTCTTCCCAAAAGCTTTGCTTTGGTTTTTCAAGCAGCAGGACGAGAGGAAAAGGATCAGCACGAGGATTCCAAGCCGTTGGTCTGCATCGAAGACCAGCATCAAGGAAGGACATCGATACGCGCTGCACGGACCATATCGAGGTCGTATATCGAGCAGAACATCGACCGTACGACCTCGATGCAACTCATCCGCGTTGACCACTTGACTTTTGTTAACCTTATCCTGTATTTTTAGGTTTTTATGCTTTTTTTGACTCCCTACTATAAAAGGGAAGCCACAAAACATTATCTTTATGAAGTTCTATCTTATCCAAGTTTATCTTTCTATCAAAAACCTTCTCTAAACCTTAAAGGGCGATTTTCCTTAAGGGTCTTTATCTTTAATAAAGTTTGCATTTTTATGGTTTAATCTTGTCTTTTAATCTTTGTTCTTGCACCTTGGTAGATTAGATTTATCAACTTTGCATTTTAACCTCAAATCAATGGGATTAAACATGATTAGTGAGTAGTCCTCTTTAGATTTAGGGTTCTAAGTAGGAAAAGTGGTGATTAAGATGTGATAAAGGGGTGATTAGGCTCGTTTAATGGTTCTCTGTTATCTCCTTCTCTTGCAAAGTGATTAATGTTGATAAAGCTTGCTCCTTTTATATGGTTTGATAGATGCATATGGTTCGTTTGATGTCTTGATATCTCTTTTCTAAGCATGGTTCGCTTATTTGGCTTGATAGTCTAGCTTGGTACATGTTTCCTTTGTGCAGTGACACCAAAGTGATAGTTCACCTTGCTAGATGATTTTCTTAGGGCTAGATAATGCTTGTTTTGATGATTCTTTCTTGATGGTTAGATAGTATGCATTGAAAGATCTTGTCTTTGCTTCATTCTTGTTCATTGCTTAGCTTTTTTAGGATGTTGCAAGTTTGTGCTTAAATCTATAATCTTGATTGGTGTATAGCTGCCCAGGTCCTTATTGGTTAATAAGATTGATAAGTTGATCTGAATTCTTGTTTGGGTGAGAGAGTAGTTGCTTGATTGGTGCATCTCTTAGGCTAGAATGGTTCTGATCGTTATGCTCATGGTTGAAGGATACGCCATCACAAGTGGGTATGACACTTCAATCTTGTTGAATATGAATTTCTTATTGACGCCAAGTGGTTCCCTTTAGATACTTTGTCTAGGAGCATAACATTGAGATTTGCTTGCTTGTTAATCCTTGTTGAATGCCTTAGTAGAAATCCCCTTGTCACTCTTGAAAACCACTATCCCACAATTGCTTAGAAACTTGAGTCTTGCTTTTAATTAATTGCCTTCAAAGTCATCTTGCTTAGTTCTTGCTTTAGTAGTTATTTCTTTCTTAATTCTTGTTTAGTCATTGCTTTACGTTCATTGTTTAGTTTTGTTCACTTGCTTTTAGTTTATGCTTTCCTTCCATTGCACCATTAGGTTGTTAGACTTGCTTTTGCATAATCAAATCTCCAATCTTGCTTAGCTTACAGCATTGTTTGCATCTCATCTTTCACAATTTGGATTGATACCCGATCCCTCTTCTACAACTGATTAGAGGCTAAGGACATTTGAGTTTGGACCCAGAAAGTCTTGTTGTAAATTGGCACCGTTGCCATTTGTGGATTGTTTGAGTTTAACATTGCTGTTAGACTAAGTTCTTTACTTTAAAAGTTACTAATTTGCTCTGTTTTCTGTGCTCTGTTTTTTTCAGGTACTTGTATAAATTTAAGGTCTAAAGGCTCATCATATCTGACTCCTTTCATTGACAACATTCATAGGAGAAGAGCTGTAAGACAGAGAGTTCAAGAGTTAGAAGAACAGAGGATGGCAGTGCAAGAAGCTCGGTTACCAAATGTTGGTGTTGTTGGACAAGCACCACTACAACAAGCTGCAGCACAAATAGATGAAGCACAAAAAGCTTTGAACCAAGCAGCTGGAGTTCAGGGATTGCGAGTACCAGTTCATGCACCTAGAGCTGCAAGACCAATAGGAGCTGGTGATGCGCCTGATACTCACCACAACAAGAATGGCATTCACGCTATAGCTGTACATCAAAACCACTTCGAGATCAAGCTTGGGTTGATAAATATGGTGCAAGGCAACATATTCCATGGCCTGCCCAATGAAGACCCTTTGGATCATCTTGACCAGTTTGATAAGGTGTGTGGTATGACCAAGATTCAAGGAGTCTGTGAAGATGCTTTGAAGCTGCACTTGTTCCCTTTCAGTTTAGGTGACAAAGCACATCAGTGAGAGAAGACACTTCCACAAGGTTCAATCTCTACATGGAATGAGTGCAAGACAGCTTTCCTCAACAAATTCTTCAGCTCAACAAGAACAGCAAAGCTCAGGAACACCATAAGCAGCTTTACTCAGCATGGGAATGAGACATTTGCTGAAGCTTCGGAGCGATTCAAGTCTTACACTTTGCAGTGCCCACACTTTACAAAGGCTCAAATGGCAGTCTATTCAAAGTTCAGGAAAGACATACAAGATGCTGGAATAAAGCTTCCTCATGGCACCACTTTGCTTAAAGTGAAAGATCAAATCAGATTCCTCAAAGAAATCTTTGACAAGCTGGAAGTAGTGGAGCCAATTCTAGAGAATGTGGGGTCTAGTCTGAAGAGAAGCAAGGAGCTGAAGACATTGACAAAGCTTCCCAATCCAGGAAAGTTTCTCATCACTTGTGAGCTTGAGATGCTAGAAAATGTTGGAGCTTTGTGTGATTCAGGTTCAACAGTGAATGACATGTCTCTCGACTTAAGCCAAACCTTAGGAATCAAAGAGTTCAAGCCCTGCAAAGCCTCTATCATCTTTGTGGATAACACCTCAACAAGACCCTTGGGCATGGTAAAAGATTTCCCTTTGAAGATTGGAAATTGCTTGGTGCCAACAGATTTTGTGGTGATGGAGAAGATATATTCAAGAGAGGTGCCACTTCTTCTAGGGACACCATTCTTGGCAACAGCAGGAGCTCAAGTAAACTTCAAGAGAGGCTCTGTGATTTTGAAGAATTTTGATGAGTTCAAAGTCTACAATATTGTCTCTCCTTCCATAGCTTTTTGTGGAACATCATTGAAGAAGAGAGTAAGCAACAGCAACTTCCAGAGCGTGTGGAACATGCTATGAGTTTCACAATGAGCATGTTGATGAGAGACACTCTCCCTGATGAGGCAGAACAGAAGCTTAACACTGAGTTGAAGCTTGAAGATGGTTTGAAAGAGGATGAAAGCTTGATCACCAAGGAAGTGAAGCCTTTGATCACAAAAAGTGTCAAGAAGAAGAGAAACAGGAAGACAGCTCGTGAGAAGAAGAGACTGATGTCAGTAGGCACTTAGGTTTACCAGAAGAAAAAGGTAGGAGCACCAGCTCCTTCAACCTCTTTTCACTAGTCCTCAAACCATCAAAGTCAAGCTTAGTGACTTAAAACAAGCACACTTGAGAGGTAATCCCATGACTATCCTTGTAAATATATGCTTTCTTTATTACTAATGTCTTTATTTAGTATTTCAGAAGTCAAAGATCAGGTCCATGGATGTGTAGAATGATTTAAAGGCCAAGGAAAGAAGACTCTGTTTTTATATTGAGATGCCATATCGAGCAGAACATCTGTCAATGATGCTCGATACAGCTTATCTCGGGGAAGGAGCAGTCCGAGTAGATTTCACGATGGAGATCCCATCGAGGTGTAGCATCGAGCAGAACACCAAAAGCCCTGCTTGATGTGATCACCAGTCCGTACATCGAGAAGCTACAGCCCGTACATCGACTAGATTGCTCGATGGAGTTACATCGAGGAGTTGCATCGAGCAGAACATCCAAGGTTCTGCTCGATATGGATGCTATCAACCAATTCGATGCAAGACGGTGTCCGGTACGACAACCACAAAGGAGAACAGCAACCAAGTACGAGACGTTCAACATCGAGGTGTAGCATCGAGCAAAACACCAACATGTTTGCTCGATGCAAAATGGCCGAGCCAGAAACAAGAATCCAGACGGTGCCATGCATTGCCCACGGGAAGGATCATGCAAGCCGAAGTGTCTCCCTACACCGAGCAACAACATCAAGCAGAACATATACTAAGACTGCTCTATGCAAGGTGCCTTGAAGGATAAGCTAACCAGAACACGGAACCCCCGAGACAGCAGAGCATCATCGCCGAGCCATAGGACCCGACATCCCCGATATGGTACATATCGATGTACCACATCGAGTGTTTTGCTCGATATGTTCGTGTAAGAATTTTTTGAAATTTTTACATGGGTTAATCGAGTAAAACCTCTTTGTGGGCCTTTCTGACTGGTAAAAGAATATTTTCTTTCCCCCTCACATGCATTTTTAAATTTTAAATTTGATTTTCTTGCATTATCTTTAGATTTTTCTAGATATCCCTTATCCTCTTGCATTAAAACTAGCAATCTTCATCTCTCTCTCCACACACACACCCATATCGAGCAAAACATCCTTTTTTTCAAGCATCCTTTCTTTCTCTCTTGCATTCTCTAGAACTTCATCTTTTTGGTCAAAGAACTAAAGTAAATTTTTTGTTAAAACCCCTTGTTTCTTGAGTTTAATGTTTGGAAATTGAAGTAGGATGCATTAGAATGATTTATTATGGTTGTTTGCACAATTTTTTTATGGTTTTGATTTGCATGTCACCATTGTTGCTCTTCTTTGAAGATTTATGATTGAAATGTTTGAAAAACGCTGTTTTTGTGCTTAGTTTGACTTTATGTTTAGATTCTGGCCAAATATAGGCATGCTATTGTTTTTCCAGCATATTGACCATTGCAATGTTTTTTATTAGACTAGTGATGGTGAATCTGATGCATTTTCATAGTTTTATGGAGAGAGAATGATGTTTTTGGCTTCATATGCTTGAAATTGTTGCAATCGCTGCTTGCTACTGTGGGAATTTTAGTTTTACCTGTATTTATCCTTTTGAGCTGAAACGTTTTGCTAAATTCGACTCTGTTTGTTGGTGATCAGTGTGAATTTTCGCAGAATTTTGCATTGCTTGCTTGAATTTTAAAAATTAATTTCCTACACAGTGCTCTCAAAGGATACTATACTAATTCTTGCTTCAAGCATTGCATTTTCAGGTACTATGTCGAACACCAGAGGAGATGAGGAGATTTCTGACTCAAATGCTGCTGCAAGAAACAGAGTTGAAGGAAAAAGGCCAGTTGTTGAAGAAGAACCAGTCCAAGATGCATCACCAAAGCTAAAGGACTACTTGAGAGCGATGAGGAGAGTGGACTTCACTCCTATAAGATATGCTGATCCTGGTCTGTTGGGAGAGCTAGGAATCAAGCCTGAAGTGGATGAGATGTTGGCTATCCAACATACAAGCAACTTTCTTGTGAGTTCCTTGCAAGCTTCAAGGTCTACTTCTACAAGTTTGATGAAGAGTATGATGAAGGAGAGGAAGACTTTGGCAATGGATTCATCAAGTTCAGAGCCAACAGAGCATGGTACACCATGGGGTTCACTCAGCTTGAAGAAATCTTTGGATTTGATCAAGGCTCAAAAGCACAAAACATGCGCTTCAAGCATGATAAGCTAAGGCATGTATGGGAGGAGATAACGAATGATGCTTATAGAGCTGGTCATCTGAAGAGTGCTAGCATCCACCATCCAGATATCAGATATGTTCATAGAGTCCTCACGCTCTTCTACAGAAAAGAGCAAAGTATGGTCAAAGAAGAAGAGATGGGGTTGCTTGTGAATGGCTTGAAGAACATAATGGTTGAAACAAGGCATGGGAAGATCCAAGGAGAGCGCTTAGGAGTTGGTCTTGTGACAATCCCGATGAAGCAATTTCTATCATGCCAACTGTGGGCTTTCAACACTAGAGACAAGAAGCCAAAGATAGCCATTGGAGGCGTGATCACTTCTATCTTACTTGGTGCTGGAGTTGAGCTTGGCACACCAGATGTTACAATGATCTTCCTAGATGTTCCTTATCCCAGTAAGATCGGATACCTTTCTGGAGCTGTTGAGACAGGATTTGGCTATCAGTTTGAGCTGGAAAACAGGAAGAAGAAGATCATCTTTCCCAAATAGCGCTTAACCAACTTCACCTCCTATGAGAACATCCGATTCATGCCAACACAAGATGAGCTTTATGACCCAAGGACTGACCCACCTTTGATGAGGCCAAGCAAAGTGAAGAATATAAACACCATCAGAGACTCAGATGTGGAAGAAGACATTGAAGAGCAGCATCAAGGTCAAGAGGTTCAGCATCAAGGGATGGAGGAAGATGAGTATGAAGACTATGATAGCTGCCCTTATGCATTTGACCCCTATGATGTGATCTGCACTTCTGAGGCTTCAAAGGCTGCACATGAGCACATTAGGCTTCTTCAGAGGTGGAACCGCTTCCAGGATAAAGCCATCAGAGGGTTGCTGAAGACGGTCAAAGAAAGCAAGAAATCGGTTGACTCATTGAGGAAGCTCAAGAAGAAGTTGGGAGGATCTTCATCAGCCAAGAGATCTGATAAAGTGATCCAAACAAAGCCAAAAGGAGGAGGATCTGATGCTGAAGACATGTCTGAGGACACACTAGAGAGGACAGTCTAAGAGAGACACTCATTCCACATCAGTGAGCGGCCAAGGACACAAGCTTTTCAACCGGCCAGGAATTTATCTCATGTAGCTGCTACAAAGCGAAAAGGAAAGAAGAGAAGGACTGGACAGAAAAATCCATCAGAGGAGTAAGCTTCACCTTCCCATGCCATTGAGCGTTCAGACTCTCACCACTCCTCCACCCGAAGTAAGATACACCACACTAACCATTGTAAATACCACTCAATTGTCTTTATTTATTGCGATTGTTTGCTTGATGTTTGTGAACACTCTCCTTAGCATTTCTATTACACAAGAACTGTGTAATTTAAGTGTGGGGGAGGGTGTATGATGGACTGATGCTTGCATTTGCATTTGCATAGTAGAATAGGAACCATGCATCATGATTTCATAGTATCTAAGGCATAGAAAAAACTAAAACAAAAATTGAAATTTTTTTAAAAAATTGCTTCACTAAAAGAATTTGATTTTCATGCATTCTTATAGGATTTAGACTTCATGCATTCATATAGGACTAGCTTACTTGTTTAAATTGGGAACTATGATAGTACATCTTTGTTAATGCTAGTAATTTATGAAAATGAAGCCCTTGTTTTTAATCTTTTGGTGCATTTGATGTTGAACTAGAAATAAAGCTGAACCACTTTTGGAATTTGCATTTGTGTGAGCTTTGTTTGAGACTGAAGCATGCTTTGAAATGATTTCAACCTTTGTTTAAGTGGAACCTAATTTGAATTCGCAATTATCATGCCTTATGCTTTTGTGATTGATGTCATGGATAGTTTAAAATATTTGGATCTTCTTATTCTCTTTTACCACTCTCTAAAAGATCCTTTTTAGATTTCCGCACCCTTAACTAAACCTTCTTTCAAGCCAAGACATTAATAGTGTGTGATTTGTGAGGCCTCTTCCTTCATTGTTGTTGCTTAGCAAAAAGTGTTGGGTTGGAACTACAAGGGAAGTACTTCCATTGTAGAATTAGCTCACTCTTGAGTTAGATATGTTAGGATGTTTGGGGAATGGTCTGGAGTTATCTTGGGTTTAGTTTTTAAGAGAGGCAAAGAAGAAAAGAAGTCAAGGCACAAAAGAAAAAAGAGTGTGACACAAGTAAAAGAGTGGAAATGGCGATTCTAAACTCAAAGAAAGAAGGCTCATGTTCAAAGAAAAAAAGAAGATGAAAGGAGTGCAAAACAAGAAAGTCAAAAAGCCAAAGGCGAATCAAGCACCAGCATTACCAAATAAAGGAGTCAAACTAAAAAGAAGCAAATCACCACCACTTGAAGTTCAAAAGAAGAAGTGTCCTCCAAAGCGCTTGAAGAAGAAAAGTTTTTGGGTTTTAAATAGGGTTTAAATTCTTAAAAAGGGTAGCATGGGAGGGTTTTACATTGCTTAGCAAGAGTTAGGAACACATCTTATAGATCTTGGGTAGATGAGAGTCTTTCTTTGTATGTGTAAGTTGTTCTTTGACCCTTAGCATTTTGCCAAAGCACAACCATGCTTTTCCTTGAGAGAACTCCTTTTTAAACACAAAAACCAGTTTGTGAAGTGGGATCATTTTCATTCCACTAAGCCTTATCCCTTAGCCAAATGAAACTTTCGCATTTGCATAAGCATGATTCACGGTTTGAGCATAATTCAATGTTAAAAAGGTTGTTTGATTTGATGAGCATGTGTAGGTTGATAGCTTTGTGATCACTCTTGTTTTGTGATGAAAGTGGCTAAGTATTTAAAGTATTTTTCCATCAAGTTCACTCTAGAATTAGGAACATGAACTTCATTTTGATTTATTGTTAGCATTTTCAAAGATACGAGTTCCCATTTAAAACCTCATCACCATGTTAAGTGTTTGTTTGCTTGAGGGCAAGCAAAAGCTAAGTGTGGGGTGTTGATAACTTGCTATTTTAGATCATTTTAGGCTGCATTTCATGCATCTTTTCCTCTGTTTTTGCATTATAGTTTTGTATTTTAGTATAATTTGCACTTATAATCAACATAGCATACATTTAGCTTAGGATTGCATACATTTGCATACATGCGCATGTTTGTGGTGGTTTTCAGGTGTTTTTGGAGTTTCTTGGAGCTGGGGAGGAGATGGAAGCAGCTCATGATCAAAGAAGATGTCAGAAATGGAGTTCTTGCAAATTTTGGTCCATATCGAGCAAGCATATCGAGCAGAACACCCGTGGAGTGTGCTCGATGCAAGCAGCAGAACAAGAGGAAATGGATCAGCACGAGGATTCCAAGCCGTTGGTCTGCATCGAGGACCAACATCGAGGACCAACATCGAGGAAGGACGTCGATACGCACTGCACGGACCATATCGAGGTCGTATATCGAGCAGAACATCGACCGTACGACATCGATGCAACTAATCTGCGTTGACCACTTGACTTTTGTTAACCTTATCCTATCTTTTTAGGTTTTTTATGCTTCTTTTTGGCTCCCTAATATAATAGGGAAGCCACAAAGCTTGACTGCATCAACAAGAGGAATCTCAAGCATCCGCTTGTCTATCATAACTTTGCATCTAGCTTCTTCTATCTCCTGTTTAGACTTCCTAGGATACTTGGGAAAGGGTGCTTTGGGTTTATAAGCTTGTTCCTTGCTGTTATATGCAGTTACAGGCGAAGCAGCTTCGTTCTGGGGTTGGTGACGATCGTCACCAGAGTGGTGATGCTCGTCACTAATATGGGAGTTCTTCATATCGGGGC
This sequence comes from Thlaspi arvense, assembly GCA_911865555.2. Classification (NCBI taxonomy): domain Eukaryota; kingdom Viridiplantae; phylum Streptophyta; class Magnoliopsida; order Brassicales; family Brassicaceae; genus Thlaspi; species Thlaspi arvense. The sequence continues at coordinate 54,848,592 of OU466858.1, read as the reverse complement.
CTTGCAAATTGGGTGACGAGCGACATCCACCTTGGTGACGCTCATCACTAGACTTTGAGACTGCAAAATTTTCATCTTCAAACTCCATCTGCTGCACGATTTGCTCTGCACTCAGCCTCTTTTTCTGTACTATTTCGAGCTCATTTTCACTCATGACTGTGATGGAATTAAACTGGTGCATAGGATTGATATCAATCCTTCCAGGAAGGAATCCCTCTTGCCTTTGATTAGCTCATGCAGTTTGAGCAACCTGAACATCCAGCTTCTTCATGCGAGAGTTCAAACTCTCAATTTTTCCTTTCAGGTCTTGATACAGCGAATCCATCTTGCCATTGAAGTCCACTGTCATCTTCTGCTGTCCTTAAAGTATCTGCTCCAGCATAGCTTCCATCTTATTGTCTTGTGGAGGTGCAGCTTGATAGGAAGAAGAAACATAGTTCTTGTTGAAGTTGCTGCTGTTCTGGTAAGGTTTCTGGAACTCTATCTTCAGGAACTAAGGTTTGGGTGTGTAACCAAGCGAGCTCTGATTTCCTGTGAGGATACTCTTCTGATTATTGTTGTTGTAGCCTCTGTTCCACTTTGATTCCCATACCTTTGACCCTAAAATCCTCCAGCATTGATGAAATTCACATCTTCTGGCTCAATCTCCTCTGGATTTTCGAAAGTCTCTACCTCTGCAGAAAAGTGGACTGACTTCTTTCCCACCAAAAGGCTGTGCATACTGTCCAGCTTAGCCTTGACTTCCGCAATCTGATTCCCATCATTCAAACCAGCTTGTTTCATCCTCTGAAAATCTGCATTCTTGGTGTTGTTGCTGCAGGCCAAGTTTTCAATCAGAGTTATTGCAGCTTCTGGAATGTGGTTGTTAAAGTTCCCATTGCTAGCAGCATCCAGCGCCATCTGATACTACCAATCAATACCTCTGAAGAAAATCCCAAGCAGCTGCACCTGACTGAAACTTTGATGAGGGCAGTCCTTTTGATAAGACTTGAATCTCAGCCAAGAAGCTTTAAAAGCTTCAGTAGGACCTTGGGAGAATGATGCAATTTTCGTCCTCAGGTTCTCTGATCTAGCATCATCATAGAAATTGTTCAGAAAAGCATTCTTGGTGCTCTCCCAAGTGGCCAGCGAACCAGGCTCCAATTGCTTCAACCAATATGTAGCATCTCCTCTAAGTGAGTAAGAGAAAAGCTTGCAGAACAGAAAGTCATAGCTAACTCCATTAGCTTTAACACTTGAAGCCAAATCCTCAAACCTCTCAATATGATCCATAGGATGCTCATGAGGTAAGCCATGGAAAGGATGCTGTCCCTCCAGCTGATAATAAGCAGGCTTGAGCTCAAAATTATTCTTCTGGAAAGCAGGAGTGCGGATTGCAGCTCTGTTGGCATAGAACTGATCAGGTCTGTTGTAACCCCCTAGAGTCCTCTGAACAAAACGCCCAACAGCGTTATTAGCAGCAGCAGGAGCTCCAGCGTCTTGTGCCATTGGTTGAACCGCCTGTTCAACTATGACATTCCCATCTAGATCCAGTCTCTGCCCTTCTTCATTCCTCCTGTTTCCCTCTCTGTCAACCAAGTGACCATCTGAATCTTCAACCAATGATCAGTGGAGCAACCATTGTGAACTGTTTCTTAGTTTTCCTGATGGTCCTCTCCAACTTAGTGAGTTCGTCGATGTTCAAAGTCACAAGCTCCTTCTCTTTGTTGTTTCTGGTACTGTGATTAGGCATACACCTGAAACCAGCACAAAGAAAAGTTGCAGAAAGTTAGTAAACAATTAAAACTTAGATAAAATCCTAATACTAAAAATCGATAGACAGCTATTACTCCCCGGAAACGGCGCCAAAAACTTGACAGGGCTCAGATTTTACCCAAATAAAACCTACTGCAAGTGCACAACAAAACAGTTGTAGTATAAGGGGTTATCGAATCCCAAGGGAGTAAGTAAACTACACTAAAGAGTTCAGGTTCAGATTAAGCTAAGCAATAAGTAGTGAATGTAATGCGAGATATGCCAGATAACAAAATAAAAGAAAGCAGGCGAAATTTGTTTAATCTAAAACTCAGAAAACTAAAAGCACTAAGTAAGGACAATTCATAGGTTGAATCCGAGAATGTAGAATGCATGAAATCAAGAATGAATAAGAACCGTCTTGAACATGAATCACAAATATATAAATAATTAATCCTCATTGCAGAAGTTAACTATTTCTAAACCACAGAGTTTCAAATCTCTTTGCAAACCCTAACAACTTAAACATGCAATAATGATCAGGTTCAATTGTTCACAAAACTCATAAACCAAATCTCTTTGCACTAAGGCGTTTTGCTCATCTAATGCTAGATCAGGTTATCAATAATGCCCTCACATCTATTAAACAACCTAGGGTCTCGAATTTCCAGATGATTTGTCTAAGAAAATCGGTTTTAAAGCAAGCACAAATGAAGAACCAACATATGTTCCTAACAGGTAGCGATTTCTACAAACCCATCATCAACCTTTGAAAATCCCTAAATTAACTAGCAGATTACTCAGACATGATCATAGAATCACAAAGCATAGCTGAATAAAATTGTATTAAGAGAAAAAAATAAAAGATAAGGGGATTCGAAATGTTCTCCAAAAAGAGTACATGATATGTCTCTCCAAAAGCTCTGAAGAAACACTCTCTCTAAAGCTCTCTGAATTCTAAAGTCTGAGATCCATGAATAATAATGGCTGAAACCCTAATTTATACAAGCTAAAACATGAGCGGGAGCCTTTTTGCAAATATTAGAACTTCTGGGCCAAAACTGTGATTAATCCTCTATCTCTTAAAAACAAGCCGCGATCCCTTTCCTCTACGGGTGACGAGCGTCACCCAGTGCTGTATTCGCCTTCTGAGTTGTATACTTCAGAGCTGTAACTTGCAATGCTCCAAAAAGCTCCATAATCTCCAGTTGTGCTCCAGACATGTTATAACCTGCAAAGACTCTACTAGGACTCTAAAAAGACCAAAAAGACTCAATAAAAAGGACTTATACCATGGTTAAAAACCATAAAAACCATGATATTTCATCAACACAACATTCTACAAGTGGAAAGAGCATTAAGAGCAACAAGGGAAAGAGAGAGACTGCAAAGGTTTCATTAGCTCAGCATGGAGCATGGTATAAATGATCAGCGATTTCAAGGACCACCAGGAGCACAAGGTGTTCAAGGAGTTGCTGGTGTTCAAGGACAGCAAGGAGTCCTAGGTGAACAGGGTCAGAGAGGACCAGCACATGGTGCACGCCTAATCAGACCCATTGGAGCAGGAGATGCGCCCAATGCTTATAACAACAGAACAGGAATCATCCCTCCAGCTGTCCAGAACAAAAACTTTGAGATCAAGTCTAGTCTGATCTCCATGGTCCAAGGAAGCAAGTTCCATGGCTTACCTTTAGAAGACCCTTTGGACCACTTGGACAACTTTGATAGGCTCTACTCTCTCAGCAATATCAATGGAGTCAGTGAAGATGGTTTCAAGTTGAGGCTGTTCCCATTCTCTCTTGGCGACAAAGCTCATCAATGGGAGAAGAATTTACCTCAGGGCAGCATCACAAGTTGGGATGAGTGCAAGAGAGCATTCCTGGCCAAGTTCTTCTCTACTTCAAGGAAAACTAGAATCAGGAATGAAATCTCTGGTTTTACTCAAAAGAATAGTGAGAGTTTTGGTGAAGCATGAGAGAGATTCAAAGGGTACATACTTCAGTGCCTGCACCATGGATTCTCACAAGCTTCCCTCCTCTCCACCCTATACAGATGCGCTCTCCCTAAGATCAGGATGCTACTTGATACTGCCTCCAATGGAAACTTCCTATCTAAGGATGTAGATGAAGGCCTAGAGCTTGTGGAGAAATTAGCTCAAAGTTATGGCAATTATAGTGAAGACTATGATAGAACTCCAAGAGGAGAGGATGACAATACTAAGAAGGAGCTGGAGTCTACAAGAAGAGAGTTGAAAGAGCTGAACACTAGGCTAGACAAGCTGCTCCAAGTGCAACACAAAGAGATCATTTATGTTGGGGAAATGGTGGAGCTGCCTAGTGAAGAGGAGTTACAAGTAGAAGAGATGAAATACTTGGGGAATCAAGGTCGTTACAATGGTTATGGGAACTACAGACCTAACCCAAACCTGTCCTAGAGGAGCAACAATGTCGCCAACCCCCAAGACCAAGTTTACCTTCAACAACAACCTTAAGGGAATCAGCCAAGGCCTTTTCCGCCATTCAACCAAGGATATGCACCAAGGAACAACTTCCAAAGCAACTTCCAGCAAAAGCAGTTTGCTCCTCCTGGATTCTCTCAAGGTCAAGCAAGCTCATCCAACACCAATGATGTTGAAGTGAAAGGACTGCTGCTACAACTCCTTCAAGGCCAACAAGCTACCAATGTGGAGATCACACAGAAGTTTGTTGAGATTTACAACATAATGGATACTCTTCATATGGAGTTGTCAAACAAGTTTGATGGGTTGACTTCAAGAATGAAGACACTAGAGAACAACAAGGGCATAACTGGTCCCAAACCTCAAGGAAACCTTCCTGGAAAACCAGAAGCTAATCCTAAGGAGTTTTGCAACGCCATAGTCACTGAAGAAGATACTTTCTCATATGAAGAGGAAGCTGTCATTGAAGAGTTCATTTCTTTGCTCAATGAGGACATTGAACTTTAGAGTGGGGGAGAGGAGTTTTTGGCAGCTGACGCCAACAAAGAGGATACAAAGGAAGAGTCTCTTGAAGCAGCAGCCACTAAGGAAGAAGAGAAGAATAGGCTACTTGAGGAGGGTCAAACTGAGAAACAAACTGGGATCTATGATCATTCTCCTTACAAGCCAGCTCCCCCCCCCCCCCCCCCCCCCCCCCCCCCCCCCCCCCCCCCCCCCCCCCCCCCCCCCCCCCCTCTTTTCTGGGAGATTTAAGAAACAACTTATGGATAAGTACACCACTCTCTATGCCAACCAGATGAAGCTTAGAGGTCTTGATGTTGGGACAGAGCTGAAGGAAGCCATTGCCAAGACTGATGTATTAAACATCAAGAAGCTTGGAGATCCTGGATGCTTTACTCTCCCTTGTGAACTCAAAGGACAAACTTTCAAGAGCTGTCTTTGTGACCTTGGGGCAAGTATCAACCTTCTCCCATCCTCTACTGCTAAGGTGCTTGGCTACACTCAACTTCAGGAGAGTAATGTATCTCTAACCATAGCTGATGGCACAGTAAAGGCACCACTTGGAGCTCTCAAAGATGTGCCAATGATGATTAAAGGAGAGATCATCCCAACAGATTTCCTGGTCCTAGATGTTGAAGGGAATATAAAAAATGCCATCATTCTAGGGAGACCATTCTTAGCTTCAGATGGCGTAGTATTTGATGCAAAGGAATGCACAATAGTGCTAAGATTGACCAAGGAGAAAATGCTGAAGTTTGACTTTAAGGGGAACAAGCTGGAAGATGAACAAGCCTTCTCAATGGAGGTTAAGAAGTTGAAGAAAGTTAGGGAGCATTGGCCAGAGTTTGATGGCTATGTGGGTCCAAGTTTTGATGGTTGCTGTCCGTCCAAGTTGTTCGCTGATACCACTGAAGAGGAGGTCCTCGAAGTGGGTGTTTCTGATTGTGTGAATGAAATTTTTCTAGGTAAAAAGAAGATGGGGTTGCCTTGAAGCCCTTTTTCTCTAAGTATGGTGAGATCCACTACAAGCTAAAGGAGGGAGGCAAGCCAAAGCCCTTTGCTGTGTTGAAGATTGATGGGGTCACCAAAAAGTTCAATGGAAGCAATGCAACACAAAGGAGTTCCAAAAATCCTGCTTCACATCTTAACTAAGGAGCTGAGGATAGTCAAGCTAAGTGACTCTAAACAAGCGCACTTGGGAGGCACTCCCATGGTATCCTTGTATATAGCTTTGCATTTTTATGTTTTTAATGTTTATGTGGGTGTTTTTCAGTATCCCTAGTAATCAGATTCAAGCTGAGGATGAAGGAACCAAGCTTGGGAGAAGGAAGGATTCGAAGAAGGGTCAATATCGACCAGCATATCGGCCATGCACATCGACACTGCTCATATCGAGCAAGTGTATCGAGCATATCTTTCTCGATACAAGTACATTAGACTTGTATCGACGTGCATATCGGGATGATCCTGATCGATACGCCTGTGAGGATTTTTGTATCGATCAGAGTACTAGTATAGGGCAAACCGATACGCCTTCAATGGCAATGTATCGGGTAACAAACAGATCGATATGCCAAAACTGGTACCAATATCGATCACATGTATCGATGTACCAGGTCGATACGATAACAAGGAGTGCATATCGAGCACAGTATCGACGTAACACACTGATATGCCTTAACTGAGAGGATGAAAGGCGATTAATCGCCCTTTTTAAGGTATATCGGGGTGAATATCGACGTCTCATGTCGATACACATTAGAGGACGAATGAAAACATGCTGTTCAGCATATGTCAAGGTGTATCGATGTGAATATCGACATGCTAGTCAGATGTGGAATTTTAACAGATCATATCGAGCTACATATCGAGCTACTAGCTCGATATTGGACAGCCAAGTATGATCATCGGACTACATATTGACACGAAAGACGTCAATACAGAAGGTGTCAAGCAATATCAACGTGCATACAGGTCAATATCACGACCCAGACATCCGATATCGGCATGCATATCGACCGGACCAAGTCGATATGATCAATATCGGCATGCACCCGAGGTAAGTACTCTTCATTTCAAAAATTTTCCCTCCTTGGTCAAACTATATCAAGGAGTTCAAATTTGAATCCTTCCCCTTCCCATGCACCAGTGGGACCTCTCATAGGCACACTTTAACCCCTTGCTCTCTACAAAAAGATTTCCCAAACCCTCTATTTAAACACACCCACCCTTCTCTCTCTCTCACTTTCATTTTCTTGTTTACAACCACAAAAATTACAATCACAATGTTTTACTTCCCCTTCCATACCTGATATTCGTGTGCTTGATATTTTATTAACCCTGTTTGTCAAATAATATATAAGATTGTTAGGTGTGTTGTTTTTCATTTAATGTGGTATTGATTTTATGTGTTTGTGTTAAAATTAGAATCCATGTTTTGGAACATGCAAAAGCTGCAATAATTTTTAATGTCACTTTCGTACCTCTAGCATAACATGCTAATTTAAAATATGGAAATTTGTTACCTCAAATTATTCGAGTTTTGTCAAAACGTTTATGATGGTTGTACTACCGTGATCATGTGATGATTCAGATTTATTTAACATAGTGTTTCGGTACGGTCCGAATGATTTGCGAGAAATCAGAACCCGTTCTGTCCATACAATAACTTTTTAAAAGTCTGAGGAACGCCGTTCAGTTCCGTTTAAAATCCTTGAAAATGTACCTAAACACCTGCAAAATATAACAGCCAAAGGGATACTACTAAGACATTAAAAAGAATTTATTTTCTTCCACGATAAGTGATCAATGTTCTACTTCTCCTTCCATACCTGACATTCATGTGCTTGATATTTATTAAACATGCTTATCATATAATATATAAAAAGTTAGATGTGATGTTTTTAATTTAATGTGATTTTGATTTTATGTGTTTGTGTTGAAATTAGAATCCGTGTTCTAAAACATGCAAAAACTGCAATAAGTTTTTATTGTCACTTATGTACCTCTACAATAACATGCTATTTTAAAATATAGATATTTTTTGCATCTAATTATTAGAGTTTTGTCAAAAAACTTCTGATGGTTGTACTGCTGTGATCATGTTATGATTTGGATTTACTTAACACATTGTTTTGGTACAGTCCGAATGATTTGCGAGAAATCAGAACCCGTTCGGTCCGGAGCAGAACCTTTTGAAAGTTTGCCGAACGTCGTTTGGTTACGTTTTAAAATCCTGAAAATAAACATAAACAATTGAAAAATATAACAACCTAATGAATCATACTAAGACATTAAAAAAAAATCACAATGTTCTACTTCCCCTTCCATACCTGATAATCGTGTGCTTGATATCCACTAACCCTGTTTGTCAAATAATATATAAGATAGTTAGATGTGATATTTTTCATTTAATGTGATATTTTTATGTGTTTGTGTTGATATTATAATCCGTGTTTTGGAACATGCGAAAGTGACAATAATTTTTTATTATCACTTTTGTACCTCTAGCATAATATGCTAATTTTAAATATGGATATTTTTTATCACTAATTATTAGAGCTTTGTCAAAAAATTTCTGATTGTTGTAGTGCCGTGATCATGTAATGATTCAGATTTACTTAACACATTGTTTTGGTACGGTCTGAATGATGTGCGAGAAATCAGAAACAGTTCGGTCTGGAGCAGAACTTTTTGAAAATCTGCTGAACGTCGTTTGGTTCTGTGTAAAAATCCTGAAAATAAACGTAAACAATTGCAAAAATAACAACCTAAGGTATCATACTAAGACATTAAAAAGAAATCACAATGTTCTACTTCCCCTTCCATACCTGATATTCGTGTGCTTGATATTTTATTAACCATGTTTGTCAAATAATATATAAGAGTGTTAGATGTGTTGTTTATCATTTTATGTGGATTTGATTTTATGTGTTTGTGTTAAAATTAGAATCCGTGTTTTGGAACATGAAAAAGCTGCAATAATTTTTAATGTCACTTTTGTACCTCTAGCATAATATGCTAATTTAAAATATGGAAATTTGTTACCTCAAATTATTCGAGTTTTGTCAAAACGTTTTCGATGGTTGTACTGACGTGATCATGTGATGATTCAGATTTATTTAACATAGTGTTTCGGTACGGTCCGAACGATTTGCAAGAAATCAGAACCCGTTCTGTCTGTAGCATAACCTTTTAAAAGTCTGAGGAACGCCGTTCGGTTCCGTTTAAAATCCATGAAAATGTACCTAAACACCTGCAAAATATAACACCCAAAGGGATACTACTATGACATTAAAAAGAATTCATTTTCTTCCACGATAAGTGATCAATGTTCTAATTCTCCTTCCATACCTGACATTCATGTGTTTGATATTCATTAAACATGCTTATCATATAATATATAAAAATTTAGATGTGATGTTTTTAATTTAATGTGATTTTGATTTTATGTGTTTGTTTTGAAATTAGAATCTGTGTATTAAAACATGTAAAAGCTGCAATAAGTTTTTATTGTCGCTTATGTATATCTAGCATAATATGCTATTTTATAATATGGATATTTTTTACATCTAATTATTAGAGTTTCGTCAAAAACTTTATGATGGTTGTACTGCAGTGATCATGTTATGTTTCAGATTTACTTAACACATTGTTTTGGTACGGTCCGAACGATTTGCGAGAAATCAGAACCCGTTCGGTCCGGAGCAGAACCTTTTGAAAATTTGCCGAATATCGTTTGGTTACGTTTAAAAATCCTGAAAATAAACATAAACAGTTGAAAAATATAAAAACCTAAGGGATCATACTAAGACATTAAAAAAAAATCACAATGTTCTACTTCCCCTTTCATACCTGGTATTCGTGTGCTTGATATCCACTAACCCTGTTTGTCAAATAGAATATAAGATAGTTAGATGTGATGTTTTTCATTTAATGTGATTTTTGTGTGTGTTTGTGTTGATATTATAATCCGGGTTTTGGAACATGCAAAACTGCCAATAATTTTTTATTATCACTTACGTGCCTCTAGCATAATATGCTAATTTAAAATATGGATATTTTTTACCTCTAATTATTAGAGTTTTGTCAAAACAATTCTGATGGTTGTACTGCCGTGATCATGTAATGATTCAGATTTACTTAACACATTGCTTTGGTACGGTCCAAACAATTTGCGAGAAATCAGAACCTGTTTGGTCCGGAGCAGAACCTTTTAAAAATCTGCCGAACGTCATTTGGTTCGGTTTAAAATCCTGAAAATAAACATAAACAGTTGCAAACATAACAACCTAAGAGATCATACTAAGACATTAAAAAAAAATCATAATGTTTTACTTCCCCTTCCATACCTGATATTCGTGTGCTTGATATTTTATTAACCCTGTTTGTCAAATAATATATAAGATTGTTAGATGTGTTGTTTTTCATTTAATGTGGTTTTTATTTTATGTGTTTGTGTTAAAAATAGAATCCGTGTTTTGGAACATGCAAAAGCTGCAATATTTTTTAATGTCACTTTCGTACCTCTAGCATAACATGCTAATTAAAAATATGAAAATTTGTTACTTCAAATTATTCGAGTTTCGTCAAAACGTTTTTGATGTTTGTACTGCCGTGATCATGTGATGATTCAGATTTATTTAACATAGTGTTTCGGTACGGTCCGAACGATTTGCGAGAAATCAGAACCCGTTCTGTCCGTAGCATAACCTTTTAAAAGTCTGAGGAACGCCGTTCGGTTCCGTTTAAAATCAATGAAAATGTACCTAAACACCTGCAAAATATAACAGCCAAATGGATACTACTAAGACATTAAAAAGAATTCATTTTCTTCCACGATAAGTGATCAATGTTCTACTTCTCCTTCCATACCTGACATTCATGTGCTTGATATTTATTAAACATGCTTATCATATAATTTATAAAAAGTTAGATGTGATGTTTTTAATTTAATGTGATTTTGATTTTATGTGTTTGTGTTGAAATCAGAATCCGTGTTTTAAAACATGCAAAAGCTGCAATAAGTTTTTATTGTCACTTATGTACCTCTAGCATAATATGTTATTTTAAAATATGGATATTTTTTACATCTAATTATTAGAGTTTCGTCAAAAACTTTATGATGGTTGTACTGCAGTGATCATGTTATGTTTCGGATTTACTTAACACATTGTTTTGGTACGGTCCGAACGATTTGCGAGAAATAAGAACCCGTTCGGTCTGGAGCAGAACGTTTTGAAAATTTGCCGAATGTTGTTTGGTTACGTTTAAAAATCCTGAAAATAAACATAAACAGTTGAAAAATATAAAAACGTAAGGGATCATACTAAGATATTAAAAAAAAATTACAATGTTCTACTTCCCCTTTCATATATGGTATTCGTGTGCTTGATATCCACTAACCCTGTTTGTCAAATAGAATATAAGATAGTTAGATGTGATGTTTTTCATTTATTGTGATTTTTGTGTGTGTTTGTGTTGATAATATAATCCGGGTTTTGGAACATGCAAAACTGACAATAATTTTTTATTATCACTTTTGTACCTCTAGCATAATATGCTAATTTAAAATATGGATATCTTTTACCTCTAATTATTAGAGTTTTGTCAAAACAATTCTGATGGTTGTACTGCCGTGATCATGTAATGATTCGGATTTACTTAACACATTGCTTTGGTACGGTCCATACGATTTGCGAGAAATCAGAACCCGTTTGGTCCGAAGCAGAACCTTTTAAAAATCTGCCGAACGTCATTTGGTTCCGTTTAAAATCCTGAAAATAAACGTAAACAGTTGCAAACATAACAACCTAAAGGATCATACTAAGACATTAAAAAGAAATCACAATATTTTACTTCCCCTTCCATACATGATATTCATGTGCTTGATATTTTATTAACACTGTTTGTCAAATAATATATAGGATTGTTAGATGTGTTGTTTTTCATTTAATGTGGTTTTTATTTTATGTGTTTGTGTTAAAAATAGAATCCGTGTTTTGGAACATGCAAAAGCTGCAATATTTTTTAATGTCACTTTCGTACATCTAGCATAACATGCTAATTAAAAATATGGAAATTTGTTACCACAAATTATTCGAGTTTTGTCAAAACTTTTTTGATGGTTGTACTGCCGTGATCATGTGATGATTCGGATTTATTTAACATAGTGTTTCGGTACGGTCCGAACGATTTGCGAGAAATCAGAACCCGTTCTGTCCATAGCATAACCTTTTAAAAGTCTGAGGAACGCCGTTCGGTTCCGTTAAATATCAATGAAAATGTACCTAAACACCTGCAAAATATAACAGCCAAAGGGATACTACTAAGACATTAAAAAGAATTCATTTTCTTCCACGATAAGATATAAAAGGGAAGCCACAAATCATTATCCTTATCAAGTCTTAGTTTTCCACGTTTAGCTTTCTACCAAAAACCTTTCCTAAACCTTACAAGGCGATTGCCTTAAGGATCTTAATCTTTAATAAAGTTTACGTTTTTATGGTTTAATCTTGTCTTCTAATCTCTGTTCTTGCATCTTGGTAGCTTAGATTTATCATCTTTTGCATTTTAAACTCATCTAGTTATGTTTAACTCCAAATCAATGGGATTAAACATGAATAGTGAGTAGTCTTCCTTAGATTTAGGGTTCTAAGTAAGGAAAGTGGTGATTAAGATGTGATTAAGGGGTGATTAGGCTTGTTTAATGGTTCTCTGTTATCTCCTTCTCTTGCAAAGTGATTAATGTTGATAAAGCGTGCTCCTTTTGATTGAATATGGTTTGATAGATGCATATGGTTCCCTTGATGTCTTGATATCTCTTCTCTAAGTACAGTTCGCTTATTTGGCTTGATAGTCTAGCTTGATCTATGTTTCCTTTGTTCAGTGACACCAAAGTGATAGTTCACCTTGCTAGATGATTCGCTTAGGGCTTGATAATGCGGATTTTGAGATTCTTGACTTGATGGTTAGATAATATGCATTGAAAGATCTTGCTTTTGCTTCATTCTTCTTCATTGCTTAGCTTTGTTAGAGTGTTGCAAGTTTGTGCTTAAATCCATAATCTTGATTAGTGTATACCGGCTTAGGTCCTTATTGGTTCACAAGATTGATAAGTTGATCTGAATTCTTGCTTGGGTGAGAGAGTAGTTGCTTGATTGGTACATCTCTTAGGCTACAATGGTTCTGATCTTTATGCTCATTGTTGAAGGATACGCCATCATAAGTGGGTCTGGCACTTCAATCTTGTTGAATATGATTTGCTTATTAACGCCAAGTGATTCCCTTTAGATACCTTGTCTAGGAGCATAACACTGAGAATTGCTCGCTTGTGAATGCTTGTTGAGTGTTATAGTAGAAATCCCCTTGTCACTCTTGAAAACCACAATCCCATAATTGCTTAGAACCTTGGGTCTTACTTTTAATTAATTGTCTTCAAAGTCATCTTGCTTAGTTCTTGCTTTAGTAGTCATTTCTTGCTTAAATTCCTGTTTAGTCATTGCTTTAAGTTCATTGTTTAGTTTTGTTCACTTGCATTTAGTTTATGCTTTTCTTTCATTGCACCATTAGGTTGTTAGACTTGTTCTCACATAATCAAACCCCAATCTTGCTTAGCTTACAGCATTGTTTGCATCTCATCTCCCACAATTGGATTGATACCTGATCTCTATTCTACAACTGATTAGAAGAGGCAGGACATTTGATTTAGTAGACCAAAAACTGCTGTTTCAGTTTAGGTGACAAAGCACATCAGTGGGAGAAGACACTTCCAAAAGGTTCAATTTCTACATGGAATGAGTGCAAGACAGCATTCCTCAACAAATTCTTCAGCTCAACAAGAACAACAAAGCTCAGGAACACCATAAGTCGCTTTACTCAGCATGGGAATGAGACATTTGCTGAAGCTTGGGAGCGATTCAAATCTTACACTTTGCAGTGCCCACACCATGGCTTCACAAATGAAAGCTTTCTGTCTACTTTATATGGAGGAGTGACGCTATTGGTCACCCTATTGGTCATCTTCTAGGCCGATAAGATCCCTATCAATCACCCTATCGGTCACAACTGACTGATAGGAACCCATTCCGAGCCTGTCTTTTTTTACACTTTTGCCATTACTTTAGGGCTTCGTCCTTTTATGTATAAATACCTTTTTTCTGGGATTTTCGACATGTCATGTAAATACACTGTTCTTGAGTTAATTTTCTTGGTTTGTAAGACAAATTTCCTGCTTTATTTAATTTAAGTTTGTATTTGCCATTAATCTTTCTCTAATCTCTTTTTTAATCATGATTAACATCTTTTCCTCTTGTGATTTAGTGTTAAACATGTGTATTAGTGAGTAGTTTTCTTAGGGTTCTTAGATGTGGTAGATTAAGGGGATTTAGCGATTGATTAAGGTTTGTTTAGTGTTTAATACATGGGTTCCTCTCTATTAATCTGTTTTTAAGCTAGATTTGTCTTGATCACACTCATATAGAATTTGAGCTTTCTCTTATGCCCACCAAGTTTTAGATGAAAGCCTGAGCTGCTTTGCAAAAGAATTGCTTATCCTAGCTCAAGAGATTGACTGTCTAGGGAGTGATTTGGCAATATTGGGTTGATGGAATTGTCTTAATGCTTGCTGTTTATCATTTCACTAATGATAATTAGTTCTTGACTTGGTAATTAGCAAAGAGATTAGTACCAAGAGATTGGATTAGTCATATAAATGAATCATATGCATAAGGAATAGCTTTGTGTGAGTTTGTAAGCATCATAGGTTGAGTCAAGAGTTCTCTAATACCAATTATCTCATCTCAAGTCCCATCTTTTCTCTGTTTTTAGCTTGAATTCGGACTTCCCTTGTTTCTCCTTTGTTTTAGTTGATTTGCTTGATTTTCACTCTTTGTTTGACGTTCTTTTCATTTCTGTTCGTTCCTTTAAGTTGTTAGACTTCAAAACCATCTTTGTTTGCTTGAATTAAGAGCTCTATTGCATTCCTACTGTTTCATTCTCCCTTTTTGGATTGATAAAACCCTATGCTATGCTACAACTGATTAGTACAAGCTTGGGTGATTGAATCTAGTCCTAAAAAATCTTGTATCAATGATGTGATCTGCACATCTGAAGCTTCAAAGGCTGCACATGAACACATTAGGCTTCCTCAGAGATCGAACCACTTCCAGGACAAAGCCATCAGCGGTTTGCTGAAGACGGTCAAAGCAAGCAAGAAGTCGGTTGACTCTTTGAAGAAGAAGGTGAGGAAGCTTAAGAAGAAGTTGGGAGGATATTCATCAGCCAAGAGATCTGATCAAGCGATCCAAACAGAGCCACAAGGAGGAGGATCTGATGCTGAAGACATGTCTGAGGACACACCAGAGAGGACAGTCCAAGAGAGACACTCATTCCACATCAGTGAGCGGCCAAGAACACAAGTTCCTCAACCGGCCAGGCATTCATCTCATGTAGCTGCTCCAAGGCGAAAATGAAAGAAGAGAAGGACTAGACAGCAAACTACACCAGAGGAGGAAGCTTCACCTTACCATGCCATTGAGAGTTCAGACTCTCACCACTCCTCCACCTGAAGTAAGGTACACCACACTAACCATTGTAAATACCACTTATTGTTTAAAAAAATTATGGCGATTGTTTGCTTGATGTTTGTGAACACTATCCTTAGCATTTTTATTACACAGGCACAGTGTCATTTAAGTGTGGGGGAGGGTGTATAATGGACTGATGCTTGCATTTGCATTTGCATAGTAGAATAGGAACCATGCATAATGATTTCATAGCATCTAAGGCATAGAAAAAAAAACCAAAAAAATTGAAAATTTTTCAAAAATTGCTTCACAAAAAGAGTTTGATTTTCATGCATTCTTATAGGATTTAGACTTCATGCATTCATATAGGACTAGCTTGCTTGTTTAAATTGGGAACTATGATAGTACATCTTTGTTAATGCTAGTGATTTATGAAAATGAAGCCCTTGTTTTTAATCCTTTGGTGCATTTGTTGTTGAACTAGAAATAAAGCTGAACCACTTTTGGAATTTGCATTTGTGTGAGCTTTGTTTGAGACTGAAGCATGCTTTGAAATGATTTCAACCTTTGTTTAAGTGGAACCTAATTTGAATTCGCAATTATCATACCTTATGCGTATGTGATTGATGTCATGGATAGTTTAAAATATTTGGATCTTCTTATTCACTTTTGCTACTCTCTAAAAGACCCATTTAGATTTTCCCACCCTTAACTAAACCTTCTTTCAAGCCAAGACATTAATAATGTGAGGCCTCTTCCATCATGGTTGTTGCTTAGCAAAAAGTGTTGGGTTGGAACAACAAAGGAAGTACTTTCATTGTAGAACTAGCTCACTCTTGAGTTAGATAGGTTAAGAAGTTTTTGGGGAATGGTTTGGGGTTATCTTGGGTTTAGTTTTTAAGAGAAGCAATGAAGAAAAGAAGTCAAGGCACAAAAGAGAAAAAGAGTGTGACACAAGCAAAAAGGTGGAAATTGCGATTCTAAACTCAAAGAAAGAATGCTCATGTTCAAAGAACAAAAGAAGATGCAAGAAGTGCAAAACCAGTAAATCAAAAAGCCAAAGGCGAATCAAGCACCAGCATCACCAAATAAAGGAGCCAAACTCAAAAGAAGCAAATCGCCACCACTTGAAGTTCAAAAGAAGAAGTGTCCTCCAAAGCGCTTAAAGAAGAAAAGTTTTTGGGTTTTAAAAAGGGTTTAAGTTCTTTAAAAGGATAGCATAGGAGGGTATTACACTGCTTAGCTAGACTTAGGAAGACATCTTATAGATCTTGGGTAGATGGGAGTCTTCCTTTGTATGTGTAAGTTGTTCTTTGACCTTTAGCTTTTTGCCAAAGCACAACCATGCTTTTCTTTGAGAGAACCCTTCAAACACCAAAACCAGTTTGTGAAGTGGGATCATTTTTATTCCACTAAGCCTTGTCTCTTAGCCAAATGACACTTTCTCATTTGCATAAGCATGATTCACGGTTTGAGCATAATTGAATGTTAGAAAGGTTGTTTGATTTGATGCGCATGTGTAGGTTGATAGCTTAGTGGTCATTCTTGTTTTGTTATGAAAGTGGCTAAGTTTTTAATGTATTCTTCCATCAAGTGCACTCTAGAATTAGGAACAAGGACTTTATTTTGATTTATTGTTAGCATTTTCAATGATAGGAGTTCCTATTTAAAACCTCATCACCATGTTAAGTGTTTGTTTGCTTGAGGGCAAGCAAAAGCTAAGTGTGGGGTTGTTGATAGCTTTCTATTTTAGATCATTTTAGGCTGCATTTCATGCATCTTTTCCTCTGTTTTTGCATTATAGTTCATCATTTAAGTATCATTTGCACTTAGAATCAACATAGCATGCATTTAGCTTAGGATTGCATATATTTGCATACATGTGCATGTTTGTGGTGATTCTCAGGTGTTTTTGGAGTTTCTTGGAGCTGGGGAAGGGATGAAAGCAGCTGATGATCAAAGGAGATGTCAAAAATGGAGTTCTTGCAAAGTTTGGTCCATATCGAGCAAGCATATCGAGCAGAGCACCCGTGGAGTATGCTCGATGCAAGCAGCAAGACGAGAGGAGCAGGATCAGCACGAGGATTCCAAGCAGGTGGTCTGCATCGAGGACTAGCATCGAGGAAGGACGGCGATACACGCTGCACGGACCCTATTGAGCTCTCACATCGAGCAGAACATCGACCGTACAACCTCGATGCAACTCATCCGCGTTGACCATTTGACTTTTGTTAACCTTATCTTATCTTTTTAGGTTTTTTTATGCTTCTTTTGGCTCCCTACTATAAAAGGGAAGCCACAAAAAATTATCCTTATCAAGTCTTAATTTTCCAAGTTTAGCTTTCTACCAAAAACCTTTCCTAAACCTTAAAGGGCGATTGCCTTAAGGATCTTGATCTTTAATAAAGTTTGCATTTTTATGGTTTAATCTTGTCTTCTAATCTCTGTTCTTGCATCTTGGTAGCTTAGATTTATCATCTTTTGCATTTTAAACTCATCTAGTTATGTTTAACTCCAAATCAATGGGATTAAACATGATTAGGAAGTAGTCTTCCTTAGATTTAGGGTTCAAAGTGGGAAAGTGGTGATTAAGATGTGATTAAGAGGTGATTAGGCTTGTTTAATGGTTCTCTGTTATCTCTTTCTCTTGCAAAGTGATTAATGTTGATAAAGCTTGCTCCTTTTGATTGAATATGGTTTGATAGATGCATATGGTTCACTTGATGTCTTGATATCTCTTCTCTAAGTACAGTTCGCTTATTTGGCTTGATAATTTAGCTTGGTCTATGTTTCCTTTATTCGGTGACACCAAAGTGATAGTTCACCTTGCTAGATGATTCGCTTAGGGTTTGATAATGCTAGTTTTGAGATTCTTGACTTGATTGTTAGATAATATGCATTGAAAGATCTTGATTTTGCTTCATTCTTGTTCATTGCTTAGCTTTGTTAGGGTGTTGCAAGTTTATGCTTAAATCCATAATCTTGATTGGTGTAAAGCTGCTTAGGTCCTTATTGGTTCTTAAGATTGATAAGTTGATCTGAATTCTTTCTTGGGAGAGAGAGTAGTTGCTTGATTGGTACATCTCTTAGGCTAGAATAGTTCTGATCTCTATGCTCATGGTTGAAGGATACGCCTTCACAAGTGGGTCTGCACTTCAATCTTATTGAATATGAATTGCTTATTGACGCCAAGTGGTTCCCTTTAGATACATTGTCTAGGAGCATAACATTGAGAATTGCTTGCTTGTTAATGCTTGTTGAGTGCCATAGTAGAAATCTCCTTTTCACTCTTGAAAACCACAATCCCACAATTGCTTAGAACCTTGGGTCTTACTTTTAATTAATTGTCTTCAAAGTTATCTTGCTTAGTTCTTGCTTTAGTAGTCATTTCTTGCTTGAATTCCTGTTTAGTCATTGCTTTAAGTTCATTGTTTAGTTTTGTTCACTTGCATTTAGTTTATGCTTTTCTTTCATTGCACATTAGGTTGTTAGACTTGTTCTCACATAATAAAACCCCAATCGTGCTTAGCTTACAACATCGTTTGCATATCATCTCCCACAATTGGATTGATATCTGATCTCTATTCTATAACTGATTAGAAGAGGTAGGACATTTGATCTAGTAGACCAAAAACTTCTGCTTCAGAAATAAGAATCTGTTCGGTCGGGAGCAGTACCTTTTGAAAGTCTGCCGAACGTCGTTTGGTTCCCTTTAAAAATCCTGAAAATAAACATAAACAGTTGCAAAATATAACAACCTAAGGGATCATACTAAGACATTAAAAAAAAATCATAATGTTCTACTTCCCCTTCCATACATGATATTCGTGTGCTTGAAATCCACTAACCCCGTTTGTCAAATAATATATAAGATAGTTAGATGTGATGATTTTCATTTAATGTGATTTTTTTTTATATGTTTGTGTTGAAATTATAATTCGTGTTTTTGGAACATGCAAAAGCTGCAATAATTTTTTAATGTCATTTTTGTACCTCTAGCATAACATGCTAATTTAAAATTTAGATATTTATTACCTCTAATTATTTGAGTTTCGTCAAAATATTTCTGATGGTTGTACTGTCGTGATCACGTGATGACTCGGATTTATTTATTATAGTGTTTCGGCACGGTCCGAACGATTTGAGCGAAATCAGAACACGTTTTGTTCGGAGCAGAACCTTTTAAAAGTCTGTCGAACGCCGTTCGGTTCTGTTGAAAAACCATGAAAATGTACCTAAACCCCGACAAAATATAACAGCCAAAGGGATCATACTAAGACATTAAAAAGAATTTATTTTCTTCCACAATAAGTGATCAATGTTCTACTTTTCTTTCCATACCTAACATTCATGTACTTGATATTCATTAAACATGCTTATCATATAATATATAAAAAACTTAGATGTGATATTTTTAATTTAATTTGATTTTGATTTTATGTGTTTGTGTTGAAATTAGAATCCATGTTTCAAAACATGCAAAAGCTGCAATAAGTTTTTATTGACACTTACGTAGCTCTAGCTTATAACTTGATTTTTACACAGCTAATTTGGAATCAAAGATCCTAAAGCAAAATATAGTTGTAGTATAGTGCAAGAGGTGTCAATCCAGCTCAGATTGATGAAAGAACACTAGGAATGCAAGAGCTAAGTAAATCTAAGTGAAGTCCGGATTACTTGAGGAGAAAATCTATGAAAACTAAATGCAACTACTAAATGACCAAGGAAACTATTTTAAAATCCCTACTGAAGGGTAAAACAACTACTAGATGACTTCTAAGAATTTAAAAAGCAAAACTACTAGTTTTTAAAATTCAAACACTAAAAGCAGACAAAACAGGAAAGTTCTAATAAGATGATTTTTAAGAAACTAAGACAAAAGATGCAAACTTTGAACTAGGAAATGATAATTTAAGTTTTTAAATGCTAAAATAGGATTCAAGGTTGATGGTCATGCTTAAGGTGGTTCAGGATTCAAGCTTTGGATTTTGAAAACATAGATCTACATATTTAGTGCTATCTCTAAGCCTTGAGAAGCTAAAATAGATTTATCCATGGTGTGTGGTATAAACCCTTTCCTCAACCTTTCCTCCTAATCCATGGCGTGTGGTGGAAAGAAAGGATGAAGAACATGAAGCATAGATCTCAAATAATGGCCTAACTAGCTCCCTAAGCATCCATGACGTTTGAGAAAGGATGAGCTAGTCTCTTGGATTTGGGTTTAAGGGATCTCCTGAATCCTGCTAAGGTAAGGAAATCCCTGGATCAAAAAGATCTTTCTCAAGAGTCTCTAGGCATTAAAACCCCCAAATCCAAGAAGAGAATAAGTTAAGAACAAGAAAAAGACCAAAGCTTAAACCCTTAAAGCCCTTAATCACCTCAACCTTAAACCCATAAATGACTACTCGCTACACATGATTTAAACACTTGAAAATGCAAGGAAAGGTAAGATAAGCATGATTAAACTACTAAGCAAAAGAGATTTTAAGAGAAATACTTAGATTAAAAACGGATTAAAGTTCTACAAAATATAAAAAGCTTAAAACTTCCAACAATGGCGTTTTGCCTAAAGGAAAGATAAAAGATAGGAGACAAAGTGTAAGATCTCGAATGGCTCTCTTTTGTTGCCCCAAAAATAGGGCAAAACCAAAAAATGATCCCCTCACTAAACTCCAAAAGTGAGCTGTCCGGATAATGTTTTAGAGATCGACTTGGGTAATCGATCTCTAATCGATCTTCTGCGTAGATCGTCTTCCTTTGCTCGATTCGGTTGAGTGGATCGAGTGCTTCCATCGATCTTCTGGTCGATCCTCAAGCGATCGAGTTGTGGTCTCGATCTAGCCCTCATTCTTTCCAGGCTTAGTCCCGTGTCCGTACTCACGTTCGATCACCTTAGTCGATCTTGATCTCGATCCTCTTCCTTGAAACGACCCGAGTCTCTCGATCTTCTGGTCGATCTCGTCTAGATCGACCTGCCTAGCTTGATCTGCGCCTCGATCTCGGTTCCTTTGCTGCATGGCTGAGTTCCTCCAAGTATCCACAAGCTTCTTTTCGATCCTTAGCATGTCCACGCACCCTCCATAGCTGCAGTGTATCCAAAACAACCTGAATTTGATGCAAGAATGCAAGAAACATGCAAAATGCTGATGCAAAGTGTTCTAGGACCTAAAATGAGATACATGGTGCAAACTAGTCTATTATGAAGGATGTATGCATGAAAAGTACTCTAAATGCATGCTAAATATGCGAAATATATGAGTATATCAACTCCCCCAAACTTGCCTTTTGCTTGCCCTCAAGCAAATAAAATTCAAGAACGGAAGAGAGGTTTAAAAGTTGGAGCTCAAATTTCCAAAAGTGTTTAAGCAAATAAATCAATTCAATGGTCCGAGTTCTCAATTCTATGATGCAGCACACAAACTTCTACTCCAAAGAACTTAGCCACATTCATCACATATTGAATCTCAAATCATGACTCTCCTATTCAAAACAATCAAAGAATCCTAACCTTTAACATTCAATTAAGATCAAACCGTTAATCACACTTATGCATTTAAAACCGAATACATTTGGCTAGGGACAAGGTCATGAGATAAAAATGATCTCATTATTGAGGGTAATTCAAGCAATGGTTTATCTCTAAAAGGGTTGAACTTATGCATAATGCTAAAGGTAAAGGCAATTGATGCATACATGACTAGACTCTCATCTACCCATATACACTAACAATGATCCTAATCCCTCTCTCATTCATATTCTTTCTTTTTCAAGCTCACTCACCCCTTAGAGACTACCCACAACAACAAGACAAGACGCCAAGCAAAACCCACAAAAACACATCATTCGACCTTTCTTATAGCTAGTGGTAAGGTCATATATATACTTAGCTCTTTTCGTTTCTTGATAGCTCTCTTCTCATATATTTTTTTTTTCTGTTTTTTTTTTTACTTGGCATTTTAGCTCCTTCCATAATTTTTTTTTCTTTTTGAGAGCTATCTTCTTTTCTTTTGAACTATAGCTTTTATTTTAAACCAAGACCAACCACTTAAAACTATGAATCCCTTTTTGTTCAAACCTCAAACACCAACTCTTTTCAAAACCGAAACAAATAAGCAAGATTAACAACACCCATGAATTCCCACCCCCAAACTTAAGCCTAAAACTAGCTTCAATATGCAAAGCTAGAATCAATATGAGAGCCTAATCATGTCGCCTAAACCTAACACTTTATGCCAAGTCCAACCGAAAATTAAAGGCCTCACAAATCACACACGAAATATTTGGCTTGAAAGAAGGGTAAGGGTTAAGGTGAGGAGTTCTATTCAGGCTTACAAAAGAGTGGTGAAAGGGATAAGAAAGCCTAAATATGTATATGTAATCCATGTATTCTTTTTCAAATGCACAAGTATGATAATTCAAAATTCAAGTTAAGGTTTTCACTTGGTAGGGAAGGATTCAATTCATGTTTGTTCAACTTAAGCCACGAAAATCAAGACAAATGATCCAAATATAGTTAGAACTTACTTTCAAAGTTTGAATAAGGCATCAAAGAACTACTACCTAGGGCCTTGAACTAATTCATGAGCTTAAAACACTTTACAAGGAAAATTTTTGCCCCTTATGCAAATGCAAGCAACCTAAATGATAAAAATTCTAGACTCAATTCTAAAATATTTGACAATGCAAATGCAAGCTATATGATTTTTTTGAAATTGTTTTGAAATTTTTGAAAAATTTTACTGATTTGTTTTGTATTTTTCTATGCACTTAGGTGATGCATGAAGACTCAAGGATGCTAACACAAAATAAGATCCAAATAAAAACATGTCAAAGCACACACTCTCCCCCAAACTTGAATGACACCGTCTCGGTGTCAAACAAATTCAAAAGGAGTTCAAACACAAAGCAAAAATAAGAAAAATGCATGATATTTACAATGGTTGAGTTTTGGTACCTTGGAGCTAGGCGTGACTAGAGCTTGAGGTTGCTCCAGTCCTCCTGCTCTTTCTAGGAGTGTCATGGAAGATCTCCTTGTCCTTGCCCTTGCTCGTGCCTTCGTGTAGAGAACGGCGGCTAGCTTGATCACTTCCTTGAGGCTCACGGATCTCCACAACTCCGGTTGATCTTCTCCTCACATCCGGTTGGTTAACCTCATCACTCAAAGACTCCTCAGATGAGCTTCCTTGTTGGGCTTTGATCTTCATAGCCAGCTTCTTGATCATCTTCCCTTGCCACTTGTTAACTTTGCGCTGAATCTCAACAACCGAGGCAAGGAACTTCTCAGCTTTTGTTCGCGGCTCATAGTCTAGTTTGGGGAGATCAAAGCTCGGGGGCATCTCAGCATCCGTAGGAGGTGACTCTGAAGGCGAACGAGTGAGTTGAGGTGGGGTTGCTGCGGTTCCAAGAGGCGCAAAGCACTCTTCATCGCTTGGCAAGAACTCAATTGTACCGATGCTCTTGAGGTGTGCCTCATCAGAATTTGGCAGGATGCACACCTTCTTCTCATAATCACTGTTGTAGAACAGGTAGGCATAGAAGCCAGGAGCTGGAGTAGGTCCCACGGAATCGGTGTGGTGCAAGTAGGTCTCATCCATGTAAGCTCTCTCTGCGCAAGGCTCAAACTCCAAAAGAGGTACTCCCGCTTGTATGAACAACGGTGTGAGGAAGCCTCCTATGAGTGCAGAGCTCGCCTTACACCTCAACGCCCACGCCTTGTACTTGACTAAAGAAGAAGCCAAGATGCAACCGTAGTTGACGTCTCCTCCATGCTCATCCTCCATTGGTTCATCATGCTCTTCAGCATCGCATAGAACCTTCTTAATCCCTTGGAAGAGGAAGCACAGCTCGTTCTTGGTCACTGTTACGGTTGTAGATCTTCCACATAAGGTGTTGGCTAGTAGCTTGAGGGTGTATCTTAGAACAGGATTGCGCACCTTCTTGATCTTTGCGGTATTGGCCTTGTAGTCTTCTTCGCTAACCAAGTCCCATAGATCATTCGCTGACTTGAACCTTGGAAACTCCACAAGCGTGGCTTCAGCATTGAGACCATAAGCTTGGCATAGCTCAGGGATGGAGAGGTGGTAAGCTTGTCTCTTGATCTTAAACGTGAGGTGACCTTTCGAGGGAGATTGAATGCTTGGATTTTCATATGAGAAGTCCAAGGTAGAGAGGATGTCAACCGTGGCCTCGGGGTAAGTATGGCAGTCCATCCATGATAGGCACGCAAGCCCCATGTCCTTGAGCAGCTTATCAGAATCCTCCAACAAGCCTAGCCTTTCCAAGAGGTCCCTACTTGCAAACTTTGTAGGTTCAAACCGCAGCCTCTCAAGCCTCTTCTTCGCCTTCTTCTCCTCCTTGCTCCATCTAACCCTTTCTTCAACCACTTGCTGAGCTTCTCCTTGAATTGCCAAATCTCTGCTTCTCTTGGGTGCCATGGTACCTGAAACACAATTTCTCAAAGAGAAGATGAGTATATGCGACGATTAAGAGAGAAAGATAAAGCAAGAGACAAAAACTCTTAGCATAAATCCTAGATTTTTTGGGTATTTTCTCAAATATATAAATAAGTAGCAAAGAAAAATCTCAAGAGATAAGATTAAATCAAGAAAATTTTCCTAACACTTAGATATTGTTTTTAAAAAATTATCCTAATCCCTAGCAAATATTATTCAACCAAATCAATAAAAGGAAGATTTCTTGAAAATTCAAACATGCAATTCAAGAAAATCTAAAATACCTTTCGAAATGAGATGAATAAGAGATGCTTTTATCTTTCAAAACAAAACTCGCTCTCTCTTTTTCTAGAAAAATCGGTTTGAAGTGTAATGTGAAGAGAGAATGTGCAAGTGTTTATAAAGACAAAAATCTTTGGATGAATGCAAGTGGGTTCTGAAAAAGGAGTGGTCAAGGCACACATCCTCATGGTCAAAGATGCTTGCCTTGACCAAGATTCAAATTTAAAATGGGAGGGAAAGAGAAAGGAGGGGGAAAGTTTGAACCAACCTCGGCATGAGATCAAGTCAAATTTGTCGATCTTGACCTCGATCTCATGCCCATTTTGTCTGTGATCGAGAGGCTTGCTCGATTAGAGGCTCGATCTGATTTGAATCGAGCCTTAGATCGAGTGTGCTCCTTGTTTCAAGATCCTACGTGGTTACGGCCATGCTCCTTAGATCGAGCTCCTTGATCGATTTCGAGGTCGTTTTGGCAAGGATCGAGTGAGCTGATCGAGTGAACTGATCGATCCAGTTCGAGGATCGAGTGAGACTAGTCGATCCACACCCCGTTTGCATTTCAAGCTAAACACATGGGTGGGTCATCCTCTCGCAATCGACTGCCTCACTCGATTGTCTACTCGATCTCATCTAGATCGAGTGACTTCACTCGATTTACTAGCTCGATCTAGTAAAGATCGAGCCAGAGTTGGTCGATCTCTCACTCGATCGTTTGCCTCTACTTCTCCTTTCCTTGCCTTGTTGACTCCAAGATCATGATCTCCGGTTCCCATCTCCTTACACCTACACACTTAAACTAAAAATTATAAAATTGAAACAGAATGAAATCAAAAATATGTACAATGATGGTCATGGGAATGCCTCCCAAGTGCGCTTGTTTTACGTCTCTTAGCTTGACTTTACTTGGTTAGGCTGGAGGGGATCTTGGAGAAGCAATCTGGTGCTCTCCTTGCTGCAATCACTCGCCTAGTAGGGCTTGACTCTATGCCCATTCACCGTGAAACTCTCTCCACTCTTGCCAACCAAAGTAACCGCTCCATACGGTAGCACTTCTTTTATCTCAAACGGACCGCTCGATCTAGACTTGAGCTTTCCAGGGAACAATTTCAAACGTGAGTTGTAGAGCAGAACCAGACTTCCCTCCTTGAGCTCCTTAAGCACCAGCTTCTTGTCATGAACCGCTTTGGTCCTCTCTTTGTAGATCTTGGCGCTTTCATAAGCATCCAACCTCAATTCATCAAGCTCATGAAGTTGCACGAGTCTTCTCTCTTGTGCCGTTTTGAGATTGAAGTTCACTTGCTTTACAGCCCAAAGAGCTCTGTGCTCTAACTCCACAGGGAGGTGACAAGACTTTCCAAAGAGGAGGTTGAAAGGCGTGGTACCAATGGGAGTCTTGAAAGCCGTTCTATAAGCCCAAAGAGCTTCATCAAGCTTGCTTGCCCAATCTTTTCTAGTTACTCCCGCGGTTCTCTCTAGGATAGTCTTGATTTGCCTATTCGAAACCTCCACTTGGCCACTGGTTTGAGGATGATAATGCGTGGCTACCTTGTGTTTAACTCCATACTTCTTCAAAAGACCCTCAAAAATCTTGTTGATGAAGTGGCTGCCCCCATCACTAATCACCACCTTAGGAACTCCAAACCTTGGGAAAATGATAGTCTTGAAAAGCTTGACCACCATCTTTAAATCATTAGTTGGTGAAGCTATGACTTCCACCAACTTAGACACATAGTCTACTGCCACTAGGATATACTTGTTGCCGTATGATGATGGGAATGGACCCATAAAATCAATCCCCCAAGCGTCAAAGACATCCACCTCGAAGATAGGTACCTGCGGCATCTCATTCCTCTTTCTGATGTTCCCGGACTTTTGGCAAGCTTCACATGATTTTACAAACTCATGTGCATCCTTGAAGAGTGTAGGCCACCAAAACCCAGCTTGTAGAACCTTTGTAGCTGTCTTGAATGATGCGAAATGCCCACCATAACTCATACTGTGGCAATGGAGAAGAATGTCTCTCGCCTCTTCTCTTGTGACACATCTTCGGTATAGGCTGTCCACACCCCTCTTGTACAGATAAAGGTCATCCCAAAAGTAGCGAGAGATATCCTTCATGAACTTCTTCCTATGGTAAGGGTCCAAGTGAGTAGGCTCTTCTCCACAAGCCAAATAGTTGACAATATCCGCATACCATGGTAGATCTTCTTCCTTGAAGCACAAGACTTCTTCAAACTTCTCCTCTAGCTTTGCACATACCACATTGTTAACCATCATAAGCTGCTCTACAGAGAGTGAGTCATCCAAAGGCAAGACATCATTCACCCTCATTCTTGAAAGATGATCCGCTACACCGTTCTCTATACCCTTCTTATCCTTGATCTCCATATCAAACTCTTGTAAGAGAAGGATCCATCTTAAGAGTCTCGGTTTGGTGTCTTTCTTGGAGTATATGTACCTCAAGGCAGCATGATCGGTATATACAATGAGTTTAGAACCCACCAAGTAAGACATGAACTTCTCAAAAGCAAATACCACGGCTAAGAGCTCTTTCTCGGTGGTTGCATACTTCACTTGCGTGTCATCCAAGGTATGGTTTGCATAGTAAATCACATGCAGCTTCTTATCCTACCTCTGACCCAAGACAACACCCATGGCGTAGTCACTTGCGTCGCACATAATCTCGAATGGCAAATCCCAATCTGGAGCTTGAACTATAGGCGCGGTGATCAAGGCTTCATTGATGGTTTTAAAGGCTTGAAGGCATTCTTCATCAAAGATGAACTCGGCTTCTTTGCACAGTAGCCTTGTAAGAGGACGTGCTATCTTGGAGAAATCCTTGATAAACCACCTGTAGAAGCCAGCGTGACCCAAGAAACTCCTAATCCCTTTCACATGAACCGGCGCTCTAGACTCATCATAACCTCTATCTTGGCTTTGTCAACCTCAATCCCATTCTCAGAAATCTTGTGCCCAAGTACAATGCCTTCTCTCACCATGAAGTGACACTTTTCCCAATTTAGCACCAAGTTTGTCTCCTCACATCACTTGAGAACCCTGCAAAGATTTGACAAACAACCACCAAAGGAAGCACCATATACAGAAAAATCATCCATGAAAACCTCTACCATTTCCTCTATAAGGTCAGAGTAAATAGACATCATACACCTTTGAAAGGTTGCTGGTGCATTACATAACCCGAATGGCATCCTTAGCCCATTTGGAAGCTGCTTTAGGTCCACCTTTGGGGCTAGTAGCTCGCTCCAGTCCTCCTCTTGGCTTGTGTTGAGGTTGCTGTCCTAATTTGCCTCTTTCGAACCCGAGTCATGTGCTCTTAAGCTGCCTTCTTGAACCGTTCCTACCGCGGAGATCGAGTCAACCAGTCGATCGCTCCCTCGTTCTAGACTGGATCGATTGCAATTTCTCGATTCACTTGCTCGATTGGATATGGATCAAGCAGGAGATCGATTCGCGAGGTCGTTCTCTGAACAGATCGAGTTGTCCCGCTCGATTGTCTTGAACAGATCGAGTTGTCCTGGGTCTGTTCACTCAAGAAACCATACTTCCCACAGTCCTTTGTCAAAGCCAGCTGTAGATGATCCTCTTGTGCCAATTCTTCAAGCACCTCATCAGCCAATTCATCCAAAGTTTCAATGTAGAACGCTTATCCACCAATCGTTGGCTTCTTCAAGACTTCGTTAATGTCAAAGTTCGGCTTGATGTCTTTGCCAAGGTGTAGAGAAATCTTGACATTCTTCACGTCTATGATGGCTCCAGCAGTTGCTAGAAAGGGTCTACGAGGATTAGAGGATCTCTTGGTTCCTCATCCATTTCTAGCACTACAAAATCTGTTGGCACATTCACATTGCTAATCCTCACGGGTAAGTCATCAAGCATGCCTACAGGGAGCCTTATACTTCGGTCAGCCAGAATGAGTGAGATTCTACACTCCTTAAACTTGGTAAAGCCTAGCATTTTGGAAATAGAGTGAGGCATAAGATTAATGCTTGCACCAAAATCACATAAGCAGCTTTCAAACTTCAAAAGGCCTAGTGCACAAGGTATAGTGAATGACCCCGGATCTCCTAGCTTCTTTGGAGCTATCTCCTTGTGGATGATTGCACTGCATTCTTGACTCAATACCAAGACTTCTTCACTCTCTTTATCCTTCTTAGCAAGAGTATCCTTCAAAAACTTGGCATATTTTGGCATTATAGCCAAGCAATCAACCAACGACAGTTTGATCTCAACGTTTCTTATGTGCTTTTCAAACAAGGCTTTATACTTTTCAATCAACTGCTTCTTGAAACGTCCAGGGAAGGGGAGCTTCGGTTTGTAAGGTGGATGCACGAAAGCTTCTTTCTCCTTGCTAACTTCCTCCACTTTTTTCTCCAAAACTGCTTCTTTGCCTTTCTTTGGTCTTGCAATGTAGACATTGTCAAACGTGATCTCTTGATCATTTGAGAGATTACTCTCCCCCTCTTGAATCACAATGTCCTCATTGTCGTCAGGTATAGACCGTGGTGGTAGCTCTTTCTCACTTCTCAAAGTGATCGCATTGGCATACTCCTTAGGGTTTGTCTCACACTTCCCAGGTAAGCTTCCTTGACCGCTTGAACTGGCTTTTCCTTTCTCTAGCTGGCGAATATTGTTGTTCAAGTTGGTGATTTGTGTAGATACCTCAGTAAGAGAAGAGTACAGCCTATTGTTCATATCAACAAACTTTTGATTTGTAGTTGCTTGTCCCTGAAGTAACTGTTGGAGCATAGCTTGAACCGGATCTTGAGGTGGCGGTTGAACTTGTTGCTGCTGAGGCACGAAACCAAGAGGGTAACCTTTGTTCACTTGCTGTTGCTGGCCTTGGAAGTTGCATAGTCTCTGCCCTTGGTACCCACTGTTTTGTGTAAACCCGCCTTTGTTATAAGGATCAAAAGGTTTTCCTTGTTGTGGAGTGTACACTTGATCCTTAGGGTTCTCCACATTTATACTTCGGTAAGAGAGGTTGTTGTTGCCTTGATACCCTTGAACATAGCCCTGTGGCTTAGCATAGTTTTGGCCTCCAACCCAATTCACTTCCTCTTGGCTCTGCTCCAGCTCATCTAGAACATCCGTAGCTTCTCCCACAAAGTGTACATGAAGTGATTTCAGCTCCTTTTTGTGTGCCTCAAGGTCAATCCTCTAGGTGCTTTATCATAGTCTTCACTGTAGTTTCCATCACTTAGAGCAAGGTTCTCAATAAGCTCCATTCCCCCTTCTACATTTTGTCCAAGAAAGTTCCCTTTACTCGCCGTGTCTAGAAGCATTCGAATCTTGGGAAGAGCTCCTCTAAAGATGGTGCTCAAGAGTGTCTCCTCAGTGAAGCCGTGATGAGGAAATGCAATGGTGTAGTCCTTGAACCGCTCCATTGCTTCACTAAAGGTCTCATTCTGCCTTTGTGTAAAACCGCTAATCTCACTTCTTAGCCGAGCTGTTCTTTTACTTGAGAAGAATTTTGATAGAAACGCCTTCTTGCAATCAGCCCATGAGGTTATGGTTCCCTGAGGTAAGGTCTTCTCCCAATGCCTTGCTTTATCCCCAAGTGAAAAAGGGAAAAGCCTTAGCTTGAAACTGTCCTCCGAGATCCCATTGATCTTGATCATTCCACACACTTGCTCAAAGTTGTCTAAATGCTCCATGTGATCCTCCATTGCAAGTCCACGGAACTTGTTGTTCTGCACCATTGATACAAAGCCTGGCTTGATCTCGAAGTTGTTGTTTTGCACCGGTGGTGAAATGATGCCAAAACGGTTGTGATGAGTGTTTGGTGCATCACCCGTACCAATGATCCTTGGTTGCCTTGGAGCGTGGTTGGGGTTTCCATTTCTCCTTCCAGCAGCAGCACGGTGAGGTGGAGCCTCAGCTTGGTCTTGCTCAGCCATGACCTCATAATCAAGAAGATCTGGTTGCAATATCTCCTCAAAGTCATGTGCTTGTTCTACTGCCCTTCTTTGCCTTGCACTTCCAAGTTGATGAATGTTGTCTAGAGGTTGTAGTAAGTTGTTGTCATCACTAGACCTCAGATTCATGTACCTGAGAAGACAAGTATGAAGGTAGATAGATTAGTAACCAACGTAAAAATAATTACTTAGTCTCTACTAAGCTCCAAATCCTAATACGTTTAACTCAAACCCAAGTTGGCAACAGCGCCATTTGATAACTTGATTTTTACACAGCTAGTTTGGAATCAAAGATCCTAAAGCACAATATAGTTGTAGTATAGTTCAAGAGGTGTCAATCCAGCTCAGGTTGATGAAAAAACACTAGGAATGCAAGAGCTAAGTAAATCTAAGTGAAATCCGGATTATTTTAGGAGAAAATCTATGAAAACTAAATGCAACTACTAAATGACCAAGAAAACTATTTTAAAATCCCTACTAAAGGGTAAAACAACTACTAGATGACTTCTAAGAATTTAAAAAGCAAAACTACTAGTTTTTAAAATTCGAACAATAAAAGAAGACAAAACTGGAAAGTTCTAATAAGATGATTTTTAAGAAACTAAGACAAAAGATGCAAACTTTAGAAGTAGGAAATGATGATTTTAAGTTTTTAAATGCTAAAAGAGGATTCAGGGTTGAGGGTCATGCTTAAGGTGGTTCAAGATTCAAGCTTTGGGTTTTGAAAACATAGATCTACACATTTAGTGCTATCTCTAAGCCTTGAGAAGCTAAAATAGATTTATCCATGGTGTGTGGTATAAACCCTTTCCTCAACCTTTCCTCCTAACCCATGGCGTGTGGTGGAAAGAAAGGATGAAGAACATGAAGCATATATCTCAAATAATGGCCTAACTAGCTCCTTAAGCATCCATGGCGTTTGGGAAAGGATGAGCTAGTCTTTTGGATTTTGGATTTTAGGGTTCTCCTGAATCCTGGTAAGGTAAGGAAATCTCTGAGATCAAAGAGATCTTTCTCAAGAGTCTCTAGGCATTAAAACCCCCAAATCCAAGAAGAGAATAAGTTAAGAACAAGAAAAAGACCAAAGCTTAAACCCTTAAACCCCTTAATCACCTCAATCTTAAACCAATAAATGACTACTCGCTACACATGATTAAAACACTTGAAAATGCAAAGAAAGGTAATATAAGTATGATTAAACTACTAAGCAAAAGAGATTTGAAGAGAAATATTTAGATTAAAAACGGATTAAAGTTCTACAACATATAAAAGCTTAAAACTTCCAACAATGGCATTTTGCCTAAAGGAAAGATAAAAGATAGGAGACAAAGTGTAAGATCTCGAATTGCTCTCTTTTATTGCCCCAAAAATAGGGTAAAACCAAAAAATGGTCCCCTCACTAAACTCCAAAAGTGAGCTGTCCGGATAAAGTTTTAGAGATCGACTTGGGTCATCGATCTCTAACTCGATCTTGTGCGTAGATCGTCTTCCTTTTCTCAATCTTCGGGTCGATTCGTATGAGTGGATCGAGTGCTTCCATCGATCTTCTGGTCGATCCTCAGGCGATCGAGTCGTTGTCTCGATCTGGCCCTCGTTCTTCCCGGGCTTTGTCCCATGTCCGTACTCACGTTCGATCACCTTGGTCGATCTTGATCTCCATCCTCTTCCTTGAAACGACCCGAGTCACTCGATCTTCTAGTCGATCTCGTCTAGATCAACCTACCTAGCTCGATCTGCGCCTCGATCTCGGTTCCTTCACTGCATGGCTGAGTTCCTCCAAGTATCCACAAGCTCCTTTTCGATCCTTATCATGTCCATGCACCCTCCATAGCTCCAGTGTATCCAAAAGAACCTGAATATGATGCAAGAATGCAAGAAACATGCAAAATGCTGATGCAAAGTGTTCTATGACCTAAAATGAGATAAATGGTGCAAACTAGCCTAGTATGAAGGATGTATGCATGAAAACTACTCTAAATGCATGCTAAATATGCAAAATATATGAGTATATCACTAGCATAACATGCTATTTTAAAATATGGATATTTTTTTACATCTAATTATTAGAGTTTCATCAAAAACGTTTTGATGGTTGTACTGCCGTGATCATGGTATGATTCGGATTTACTTAACATATTGTTTTGGTACGTTCCGAACGATTTGCGAGAAATCAGAACTCATTCGGTCTGGAGCAGAACCTTTGGAAAGTCTTCCGAACGTTGTTTGGTTCCGTTTAAAAATCATGAAAATAAACAAAAACAGTTGCAGAATATAACAAGCTTAGGGATCATACTAAGAAATTAAAAAAAAATCACAATGTTCTACTTCCCTTTCCATACCTGAAATTCGTGTGCTTGATATGCATTAACCCTGTTTGTCAAATAATATATAAGATAGTTAGATGTGATGTTTTTCATTTAATGTGATTATTTTCTATGTGTTTGTGTTGAAATTAGAATCCGTGTTTTGGAACATGCAAAAGCGACAATAAATTTTTATTGTCACTTTTGTACATCTAGCATAATATGCTAATTTAAAATATGGATATTTTTTACCTGTAATTATTAGAGCTTTGTCAAAACAATTCTGATGGTTGTACTGTCGTGATTATGTAATAATTCGGATTTACTTAACACATTGTTTTGGTACGGTCCGAATGATTTGCGAGAAATCAGAACTCGTTCCGTCCAGAGCATAACCTTTTAAAATTCTGCCGAACGTCGTTTGGTTCCGTTTTAAATTCCTGAGAATAAACGTAAACAATTGCAAAATATAACAACCTAAGGGTTCATTCTAAGACATTAAAAAGAAATCACAATGTTCTACTTCCCCTTCCAGACCTGACATTCGTGTGTTTGATATTCATTAACCATGTTTGTCAAATAATATAAAAGATTGTTAGATGTGTTGTTTTTCATTTAATGTGGTTTTGATTTTATGTGTTTGTTTTAAATTAGAATCTGTGTTTTGGAACTTGCAAAAGCTGCAATAATTTTTTTATGTCACTTTCGTACCTCTAGCATAACAAACTAATTTAGATAATGGTTATTTTTTATCTCTAATTATTCAAGTTTTGTCAAAACATTTCGGATGGTTAAACTGCCGTGATCATGTGAATATTCAGATTTATTAAACATAGTATTTAGGTACGGTCCGAACGATTTCCGAGAAATCAGAACCCGTTCTGTCCGGAGCAGAACCTTTTAAAAATCTGCCGAACACCGTTCAGTACCGTTTAAACACCATGAAAATGTACCTAAACACCTTCAAAATATAACAGCCAAAGGGATCATACTAACACATTAAAAAGAATTCTTCCACGATAAGTGATCAATGTTCTACTTCTCTTTACATACCTGACATTCATATGCTTGATATTCATTAAACATGCTTATCAGATAATATATAAAATTTATATGTGATGTTTTTAATTTAATGTGATTTTTATTTTATTTGTTTGTGTTGAAATTAGAATCCGTGTTTTAAAACATGCAAAAGCTGCAATACATTTTTATTGTCACTTATGTACCTCTAGCGTAACATGCTATTTTAAAATATGGATATTTTTTACCTTTAATTATTAGAGTTTCGTCAAAAAATTTCTGATAGTTGTACTGCCGTGATCATGTTATGATTCAGATTTACTTACCACATTGTTTCTGTACAGTCCAAAGGATTTGCGAGAAATCTGAATCCGTTCAGTCTGGAGCAAAATCTTTTGAAATTCTTCTGAACGTCGTTTGGTTCCGTTTAAAAATCCTGAAAATAAACATAAACAGTTGCAAAATATAACAACCTAAGGGATCATACTATGACATTAATAAAAAATCACAATGTTCTACTTCCCCTTCCATACCTGATATTCGTGTGCTTGATATCCACTAGCCCTGTTTGTCAAATAATATATAAGATACTTAGATGTGGATATTTTCATTTATTGTGATTTTTTTTTATGTGTTTGTGTTGAAATCAGAATCCGTGTTTTGGAACATGCAAAAGCGATAATAATTTTTTATTATCATTTTTACACCTCTACCATAATATGCTAATTTAAAATATGGATATTTTTTACATTTAATTATTAGATCTTTGTCAAAAAAAATCTGATGGTTGTATTGCCGTTATCATGTAATGATTCGGATTTACTTAACACATTGTTTTGGTACTGTCCGAACGATTTGCGAGAAATTAAAACCCATTCGGTCTGGAGCAAAACCTTTTGAAAATCTGCTGAACGTCGTTTGGTTCCTTTTCAAAATCCTTAAAATAAACATAAACAGTTGCAAAATATAACAATCTAAGGGATCATACTAAGACATTAAAAAAAATTACAATGTTTTACTTCTCCTTCCATACCTGATATTCGTGTGCTTGATAGTCATTAACCCTGTTTGTCAAATAATATACATGATTGTTAGATGTGTTGTTTTTCATTTAATGTGGTTTTGATTTTATGTGTTTGTGAAAAATTAGAATCTTTGTTTTGGAACATGCAAAAGCTGCAATAATTTTTAATGTCACTTTCGTACCTCTAGCATAACATGCTAATTTAATATATGGATATTTTTTACCTCTAATTATTCGAGTTTCGTCAAAACGTTTCTGATGGTTGTACTGCCGTGATCTTGTGATGATTCGGATTTATTTAACATAGTGTTTCGGTACGGTCCAAACGATTTGCGAGAAATCAGAACCCGTTCTGTCCGGAGCAGAACCTTTTAAAAGTCTGTCGAACGCCGTTCGCTTCCGTTTAAAAACCATGAAAATATACCTCAACACCTGCAAAATATAACAGCCAAAGGGATCATAGTAATACATTAAAAAAAATCATTTTCTTCCATGATAAGTGATCAATGTTCTACTTCTCTTTCCATACCTGACAATCATGTGCTTGATATTCATTAAACATACCTATCATATAATATATAAAAAGTTAGATGTGATGTTTTTGATTTAGTTTGATTTTGATTTTATGTGTTTGTGTTGAAATTAAAATCCGTGTTTTAAAACATGCAAAAACTGCAACAAATTTTTATTGTCACTTTCTGATTAAAACATGCAAAAGCTGATATTTTTTTACCTTTAATTATTATAGTTTCCTCGAAAACTTTCTAATGATTGTACTGCAGTGATCATGTAATGATTCGGATTTACTTAACACATATTTTTGGTACGATTCGAACGATTTGCAAGAAATAAGAACCCGTTATGTCCGGAGCATAACCTTTTGAAAGTCTGCCGAACGTCGTTCAGTTCCGATTAAAAACTTAGAAAATAAATCTAAACACTTGCAAAATAGAACTATCAAAGGGATCAGACTATGACAATAAAATGAATTCATTTTCATTCACAATGAGTAATAGTTGTTCTTCTTTCCCATCCATAAATGATATTTTTGTGCTCGATATTCATTAAACATGCTTATCATATAATATAGAAGAAAGTTAGATGTGATGTTTTTCATTTAATGTGATTTTGATTTTATGTATTTGTGTTGAAATTAGAATCCGTGTTTTCGAACATGCGAAAGCTGCAATAAATTTTTATTGACACTTTTGTACCTCTAGCATTACATGCTAATTAAAAAAAATGGATACTTTATACCTCTAATTATTAGAGTTTCGTCTAAAACTTTCTGATGGTTGTACTGCCGTGATCATGTAATGATTCAGATTTACTTAACACATTGTTTTGGTACGGTCCGAACAATTTGCGAGAAACCAGAACCTATTCTATCCAGAGCAGAACCATTTGAAAGTCTGCTGAATGTCGTTCATGTCCATTTAAAAAGCCGGAAAGTAAACCTAAACACTTGCAAAATATAACAACCGAAAGGATCATGCTAAGACATTAAAAAATATTCATTTTCTTCCATGCTACATGGTCAATGTTTTACTTTCCCTTGCATACCTGATATTCGTGTGCTTGATATTCATTAAACATGGTTGTCAAAGAATATATAAGATATTTAGATGTCATGTTTTTTAATTTAACGTGATTTTGATTTATGTGTTTGTGTTAAAGTTAGAATCTGTGTTTTAAAACATGCAAAAGTTGCAATAATTTTTTATTGTCACTTTTGTAGCTCTAGCGTAACATGCTGATTTAAAATAAGGACATTTTTTACCACAACTTATTAGAGTTGCATCAAAAACTTTCTGTTGGTTGTACTGCTGTGATCATGTGATGTTTCGGATTTGCTTAACACAATGTTTTGGTACAGTCCGAATGATTTGCGAGGAATCAGAACCCGTTTTGTCAGGAGCATAAACTTTTTAAAGTCTGCCCAACGTCGTTCGGTTCCGTTTAAAAACTCTGAAAATATACCTAAACATTTGTAAAATATAATAACAGAAGGGATCATACTAAGACGTTAAAAAGAATTTATTTTTTTCGACGATAAGAGATCAATGTTCTGTTTTCCCTTCCATACCTGATATTCGGGTGCTCGATATTCATAAAACATGCTGATCAAATAATATATAAAAAACTTAGATGTGATGTGTTTCATAAAATGTGATTTTGATTTTATGTGTTTGTGTTGAAATTAGAATCCGTGTTTTAAAACATGCAAAAGCTGCAATAATATTTTATTGTCATTTATGTACCCTATAGCATAACATGCTAATTT
Organism: Thlaspi arvense; assembly: GCA_911865555.2. Lineage (NCBI taxonomy): Eukaryota > Viridiplantae > Streptophyta > Magnoliopsida > Brassicales > Brassicaceae > Thlaspi > Thlaspi arvense. The sequence goes on along the minus strand of OU466858.1, from coordinate 54,811,072 downwards.
AAAATATGGATATTTTTTACCTTTAAATATTAGAGTTTCGTCAAAAACTTTCTGATGGTTATACTGCCGTGATCATGTGATAATTTGGATTTACTTAACACAATGTTTTGGTACGGTCCGAGTGATTGCGAGAAATAAACCTGTTCCATCCGGAGCAGAACATTTTGAAAGTCTGCCGAACGTCGTCGTTCAGTTTCGTTTAAAACCCTGAAAATAAATCTAAACACTTGCTAAATATAAAAACCAAAGAGACCGTACTAAGACATTGAAAAGAATTCATTTTCTTCCGCATTAAGTGATCAACGTTCTGCATTCTCTTCCATACCTGATATTCGTATGCTGGATATTCATTAAACATATTTATCATATACTATATAAGAAAGTTAGATGTGATGTTTTTTCAGTTAATGTGATTTTGATTTTATGTGTTTGTGTTGAAATTTGAATATATATTTTAGAACATGTAAAAGCTGCAATAATATTTGATTATCATTTTTGTACCTTCACCATAACATGCTAATTTAAAATATAGATTTTTTTACCTCCAATTATTAGAGTTTCATCGAAAACTTTCTGATTGTTGTACTGCTGTGATAATGTGATGATTCGAATTTACTTAACACAGTGTTTTGGTACGGTCCGGATGATTTGCGAGAAATTAGAACCATTTCTGTCACAAGACAAACTTTTTGAAATTCTGCCGAATGTCGTTAAGTTCCGTTTAAAAATCTTGAAAATAAACCTAAACACTTGCAAAATATAACAACCAAATGGCTCATACTAAGACATTAAATAGAATTTATTTTCTTTTAAAATAAGTAATCAATGTTCTACTTCCCCTTCTATACTTGATATTCATATGCTTGATATTCATTAAACATACTTATCAAATAATATATAAGATAAGTAGATGTGATGTTTTTCATTTATTGTGATTTTGATTTTATTTATTTGTGTTGAAATTAGAATCCATCTTCTAGAACATGCAAAAGCTGCAATAATTTTTTATTGTCACTTTTGTACCTCGAACATAACATACTAATTTAAAATATGGATATTTTTTACCTCCAATTATTAGAGTTTCGTCAAAAACTTTCTGATGGTTTTACTGCTGTGATCATTTGATGATTTGAATTTCTTTAACACAGTATTTGTACGGTCCGAATGATTTGCAAGAAATCAGAGCCCTTTCAGTTTCTGTACCGGGCAGTCATACCGACGAGGACAACCCCTGCTCTGCTCGATACCGAACATACCGAGGAAGGCATATCCGTACATCTACAGCATTGCACCGATGAGCCTGCTCGGTACAGCCCACCGACGTTGGAACCCCGTACACCGATAACTTTGCTCAGAGGTGATCATAGCGAGCAAGTCATAAGGAGGAAGGCAAATGTTCCCTCCATGGTACGTACTCTGATGAGCCTCCGACTTCCTGGTGAGCCGGACTTCAACTCCAGGATAAGGAAGTTGTACTGAGCAAACCATACCACTGAGGGCTATACATAGCCTGCTTGGTCCAACATAAGTGAAGCAGTACATGGGATAGCCGAGGCATGTGCACAGGATGGGACAAGGAATAACCGACTATCGGGTACATACCAAGCACACACATAGAGCAGGGCATCTTACAACCTGTTCGGTGCATGCACATGATGCGTGATATAACAAGAGCCAGGCCGAGGTATTTCACAAGCAAGGGGAAAGAAAGATGTAACATGTACCGTGCAGTTACACCGACGAGGGCAATCAAAAAGCCTGCTTGGTGCATGCACACGAAAGCCATAGGACCCGATGTCCGCACCACCGAAGACTTGCACCGATGAACCTACTCGGTATTCAAATTTTGAAATTCTTTGGAAAGAGCCAAAACGAGCTGGATCCCAGGTGTAAGCCTCGGTGGAAGTAATGCCCCCTTCCCTCTTAGCACCAAATTTTTTAAAATTTGAAAAAGATTCCCCAAGATACTTATTTTAATTATTCTTCTCTCTTCTATATATATCATTTCTTTGTATTTGCATAGCACCCATCTACTTTGTTATCTCTCTCCACCAAAGAATTTGAAAATCACTTTAGCGTTTAGTGTCTCTCTCTTCAAGCATTTCTTTGTCTAAACTAGTGCATTCTTCTCTTTAGCAAGGTACTTTTATTGGGCCCATTTGATGTTTATTGAATTAGACTTTTGTTCTTACTCACACCTTGCTTTTAGAGTTGTGGCTACGCTTATTTAATTTTTTTGCTGGAAAGATGGGATCTTTTGTGCTTTTATGCAATTTTGTCGAAATTCTTTGTTTGAATTATTTATTCGTGTCATGAGCCTTGTGATTTTTCTTTGGGTCATACAATTGTTAGAATTCATCATAGTTGTTCTTTGTTCATCATGAAATTTCCTGGAATGTTTCAAAATTTCCTGAGCATTGAATAAATTTGTGTTAATCTTTGCAAAATTTTTTATCTTCTCTTAAGTGTTTGCATTTTCAGGCACAATGTCCCAAGAAGATAATCAGGCTTAGGCACTCACTCATAATTGTCAAAGAGGAGGCAAAGCACAAGGAAAAAGGGTGGCTGTAGAAGAAGAAGTTGCACATATTGGTCCTCCCTCTTCAAAAGAGATCTTAAAGGCCATCAACAAAATGGGGTTTGTACCCGCTCGCTTTGCATCCCTCTCTTTGCTTAGTGAGATGGGTATAGAAGAGGAGGTTTAGCTGATCTTCAAGAATCTTGGGATGGAAAATTTTTTTGCTCAACCAATCTCACTCACAAAGTCCAAGCTGTCAATTTTTTCAATCCTTGAAGTCCACCACATTGACGATTTTGAAGGGGATAGTGAGGAGGAAGAAGGCTATGGGGATGGTTTTATAAGATTCAGAGTGGGCAAGAACAAGTACAAGATGGGTTTCAATGAGCTGAATGAGGTGTTTGGGTTTAATGAAGGCACACCAAGAGCCATGGAGATGTCATTTTGTAGAGATGAGCCCAAGAATATGTGGGAAGAAATTGCCAACCAAGAATACAAGAAAGGCGTCCTCAAGAGCTATAGTATTAGGCATCCAGCTGTTAGATATGCTCACACACTGCTAGTAAACACCTTTTTCTACAGAAAAAAGCACAACATTGTTAAGGAGGAACAGCTTGGATTATTGATTAATGGGCTTCGTACATACTTTTGGAGACAAGAGGAGGGTCAATATTGGGAGATCAGAATGGCGTGGGACTCATAACCCTCCTGATGAAGAAATTTTTGCAACGCCAACAATGAGCCATCAACACCTCTTCCAAGAAACATAAGCTCGCCATTGGAGGACTTATAACCGCTATTTTGCTTTGTGCTGGCGTGAACCTCAAGGAAGCTACTCATCCCATTTCTTACCTTGATGTTGCTTATCTTAGGAAGGCTGACTTCCTAGTTGGAGGGTTAAGAATTCGTTATGCATATCTGTTTGAGCTGGATGACGAGAATCAAACAATCATCCTTCCCAAGCGCCATCTTACTAACTTCAGCAAGCAAGAGAATGTTTGGTTCCAAGTGGATGCAGCTGACTTGTACAACCCCACCTCCCATGAGCCTTTACTCAAGACAAGCAGGATGAAGAATATTGCACCACCTGAGATCCAAGAGGACATTGAGGATCAAGAGTATCAAGCGCAAGAAGAAGGAGAAGCTTTAGAGGATGAAAGTGGTACGTATTAGAAGGTCCACAAGGCCTTGTCCCTCTGAAGCTACAAGAGTTACTCATCACCACATCAAGGTCTTACAAGGATGGAACAAGCTTCAGGAGAAAACCATCAAAAGCTTGACCAAATAGGTTAAGAGCTTGAAGAAGAAGGTCCACAAGCTTAAAAAGAGAATTGGTCGGGTTGTTTTTTCTCCAAAGAAAAAGGATAAATCTGAGAAAGGAAGAGAAGTGGGAAACCCAGGTGTGAGGATAGGGGAAGGAACTTCAGACAGGCACCATTCATTTCATGGGACAAGTGAACCAACAACTTCATTGGAACCTTTTAGGCACTCCTCCAACGAGGCTGGCCGTAAGAGGAGAAGCAAGAAGAGGCATGCTTCACATTCGCCAATGCACAGCCCTTCTCTTACCATGGAGACTTCACCCTCTCATACCTCTTTTTTGCATATTTAGTTTCAGCTTTTGATTCAAGTATTTAGATTATTTTGTTGCGATTTTAGAAAAATTCATGCATCATTTGCATCTTAGGCATTGAAAATTTAAAAACAAAATCATCAAAAAATTTCGAATATTATTCCTCAAAAATATAGTTTTCAATTTCATTCATATAGATTGAGTCTACTTGCATATCATTCATTTTTAGGTTGTTTGTATTTAAACTGGGAACAATGATAGTTAAATCCATGTGAAAAGATGTTGTTTAGATGAAACCAATGTCATTGTTCATAGTTATTTGATGTATTTGACGAGAACTTCAAATAAAGCTGAACCACTCTTGGAATTTATGATTTTTAACTCTTGTTTGAAGCTAAAACTTGTCCAAAATGATCCCAACCTTTGCTTAAGAAGAACCTTAATTTGAATATTGAATTACCATGTCTTGTGCATTGCATTCTGATCATGGATACATCATACATACTTGTCTAAAAAAACTAAATGCAACGACCAAATGTCTATGAAAACTATTTTAAAATTCCTGGAAGAGGGTTAACAACTACTAGAAGAAAACTGAGAATTTAAAAAGCAAAACTACTAATTACTAAAAATCGAGATCTAAAGGCAGAAAAACAGAAAACTTCTAGCAACTTAGAACAATAACTTTTAAAGACTAAAGATGCAAACTTTAAACTAAGGGAAGATGATTTAAAGGTTTTGAAATGCTAAAAAGAGGATCTAAGGTTGAGGGTCATATTCAAGAGGGTCAAAGATTCAAGCTTTGGGTTTGAAAACATAGACCTACTCATTTGATAAGCTATCTCTAAGCCTTGAGAAACTTAAGCTAGGATTATCCATGGCTGTGGTATAACCCATTTCCTCAACCCTTCCTCCTAACCTATGGCGTGTAGTGGAAAGATGGGTCAAAGAACATTAAGCAAAGATCTCAAATATTGGCCTAACTAGCTCCCTAAGCATCCATGGCGTTTGGGAAAGGATGAGCTAGTCTCTTGAAATTGGCTTTAAGGGATCTCTGAATCCGGTCAAAGTAAGAAAGCCCTGGAATCATAGAGATCTTTTCCAAGACTCTCTAAGCATCAAGACCCCAAATCCAAGAAGAGAATAGATTAAGAACAAGAAAAAGACCAAAACTTAAACCCTTAAACCCCTTAAATCGCCCCAACCTTAAACCCAAAGAGAAACTACTCACTACTCATTATTAAAACCGATGGAAATGTAAAAAAAAGAAAGCTAAACATGATTAAGCAAGAGCGATTAACGAAATACTTAATGATTAAACAATCTGTCGAGTAACGATTACGTCGATCTGGTCACTCGATCTGTCGGCTAGAACAGTTGCTTTTGCTCGATCCTTGGGTCGATTCATGAGGGTTGATCGAGTGCTTCAGTCGATCCTCTAGTTGATCCTCGGATGATCGGGTCGTGAACTCGATCTGGCTCTTGTTCTGCATGGCTTAATTCACGTCCGTACACACAATCGATCACCTTGGTCGATCTTGAGCTCGATCTCTTCCTTGAAACTATCCGGGCTTAGTCGATCTTCTGGTCGATCTCATCTAGATAGACCTGCCTAGCTCGATCTACCTCTCGATCTCGGTTCCCTTGTAGCAAAGCTGAGTTCTGCTAAGTGTCCACGAGCTCCTCTTTGATCCTTAGCATGTCCACGAACTCTCCACAGCTCCAATGTGTCCAAAACAACCTGAATATGATGCAAGAATGCAAGAAACGTGCAAATGCTAATGCAAAAGTGCTCTATGACCTAAAATAGTGCAAACTAGCCTATTATGCAAGATGAATGCATGAAAACTACACTAAATGGATGCTAAATATGCTAAATATATGAGTATATCAACTCCCCCAAACTTGCCTTTTGCTTGCCCTCAAGCAAACAAAATTCAAGAAAGGAAGAGAGGTTTTAAAAATGGGGGCTCAAATTCCTTGCATAAGTGTTTTTCAAATGAATCAATTCAACGGTCCTAGTTCTTAATCCTAAGATGCAATGCACAAACTCATACTCCAAAGAACTTAGCCATATTCATCACATGTTGAATCTCAAATCATGACTCTCATATCCCAAACAATCCAAGAATCCTAACCTTTAACATTCATTAAGATCAAACCGTGAATCACACTTATGCACTTTAAAACCAAATACATTTGGCTAGGGACAAGGTCATGAGATAAAAATCATCTCATTCATTAGGGTAAATCAAGCAATGAGTTCTCTCAAAGAAGGTTGAACTTATGCATAATGCTAAAAGTAAAGGCAATTGATGCATACATGACTAGACTCTCATCTACCCATATACACTAACAATGATCCTAAAACCCTCTCTCATTTTTTTTTCTTTTTAAGCTCACTCACCCTCCTAAGGACTACCCATAAAGAACAATGCAAGACTCCAAGCATTATCCAAATAAACACATCATTTTAAAACCCTTATGGCTAGTGGTAAGGCTATAAACATACTTAGCTCTTTTCAAAACTTTGATAGCTCTCTTCTTATAATTTTTTTTTCTTTTTTTACTTGGCCTTTTGGCTCTTTTATTAATCTTTTTTTTTTCTTTTTCTTTTCTTTTTGAGAGCTACCTTCTTTTCCAAACTAGAGCTTTCATTTTAAACACAAGGCCTACCACTTAAAACCATTCATTTCCCTTTAGTTCAAACCCTAAACACAAAATCTTTTCAAACTGAAACCAAAGCAAAACAACTCCCATGAATCCCGGCCCTATCCTAAGCCTAAAACTAGCTTTAAAATGCAAAGCTAGCAACAATATGAGAGCCTCATCACGTCGCCTAAACCTAACACTTTATGCCAAGTTCAAACCAAAAATAAGGCCTCACAAATCACACAAGAAATATTGGCTTGAAAGGAGGGTGAGGGTCAATGTGGGAAGTCTACTCAGGCTTACAAGAGAGTGGTGAAAGGGAGAAAGAAAGCCTGAATATGTATATGTCATCCATGTATCCTTTTTCAAATGCATAAGTATGATAATTCAAGAAATTCAAATTAAGGTTCTCACTTGATAGGAAAGGATTCAATTCATGAATGTTCAACTTAAGCCACGAAAATCAAAACAAATGATCCAAATATGGTTAGAGCTTACTTTCAAAGTATGTACAATGCCTCAAAGAACTACTAACTAGGGCCTTGAAACAATTCATGAGCTTAAAACACTTTTCAAGAAAAACTTTTGCCCCTTATGCAAATGCAAACAACCTAAATGCTTAAAATTCTAGACTCAATCCTAAAATGTTTAACAATGCAAATGCAAGCTACATGATTTTTTTTGAAAATTTTGAAAATTTTTATGATTTTTTTATTTTTTTCTATGCCTTACATGATGTTTGATGACTCAAGGGATGATAATACAAAATAAGATCAAAGAAAACATGTAAAAAAACATACACTCTCCCCCAAACTTGAATGACACCGTCTCGGTGGCAAACAAATTCAAGAGGAGCCAAAAACACAAAGCAAAAATGAAAAAGATGCATGTTATTTACAAGGTTGTGTGTTGGTACCTCGGAGCTAGGCACAGCTGGAGCTTGAGGATGCTCCAGCCCTCCTGCTCTTGCTAGGATTAGCGCGGTGAATGCCTTCGTCCTTGCTCTTGTTTGATCCGTCATGGAGAGAAAGGCATCCAGCTTGGCTGCTTCCTTGAGGCTCACTGATCACAACTCCTCCGGTTGCTCTTCTCTTCTCCGGTTGCTCTAAATTCTCACTTGAAGACGCTTCAGATGAGTTTCCTTGAAGGTACTTGATCTTCATAGCCAGCATCTCGATCAGCTTGCCTTGCCATTTGTTGATCTTGCGCTGGATTTCCACAACAGAAGCAAGGGACTTCTCCACCTTTGGGGCTAGCGGCTCACTCCAGACCCCCTCTTGGCTCGTGTTGAGGTTGATGTCCTCATTCGCCTCTTTTGAACCTGAGTCATGAGCCTTCAAGCTGCCCTCTTGAACCGTTCCTCCCACTGAGATCGAGCCAGTCAGTCGATTTTTCCCTCGATTTAGGCTGGATCGATTGCACTCCCTGGATTCAGTTGCTCGAATTGATATGGATCGAGCGAGAGATCGATTCACCTGGCCGTTCTCTGAACTGATCGAGTGGTCTCTCTCGATCTTCTCATCGATTTCTTTTCTGGATCGACCAACTTCGTCGATCTTCTTGTCGATCGCTTCCATGGATGGAGTGATCTCATCGATTTCCAGTTCGATCTCTAGGCAATGGCCTTCATCTTCTTTCACAACTTTTCGAGAATCAAGGGTGCGAACATACTCCTGGGTCTGCTCATTCAAGTAACCCTACTCCCCACACTCCTTTGTCAAAGCCAGCTGTAGATGATCCTCTTGTCTCAGTTCTTCAAGCGACTTATCAGCCAATGCATCAAAAGCTCCTATGTAGAACGCTTGCCCATCAATAGTTGGCTTCTTCAAGACTTCATTGATGTCAAAGTTTAGCTTGGTTTTCTTGCCAAGGTATAGAGAGATCTTCCTCTTCACGTCTATGATGGCTCCAGCAGTTGCTAGAAAGGCTCTACCAAGGATAAGAGGATTCTTTGGCTCTTCATCCATTTTTAGAACTACAAAATCTGTTGGCACATTCACACCAGTGATCCTCACGGGTAAGTCTTCAAGCATGCCTACAGGGAGCCTTACACTTCTATCAGCCAGCACAAGTGAGATTTTGCACTCCTTAAACTTGGTAAAGCCTAGCTTCTTAGCAATGGAATGGGGCATAAGATTAATGCTTGTACCAAGGTCACATAAGCAGCTGTCAAACTTCAAAGGACCTAGACCACAAGGGATAGTGCATGATCCTGGATCTCCTAGCTTCTTAGGAACTATCTCCTTGTGGATGATTGCACTGCATTCTTCACTCAACACCAAGACCTCTTCACTCTCTTTGTTTTTCTTGGTGAGGGTGTTCTTGAAAAACTTGGCGCATTTTGGCATCATGGCCAAACAATCAACTAAAGGCAGTTTGATCTCAACATCCTTCAAGTGCTTCTCAAACACTGCTCTATGCTTCTCAAGCAGCTGCTTCTTGAACCGTCCAGGGAAGGGAAGCTTCGGTTTGTAAGGTGGAGGCACATAAGCTTCTTTCTCCTTGCTAGCCTCCCCCACTTTCTTCTCTACAACCGCTTCTTTGCCCTTCTTAGGTCTTCCAATCCAGACATTGTCAAAGGTGATCTCTTGATCATTTGAAAGCCCTTGAATCAATTGTTTGTAGAGGATTGCCCTTGAATCAATTGTTGAAACATAGCTTGGACAGGATCAACTTGTTGTTGCATCGGTTGTTGCTGTTGAGGTACAGAGCCCGGAGGGTACATTAGCGTATAACCCTTGATTCCCTGCTGTTGCCCTTGGAAACTGTTCTGCCCTTGCCCTTGGAAGCCACCACTCGGCTGAAAGCCTTTGTTGTAAGGTACGAAATGCTTTGCTTGCTGAGCAGGGTACACTTGATCTTTAGGGTTCGCGACATTGGTGCTACGGTATGAGAGATTGTTGTTCTGGTTGTAACCGTGAGTGTAGCCTTGAGGTTTGTAGTTGTTTTGACCCATCACCCAATTGGCTTCTTCTTGGCTCAACTCAAGCTCCTCTTGGGTCTCATGCGCTTCACCAACAAAGTGAACATGCTTCTGATTCGCCAACACCAGCTTGTCAATCTTCTCATGTAGCGACTTAAGCTCTTTCTTGTGAGACTCTAGCTCAGAACCTCTCCGCGCGCGGTCATAGTCCTCGGCATAGTTGCCGTTGCTTAGTGCTAAGTTCTCAATCAGCTCCATGCCTTCTTCTACCTCTTGACCAAGGAAGTTGCCTTTACTAGCCGTATCAAGCAACAAGCGAATCTTTGGTGAAGCTCCTCGGTAGATAGTGCTTAGAAGAGTCTCTTCGCTGAAGCCATGGTGAGGACATTGGATAGTATAGTCCTTGAACCGTTCCATGGCTTCATTGAAAGTCTCATTGTTCCTTTGCGTGATGCCGCTGATCTCGCTTCTTAGCCTTGCCGTTCTGGTGCTAGAGAAAAATTTTGAGAGGAAGGCCTTCTTACACTCAGCCCATGAAGTGATGGTGCCTTGTAGAAGTGACTTCTCCCAATGCCTAGCCTTGTCTCCGAGAGAGAATGGAAAGAGACGTAGCTTGAATGCATCTTCGAATATGCTGTTTATCTTGATCATCCCACATACTTGTTCGAAGTTATCAAGGTTCTCCAAGGGATTTTCCATTGCTAGCCCGTGAAACTTATTATTTTGCACCATGGAGATGAAACGCGGCTTAATCTCGAAATTGTTGTTCTGTACAGGAGGATGAGTGATCCCAAACCTATTGTGATGAGTATTGGGAGCATCTCCGGCTCCTATGATCCTTGGGGGTCTAGCCGCGTGTTGGGGGTTTCCATTGCCCCTTCCCACTGCCCCGTGAGCTGGAGGAGGTCCCTCTGGGTGCTCGTGCTCAGCCATAGCTTCAAAGTCAACCAAACCGTGCTGAACAATCTCCTCAAAAGCTCGTGTTTGCTCTCGTACTCTTCTTTGCCGTGAATGACCAAGTCTATGAATGTTGTCCACGGGGTGAAGTAGATTGTTGTTTCCCCGTGAACGGAGGTTCATGTACATGAAAGACACATATTTGAGAGTACAGGAATTAGTAACTTAAACAAAGTAAAGGCTTAGTCTTTACTAAACCCCAAATCTCAATGCTTTCTAAACACTCATAGAATGGCAAGGACACCATTTGATAACAATTGTTTTCATCTAGATGCGGATGTGTATGTAACATGAGGTTATCAAAGCTCAAATGCAACACTTAGTTGTAGTAAAGTATGCAAGCGAGTATCAATCCAATCAAGGAGTTAGAAAGTGCAATGAGAATGCAAGGATCGAGTAAAACTAGGCGAATGATGAATGATTTGGCAAAATTCCTAAAAACTAGATGCAGCAGTAAAAAGTAATGCAAAACTATTTTAAAATTACTAGGAAAGAGTGAAATACCACGACGAACAAACATAATGATTAAAATGCAAGGCTATGAATTTATAAAAATCAACTAGCGGATCGACCACAGGATCGACCACTAGATCGAGCAACAATGATCGATCTCGTCTAAAAGTGCAAGTGTAATGAAACTAATGGCCAGGATGCGACGAGTATCAAGCGAATGATTAACAGAGACTAAGAAATACTAAAAATAGGGTCTAGGGTTGAGATTCACGTTCAAGAGTTTCAAAGGTACAAGCTTGGTTTGAAAACTTTAGATCTACTCACTTTGTGAGGTTCTTTAAGCCATGAAAACAAAACAAGATCCATCCATGGCGTGTGGTATGGATCACTCTCTCATTCTCTCCTCCAGACCCATGGCGTTTGGCGGAAAAAGAGATTGAGAGGCAAGGAAAACAGATTTCAAACACGCGGCTTAACTAGTCCTCTAAACTACCATGGCGTTTGGGAAAGAGTAACTAGCCTCTAAGATGTGACTTTCAGAGATCTCTGGATCCTGTCAAGGTAAGAGCTCTCTATGATCATAAAGATCTTGGCGTGAGACTCTTTAAGCCTTAAGAACTCAACATCTTAGAAAAGAAAGCCATTAAGAACAAGAAAACACCAAGCCTTGAAAACCTTTTCGACCCCTTTGAATCCTCTCAACCCCAAAACCCGATTAAACTACTCACTACACATTAAGTAAACCAAGCAAAGCATGAAAGACGAAACGATAAACATGAAAAATGATAGATTAAGCTTAAACGATTCAAAATATCCAAGAACAAACTCCAAGTCTAACAATGGCGGAATCGCCTTCAAAACGAGAGAGAAAGATGATAAAAGTAAAAGTGAAAAGCGTGTATGAAAAGGTGATCGCCGCCTTCCCAAAGTAGGCCAAACACCTCAATGGTCCCCCCTCCCTAGCGGCCAAAATCGGTTGAAAGGACAGAGATCGACTTCGGGATCGAGCAGCTTTCTCGATCACTTTCGGACATCGTGTCTTCAGCTCGATCTTTTTCTCGATCTTCGGTGATGAATCGAGTGTTGCATTCGATCTTGGTATCGATCTTCGACGGATTGAGTGGTGGACTCGTTCCGGCTCTCGCTCTGCATGGCATCATTTACGTCCGTACCACTTGATCGATTGCTTCACTCGATCTCCGTCTCGATCTATTCCCTTGGATCGGCTGGGCTTCTCGATCTTCTGGTCGATCTCATCTAGATCGACCGGCCGTGCTCGAACTCCTCTCGATCTCTGATCCTTAGCAAGCATTCCCGAATCCTCCAAGTCCCATGAACTTCCTCACGAGCCTCAGTATGTCTACGAACCCTCCAAGACTCCAAAGTAGCCGAAAACAACCTGTATGCGATGCAAAATGCAAGAAATATGCATATGCTGATGCAAGAACACTCTAGGACCTAAAGTGATGCAAACTAACCTAAAATGCAATGTATAAGCGTGAGAGACTAACTTATATGTATGCAAAATGCATGGAATATGCAGCTATATCAAGACTCGATCTCGGAGGGGACAACGGTTCAAGAAAGCAGTCTTTTGGGTCATGTCTCGGGTTCTAAGGAGGCTATTGAGGATGGGAACTTCAACAAGAGCCACGAGGTTGACTGGAGCGAGCTGCTAGCCCCAAAGGTGGACCTTAAGGAGCTCCCAAAAGGGCTAAGGTATGCTTTCTTAGGGCTTAATGATACCTACCCCGTGATTGTGAATGAAAACTTAAGTGATGTTGAGTTGCACTCGCTTCTAAGTGAGCTGAGAAAGTATAGGAAGGCCATTGCGTCCTCTCTAAGTGATATCAAGGGCCTTTCACCAATGCTTTGCACTTATAGGATTCACTTGGATAATGAGAACGCCTCTTCTATAAAACACCAAAGGCATTTGAATCCTAATTTAAAGGAGGTTGTTAAGAAAGAAATTCTTAAGCTGTTAGAGGCTGCGTGATCTATCCCATAAGTGACAGCACGTGGGTTTCCCCTGTACACGTGGTGCCTAAGAAGGGAGGGATCACGGTCATTAAGAATGATAAAGATGAGCTTATACCTACTAGGACTATTACAGGACACAGTATGTGTATAGACTATATGAAGCTTAATCTTGCTACTAGAAAGGATCATTTTCCTTACCTTTTATTGATCAAATGCTTGAGAGGCTTACTAATCATCCTTACTATTGCTTTCTTGATGGATATAGTGGTTTCTTTCAAATACCAATCCATCCAAACGATCAAGAGAAGACGACCTTTACATGCCCTTATGGCACCTTCGCGTATCGAATGATGCCATTCGGGTTGTGTAACGCACCGACTACGTTTCAGCGGTGTATGATGTTGATCTTCTCTGATCTAATAGAAGAGATGGTAGAAGTGTTTATGGATGACTTCTCTGTATATGGTGCGTCTTTTTCTGCGTGTTTGTTAAATCTTTGCAAGGTACTAAAACGTTGTGAAGAGACGAATCTTATGCTTAACTTGGAAAAGTGTCACTTCATGGTGAAGGAAGGGATCGTGCTTGGCCACAAGATATCAGAGAAGGGCATAGAGGTTGATAAAGCCAAGGTCGAGGTCATGATGAGTCTTGAGCCGCCAGTTAATGTCAAGGGAGTAAGGAGTTTCCTAGGCCATGCTGGCTTCTACAGGCGCTTCATCAAAGATTTTTCCAAGATTGCACGCCCTCTGACGAGGCTGTTGTGCAAGGAAGCTGACTTTGTGTTTGATGAGGATTGTCTTCGTGCTTTCGTGACCATCAAAGAAGCGCTTGTATCCGCACCAATAGTGCAAGCACGAGACTGGACTCTACCGTTCGAGATCATGTGTGACGCGAGTGACTACGCCATAGGAGCCGTTCTTGGTCAAAGGAAAGACAAAAAAGCTGCACGTCATCTATTATGCAAGCCGGACCTTAGATGACACTCAAGTGAAGTACGCTACGACTAAGAAGGAGTTGCTGGCAGTTGTATTCGCCTTTGAGAAGTTCATGTCATACCTCGTAGGCTCTAAGGTGGTTGTCTATACAGATCACGCAGCTCTGAGGTACATCTATTCCAAGAAAGACACTAAACCGAGACTCTTGAGATGGATCCTTTTGCTCCAAGAATTCGAAATGGAAATTAAGGACAAGAAAGGGATAGAGAACGACGTGGCAGATCACCTCTCTAAGATGAGAATCAATGAGTGTCTGCCCTTAGATGATTCGCTCCCAGAAGAACAACTCATGATGATCACTACGGCTGTTCGTGGAAGGCTAGACGGGCAGTTTGAAAAAGTTCTGAGTTTCAAAGAAGAAGACTTGCCTTGGTACGCTGACATTGTAAACTTCTTGGCATGTGGAGAGGAGCCAACTCACCTTGATCATTACCACAAGAAGAAGTTTATGAGAGATGTTGCCTACTACTTTTGGGACGAGCCCTACTTATACAAAAGAGGGGTTGATAGCTTGTACAGAAGATGTGTCTCAAGGGATGAAGCTCAAGACATTCTACTTCACTGCCATGGATCTTCTTACGGAGGACACTTTGCTTCTTTCAAAACTGCTACAAAGGTGTTACAAGCGGTTTTTTGGTGGCCATCTATCTTCAAGGACGCTCACGAGTTTGTTAAGAGTTGTGAAGCGTGTCAAAGAGCAGGAAACATCACCAAGAGAAACGAGATGCCTCAGGTTCCTATCTTTGAAGTTGATGTCTTTAACGCATGGGGGATAGATTTTATGGGTCCATTCCCATCTTCTTACGGCAATAAATACATCTTGGTGGCGGTTGATTATGTATCTAAATGGGTTGAGGCCATTGCTTCCCCTACAAACGACTCTAAGGTGGTGATCAAGCTCTTTAAAACCATCATATTCCCAAGATTTGGAGTCCCTAAGGTTGTGATCAGCGACGGTGGTAGCCATTTCATCAACAGAGTATTCGAGAACCTCTTAAGGAAATATGGTGTGAAGCACAAGGTAGCTACACCTTATCATCCTCAAACGAGTGGACAAGTAGAGGTCTCTAACCGGCAGATCAAGGCAATACTCGAGAGGACAGTAGGTTCTACTCGGAAGGATTGGGCGGCTAAGCTAGACGGTGCTTTGTGGGCTTACCGGACCGCTATCAAAACCCTCATTGGTACCACTCCTTTTACTCTTCTCTACGGCAAGGGACGTCACCTCCCGGTTGAGCTGGAACATAGAGCATTGTGGGCTGTGAAGCAGTTAAACTACGATCTAAAGACAGCTCAGGAGAAATGCTTGATTCAGCTACATGAGCTTGATGAACTAAGGCTGGATGCCTACGAAAGCGCTAAGATCTACAAGGAGCGTACTAAGGCGGCTCATGACAATAAGTTGGTTAATAAAGAGCTTAAGGAAGGTAGTTTAGTTCTACTCTATGACTCGAGGCTGAAGCTGTTCCCGGGCAAGCTCAAATCAAGGTGGTGCGGACCGTTTGAGATCAAGGAAGTATTGCCCTATGGAGCTGTCACGTTGGTTGGCAAGAGTGGGAATGCATTCACAGTCAACGGACACAGAGTAAAGCCATACATGGTCAGTGCATTCAACAAGGAGAGCACTTCAATGCTTCTCCAAGACCCACCATCTGCCTAAACCAAGTAAAGTCTAGCTAAAGACATTAAAGAAAGTGCACTTGGGAGGCATTCCCATGTATATCTTGTATATATTTCTGCTTTCTTTCTATTTCAGTTCTATGCTTTTATATTCTAAGTGTGTAGGAAAGGGTGTAAGGGATTGCAGGACATGATCTTGGAGTCTAAAAGAGGCGAGAAGGGTTAAGAATGGGCTAGAGATCGAGTGTTAGATCGACTCATCCTACCTCGATCTTTACTAGATCGCGGTAGTGAATCGAGAGGAGGTAGTCGATCTAGACGAGATCGAGTAGACAGATCGAGTGGAACGGTCGATCACGAGAGGATGAACACCCTATACGTTTAGCTTGAAAAGCAAACGAGGTGTAGATCGACCGAGTCACTCGATTCTCAAAAATAGATCGAATAGTCTACTCGATCTGCCACTCGATCTAAGCCAAATCGACCCTCAGATCGATGACGTAGCTCGATTCAAGGACCAATGCCAGGTTGACCAAAAGTCAAGGAACGAGAGGGACAGTCGATCTGAGACTCGATGCAATTTGAATCGAGTTCCCGATCGCTCAAACCTCTCGATCCTAGCTATTATGGGCATGAGATCGAGTCCTAGATTGACCAAATGGACTCGATCTCGTGCTGAGGTAACAATTTCTTTTCCCTCTTTACGTCTTTCCCTCCAATTTTTAAATTTAAAAAGTGGTCAAGGCAAGCATCTTTGACCATGAAAGATGTGCCTTGACCACTTCTTTTGTCAGAAAACCACTTGCTTGCCCATAGTTTTGTATTTTTGTTGGTCTTTATATTTTCAAGCTAGAACACACTCTCTCATACTTTGTGTTTCGAGTTTCTTAAACAAGAAAGAGTGTGATTTCACTGTTCAAAAGATCAACAACATCTGTTTTCAAGCTTGCTAAGGTATTTCCGAATCATTGTTCAAATTTTTTTCAAAAATTTCCTTTTTATTTCTTGCTTGAGAACTAGATGTTGGGGAAATTGAGCGAATTTTTAAAACTAGCTAAATATTAGGAAAAATTCTAGATTTGCTCTTATCTCTAGATTTGCTCCTCTATTTTCTTGCTAGAATTTTTATAAATTCCCCAAAAATCTAGGGTATTTGTTATAAGCTTTTCTCTCTTGCATAGCCTTTCTCTCTACATTCGCCGCCTTTGCTCATTCTTTTTCTTAAGAATTGTGTTTCAGGTACCATGGCTCCAAAATGAACAAGAGAAGAGATAACACAAGGAGGAGAGGCTCAGCAAGAAGCTCAACAAGTGGTTCGAGAGAAGGTTCGATGGACCAAGGAGGAGAAACAAGCCAAGAAGCGGCTTGAAAGGCTGAGGTTCGACCCTACGAAGTTTGCAAGCCGAGATCTATTGGCCAAGATGGGAATTTTGGGAGATTTCGATCAGCTCTTGAAGAACATAGGGCTCCGATGTTTGTCACGCATGGACTGCCCCACTTACCCCGAGGCAACCGTTGATTTCTTAGTAACCTTGGAGTTCACGTATGAGAACCCGAATCTTCCTACTCCCTCCCAAGGGCACATCACCTTCAAAATCAGACGTCAAGCCTATCATCTCTCAATCCAGGAGCTTTGCCAAGCTTACGGTTTGAACGCTGATGTTGGACAAGTGGAGTTCCCCTCCTTCTCTCAGGCTAACGAGTTGTGGGACCTCATAAGCAATGACGACTACAAGCTGAACACTGCGAAGATCAAGCGAGTGAGAAGCCCGGTGCTTCATTACACGCTGAAGCTGATCGCCAACACATTTAGTGGACGGTCTGTGGCCCCTACAGTCACCAAGACAGAGATTTGCTTCTTGTTCCAAGGCGTTAAGCATCTCGTATGTGACCCCGAGGAGAATGATGAGCCGTTGGAAGACCAGCTAGGAAACGACGTGAACTACGGCTGTATCCTAGCCTCTTCATTGGTGAAGTATAAGGCGTATGCCATGAGGTGCAAGGCGAGTTCGTCTTTGATTGGAGGGTTCCTCACTCCTTTGTTTGTTCAAGCCGAAGTGCCACTAGCTGACTTCGTACCTTGCGCGGATAGGGCGTACATGGATGAGATTTATCTAAGGAACACCGATAGCCTGGGACGCACGCCAGCTGAGGGTTTTTATGCGTATCAGTTCATTGATGAGGAGAATGAGAAAAGGGTGTGTATTCTGCCAAACAGGGACGAAACCGAGCTGTTGGGAGTTGGGAACATCGAGTTTCTCCCAAGCGTAGAGGAGTGTTTTGCACCTCTAGGAGGAACAGCTGCTCCAGCACTAGCTTCTCGCCCACGTTCAGAGTCCCTTGCCTTGGATGATGACATTCCCGAAAGCTTTGTACTCCTTAAGATCGCTTTTGAGCCGCAGACTAAAACAGAAAAGTTATTTGCTTATGTTGCGGAAATGCAAAGGAAGATCAACAAATGGCAAAGTAAGGTCATCAAGAAGCTTGCCAAGAAGGTCAAGGCGCTTCAAGGGAGCTCCCTTAAGAATCCTGTAAGTGAAGAAGTCGAGCAGCCCGAGATGAGGAGGAGATCGACTGGTGGAATCGTTTTACGTGAGCCTCAAGGAAGCCCCATCCTAGCTGCTCGCCACTCGGTTGATGAAGGAGCCGCATTGGACAGGGGCAAAGGAGTAGCCCACGAGACCCCAACAAAGAGCAAGAGGTCTGGAACGTCCACAAGTTCCAGCACCACTTAGCTCCGAGGTAACAAACAACCGTCCCTTGTATATACCGCTCATCTTTTCTTTGTTTTTGCTTGTGTTTTGACCTCCCTTGGATTTGTTTGCCACCGAGACGGTGTCATTCAAGTTTGGGGGAGTGTGTGTGTTATTTGACATTGTTTTCTTTCTTCTTATTTTCTCTTTGCATCCCTTGAGTCTTCATTGCATCTAAGGCATAGAAAAGAACAAAAAAATTGGTAAAATTTTTAAAAATTTTCAAAAAAAAATTCATGTAGTTGCATTCACTTTCTTAAACATTTTAGGATTGAGTCTAGAGTTTTTAAGCATCTAGGTTGTTTACAATTGTATAAGGAGTTAAAAGTTTTCTTTAAAAGGTGTTTTAAGCTCATGAATTGTTTCATGGCCCTAGTTAGTAGCTCTTTGATGCATTGCACACTCTTTGAATGTAAGCTCTAACCATACTTGGATCATGTGTTTTGATTTTCGTGGCTTGACTTGAACATTCATGAATTGAATCTTGTCCTACTAAGTGAGAACCCCAATCTGAATTTTAATTGTCATACTTATGCATTTGAAAATGAACACATGGATCTTATACATATTTAGGCTCTCTTCCTCCTTTCACCACTCTCTTGTGAGCCTAAGTAGAACTCCCACCATAACCCTTACCTTTCTTTCAAGCCAAATGTTCTTGTGTGATATTGTGAGGCCTTTTTTCGGTTTGAACTTAGCATAAAGTGTTAGGTCTAGGCGACATGATTAGGCTCTCATTTGATTGCTAGCTTTGCATTTTGAAGCTAGTTTTTAGGCTTAGGTTAGGTTTGGAGTTCATTGAGATTGTTTATTTGCTTAATTGTTTATGGTTTCAGAAGAGTTTGGTGTTTCAAACCAAGCTTTAATCTTTGAGATCCATGAATATGACCCTCAACCCTATACCCTCTTTCTTAGTGTTTTAAATCTCTGCTTATCATTCTGTCATCATAAAGTTTGCATCTTGTTCATTAATCCATCGCATCATTCATCATTTTAAGTTGTTAGACGAGATCGATCCATATTGCTCGATCTAGTGGTCGATCCAGTGGTCGATCCACTAGTCGACTTTTAGTTTTTTTATAGCTTTGCATTTTTGTCATTTCGCTTGTTCCTCGTGGTAGTTAACCCTCTTCCAGGGATTTTAAAATTGTTTCGCTTTGCATTTGACACTTGCATTTAGTTTTTAAGAATTTTACCAATCATTTATCATTTTTGCTTAGATTTGCTCATTCCCTTGCATTCTTAGTGAACTTCTTACCCCTAGATGTGGATTGACACTCTCTTGCCCACTGTACTACATCTCCGTGCTGCATTAGAGTTTGATAACCTCTCGTGTTTGCAATTACACCGTAAGAAATGAGTTATCAGGTTCTAAGTAGGAAAAGTGGTGATTAAGATGTGATTAAAGGGTGATTAGGCTTGATTAGTTTATTCTTAGTTGTCTCCTTCTCTTGCAATGTCATTATTGTTCATAAATCTTGCTCCTTTTGATTTAATATGGTATTGTTGATGCATATGGTTCACTTGATGGCTTGATATCTCATTTCTATGCATGGTTCGCTTATTTGGTTTGATAGTCTAGCTTGGTCTATGTTTCCTTTGTTCAATGACACCAAAGTGATAGTTCACCTTGCTAGATGATTTTCTTAGGGCTAGATTGTGTTGGTTATGAGGTTCTTGGTTGATGCTTAGATAGTATGCATTGAAAGATCTTGCATTTGTTTGATTCCTTTTTATTGTTTAGCATTGTTAGGGTTTTGCAAGTGTGTGCTTAAGTCCATATTCTTGATTGGTGTTTAGCTACCTAGGTCCCTATATGGTTCACAAGATTGATAGGTTGATCTTAATTCTTGCTTGGGTGAGAGTTGCTTACTTGCTTAATACTTCTCTTAGACTAGAATGGTTATGTTCTTTATGCTCATGGTTAAAGAATATACCATCATAAGTGGGTTTGACAATCTTATTGAATATGAATTGCTTATTGACGCCAAGCTGATTCCTTTTAGATACCTTGTCTAGGAGTACAATATTGAGAATTGCTTGCTTATGAATGCTTGATGTTTACCTTCAATAGAAATCCACTTTGTCACTCTTGAGAACCACTAATCCCACTTTTGCTTAAAACCTTGAGTTTTGCTTTTTATTAATTGTCTTAAGATCATCTTGCTTAGTACTGTTTATATTGTTCTTTTATTTAGTCCTTGCCTAGTTCTTGCTTTAGATTCATCTTGCATTTCAATTATGCTTTCTTTCACTGCATTTCTAGGTTGTTAGAGTTACCATTTCATTATCATAATCCCAACCTTACTTAGCTTACAGCATTGTTTGTATCTCAACATCCATAAGTGTGTTTACACATAAGTCCTTATACTACAACTGACTTGGGGATTAGGATTACTTTGAAGTATACAAGGGCCTCAAAAACCCTTGCTTCAAATTGGCGCCGTTGCCATTTGTGAATTCTTTGAGTTTAACATTGCTGTTAGACTAAAGTTCTTTTCTTTCAAGTTACTAATTTGCTCTGTTTTCTTTGTTCTGTATTTGTATGAATTTGAGATCCAAAGGCTCATCAAATCTGACTCCTTCTATTGACAACATCCATAGAAGAAGAGTTGTAAGACAGAGAGTTCAAGAGTTGGAAGAACAGAGAATGGCAGAGCAGGAAGCTCAGTTACCACATGTTGGTGTTGAAGGATAGGCACCTTTACAACAAGCTGCAACACATATGGATGAAGCACAAGATGCTTTGAATCAAGCGGCTGGAGTTCAGGGATTGAGAGTACCAGTTCATGCACCTAGTGTTGCAAGACCTATAGGAGCTGGTGATGCGCCTGATACTCACCACAACAGGAATGAAATTCATGCTCCAGCTGTGCACTAAAACCACTTTGAAATCAAGATTGGGTTAATCAACAACGTGCAAGGAAACAGATTTCATGGTCTGCCCAATGAAGATCATTTGGATCAGTTTGACAAAGTGTGTGGTATGACCAAGATTCAGGGAGTTTTTTAAGATGCTTTGAAGCTGCGCTTGTTCCCATTCAGTCTAGGAGACAAAGCACTTCAGTGGGAGAAGACACTTCCACAAGGCTCCATATCCACTTGGGATGAATGCAAAACAGCACTCCTCAACAAATTCTTCAGCTCAACAAAAACTCAAAAATACAATTAGCAATTTCACTCAGTATGGGAATGAGAAATTTGCTGAAGCATAGGAGCGCTTCAAGTCATACACTTTGCAGTGCCCTCATCATGGGTTAACAAATGAAAGTTTCCTTTCTACATTGTACAGAGGAGTGACGCCTAAGTACATGATGCTCTTGGATCAGCATCAAATGGAAATTTCATAGGGAATGCAGTTGTTGATGGACTTGCTCTTCTGGAGAATTTGGCACTATCTAATGGAAACTATGGTGAAGAGTATGACAGGACATCTATAGCTGTTGTAAGAGTTGAAGGTGAGAGCACAACTAAGAAGGAGATCAAGGCTTGGAATGACAAGTTAGACAAGCTGTTGAGTGCTTCATTCAAGAGTGTAACCTATATTGGTGAAGCTGATGCTGCACAAGGAGAAGATGGGACAGTTATAGAAGAAGAAGCCTTCTAAATGAACCAACAAGGAGGCGGTTTCAACAACTACAAGTATCACCCAAACTTTTCCTATCGAACCACAAATGTGTCCAATCCACAAGATCAGGTTTATCCATCACAAGCTGCTCTACAAATTCAAGGAACCAAACCCTTTGTTCCTTTCAACCAGCAACAATACTATGCTCCAAGACCACCATTTTAGGGAGGATTTCAGCAATCTAACTTTCAAGCTAGACCAGCTTTTGTCCCACCAGGTTTTGGCAATACACAGAGCTCTTATAGCACTCAAGATGTTGATCTCAAGCAGATGATGCAACAGCTGTTGACTTGTCAAGCCAACACCACTATAGAGCTGCACAAGAAGTTTACTGAAGTGCATACCAAGATAGACGCCACTACTTGTGACATGAATGGCAAGTTAGATGCTCTAAACCAAAGAGTTAAGTCTCTAGAAAGCAAAGGAGCTTCATCTTCAAATCCTCATAATCAATTACCAGGAAAGAGTTAAGCCAATCCTAAAGAATTCTGCCATTTGCTTGCTGAAGAGGATGAAGAATTTGATGATGAAGATGCTTCATTGGAAGACCTTGGTATAATGCTTCAAGAGATGTTGTTAGATGTTGACATGTTAAAGGCTGAGTGTGGGGGGAATGTCTTGAATGTCACCATTGATGATCAAGAAGCTGTTGATATTGTAGAACAGTTCCTCCAAGGGTTAGATGAATGTTTGAATAGAGAATAAGAGCTTGCTTTGGTGCAACAAAGAGCTGCAAGAGAGGCTGTTGAAAAGGAAGAGGCTGAGAAAGCCTTGGTTGCTCCAGAAGAAGAAGACAAACCAGAGCTCAGTAAAGTTGATAAGGAACTTGTAGAGACATACCATGCCTTGATGGTCTTGACTAGAGAAATTCCTGAAGACTTCAAGGAGCTGTATGAGCGCCAAGTGGATACTTCTTCAAGCAACAATGAGAAGGGTAAAGTTCCTGAAGTTCAAGTTTATAAACCACCAATCCCTTACCCCACAATGCAGTTCACAAAGGTTCAGTGAAGTGCAGCTGCTTGGTATCTTCTTCAGAGGCGTGGACTAGAGATATCAGATGGCTCTAGATGCTGTAAACAATGGAAACTTCAACACCAGGTATCCAGAAGATGCTTCTGTGCTGATTGAAAACTTGGCATCTAAAAATAGCACCAAAAATGCAGTTTTAGAGAGGAGGAAACAAGCTGGAAACAGGGATGAAAGTCAGATTGCTGAGGTTAATGCTAAGTTGGATTCAATGCACAACCTTCTTGTGGGTAAGAAATCAGCTGAAGAATTTGGGGAAGAAACTTTAAATTTTATCAATGGAGCTGATTTTCAAGGTCAGAGATTCATCAGTATCGAGGGAATGAAAGCTTCAATGGGAATGATCAGAGAGGTGCCTTCAAAAGTCATCAGAACTCTTCTTGTTATACCCCACAACCTGAGTTTCAGAAACCTTATCAGAGCAGAAACCTCACAATGAACTATGATTTCTCTTCCTATCAAATCCACCTGCACAATCTGAAGAGAGTGAGATGAAATATATATTTTATAATAGATTCTAGAAGGACAGCAGAAGATGACTGTGGATTTCAATGGGAAGATGGATTTAGTGTACCAGGACTTGAATGGGAAGATTGAAAGTTTGAACACTCATGTGAAGAAACTGGACATTCAAGTTGCTCAAACTGCAGGAGCTGTTCAAAGGCAAGAAGGATTCCTTCCTGGAAAGACTGACACTAATCAAAGACACAATATCAATGCCATCACACTAAAAAGTGAAAAAGAGATTAATTCAGTGCAGAAAAAGAGGCTGAGTGCAGAGGAGATCGTGCAACTGATGGAGTTTGAAGATGATTATTTTGCAGGCTTAGAGGGAGTGACGAGCATCACCCAGGAGGGATGTCACTCGTCACCCAACTTACAAAGGCAAAATTCAGGTTTTTATAGAGTGCTGACGAGTGAAGTCGTCACCCAGGGGTCGTCAACAGGTAGTAGTGTCACCCCCTTGGTGACGAGCGTCATCCACACCATAAGAAAGCTGCTTCGCCTGTAACTGCAGATATTGGCAAGGAACAAGTTTATAAACCCAAGATACCCTTCCCCAAGCATCCTAGGAAGTTTATATAGCTAGAAGAAACCAGATGCAATGCAATGATAGAGAAGTTGATGGTTGAGATTCCCCTTGTTGATGCTGTCAAGCTTTCACCTGCGCTAAGAAGGTATGTTCAGAGAATGGTTGTGAATGGTATAAGTTCTGAGGAAGGAGCATTGCTTACTAGAGACATTAGTGCAATTCTCTTGGGCACAGTCCCAGAAAAGAAGAAGAAGGTGATTGTTTCTGAACAAGTCAGTGCTATGATTCAAAGAAGAATTCCAGAGAAGCTACCTGATCCAGGAAAATTTGTGCTTGATTGCTCAATCTCAACTGGAAGGTTTCCTCATTCTCTTTGTGATCTAGGGACAAGTATTAACTTGATGCCTTCCTCTGTTGCTGCTAGACTTGGAATGACTGATTACAAGCCAGCTGGGATCTCTCTTATTCTAGCTGATCGATCCACAAGGACCCCAAGAAGGTATCTGATGTTACTGCATATTGCATGCATTTTGCATACATATTAGTTAGCTTTTCATGCATTTACATCTTGCTTTAGACTAGATTGCATCACTTAGGGTCCTAGAGCATTCTCGCACCAGCATACACATGTTCCTTGAATTTTGCATCATATTCAGGTTGTTTCTGGCCACTTTGGAGTCGTGGAGGTTCGTGGACGTGCTGAAGCTGTTGTGGCGGTTCGTGGAAGGTCGGATGTTTGCTAAGGATCAGAGATCGGGGAGCAGATCGTGCAAGGCAGGTCGATCTAGATGAGATCGACCAGAAGATCGAGAGGCCCAGGCGATCCAAGGGAAATGATCGAGACAAAGATCAAGTGGAGCAATCGATCAAATGGTAAAGACGTAAATGATGCCATGCAGAGCGAGAGCCGGATCGAGTCCACCACTCGATCCGACCGAAGATCGATACCAAGATCTGATGCAACAGTCGATCCACCAAAGATGATTGAGAACCAGATCGAGTTGAAGACACGATGTCCGAAAGTGATCGAGAGAGCCGCTCGATCCCGAAGTCGATCTCTGTCCTTTCAACCGCTTTTGGCCGCTAGCGAAGGGGGGACCATCGAGCTGTTTTCGCCATTTTGGGAAGGCGGCGATGACCTTTTCCCACAGACTTTTTTTCAATCTTATCTTTTTATGCTTTTTCTCTCTGTTTTGGAGATTATCCGCCATTGTCGAACTTGAAGTTTTTCTTGCTTTGTATTCGAACCGTTTTGAAGTTTAATCTAGTTCCTTTTCATGTTCATCGTTTCTTTCCTCATGCTTTGTTTGATTTATCTTATGTGTAGTGAGTAGTTCCATTAGGGTTTCGGGGTTGAGAGGATTCAAAGGGTCAAAAAGGTTTTCAATCTTGGAGTTTTCTAGCGCTTAATGGCTATCTCTTCTAGGGTGTTGAGTTCTTAAAGCTTAAAGACTCTCACGCCAAGAGCTTTATGATCCGAGAGGTCTCTTACCTTGACAGGATCCAGGGACCTCTGAAGATCGCACCCTAGAGACTAGTTACCCCTTCCCAAAAGCCATGGAAGTTTGGGGGACTAGTTAAGCCATGTGTTTGAAATCTGTTTCCTGCCCTTCAACCACTCTTTCCACCAGAAGCCATGGGTTTGGAGGAGAGGATGAAGGAGTGATCTATACCGAAAGCCACTGATAGATCTTGTTTCCTTTTCAAGGCTTAGAGATTCTCACAAAGTGAGTCGATTTAAAGTTTTCAACCCAAGCTCAGACCTTTAAAACCCCTGACCATGAATCTCAACCCTAGACCCTCTCTCTTAGCATTTCTACATCCTCTCTCGTCATACGCTTGATCTTTGATAGCATCTTGGTCGTTAGTTTTGCTGCTCTTACATTTTTAGACGAGATTGATCGTTGTTGCTCAATCTAGTGGTCGATCCCGTGGTCGATCCCCTAGTCGAATTTTAGTAATTCGTAGCTTTGTTCTTTAATAATTCTGTTTGTTCCTCATGGTAGTTTGATCATTCTTGGTAATTTTAAAAATAGTTTTGCATTCCATTTAGTTGCTGCATCTAGTTTTTAGGGATTTTCTCAAAACCGACCTTTATTCGCTTAGATTTGCAAAGCCCTTGCATTTTCTTTGCTCTTTCTATCATCCTAGGTGTGGATTGACTCTCTCTTGCATATTGTGCTACAACCTGTCTTGCATTTGAGTTTTGATAGCCTCATTGCATACTCACCCTTGCAAAGAATCTAGTTATCAAATGGCGCCGTTGCCATCCTAGGATTGTTTAGAAAGCATAGAGATTTGGGACTTAGTAAAGACTAAGCCTTTACCTTGTTTTAGTTACTAATCATTCTACTCTCACACGTGTGTCTTTCAGGTACATGAATCTTCGTTCAAGGGGAGACAATAATCTACTTCAACCCTTGGACAACATTCATCAGCTTGGTCATTCACGGCAAAGAAGAGTACGAGAACAAGCCAGAGCCTTTGAGGAGATTGTTCAGCACGGTTTGGTTGCCTTTGAAGCTATGGCTGAACACGAGCATCCAGAGGGACCTCCTCCAGCTCACGGGGCAGTGGGAAGGGGCAATGGAAACCCCCAACACGCGGCTAGACCCCCAAGGATCATAGGGGCCTGAGATGCTCCCAATACTCATCACAATAGGTTTGGGATCACTCCTCCTCCTGTACAAAACAACAATTTCGAGATTAAGCTAGGTTTCATCTCCATGGTGCAAAACAACAAGTTCCATGGCTTAGCAATGGAAGATCCCTTGGAGCACCTTGACAATTTCGAGCAAGTATGTGGGATGATCAAGATAAACGGCATATCCGAAGATGCTTTCAAGCTGCGTCTCTTTCCTTTTTCACTCAGAGACAAAGCTAGGCATTGGGAGAAGACCCTCCCACAAGTGTAAGAAGGCCTTTCTCTCAAAATTCTTCTCTAGCACCAGAACAGCACGGTTGAGAAGCGAAATCAGCGGTTTCACTCAGCGGTTTCACTCAGCGGAACAACGAGACATTCAACGAGGCAATGGAACGTTTCAAAGATTACACGATCCAGTGTCCTCATCACGGTTTCAGTGAGGAGACCCTACTCAGCACCATCTACCGCAGAGCTTCACCAAATATCAGGTTGTTGCTTGACACATCTAGTAAAGGGAACTTCCTTGGTCAGGAGGTAGAAGAGGGCATTGAGCTAATAGAGAACTTGGCATTGAGCGAAGGCAACTATGCTGAGGATTATGACCGTGCACCGAGAGGATCTGAGCTAGAGTCTCACAAAAAGGAGCTGAAATCTTTGCATGAGAAGATAGATAAGCTGGTGTTAGCCAACCAGAAGCATGTTCACTTTGTTGGTGAAGCGGATGAGAATCAAGAGGAGCTTGAGTTTAACCTGGAAGAAGCCAATTGGGTGGCGGGACAGAACAATTACAAACCTCAAGGCTACAACCAAGACTACAACCAGAACAAAAATCTCTCCTACCGTAGTACCAACGTTGCCAACCCTAAGGACCAAGTGTACCCTGCTCAGCAAGCAAAACCTTTCATCCCTTACAACAAAGGTTCAGCCGAGTGGTGGTTTCCAAGGTCAAGGGCAGAACAACTTCCAAGGGCAACATCAAGGTAATAAGGGTTATACGCCGAACTACCCTCCGAGCTTTGCACCTCAGCAGCAACAGCCGATGCAACAACAAGTTGATCCGGTTCAGGCCATGTTTCAACAACTGATACAAGGGCAAGCCTCTACAAACCAGAAGTTCGCCGAGATGAACACTCGTCTAGACTCGTCTCTCACTGACTTCTCCACTCAGATTAAGGATGTAGAGATCAAGTTACCTCTCGTTGACTGCCTTGCAATGATGCCTAAATGCGCCAAATTCTTCAAAGACACTCTCGTGAAGAAGAATAAGAAAAGCAAGGAGGTGCTTGTTCTAAGTGAGGAGTGTAGTGCTGTGATACATAAGGAGATAGTCCCTAAGAAGTTGGTAGACCCTGGAAGCTTCACTATACCCTGCGCTTTAGGTCCTCTGGAGTTCAAGAGTTGCCTTTGTGATATCGGAGCTAGCATAAATCTGATGCCTCATTCCGTGGCGAAGAAGCTTGGCTTTACTCGTTTCAAAGACTGTAGGATCTCGTTGGTACTGGCTGATAGGAGTGTGAGCCTACCAGTGGGGCTGCTTGAAGATCTACCGATGCGAATCAGCGGTGTGAACGTGCCTACGGACTTCGTCGTGTTGGAGATGGATGAAGAGCCTAAGGACCCACTCATCCTTGGAAGGCCATTCCTTGCAACCGTCGGGGCTATCATCGACGTCAAGAACGGGAAGATTTCCTTGCACTTGGGAAAGGATATAAGGCTGGACTTCGATATCAATGAGGTTCTGAAGAAGCCGACCATAGAAGGGCAAGCTTTCTACATTGAAACGATGGATGCTTTAGCGGATGAGTTGCTGTAAGAACTTGCTCAGGAGGACCATCTGAAGCTAGCACTGATAAAGGAGCCAGGGGAGTTCGGTTATGTAGATCAGAGGACCCAGGAGTACGCCAACTTGTTGGATTCTAGGAAGATTGTTAAGAAGGATGAAGGCTGCTTCCTAGAGATCGACCCTGAGATCGACGCTATCACTTGATCCGGGAGTCAGATCGACAAGGCAATCGAGAACACAACTCGATCCGGTGCAGCAATCGACAGACGGATCGAGAGGAATGATCGATCCGGAAAAACAATCGAGTCGATGATCGAGAGAGACCTTCCGATCGTTTTGGGCTCTAATCAGGAGATCGACTCAGAATCTCGATCCCTTACTCGATCTACATCAAATCGAGTAAGTGAATCGAGCGAATCTGCTCGATTTAGACGACATCGAGAGCAAGATCGACTGTGGGACTCGATTTCAGAAGGGATAGCGGTTGAGGAAAGCAGTCTTAAGGGCCATGCCTCGGGTTCTAAGGAGGACTCCAAGGAGGAAAACAACAACAACAGTCACGAGTATGACTGGAGCGAGCTGTTAGCCCCAAAGGTGGACCTTAAGGAGCTCCCAAAAGGGCTAAGGTATGCTTTCTTAGGGCCTAATAACACCTATCCCGTGATTGTGAATGAAAACTTAAGTGATGATGAGTTGCACTCGCTCCTGACCGAGCTGAGAAAGTATAGGAAGGCCATTGGGTACTCTCTAAGTGACATCAAGGGCCTTTCACCAATGCTTTGCACTCACAGGATTCACTTGGATAATGAGAACGCCTCTTCTATAGAACATCAAAGGCGTTTGAATCCTAATTTGAAAGAGGTTGTTAAGAAAGAGATCCTTAAGCTTTTAGAGGCTGACGTGATCTATCCCATAAGTGACAGCACGTGGGTTTCCCCTGTACACGTGGTGCCTCAGAAGGGAGGGATCACGGTCATAGGGAACGATAAAGATGAGCTTATTCCTACTAGGACCATCACTGGTCATAGGATGTGTATTGATTATAGTAAACTTAATCTTGCAACTAGGAAGGATCATTTCCCCTTACCTTTTATTGATCAAATGCTTGAGAGACTTGCTAATCACCCTTACTACTGTTTCCTCGATGGGTATAGCGGTTTCTTTCAGATACCAATTCACCCAAATGATCAGGAGAAGACGACCTTCACATGTCCCTACGGTACCTTTGCTTATCGAAGGATGCCGTTTGGATTGTGTAATGCACCGGCTACGTTTCAGCGGTGTATGATGTCGATCTTCTCCGATCTAATAGAAGAGATGGTAGAGGTGTTTATGGATGACTTCTCTGTCTATGGTGCGTCCTTTTCTGCGTGTTTGTTAAATCTTTGCAGTGTACTAA
Source organism: Thlaspi arvense (assembly GCA_911865555.2). NCBI lineage: Eukaryota > Viridiplantae > Streptophyta > Magnoliopsida > Brassicales > Brassicaceae > Thlaspi > Thlaspi arvense. Next base: position 54,781,135 of record OU466858.1, on the reverse strand, counting down.
AGCGTTGTGAAGAGACAAACTTGGTGCTAAACTGGGAGAAATGCCACTTTATGGTTAAGGAAGGGATCATGCTTGGTCATAAGATATCAGAGAAGGGCATTAAGGTTGATCAGGCTAAAGTGGAAGTCATGATGGGTCTTGAGGCAAGGTTAAGGGAGTCAGAAGTTTCTTGGGATACACCGGGTTCTATAGGCGCTTCATGAAGGACTTCTCCAAGATTGCACGCCCGTTTACACGGTTTCTGTGCAAAGAAGCTGAGTTTGTGTTTGATGAGGAGTGTTTGCAAGCTTTCGTGACCATCAAGGAAGCCCTTACATCAGCCCCTATAGTTCAAGCACCAGACTGGACACTACCCTTTGAGATCATGTGCGATGCTAGTGACTACGCCGTAGGAGCCGTTCTTGGTCAGAGGAAAGACAAGAAGCTGCACATGATTTACTATGCTTCAAGAACCTTGGATGACATGCAAACAAGGTACACTACTACAGAGAAGGAGTTGCTTGCAGTAGTGTTCGCCTTTGAGAAGTTCCGGTCGTATCTTGTGGGTTCCAAGGCTATTGTCTACACAGATCATGCGGCTTTGCGATACATCTATTCGAAGAAGGACACTAAGCCTCGGCTTTTAAGGTGGATTCTCTTGCTCCAGGAGTTTGATATGGAGATTAAAGACAAGAAGGGAATAGAAAACGGAGTCGCTGACCATCTATCTCGGCTAAGGATCAACGAGTCTCTTCCCTTAGATGATTCTCTTCCAGAAGAGCAACTCATGGAGATCACCACGGCTGTTTGTGGAAGGCTAGAAGGGCACTTTGAAGAGGTGTTAAGCTTCAAAGAGGAGTATCTTCCCTGGTACGCTGATGTTGTGAACTACCTAGCATGCGGAGAGGAGCCAACACATCTCAACAGCTATCACAAGAAGCGGTTCATTAGAGAGGCAAGTGACTACTTTTGGGACGAGCTCTACTTATACAAGAAAGGGGTGGACAGTTTGTCCGGAGGTGTGTTACAAAGGAAGAAGCTAGAGACATCCTCTATCACTGTCATGGCTCTTCCTACGGAGGACACTTCGCTTCATTCAAGACTGCCACGAAAGTGGTGCAAGCTGGTTTCTGGTGGCCGTCCATCTTCAAAGATGCACACGAGTTTGTGAAGAACTGTGAGGCATGTCAACGAGCAGGGAATATCACTAAGAGGAACGAGATGCCTCAGGATCCTATCTTCGAGGTTGACGTGTTCGACGCGTGGGGCATAGATTTCATGGGGCCATTTCCTTCTTCATACGGCAACAAGTACATCTTAGTAGCGGTTGATTATGTCTCCAAATGGGTTGAGGCTGTTGCTTCCCCTACAAACGATTCTAAGGTGGTGATCAAGCTGTTCAAGAGCATCACTTTCCCGAGGTTTGGGGTACCAAAGGTGGTTATAAGCGATGGAGGAAGCCACTTCATAAACAAGATCTTTGAGAACGTCTTGAGAAAGTATGGCGTTAAGCATAAGGTGGCTACACCGTATCATCCTCAAACGAGCGGTCAAGTGGAAGTCTCTAACCGGCAAATCAAGGCTATACTAGAGAAGACAGTCGGAGCAACAAGGAAAGACTGGGCAGTAAAGCTGGACGGCGCTCTTTGGGCCTAACGTACCGCCTTTAAAACACCGATTGGTACAACCCCTTTCACTCTGCTCTATGGCAAAGGCTGTCACCTCCCGGTTGAGCTGGAACACCATGCACTGTGGGCTGTAAAGAGGCTGAACTTTGACCTCAAGACTGCTCAAGAGAGGCACCTCATCCAGCTACATGAACTGGACAAATTAAGACTGAACGCGTATGAGAGCTCTCAGATATACAAGGAGCGGACTAAGGAAGCTCATGACAAGAAGTTGGTTGCCAAGGAGCTTAAGGAAGGAGGTTTGGTACTGCTGTAAAATTCAAGACTCAAACTCTTCCCGGGAAAGCTGAAGTCAAGGTGGAGCGGGCCCTTTGTGATCCAAGAAGTGCTGCCTTATGGAGCTGTTACATTAATGGGAAAGAGTGGCAGTGCATTCACCGTCAACAAACACAGGGTCAAGCCTTACTTGGCGGACAGCTATGACAAGGAGAGTACCTCGGTGCTTCTCCAAGACCCACCATCTGCCTAAACCAAGTAAAGTCTAGCTAAAGACGTTAAAGAAAGCGCACTTGGGAGGCATTCCCATGTCTATCCTGTACATATTTCTGCTTTATTTCTCTTTCAGTTTAATGTTTTTATTTTGCAAGTGTGTAGGAGCAGGTATGAGGAGTCTAAACCTCGATCTTGAAGTCCAAAAGAGGCGATATGGGTTAAGAAAAGGCTAGAGATCGAGTGTTATATCGACTAATCCTGACTCGATCTTTGCTAGATCGAGTCAGTGAATCGAGAGGAGCCAGTCGATCTAGACGAGAACGAGTGATAAGATCGATCTAGATGAAAATAGATCGATCGATCCTAAATGGATCGACCGATCTAATTTCTCTCGGGAAATTCTTTAAAAACAGATCGATCACTCGACTCGATCCATCACTCGATCTATGCCAAATCGACCCCCAAATCGAGGACGTAGTTCGATCACGAAGACTTAGCCGTGGATCCAAAATCTCAACGATCGAGGGAGCCAATCGATCCGAGACTCGATTCATTTATGAATCGAGTCACAAATCGAGTAACCCTCTCGATCTGAGCCATTATGGGCATGAGATCGAGTCCTAGATCGACCAAATGGACTCGATCTCATGCCGAGGTAACATTTTCTATCCCTCCTTTATTCTTTTCCCTCCAGTTTTTAAATTCAACACTTGGTCAAGACAAGCATTTTTGACCATGAAAGATGTGCCTTGACCAAGACTTTGTCAGAAAACCACCTTTCCTACCCACGGTTTTGTTTCTTGCTTAGCTTTTACATATTTAAACAACTTCTCACCCTCTCATTCTTGTTTTCTCGAAGATTTTAAGCAAAGAGAGTGAGAGTTATCTGTTTTCTAAGGCTAGCAAGACTCTTTAACAATCTTGCAAAAGGTATTTTCGAAGTTTGATAAAATATTTTTTGAAAAATTTCCTTTTATTTCGCAAGTCATTGTTTTAGATGATAGGGCCGTTTTTGAATTTTAAAATTTAGCAAAATAATAGAAAAAATTCTAGATTTTCTAGTATCTCTAGATTTGATTCTCCTTTATTTTGCAATAATTTTGATTAATTTTCCAAAATTCTAGGGTATTAGTTATAAGCTTTCTTCTTCGCCTCTCTTCTTCTCTCATCGAATCGCCGCTTTGCTTATGAAACTGCTTGAGAAATTTGTTTCAGGTACAATGGCTCCTAAAAGAACGAGAGAAGAGAGAGCACGATAGGGAGAAGAACAAGAGGTGGCTGTTCAAGAGAGGGTCAGATGGAGTAAGGATGAGAAGAGGGACAAGAAACGGCTTGAAAGTCTTCGGTTTGAGCCTACTAAGTTTGCGGACAGGGAGCTGCTGTTCAAGCTAGGGATCCTTCGAGATTTCGATCAACTCCTAAAGAACATTGGCTTAAGATGTCTGTCACGAATGGATTGCCCAACCATTCCAGAAGTGATAATAGACTTCCTTGCCACGTTGGAGTTTCGTTACGAGAACCCTAGCGTCCCCGTTCCTTCACAAGGCCGTCTCTCCTTCAAGGTTGGACGTCAAGCCTTCAGCCTCTCTGATGTTATTGCATATTGCATACATTTTGCATACTCATTAGTTAGCTTTTCATGCATTTGTATCATGTTTTAGGTTAGATTGCATCACTTAGGGTCCTAGAGCATTCTTGCATCAGCATACGCATTTTTCCTTGCATTTTGCATCACATTCAGGTTGTTTCTGGCTGCTTTGGAGTCGTGGAGGTTCGTGGACGTGCTGAAGCTGATGTAGCAGTTCGTGGGAGCTCGGAAATATGCTAAGGACCAGAGATCGAGCATGGCCGGTCGATCTAGGAGTTGATCGACCAGAAGATCGAGCCAACTAGGCGATCCAAGGAGAATGATCGAGATGGAGATCGAGTGAAGCAATCGATCAATCGGTATGGACGTAAATGACGCCATGCAGAGCGATAGACAGATCGAGTACACCACTCGATCCAGCCGAAGATCGATACCGAGATCGGATGCAACACTCGATTCGCCGATGAAGATCGAGACCCAGATCGAGCCGAAGACACGATGTCCGGATATGATCGAGAGAACCACTCGATCTTGGAGTCGATTTCTGTCCTTTCAACCGTTTTTGGCTGCTAGCGAAGGGGGGACCATTGGCTTGTTTGGGCATTCTAGGCAAGGCGGTGACACCCTTTTTCGATAACTTTTAGATTCTTATCTTCTTCTTTATGTTTTTCTCTCTGGTTTTCGAAGAACACCATTGTTAAAACTTGTTTTTCTCTTAAGCTTTTGTATTCGAATCCTTATCGTTTAATCTAGTTTTTCTTTCATGTTCATCGTTTTGTTTCATATGCTTTGCTTGATCTACTTTATGTGTAGTGAGTAGTTCCTTTGGGTTCGGGGTTTAGAGGATTAAGGGGTAGAAAAGGTTTCGATCTTGGGGTCTTTCTAAACGTTTTTAAAGGCTATCTCTTCTAAGGTGTTGAAAGCTTAAAGCTTGAAGACTCTCACGCCAAGAGCTTCATGATCCGAGAGGTTCCTTACCTTGACAGGATCCAGGAGCCTCGGAAGATCACACCTTAGAGATTAGTTACCCCTTCCCAAAAGCCATGGATGTTTGGGGGACTAGTTAAGCCATTTACTTGAAATCTGTTTTCCTTGCCTTTCGACCTCTCTTTCCACCAAAAGCCATGAGTTTGGAGGAGAGGATGAAAGAGTGATCTATACCGAAAGCCACGGATATATCTTGTTTTGTTTTCAAGGCTTAGAGATCCTCACCAAGTGAGTCGATCTAAAGTTTCAAACCCAAGGTCGAACCTTTGAAACCCCTAACCATGAATCTCGAGCCTAGGCCCTTTCTTTTAGCATCTTTACGTCTATTCTCATCAATCGCTTGTTATCTGATAGCATCCTGGTCATTAGCTTTACTGTTCTTACGATTTTAGACGAGATCAATTGTTACTGCTCGATCTAGTGTTCGATCTCGTGGTCGATCCACTAGTCGAATTTTAATAATTCGAAGCTCTTTCCTTTGATTAATCTGTTTGTTTCTCGTGGTAGTTTCTTACTTTCTAGTATTTTTAAAATAGGTTTCACTCTGTTTAAGTTGCTGCATCTAGTTTTTAGATATTTTCTCATAAACTATCTCATTTTGCTTAGATTTGCCTTAGTCCTTGCATTCTCTGTGCATTCTCTATCTCCTAGAAGTGGATTGACTCTCACTTGCTTGCTATACTACAACATTGCTTGCATTAGAGTTTGATAACCTCTCTGCATCATAAACCCGAGCCTAGAAATAGCTTATCAAATGGCGCCGTTGCCATTCTAGGATTGTTTAGAGAACATTGAGATTTGGGTTTTAGCAAAGACTAAGTCTTTACTTTTTTCAAGTTACTAATACTTCTACTCTCAAACGTGTGTTTTCAGGTACATGAATCTTCATTCAAGGGGAGACAACAATCTTCTACAACCCTTAGACAACATTCATCAACTTGGTCATTCACGGCAAAGAAGAGTACGAGAACAAGCCAGAGCCTTTGAGGAGATTGTTCAGCACGGTTTGGTTGACTTTGAAGCTATGGCTGAACACGAGCATCCAGAAGGACCTCCTCCAGCAGGACGGGGCAATGGAAACCTCCAACACGCGACTAGACCCCCAAGGATCATAGGAGCCGGAGATGCTCCCAATACCCACCACAATAGGTTTGGGATCACTCCTCCTCCGGTGCAAAACAATAACTTCGAGATCAAGCCAGGTTTCATCTCCATGGTGCAAAACAACAAGTTCCACGGCTTAGCAATGGAAGACCCCTTGGAGCACTTAGACAACTTCGAGCAAGTATGTGGGATGATCAAGATCAATGGCATATCCGAAGATGCTTTCAAGCTGCGCCTATTCCCCTTTTCACTCGGAGACAAAGCAAGACATTGGGAGAAGACCCTCCCACAAGGCACCATCACATCATGGGCTGAGTGTAAGAAGGCATTCCTCTCAAAGTTCTTCTCAAGCACAAGAACAGCACGGTTAAGAAGCGAAATCAGCGGTTTCACTCAAAGGAACAACGAGACATTCAACGAGGCAATGGAGCGTTTCAAAGATTACACGATCCAATGTCCTCATCACGGGTTCAGTGAGGAGACACTACTCAGTACCATATACCGTGGAGGTTCACCAAAGATCAGGTTGTTGCTTGACACAGCTAGCAAAGGGAACTTCCTCGGTCAAGAGGTAGAAGAGGGTATGGAGCTGATAGAAAACCTGGCGTTGAGTGATGGAAACTATGCTGAAGATTATGACCGTGCACCAAGAGGATCAGATTTAGAGTCTCACAAGAAGGAGCTCAAATCTTTGCATGAGAAGATTGATAAGTTGGTGTTAGCTAATCAGAAACATGTTCACTTTGTTGGTGAAGCTGATGAGAACCAAGAGGAGTTAGAGCTAAGCCAAGAAGAAGCAAATTGGGTGGCTGGACAGAACAACTACAAGTCTCAAGGCTACAACCAAGGCTACCAGAACAACAACCTCTCTTACCGAAGCACCAACGTAGCCAACCCTAAAGACCAAGTGTACCCTGCTCAGCAAGCTAAACCTTTCATCACTTACACCAAAGGTTTTCAACCGAGTGGTGGTTTCCAAGGTCAAGGGCCGAGCAACTTCCAAGGGTAACAACAAAACAACAAGGGTTATGCTCCTAACTACCCTCCGGGCTTTACACCTCAGCAACAACAACCGATGCAACAACAAGTTGATCCGGTTCAAGCAATGTTTCAACAGCTAATACAAGGGCAAGCCTCTACCAACCAGAAGTTCGCTGAAATGAACACTCGCCTAGACTCATCTCTAATCGACTTCTCCACTCAGATCACCAACCTAAACAACAAGATCAAGCAGTTGGAGAAAGGCAAAGCAAGTACGAGTGGTCAGAACAGCCTTCCGGGAAAGTGTGAGCAGAATCCCAAAGAGTATGCCAATGCTATCACATTGAGAATTGGCAAAGAGCTTGAACCTCCGGTCTCCACAAAGAACAACGAGGACGTTGTAATTCAAGAGGGGGAGGGTAAACCTTCGGCTGATGATGATGAGATCAACTTTGACAACGTCTGGATCCAAGGGCCGAGGATAGGAGATAAGGCGGTCGCTGAGAAGAAAAGTGAGCAAACCACCAAGGAGAAGAACTCTTACGTGCCCCCACCTTACGTACCAAAGTTGCCATTTCCCGGTCGTTTCAGAAAGCAGCTAATAGAGAAGCATCGGATCTTGTTTGAGAAGCACCTGAGAGACGTGGAAATCAAGCTGCCTCTTGTTGATTGTCTAGCTATGATGCCCAAGTGGGCCAAGTTTTTCAAGGACACCCTTGTGAAGAAGAACAAAGAAAGCAAGGAGGTACTTGTTTTAAGTGAAGAGTGTAGCACGGTTATACACAAGGACATAGTCCCCAAGAAGCTGGAAGACCCTGGAAGCTTCACTATACCCTGCGCTTTGGGTCCCCTAGAGTTAAAGAGCTGCTTGTGTGATCTCGGGGCTAGTATAAACTTGATGCCTTACTCTGTGGCTAAGAAGCTTGGTTTTACTCGGTTTAAAGACTGTCGTATCTCATTGGTGCTGGTAGATAGAAGCGTGAGGTTGCCAGTGGGGCTGCTTGAAGATTTGCCGGTACGAATCAGTGGTGTGAACGTACCTACAGACTTTGTAGTGTTGGATATGTATGAGGAGCCTAAAGACCCACTCATCTTAGGGAGACCATTCCTTGCAACCGCCGGAACTATCATAGACGTGAAGAATGGGAAGATTGCCTTGCATTTGGGGAAGGAGATCAGGCTAGACGTCGACATCAACGAGGTCCTGAAGAAGCCAACCATTGAAGGACAAGCTTTCTATATTGAAACAATGGATGCCTTGGCGGATGAGTTGTTGGAAGAGCTGGCTCTAGAAGACCATCTGAAGCTAGCACTGACTAAGGAGCCAGGGGAGTTTGGCTATGTGGACCAGAGAACCCAAGAGTACGTGAACCTGCTGGATTCTAGGATGATTATCAAAAAAGAAGAAGGTTGCTGCCTAGAGATCGACCCCGAGATCGATGCTATCACTCGATCCAGGAGTCAGATCGACGAGTCAATCGAGAACACAACTCGATCCGGTGCAACAATCGATGGACGGATCGAGAAGAATGCTCGATCAGGAAAAACAATCGAGTCGACGATCGAGAGAGACCTCCCGATCATTTTGGAGTCCAATCAAGAGATCGACTCAGCGTCTCGATCCCTTACTCGATCCCTATCAAATCGAGTAAGTGAATCGAGCGAACTGGCTCGATCTAGACGACATCGAGAGGAGAATCGACCGGAGGACTCGATCTCGGAAGGGATAGCGATGGAGGAAAGCAGTCTGAAGGGCCATGCCTCGAGTTCAAAGGAGAGTTCCAAAGAGGAAAGCAACAACAACAGCCATGAGGATGACTGGAGTGAGCTGTTAGCTCCAAAGGTGGACCTTAAGGAGCTCCCAAAAGGGCTAAGGTATGCTTTCTTAGGGCCTAATAACACCTATCCCGTGATAGTAAACGAAAACCACAGTGATGATGAGTTGCACTCGCTCTTGAGTGAGTTGAGAAAGTATAGGAAAGCCATTGGGTACTCTTTAAGTGACATCAAGGGCCTTTCACCAATGCTTTGCACTCATAGGATTCACTTGGAAATTGAGAACGCCTCTTCTATAGAACATCAAAGGCATTTGAATCCTAACATGAAAGAGGTTGTTAAGAAAGAAATCTTTAAGCTTTTAGAGGCTGACGTGATCTATCCCAAAAGTGACATCACGTGGGTTTCCCCTGTACACGTGGTGCCTAAGAAGGGAGGGATCACGGTCATAAGGAATGAAAAGGATGAACTTATCCCTACTAGGACCATTACTGGTCATAGAATGTGTATAGACTATAGGAAGCTTAACCTTGCGACTAGGAAAGACCATTTCCCCTTGCCTTTTATTGATCAAATGCTTGAGAGACTTGCAAATCACCCTTACTATTGTTTTCTCGATGGGTATAGCGGTTTCTTTCAAATTCCTATTCACCCAAACGATCAGGAGAAGACGACTTTCACATGTCCCTACGGTACCTTTGCATATCGAAGGATGCCGTTTGGATTGTGTAATGCACCGGCTACCTTTCAGCGGTGTATGATGTCGATCTTCTCTGATCTTATAGAGGAGATGGTGGAGGTATTCATGGATGACTTCTCTGTGTATGGTGCGTCCTTTCCTGCGTGTTTGTTGAATCTTTGCAGGGTACTTAAACGTTGTGAAGAGACAAACTTGGTGCTGAACTGGGAGAAATGCCACTTCATTGTTAAGGAAGGGATCGTGCTCGGTCACAAGATATCAGAGAAGGGTATTGAGGTTGATCAAGCTAAGGTGGAGGTCATGATGGGTCTTGAGCCGCCGGTTAATGTCAAGGGAATCAGAAGCTTCTTGGGGCACGCAGGGTTCTACAGGCGTTTCATCAAGGATTTCTCCAAGATTGCTCGCCCTCTTACACGGCTGTTGTGCAAGGAAGCTGAGTTTGTATTCGATGAGGAGTGTTTGAAGGCTTTCGTGACCATCAAGGAAGCCCTTACATCAGCCCCTATAGTCCAAGCACCAGACTGGTCTCTCCCCTTTGAGATCATGTGTGATGCTAGTGACTACGCCGTAGGAGCCGTCCTTGGTCAGAAGAAAGACAAGAAGCTACACGTGATCTATTATGCTTCAAGGACCTTGGATGACACGCAATCACGATACACCACTACGGAGAAGGAGCTGCTTGCAGTAGTCTTTGCCTTTGAGAAGTTCAGATCATATCTCGTTGGCTCCAAGGCTATTATATACACGGATCACGCTGCCTTACGATACATCTACTCGAAGAAAGACACTAAGCCTCGGCTCTTAAGATGGATTCTGTTACTCCAGGAGTTTGACATAGAGATTAAAGACAAGAAAGGGATAGAAAATGGAGTCGCTGACCACCTCTCACGGCTAAGGATCAACGAGTCTCTCCCCTTAGATGACTCTCTTCCAGAGAGCAGCTTATGGCGATTACTACGGCTGTTTGTGGGAAGCTAGAAGGGAGGTTTGAGGAGGTGCTGAGTTTCAAGGAGGAGGATCTACCATGGTATGCTGATGTGGTTAACTATCTAGCGTGTGGTGAGGAGCCAACACATCTCAACAGCTATCACAAGAAGAGGTTTTTGAGGGAGGCTAGTGACTACTTTTGGGACGAGCCCTACTTATACAAAAGAGGAGTAGACAGCTTGTACCGGAGATGTGTTACAAAGGAAGAAGCCAGGGACATCCTCTACCATTGCCATGGCTCTTCTTACGGAGGACACTTCGCCTCGTTCAAGACAGCCACGAAGGTGTTGCAAGCCGGTTTCTGGTGGCCCTCCATTTTTAAAGATGCACACGAGTTTGTGAAGAGCTGTGAGGCATGTCAACGAGCAGGGAATATAACTAAGAGGAACGAAATGCCTCAAGTTCCTATCTTCGAGGTTGACGTGTTCGACGCGTGGGGGATTAACTTCATGGGGCCATTCCCTTCTTCATACGGCAACAAATACATCTTAGTAGCTGTGGATTATGTCTCCAAATGGGTTGAGGCTGTTGCTTCCCCTACAAATGACTCTAAGGTGGTAATCAAGTTGTTCAAGAGTATCATCTTCCCAAGGTTTGGAGTACCCAAGGTTGTTATAAGCGATGGAGGAAGCCACTTCATAAACAAGGTCTTTGAGAACCTCTTGAGAAAGTATGGGGTTAAGCATAAGGTGGCTACACCGTATCATCCTCAAACAAGCGGTCAAGTGGAGGTCTCCAACAGGCAAATCAAGGCCAATCTAGAGAATACTGACGGAGCAACAAGGAAAGACTGGTCAGTGAAGCTGGATGACGCTCTTTGGGCCTACCGTACCGCTTCAAAACGCCAATTGGTACAACTCCTTTCACTCTACTCTATCGCAAGGGTTGTCACCTCCCGGTTGAGCTGGAACACCGTGCGTTGTGGGCTGTGAAGAGGCTGAACTTTGATCTCAAGACGGCTCAGGAGAGACGCTTTATTCAGCTACACGAACTGGATGAGTTAAGGCTGAACGCTTACGAGAGCTCCCGGATATACAAGGAGCAGACTAAGGAGGTTCATGACAAGAAGTTGGTTACCAAGGAGCTTAAGGAAGGAGGACTAGTGTTGCTGTACAACTCGAGACTCAAGCTCTTCCCGGGCAAGCTGAAATCAAGGTGGAGCGGACCGTTCGTGATTCAAGAAGTCTTGCCGTATGGAGCTGTTACTCTGATGGGAAAAAGTGGCAGTGCATTCACCGTCAACAGACACAGAGTCAAGCCTTACTTGGCAGACAGCTACGACAAGGAGAGTACCTCGGTGCTCCTCCAAGACCCACCATCCGCTTAGACCAAGTAAGGTCTAGCTAAAGACATTAAAGAAAGCGCACTTGGGAGGCATTCCCATGTTTATCTTGTACATACTTCTGCTTTATTTCCCTTTCAGTTTTATGTTTTTATCTTGCAAGTGTGTAGGAACAGGTATAAGGAGTCTAAACCTTGACATTGAGGTCTTAAAAAGGCAATAGGGGTTAGAATAAAGCTAGAGATCAAGTGCTAGATCGACTGATCCTGGCTCGATCTTTGCTAGATCGAGTCAGTGAATCGAGAGGAGCCAGTCGATCTAGACGAGATCGAGTGACAAGATCGACCTTGACGAAAAAGGATCGATCGATCCAAATCGGATCGACCGATCTAATTTCTTTTGGGAAAATCTGTTGAAAACTGATCGATCACTCGACTCGATCCATCACTCGATCTATGCCAAATCGACCCCTAAATCGAGGACATAGCTCGATCATGAGGACTTAGCCGAGGAGCCAACATCTCAATGATCGAGAGAGCCAATCGATCTAGGACTCGATTCACTATGAATCGAGTCTCAAATCGAGTAACCCTCTCGATCTAAGCCATTTTGGGCATGAGATCGAGTCCTAGATCGACCAAATGGACTCGGTCTCATGCCGAGGTAACATTTTTCTTTCCCTCCTTTACTCTTTTCCCTCCAACTTTTGAATTCAAAACTTGGTCAAGGCAAGCATCTTTGACCATAAAAGATGTGCCTTGACCAAGACTTTGTCCGAAAAACCACTTTGACCACCCATTGTTTTGGTTTTGCTAGTCTTTAAATATTTCAAACATCCTCTCACCCTCTCATTCCTGTTTTGCTCGAGATTTTTAAACAAACAGAATGAGAGTTTTACTTTTCAAAAGCTAGCAAAAGATATTTTGAACTTCTTGCAAAGGTATTTTCAAAGATTTAATGATTTAATTCTAGAAAATCTCCTTTAAATCCGCAAGATCTTGTTTTAGAATATAGGATTGGTTTTGAATTTTTAAAACTAGCTAAGTAAAAGGAATAATTCCAGATTTTTCAGCATCTAAAGATTTGATTCTCCTTTACTTAGATATGATTTTTATTTATTCCCCAAAATTCTAGGGTAGCCTTTTATAAATTCTCTCCTTCTCTTCTCTCATTCTCATCAAACCGCCGTGTACTTATCAATATCTTTAGAAATTTGTTTCAGGAACCATGGCCCCAAAGAGAACAAGAGAGGAGCAAGCACAAGAAGGAGAAGGACAAGAAGTGGCAGTTCAAGAGAGGGTTAGATGGAGCAAGGATGAGAAGAGGGATAAGAAGCGGCTAGAGAGGCTCCGGTTTGAACCTACAAAGTTTGCGGATCGAGAGCTGTTGTCTAAGCTTGGGATTCTTGGGGACTTCGACCAACTCCTCAAGAACATTGGCTAAAGATGTATGTCACGGATGGATTGCCCAACCATTCCTGAAGTGACAATAGACTTCCTTGCCACCTTGGAGTTCCGGTATGAAAATCCTAGTGCACCCGTCCCTTCTCAAGGCCGCCTCTACTTCAAAGTTGGACGTCAAGCCTACACACTCTCCATCCCTGAGCTATGCCAAGCCTACGGTCTCAACGCTGATGCATACAAGGTCGAGTTCCCAGCCTTCAAGAAAGCCAACGAGTTTTGGGACCTGATCAGCAATGAAGATTACAAGGCCAACACCGCCAAGATCAAGCGAGTAAGGAGCCCGGTTCTGAGGTATACTCTGAAGCTGATTGCCAACACGTTCAGTGGAAGGTCTGTTGCTCCTACGGTCACGAAGACAGAGCTGTGCTTCCTGTTCCAAGGTGTGAAGCACTTGGTGTCTGATCCGGATGCAAATGAAGAGCCCATAGAAGATGAACTCGGCGATGAGGTGAACTACGGCTGTGTGCTCGCGGCTTCTCTGGTGAAGTACAAGGCTTATGCCTTACGGTGCAAGGCAACCTCCTCTTACATTGGCGGCTTCCTTACTCCTCTGTTCGTGCAAGCCGGTGTGCCCATTCATGACTTTGCTCACGTCCCAAACAGAGCTTTCATGGATGAAGCATACATGAGGAATACTGATAGCTTGGGACGCACGCCAACAGAAGGGTTCTATGCCTACCTCTTCATTGATGACGAGGACAAGAAGAGAGTGTGAATCCTTCCCAACAGAGATGAAACCGAGCTGCTTGGTGTTGGGAACATCGAGTTCTTGCCCACGGAGGAAGAATGCTTTACCCCTTTAGGAGGACCGCCTGCTTCAGCCATTGCCCCGCGTCAAAGGTCAGAGTCTCCATGCACGGAAGACGAGATGCCCGAGGCTTACACACTTCCCAAGCTGGACTTTGAGCCGAGGACAAAAACAGAGAAGTTCCTAGCATCGGTGGTAGAGATGCAAAGGAAGATTAACAAGTGGCAAGGCAAGATGCTGAAGAAGCTTGGGAAGAAAGTCAAAGCACTTCAGGGAGGCACGCCTAAGCCAGCTGCAAGTCAAGAGATGCAACAACCCGAGAAGAGAAGGCTCTCAACCGGAGGAATTGTCATCCGCGAGACCCAAGGAGACAACATTCAGCCGGCGCGCCACTCTCTCCAAGAACCAGCTGACAAAGGCAAAGCAACGATCTCTAGCTCCTCTGGAACATCCTCAAGTTCCAGCCGAGCCTAGACCAGAGGTAAATAGCCTTCTTCCATTGTATATAACCGCTCATGTTTGTTTCTTGCATTGTGTTTTGATGCTCCTTCAGATGAGTTTGCCACCGGGACGGTGTCAAGCAAGTTTGGGGGAGTACATGTATGATTTAATCTTGTGTTCTTTGATCTTATTTTCCTTTTTGCATCCTTGAGTCTTTAGTCATGAAAAATTGGTAAAATTTTTAAAATTTTTTCAAAGATTCATGTAGTTGCATTCATCTTTTAAAAAAAAAAAAAAAAAAAACATGTTAGGATTGAGTCTAGGGTTTCTCATATCACTTAGGTTGTTTGCATTTTGCATAAGGGGTTAGAATTTCTTACAAAGGTGATTTTACTTATGAATTGTTTCAATGCCCTAGTTAGTAGTTCTCTAATGCTTTGTCTATGCTTTGAAAGTAAGTTCTTACCATGCTTGGATCACTTGTTAGGATTTTCGTGGCTTGAATTGAACTCTCATGATTTGAAACTCATTCTATTAAGTGAAAACCTTAATTTGAAACTCTAATTATCATTCTTATGCATTTGAAAATAAACACATGGTTTTAAAATATTTAGGCTGTCTTCTTCCTTTTTACCACTCTTTGTGAGCCTAAATAGAACTCCCTCCTTGAACCTTACCCTCCTTTGAAGCCAAATGTTCTTGTGTGACATCTTTGTGAGGCCTTCCTTTCGGTTTGAACTTGGCATAAAGTGTTAGGTTTAGGCGACATGATTTGGTTTTCATATTGTTGCTAGCTTTGTATTTTGAAGCTAGGTGTAGGCTTAGGATAAGTTTGGTTGATCATTGGGGTTGCTTTCTAGATCATTTGTTTTCGGTTTCAAAGAGCTTTGTGTTTTAAGGAAAGAAATGAGGTTTTAAGTGAAAGGTTGTTTTTAAAAATATAAGTATGCTCTAATTTCAGGAGGTAGCTCTCCATAATAAAATAAAATAAAAAGAAAAGAAAAGAAAAAAAAAAGAGCCTAAGTGCCAAATAAAAAAAAAATGAAAAGAAAAAAATAATAAGAGAGCTACCAATAAGAAATTTCTAAAGAGCAAAAGTATTTTCCAAAACCTTTTCACTAGCCTAAAAGTTTAAAAATGTCTTTATTTTGAATTGGGGATTGCTAAATTTGTGAAGGAAAGGGTAGACTCTTAAGTGGTGAGTGAGGATAAAATTTCTTAAATGAGAGGGGTATAGGATCATTTGATAGTTTACATGGGTAGATGAGAATCTAATCATGTATGCATAAATTGTCTTTACCTTTAGCATTATGCATAAGTTCAACCATTTTTGAGAGAAACCCTTGTTCTATTTATAAACCCTTTTCAAATGAGATAATTATATGCTCATAACCATAACCCTTAGCCAAATGTGTTTTGTTGTAAAGTGCATAAGTTTGATTCATGGTTCGAATGTTAATGAATGTTAAAGGATGAGTTTCTTTGATTGTTAGGAATAGGAGAGTCATGATTTGAATTTCTTTGTGTGATGAGTATGGCTAAGTTCTTTGGAGTATGAGTGTAAGCATAGCATTTTAGAACTGTTAACTAGGACATTGAGATTGATTCATTTGAAAGGCACCTTTGCAAAAAGTTTAAAACCCCATTCATTTTTCTGAAAACCTCTCTTCCTTACTTATTTTCTGTTGCTTGAGGGCAAGTAAGAAGTAAGTTTGGGGGAGTTGATGTTATTGCATATTGCAAACATTTTGCATACTCATTAGTTAGCTTTTCATGCATTTGTATCATGTTTTAGGTTAGATTGCATCACTTAGGGTCCTAGAGCATTCTTGCATCAGCATACGCATTTTTCCTTGCATTTTGCATCACATTCAGGTTGTTTCTGGCTGCTTTGGAGTCGGGGAGGTTCGTGGACGTGCTGAGGCTGATGTACCAGTTCGTGGGAGCTCGGAAATATGCTAAGAACTAGAGATCGAGCAGCAGATCGAGCATGGCCAGTCGATCTAGGAGTTGATCGACTAGAAGATCGAGCCAACTAGGCGATCCAAGGAGAATGATCGAGACGGAGATCGAGTGAAGCAATCGATTAATCGGTACGGACGTAAATGACGTCATGCAGAGCGAGAGACAAATCGAGTACACCACTTGATCCAGCCGAAGATCGATACCGAGATCTGATGCAACACTCGATTCGCCGATGAAGATCGAGACCCAGATCGAGCCGAAGACACGATGTCCGGATATGATCGAGAGAACCACTCGATCTTGGAGTCGATTTCTGTCCTTTCAACCGTTTTTGGCTGCTAGCGAAGGGGGGACCATTGGCTTGTTTGGGCATTTTAGGCAAGGCGGCGACACCCTTTTTCGATAACTTTTAGATTCTTATCTTCTTCTTTATGTTTTCTCTCTGGTTTTCGAAGAACACCATTGTTAAAACTCGTTTTTCTCTTAAGCTTTTGTATTCGAATCCTTATCGTTTAATCTAGTTTTTCTTTCATGTTCATCGTTTCGTTTCATATGCTTTGCTTGATCTACTTTATGTGTAGTGAGTAGTTCCTTTGGGTTCAGGGTTGAGAGGATTAAGGGGTAGAAAAGGTTTCGATCTTGGGGTCTTTCTAAACGTTTTTAAAGGCTATCTCTTCTAAGGTGTTGAAAGCTTAAAGCTTGAAGACTCTCACGCCAAGAGCTTCATGATTCGAGAGGTTCCTTACCTTGACAGGATCCAGGAGCCTCGGAAGATCACACCTTAGAGATTAGTTACCCCTTCCCAAAAGCCATGGAAGTTTGGGGGACTAGTTAAGCCATTTACTTGAAATCTGTTTTCCTTGCCTTTCGACCTCTCTTTCCACCAAAAGCCATGGGTTTGGAGGAGAGGATGAAAGCGTGATCTATACCGAAAGCCACTGATAGATCTTGTTTTGTTTTCAAGGCTTAGAGATCCTCACCAAGTGAGTCGATCTAAAGTTTCAAACCCAAGGTCGAACCTTTGAAACCCTTAACCATGAATCTCGACCCTAGGCCCTTTCTTTTAGCATCTTTACGTCTATTCTCATCATTCGCTTGTTATCTGATAGCATCCTGGTCATTAGCTTTACTGTTCTTACGATTTTAGACGAGATCGAGTGTTACTGCTCGATCTAGTGGTCGATCTCATGGTCGATCCACTAGTCGAATTTTAATAATTCGAAGCTCTTTCCTTTGATTAATCTGTTTGTTTCTCGTGGTAGTTTCTTACTTTCTAGTATTTTTAAAATAGGTTTCACTCTGTTTAAGTTGCTGCATCTAGTTTTTAGATATTTTCTCATAAACTATCTCATTTTGCTTAGATTTGCCTTAGTCCTTTCATTCTCTGTGCATTCTCTATCTCCTAGAAGTGGATTGACTCTCTCTTGCTTGCTATACTACAACATTGCTTGCATTAGAGTTTGATAACCTCTCTGCATCATAAACCCGAGCCTAGAAATAGCTTATCACTCTCCATCCCCGAGCTATGTCAAGCGTATGGTCTCAACGCAGCTGCTACCAAGATCGAGTTCCCCTCCTTCAAGCGAGCAAACGATTTTTGGGACCTGATCAGCAACGAAGACTACAAAGCCAACACCGCCAAGATCAAGAGAGTGAGAAGCCCGGTGATGAGGTACACGTTCAAGCTGATTGCCAACACATTCAGCGGAAGGTCAGTTGCTCCCACGGTCACGAAGCCCGAGCTTTGCTTCTTGTTCCAAGGCGTGAAGCATTTGTTGTGTGATCCGGATGAGAATGACGAACCTATGGAGGATGAACTCGGCGACGAGGTGAACTATGGATGCGTGCTTGCCGCCTCCTTGGTGAAGTACAAGGCCTATGCCTTGCGGTGCAAGGCAACCTCTTCTTTCATTGGCGGCTTCCTCACTCCTCTATTCTTACAAGCTGGCGTACCTATACACGACTTCGCACACGTCCCAGCTAGAGCTTTCATGGATGAGGTCTACATGAGGAATACCGACAGCTTGGGACGCACGCCAGCAGAAGGGTTCTACGCTTATCTCTTCATTGACGAGGAAAACGAGAAGAGAGTGTGCATCCTGCCAAACAAGGACGAGACCGAGCTGCTTGGTGTTGGGAACATCGAGTTCTTGCCAACAGAAGAGGAGTGCTTTGCTCCTCTAGGAGGAACGCCTGCCCAGCAATTGCTCCTCGTCAAAGGTCTGAATCTCCAGCCACGGAAGATGAGATGCCCGAAGCCTACACCCTTCCCAAGATAGACTTTGAGCCGAGAACCAAAACAGAGAAGTTTCTAGCATCTGTTGTGGAGATGCAAAGGAAAATCAACAAATGGCAAGGCAAAATGCTCAAGAAACTTGCCAAGAAGGTCAAAGCACTTCAAGGAGGCTCGTCTAAGAAAGATGCAAGTGAAGAGGTTCAACAACCCGAGAAGAGGAGGCTCTCAACCGGTGGAGTTGTCATCCGTGAGACTCAAAGCAGCAACATTCAGCCGGCGCGTCTTTCTCTCCAGGAACCAACCGGCAAGGGCAAAACCATAGTCTCTAGCTCCTCTGGAACATCCTCAAGTTCCAGCCGAGACTAGACCAGAGGTAACAACCTTCTTCCATTGTACATAACCGCTCATAATTGCTTCTTTTTGCTTTGTGTTTTGGTGCTCCTTGGAATTTGTTTGCCACCGGGACGGTGTCAAGCAAGTTTAGGGGAGTACATGTGTGGTTTAACATTTGTTTTCTGATCTTATTTTCCCTTTAGCATCCTTGAGTCTTAGTTCATGAAAAATTGGTAAAATTTTCAAAGATTCATGTAGTTGCATTCATCTTGTCAAAACATGTTAGGATTGAGTCTAGAATTTTTCTTAGCATCTAGGTTGTTTGCATTTGCATAAGGGGTTAAAGTTTTGTTAAAAAGGTGTTTTATACTCATGAATTGTTTCAATGCCCTAGTTAGTAGTCCTCTAATGCTTTGTTTATGCTTTGAAAGTAAGTTCTTACCATGCTTGGATCACTTGCTATGATTTTCGTGACTTGAATTGAACTCTCATGATTTGAAACTTGTCCTAATAAGTGAAAACCTTAATCTGAAATTTTAATTATCATCCTTATGCATTTGAAAATAAACACATGGATTTTAAAATATTTAGGCTCTCTTCTTCCTTTTACCACTCTTTGTGAGCCTAAGTAGAACTCCCACCTTGACCCTTACCCTTCTCTGAAGCCAAATATTTCTTGTGTGATATCATTGTGAAGCCTTCTTTTTCGGTTTTGAACTTAGCATAAAGTGTTAGGTTTAGGCGACATGATTGGGTTCTCATATGATTGCTAGCTTTGCATTTTGAAGCTAGATATAGGCTTAGGATAAGTTTGGGGGATCATTGGGGTTGTTTTCATATTTATATGTTATCGGTTTCAAAAGGGTTTGGTGTTTAAAAGAAAGAAATAGGTTTTAAGTGAAGGGTTGTGTTTAAAAATTATATATATGCTCTAATAAATTTCAGGATGTAGCTCTCTCAAATAAATAAAAAAAAAAAAAAAAAAAAAGAGCCTAAGTGCCAAAATAAAAGAAAAGAGAAAGAAAAGAAAAAAATAAAATAAACAAGAGAGCTACCAATAAGAAATGTGTAAAGAGCAAATTGTTTTCAACCTTTTCACTAGCCTAAAAGAGTAAAAAAAAAATGTTTTCTGTTTTGAATTGGGGAATGCTAAGCTTTTGCTTTGAGAAAAGGATAGATTCTAAGTGGTGAGTGAGGATAAAAGTTAATAAATGAGAGGGGTTTAGGATCATTGTTAGTTTACATGGATAGATGAGAATCTGATCATGTATGCATCAATTGCCTTCACCTTTAGCATTATGCATAAAGTTCTTGCCGCTTTTGAGAGAAACCCTTGTTTTAAATGAAAACCCTTTTCAAATGAGATCATTCTATGCTCATAACGGGCACCCTTAGCCAAATGTGTTCTGCTTTAAATTGCATAAGTTTGATTCATGGTTCGGATGTTAATGAATGTTAAAGGATGAGTTTCTTTTATTGTTAGGAATAGGAGAGTCATGATCTGAATTTTTTTGTGTGATGAGTATGGCTAAGTTCTTTGGAGCATGAGTGTGTGCATAGCATTTTAGAATTGTTAACTAGGACATTGAGATTGATTCATTTGAAAGACACCTTTGCAAGAAGCTTAAACCCCCATTCGTTTTTAAAAACCTCTCTTCCTTACTTATTTTATGTTGCTTGAGGGCAAGCAAGAAGTAAGTTTGGGGGAGTTGATGTTACTGCATATTGCATGCATTTTGCATACATATTAGTTAGCTTTTCATGCATTTACATCATGCTTTAGACTAGATTGCATCACTTTTGGGTCCTAGAGCATTCTCGCACCAGCATACGCATGTTCCTTTCATTTTGCATCACATTCAGGTTGTTTCTGGCCACTTTGGAGTCGTGGAGGTACGTGGACGTGCTGAAGCTGTTGTGGCGGTTCGTGGAAGGTCAGATGTTTTCTAAGGATCAGAGATCGGGGAGCAGATCGACCAAGGCAGGTCGATCTAGATGAGATCGACCAGAAGATCGATAGGCCCAGGCGATCCAAGGGAAATGATCGAGACAAAGATCGAGTGGAGCAATCGATCAAATGGTACGGACGTAAATGACGCCATGCAGAGCGAGAGCTGGATCGAGTCCACCACTCGATCCGACCGAAGATTGATACCAAAATCGGATGCAACACTCAATCCGCTGAAGATGATCGAGAACCAGATCGAGTTGAAGACACGATGTCCGAAAGTGATCGAGAGTGCCGCTCGATCCTGAAGTCGATCTCTGTCCTTTCAACCGCTTTTGGCCGCTAGCGAGGAGGGGACCATCGAGCTGTTTTTGCCATTTTGGGAAGGCAGCGATGACTTTTTCCCACAGACTTTTTTCAATCTTATCTTTTTATGCTTTTTCTATCTGTTTTGGAGATTATCCGTTATTGTCGAACTTGAAGTTTTTCTTGCTTTGTATTCAAACCGTTTTGAAGTTTAATCTAGTTCCTTTTCATGTTCATCGTTTCTTTCCTCATGCTTTGCTTGATTTATCTTATGTGTAGTGAGTAGTTCCATTAGGGTTTCGGGGTTGAGAGGATTCAAGGGGTCAAAAAGGTTTTCAATCTTGGAGTTTTCTAGCGCTTAATGGCTATCTCTTCTAGGGTGTTGAGTTCTTAAAGCTTTAAGACTCTCACGCCAAGAGCTTTATGATCCGAGAGGTGTCTTACCTTGACAGGATCCAGGGACCTCTGAAGATCGCACCCTAGAGACTAGTTACCCCTTCCCAAAAGCCATGGAAGTTTGGGGGACTAGTTAAGCCATGTGTTTGAAATCTGTTTTTCCTGCCCTTCGACTTCTCTTTCCACCAGAAGCCATGGGTTTGGAGGAGAGGATGAAGGAGTGATCTATACCGAAAGCCACGGATAGATCTTGTTTCGTTTTCAAGGATTAGAGATTCTCACAAAGTGAGTCGATTTAAAGTTTTCAACCCAAGCTCAGACCTTTGAAACCCCTGACCATAAATCTCAACCCTAGACCCTCTTTCTTAGCATTTCTACATCCTCTCTTGTCATTCCCTTGATCTTTGATAGCATCTTTTTCGTTAGTTTCGCTGCTCTTACATTTTTAGACGAGATCGATCGTTGTTGCTCGATCTAGTGGTCGATCCCGTGGTCGATCCACTAGTCGAATTTTAGTAATTCGTAGCTTTGTTCTTTAATTATTCTGTTTGTTCCTCATGGTAGTTTGATCATTCCTGGTAATTTTAAAAATAGTTTTGCATTCCATTTAGTTGCTGCATCTAGTTTTTAGGGATTTTCTCAAAACCGACCTTTATTCGCTTAGATTTGCAAAGCCCTTGCATTCTCTTTGCTCTTTCTATCATCCTAGGTGTGGATTGACTCTCTCTTGCATATTGTGCTACAACTGTCTTGCATTTGAGTTTTGATAGCCTCATTGCATACTCACCCTTGCAAAGAATCTAGTTATCAGTATCTTGAGAATGTTCATGTTAAAATTGAAGGCTGCATGATTCCCACAGACTTCGTGGTTTTGATATATGCTGAAGAACCTAAAGATCCTCATATTTTGGAAAGATCATTCTTGACTACAGCTGGCGCCATCATTGATGTGAAAAGGAGGAATATAGAGCTTGATTTGGGTGATGCTGTCATGAATTTTAACATGGACAAGTTAAGAGGGAGTTTCACCATTGATGGTTAGACTTTTTTTGCAGAGACTTCAATATATGAAGATCCAATCAGGGAGGATTCAGGTGACATTACTGTTGGGTTTGTCAAGGAATTGGATATTAGTGAACATATGAACAAGCTATTGGTTCATAAGGCATTGGCTGAGAATTCTGAGAAAGGTACAAAAGCTGCTTCACACTTATGCAACAAACGAGATTCTCATAGAGGGCCTGGTGTTTCTTTTCATGATTCTGCAGGAAAAAGTTGTGTCCCACCCAAAGTCAAAACCTGCCAAGCTGTTGTTTCTCACTTCCTTGAAAGATTTCATGCACCTACTGTTTCTACACCACCGTGGATGAGGAGACATTCTTCTCTGTGGCATTCACTACCACTTTCTGATCCACCAGATGTCTGAACCCTAACATAGTCAAACTGATGACTGACAACAAGCACTTGGTGGAAGGCAACCCACTGGTAAGTCAACTAATTCATGTACATATGTTTATTTTCGTTCTTCTACCAGTTAAAAAAAAAAAAAATTCGAGTGGTTTGATGGAATGGTGATGACCTAGATGGTCACCGAGGTGGTCACCAAGGAGGTGTGACGAGCGTCACCATCTGGTAGCCACTTATTTTTCTCTCTTCTGTCCGTCCCACTTCATTTCTTTTGCCAACTCCGGACTTGATAACACTGGGGACAGTGTTGGTTAAGTCTGGGAGAGGTTGTTTGCTGACATTGTGTTCTGTTTTCAGAGCCAATTAGTTGTGTTAAAAACCTGTTTTATTGAGTCAAAATTTAGCTGAAACTGTCAATTTTTCGTGGAACTAACCACAAAACATTGATGCTTACAAGTGATATCTCTCATATTTACATTATTTAGGCTTACATTTAGTTCATGTTTTGGTCTCCTTTTGCATATTTTCCTTCTCTTTAGTCCCATTTTCCTTTGCTTTTAGGTTGCATTTAGGTTGTAGTTTTAATTCTATTTGCATAAAGGATGTTTTAGGTACTTAAGGAGTCGTTGAAGGAAAGGAGGAAGCATGGGAATGATTCAAGGAGTTGCCCAAGCCAAAGGAGGAGCAAAAGAAGCTATGGAAGTGGAAATTTGGCTCAACATCGATCAAGACAGAGTCAACATCGTACTATGTAAAGCAGCCGAGAGCATGGGAGTCCACATCGATCATTCACATCGAGCAAGCCTGCTCGATGTCAAGCCACAGGACAACCACATCGACCAATAGCATCGTGCGATGTAAACGGACATGAGCTTCAAGTCTTCACATCGATCACCACCTGCTCGATGTCAAGCTTCTGAAGCTCACATCGATCATCCACATCGAGCACTTACGCTTGATGTTGGCCCTATCCGAAACTATTTTAATTACAAGTTTGCAGTTCTTCTAGGGCTTTTGTCTTTTAGTATAAATAGGCTTGTACTAATGGTTTTTAGAAAGTCTTGTTCTTGCTAATTTCTCTTAACTGCTTTTCTCTCTTTCTAAGAACAAGATCATCTTTTTAATCTAAGTTTCTGTATTTGCATTTATTAATC
The DNA here is from genome assembly GCA_911865555.2 of Thlaspi arvense. Classification (NCBI taxonomy): domain Eukaryota; kingdom Viridiplantae; phylum Streptophyta; class Magnoliopsida; order Brassicales; family Brassicaceae; genus Thlaspi; species Thlaspi arvense. Next base: position 54,757,234 of record OU466858.1, on the reverse strand, counting down.
TTCTCTAAACTCTCTCTTAATCATGTTTAACTTCTTTTTGCACTTGTGATTTAGTGTTTTTTATGATGATGAGTGAGAAGTCACTTTAGGATTTTAGATGTGGTAGATTATGGGAATTTAAGGCTTGATTAGGGCTTGTAGGTATTTAATTATGATTGACTCCTCTTTATTAGGTGGTTATTAGGCTATTTTTTTTCTTGATCACATGAATCTAGATTTAGGCTTTCTCTTATGCCCACCAAGTGTTTGATGAAATGTTGATTAAGCCTGTTAGAGGATTTACTTTTCTTAGCTCAAGAGATTGACTGTCTAAGGAGTATTTAGGCTTGAATAGAGTTGGTTTAGCTTGCTTGTTATTGATTCTAGCACTAATGAGATTTAGCTCTTGCTAGGATGTTTAACAAAGTGTTATTTGCCAAGAGATTGGATTTAACTTTCTTGATTGTGAACTCTATGCCGAGGAATTAGCATTGCTTGCTTGTTTGAATTGTCAATGAGTTTGATAACAGCTTAGTCTTGCCTTTCAATTCCTCAAAGTCAATAACCACATCTAGGATCCTTGCTTTTACAATCTGAATTTAGAATTTGCTTAGTGTTCTGTTTCGTTTGCTATGTTTTGCATTGTATCATTGCTTAATATTGTTTTTATAAGTTATTCCTGGTTAATGATTCACTTAGGTTGATTAGTTTAGAAGTTTAAACAACTCTCTCTCTCTGATTTTGCTTTACTTAAAAGCATTCTATTACAATCCCAGTGGCACCTGATTAACCCTTTTGGATTTATTAAAACCCTATACTATACTACAACTGACTAGTATGAGTTTTGGGTGATTGAGAAAGACTCAAAAGTCCTATATCAATTTGGCGCCGTTGCCACTGGGGTTATAGCTTGGATCATTAGGATTTGTAGAATCTCTAAGATCAAGTTTTTATTTGTTTTTGGTTACTAATCATCTTTTACTCTCATTGCTCTCTTCAGGTGTATGAACCTTAGATCAAGTGGCTCTAACAACTTCGTGGATTTCATACATATCGTCAACTTGTTGGACAGAGGTCAAAGAGCAAGAAGGCAAAGGAGAGACAGCAGCATTTTGAGAGGTTAGGGATGAATGTTCAGTAGCAACATGGTACTGATGATGTGGGGGTTTCAAGGACCTCAATTTAAAGCTAGAATTCAGGGCCAACAGGGCCAACAAGGAGTTCAAGGACAGCAAGGAGGGCAAGGTACAACAGGAGCAGCTCAAACTCCAAGACCTATGAGACCCATTGGAGTAGGTGACGCCCCTAATGCTTACAACAATAGGACAGGTATCATCCCTCCACCAGTACAGAACCAACATTTTGAGATAAAGTCTGGTCTCATCTCCATGGTACAAGGAATTATGTTTCATGGCTTACCTTTAGAAGACCCTTTGGACCATCTAGACAACTTTGACAGGCTCTGTTCTCTCACCAAAAAAAATGGAGTCAGGGAAGATGGGTTTAAGTTGAGGCTCTTCCCATTCTCTCTAGTAGACAAGGCTCATCAATGGGAGAAAAACTTACTCCAGGGAGCAAAACAAGCTCGGATCAATGTAAGAAAGCATTCCTGGCCAAGTTCTTTTGCACATCTAGGACTGCTAGACTAAGGAATGAGATCTCTGATTTTTCTCAAAGGGCAATTGAAAGTTTTGGTGAAGCATGGGAGAGGTTCAAAGGATACACACTTTAGTTCCCTCATCTTGGCTTCTCACAAGCATCACTCCTCTCCACTCTATATAGAGGCGCCCTCCCAAAGATCAGAATGCTTTTGGATACTGCATCTAATGGTAATTTTCTGTCTAAAGATGTTGATGAGGGAATGGAAGTTGAGAACCTTGCACAATCTGATGGGAATTACAATGAGGAGTTTGATAGAACTCCTAGAAGGGCAAAGGAGGAATTTGAGTACAACAAGAAAGAGATCAAAGCTCTTCATGAAAAGATTAATCAGTTTCTAAAGGAAAGCAAGGAAGTTAGCTTTGTTGGAGACTTGGTTCAGATTGAAGATCAGGAAGCATTCCAAGTTGAGGAGATGAACTATCTTGGAAACCAAGGAGGCTACAACAACTACTCCTACAGGAACAATCCAAATCCTACATGAGTAACAATGTAGCCAATTCTAAAGATCAGGTGTACCCACCTCAACAACAATAGCAAGCTGGCCAAGCAAGACCATTTATGCCTTACAACAACAGCAATCAAGGCTTCATCCCACGGAACAATAACTTCCAGCCTAGCGATCCTTTTAACCCTCTAGGATTCAATTCTCAAGCACCTGCTCAAGCCTCTTGCAGCTCTCAAGACTCTGAAATCTAGAGTCTCATCCAACAAGTGCTTCAATCTCAGATCAATGGAACCTTGGAGATGAACAAGAAATTTGATGATGTGCACAACAAGATAGACTCTGTTAATGTGGAGCTCACAAGCAAGTTTGATGGCTTAGCTGCAAGGGTGAAAACCTTAGAGAACACCAAAGGAGTAGCTGCAGGACCACGCCCCCAAGGTAATCTTCCAGGAAAGTGTGAGATGAATCCCAAAGAGTATTGCCAAGCTGTTGACTCTAAAGAAAACTTGGGTACTGCTGAGCTGTTATAGAGGAGTTATTGTCTTTGTTCAATGAGGACATTGAAGCTCAGAGTGGGGGGGAGACCTTGTCAATGTTCCTGAAGCTAAAAAGGAGAAGCAAGCTGATGTTCTCCCAATTTACCAACCTGACATTTCATTTCCAGGAAGATTCAAGTAGGAGCTAGTTCAGAAGTATTCAACTCTTTCTGCTTCTCAAATGAAATTAAGAGGTATAGATGCAGAGGAAGAGCTGGGGAAAATGCTAGCTCAGGTTGAATTATCAGATGTCAAGAACCTGGACATCAAGAAGCTTGGAGATCCTGGCTGCTTCACCCTTCCATGTGAACTTAAGGGGATGATCTTTAGGAGATGTCTATGTGATTTGGGCGCCAGCATCAATCTGTTGCCATCTTCTACTGCTAAAGCATTGGGCTATACAAAGTTTGAGAAGAGAAATGTGACTCTAACAATTACTGATGGCACAGTGAAGATACCTTTGGGAGCTCTAAGGGATGTACCCAAGATGATTGAAAGAGTAACAATCCCAACAGACTTCTTAGTCTTTGATGTAGAAGGAAAGATAAAAAATCCTATCATCTTGGGAAGATCCTTCTTAGCCTCAGCTGGTGCTGTCTTTGATGCTAGATAGCGTACTATTGAACTAAGGCAAACCAAGAAGAAGGGGTTGAAGTTTGACTCCAAGGGTAACAAGTTAAAGAATGAACATGCATTCTCCATGGATCTGAACAAGAATAAGGGAGCTGCTGCACATTGGCCTACATTTGATGGCTGCACTGGTGGAAGCTATGATGAGTGCTGTTTTCCCTTGTTGTTCAAAGAAACCACTGAAAATGAGGTCCTCCAAGTGGTTAGTTCTAAGCTTTTGAATGAAATTCAGTTGGGTACTAAAGAAGATGGGGTGGTTTTAAGACCATTTGGCTCCAAGAATGGTGAAGGCTACTACAATATAAAGCAGGAAGGCAAGTCTAAGCCTTTTGCTGTGCAAGTCTAAGCCTTTTTTTTTTACTGAAACACGAAAATAAGTTAGCAAAAATCAAAAATAAAACTAAGTATGTACACTTACCAGTGGGTTGCCTCCCACCAAGCGCTCGTTTAACGTCATTAGCTTGACTGTCCTCAGGATCAGGCTGTGGGTGCATCCGCCAAAGGCATAATCTTTCCTTCGGGAATCGCGGCTTTTGCCCAGTAATGCTTCATTGTTTGCCCATTGACAACAAACTCTCTCCCTTCTGGAGTTGATAAAACAATTGCACCATATGGTTTGCCCTCCTTGATGGTGAAGGGACCTGACCAACGAGAATGCAATTTTCTAGGAAATAATTGTAAACGTGAGTTATACTGTAGTGCGTGGTTATTTGGTTTAAAGTTTCTGGCGAGGATCTTCTTGTCATGATATGCTTTAGTCCTCTCCTTGTACAGCTTGGAGTTCTCATAAGCATGATGTCTGATCTCATCCAGCTTATTTAGCTGCATCTGGCGTCTCTCTGCTGCAGGTTTCCAGTCAAAGTTCATCTTCTTGACAGCCCAGTTCGCATTATATTCCAGCTCCACTGGAAGATGACATGCTTTCCCATAAAGCAGGTGGACTGGTGTGGCGCCAAGTGGTGCCTTGAATGATGTCTTGTAGGCCCAAAGTGCATCATCTAACTTGGCTGACCAATCTTTCCTTGTCTTTCCCACTGTCTTCTCCAGAATCTCTTTGATCTGCCTGTTGCAAACCTCAACCTGACCACTTGTCTGAGGGTGGTAAGGTTTAGCAACCTTGTGATGAACTCCATACTTCTGCAGCAGCTTCTCAAACACTCTTTTGATGAAGTGTTTCCCGCCATCACTGATCACAATCCGTGGTACTCCAAATCTGGGAAAAATGATGGTCTTAAACAGCTTAAGGACCACTGTTGAATCATTGTTTGGACTGGCAATCGCTTCTACCCATTTGGAGACATAATCCACAGCAACCAAGATGTATTTGTTCCCATAATATGAAGGAAAGGGTCCCATGAAATCGATGCCCCAACAGTCAAAGACTCCAACCTTAAGTATGAAGTTCTGTGGCATCTCTTGTCTCTTACTGATCTTCCCTCTCCTTTAACAAACATCACAGTGAGAGATGAATGTCTGAGCATCTTTGAACATTGTAGGACACCAGAAGCCTGCTTGTAGAACCTTGGAGACTGTTTTGAAGGTAGCAAAATGGCCAGCATACTCAGAACCATTACAGTGGAACAATACGTCCTGAACTTCAGCTTCTGCAAGACATCTTCTGTAGATTCCATTTAAACAGTGCTTGTATAAGTAAGGTTCATCCCAGTAATACCTGCTAAGATCCCTCATGAACTTCTTCTTCTCATACTCTTTTAGGGTTTCAGGGACCTCATCTGCAGCTAGGTAGTTCGCAATGTCAGCATACCAAGGCCTAGAAGAAGTTGCAATTGCGCAGATAGGCTGAGAGAAGACATCACGCAGGATCTGCTGAAGGAGTAGATCAGTACGCGACTGGTGTCGATCGAAACTAAGTGTTTGTTGCACAATCACCTTAGCTCCAACCAGGTACTGTCAAAATTTCTCAAATGCAAACACCACAGCCAACAGTTCCTTCTCTGTAGTTGCATAATTTTTCTGTGCTTCATCAAGAGTTCTGCTTGCATAGTAGATGGCATGAAGTTTCTTCTCCTTTCTCTGACCCAAGTCACAGAGCCCACTGCAAAGTCTGAGGCGTCACACATCACCTCAAATGATAGATCCCAGTCAGGAGGTTGCACAATGGGAGCAATCACTAAGGCTTGTTTGATCTGCTGAAAGGCTGAATGACACTCTGCTGTAAATTCAAATTTCAGATCCTTGCAAAGCAGAGCTGTGAGTGGTCTTGCAAGCTTGCTGAAATCTTTGATGAATCTTCTGTAGAACCCAGCATGTACTAGAAAACTCCTCACTGATTTCACACAATCTGGTGGCTGTAGACTTATCATCACCTCAATTTTCGCTCTGTCCACCTCAATGCCTTCTCCAGAGACTTTGTGCCCAAGTACAATCCCATCTCTGACCATAAAGTGGCACTTCTCCCAGTTCAGAACCAGGTACTGCTCTTCACATCTTGCAAGCACTTGACAGAGGTTGTCAAGGCAGTCTTTGAAAGAGGATCCATACACTGAAAAATCATCTATGAAGACCTCCATATACCTCTCAATCATAACAGTGAAGATGGAAAGCATGCACTTCTGAAATGTCGCAGGAGCATTACAAAGTCCAAATGGCATCCTCCGATATGCAAAGGTGCCATAGGGACAAGTAAATGTGGTTTTCTCCTGGTCATCTGGGTGAATGGGTATCTGAAAGAAGCCAGAGTAGCCATCCAGGAAACAGTAGTAGGATTGATTTGCCAATCTCTCCAGCATCAGATCGATGAATGGCAATGAGAAGTGATCCTTCCTTGTTGCAGCGTTTAGCTTCCTGTAGTCAATGCACATTCTGTGTCCAGTGATGGTCCTGTAGGAATCAGCTCATTCTTCTCATTTTTCACCACTGTGACTCCTCCTTTCTTTGGAACCACATGTACTGGACTGACCCAAGTGCTGTCTGAAATGGTATAGATGATCCCATCAGCTAGAAGCTTCATGATTTCCTTCTTAACCACATCCTGCAAATTCGGATTCAGCCTCCTCTGGTTCTCAATTGATGACTTCGACTAATCCTCAAGGTGTATCATGTGCATGCACAACTTTGGAGAGATACCTGAAATGTCATCAAGAGAATAGCCAAGACCTTGCGAAATGTGCGCAGCTTGCTTAGCAGTAAAGTGAGCTTTGCATTGTTTAAGGAAACACTGACAATAACAGGATATGTAGAGTTAGGTCCCAGAAAAGCATACCTTAGACCTGCAGGGAGCTGTTTGAGTTCGATTTTAGGAGCTTTTTCTTCACTCCAATCCCCAGTTTTGCAGCCTTTACACAAGTTCCAATTAGCTTCTTCTGTGCTACCAACTGCATGACTTTCTCACTTGCATCCAACATCTTGACATACCCAGCAGTGATGTCATCTAGATGCTTTGTCTCTTCTGCAGAAACTGTCAATGCTCCCTCCAAAGGGTCTGTGGGATGCATTTCCTAGAATATCTCTTCTGCAAGGCTGGTGAGGGAGTCCATATAGAATGTATGACCATCAATTTTTGGTCTCTTCATCAGCTTGTCCATGTCAAAGATCATCACCAAATCGCCCACATTGAGGGCTATGCTTCCTTTCCCGATATCTATGATGGTGCGTGCAGTGGCTAGGAATGGTCTTCCCAAGATCAAGGGGTCTTTTGGTTCTTCCCCATAAGCTAGAACCACAAATTATGTAGGGATCATGCAATCTCCTACCTTGACTGGCACATCCTCCAAAATGTCTTCAGGGATCCTTACTGATCTATCTGCTAGGATAAGAGAGATCCTAGTTGGTTGAAAATCTGTCATACCCAAGCTGACAGCAACTGAATGGGGCATCAGATTGACACTTGATACCAAATCACAAAGAGACCTCTCAAACCTCTCAAAAAAGATTGTGCAGTCTAGACAAAGCTTCCAGGGTCTGTCAACTACTCTGGTATCTTGTACTGTATCACTGCACCATCCTGCTCTAAAATCAGCATTGTCCCTTGCTCAAGCCCCAGATTCTTGGTAATCATCCTTTTCACATATCTTTTGATCACAGGAGAAGTCCTTATAGCATCAATCAAAGGAATCCCCACCATAAGCTTATCCATGATAGCTTTGATCCTAGCATCCTCCAGTTCTTGTTTACACTTCTTCTGGTTCCTTGGGTAAGGCACCATTGGCTTGTAAACCCTTTCTTCTGCATTTTCTGGAGTCAGATAAATCGAAGTCTGCTTCTGTGGGGGGTGTCGATCGACACCAGGGGTGGTGTGTCGATCGACACTCTCCTCTGTATGTGGTGTCGACGGTCCACTTTGCTGCTTGTCTATCGTGGTTGATATCTCTTTGCCTCGAGTCAAAAAATCATGAGACTCCTCTGGTGTCGATCGACACCGAGGGATGGGTGTCGATCGACACCCTTCAAAATTGGTGAAATCCTCCTCTTCAAACTCCTGAAGTTTCTCGAAATCTCCTGCACTAAGACCCTTCTTCTGCACTGGTTGTAGGTTCTTTCCACTCCTCAGCGTGATGGCATTGACAGAGTGTCGTGGGTTGGTATATGTTCTTCCTGGAAGAAATCCATCTTGTCTTTTCATAGCTCCAGCAGTTTGAGTAACTTGAGTGTCAAGAGTTTTGACATGGGTGTTCAGGGCTTCGAATTTGCCATTCAAATTTCGGATTTCTTGAAGGTGCTTAAATTGTATTTGAGAGATTGCTTAGCTTGTGATAAGTATACTGAAATATTATCTTGTGTTGGCTTTGTGGTATGTGGGTTCAAAAGTATTGATTAATGTGGCGTTCCTAAGGTTAGCTGATTGTTTCTGTTTTCAAACCTCGACTATATTCTTAGTCTTAGGTTTGCTTGAGGGAAAGCAAAAGCTATGTTCCAAATCTTTTGGGGAGACAATTCTGAGACTCTATTTCTTTTGAGAGAAGAATTCGAACTCCTTTATCTGTATTTCTTATTTCTGTTATGCAATATATTCTATCCATTATGTTTTCTCAACTCACCATGTCTGTGTAGTTTGCTAGTTAGGTTATGATGATTTAAGGATTGATTGATATCTCTATTATTTATACCATTTTAGCTTGCATTCATCACTACTTTTAGTCTTTAAACATGCATATTTTGCTTCTTCTTGTCCCTTTTGCATACATTTAGGAGTTAATGTAGTTTTAGGAGCTGCATTGCATTTTGCATGCATTTGGAGTTTTATTCAGGTACTAGAAGGAGTGTGGAGGCCATGTGGTGCAATGGATGTCAGCTGTGAATGAAGCAAGACAAAGAACAAAGGAGGATAGGCCAATATCGATGATGATATCGACATAATCTGATTGATACGGAGCATATCGATGGGAGTATTGATCACTTCAACATCGATACTCTGAAGGCGTGGTGTGAAGGCAGCATATCGACTAAGAGAGACCTCGATGCAACAGAAAGGAGCCCATACCGAGCAGCGTGTCGACGTCCCAGACCGATACACAGAGACAGAACAATACCGAGGTGTTGTATCGACTTGTTTGCCCGATGAGCCTTAACAAAAGGGCGGTTGTATAGACTTCACGCCATGGAGAGCCAAACCGATATAATATTGAAGCCTTCTGTATCGACCAACATATCGACCAAGGGGCATCGATACAACCCAGAAGAAGAGATGATATTGATATGAGTATCGATGTGCATTGATCGATATGGTCTGTCTGAGTCAGCCTATTTTCGGTTTAATCTTGGTTTACTAGGGGTTTTCTACTTCCCCTATAAATACTAAAGTCCTAAAATGCTTAGGAAACTTAGATCTTAATATTTTCCTTATGTTCTTGCACTTAAAACCTTTCCTTTTTCAGCTTTGCTTTGTAAAAACTTGTTTGATTTAGTGAATTTCTGTATTTGCCTTTAATCTATTCTTGCTTATTCTGCTTTCTAATCATGCTTAACCATTGTTTCTCTTTGGAATTTGTGGTTTTGATTATGGCTAGTGAGTAGTCTTATTTAGGGTTTGAGATTGGATAGATTAGAGGGGTTTTAGGACTAGATTAATGATGTCTTATACTTAATATGATTGTCTTCACTCTATTAGATGTTCTTAACACTAGATTAGTCTTGGCCAGGCTTGTGTAGTATCTTGGCTTTGTCTTGCGCCTGATAACTGTTGATGGAATGCTGCTGTGAGTCTCTTAGAGAATTTGTATGCTTAGCCTAAATAATTAGATGTCTAAGGTGCATTTTGGCTTTATAGGATTGGAATTCTGTTTTGAATGCTAACTGATCATGTGTTTGAGTAAAGAGACTTATCTTAAATGTGTGTTTAGCAAAGTGATTAGTGTCAAGGAATTGAGCTAGTTATAGTTGTTAATCCTATGCCTAGAAAATAACATTGTTTGAATGGTTTTGAAGCATCACTAGTTAGGTTCTAATCTTCTCTTAATCAATAACTCCCATCTTAGATCCTTACTTTATGTATTTGAATTTCCTGCCTTGTTTAGTTCAGTCTTTAGACATGTTTAGTTTGATCATAACTGCTTTCTTGAATTCGATTGACTTAAGTGATTTGCTGTATTCTTGGTATCTTATGAACTCAGATAGATTGATACCTTACATGCTGCAATGACATGAGTTTGTTAGGATTTGTTTAGCTAGTCATAACCCTGCTACTACATTGGCGCCATCGTGATATGGTTTTAGTTTAGGCATTAGGATTTGTGGATTGTTTAAGATCAAGTTGTTACATTTCTGTTTGTTACTGATTTACAAGTTGCTCTTCTCCTTATAGGTGTATGAACTTGAGATCTATAGGCAATCAAAACCTGCTGGATTATCAACACAACATTCAGCAAGTGGAAAGAGCATTAAGAGCAACAAGGGAAAGAGAGAGACTGCAAAAGTTTCATCAGCTCAGCATGGAGCATGGTATATATGATCAGCGATTTCAGGGACCACTATGAGCACAAGGTGTTCAAGGAGTTGCTGGTGTTCAGGGAATGTAAGGAGTCCATGGTGAGCAGGGACAGAGAGGACCAGCATATGGTGCACACCCAATAAGACTCATTGGAGCAGGAGATGCACACAATGCTTACAACAACAGAACAGGAATCATCCCTCCAGCTATTCAGAACAACAACTTTGAGATCAAGTCTGGTCTGATCTCCATGGTCCAAGGAAGCACGTTCCATGGCTTATCGTTAGAAGACCCTTTGGACCACTTAGACAACTTTACCATAGCTGATGGCACAGTACATTAGAGTACTAGTATAGGGCAAACCGATACGCCTTCAATAGCAATGTATCGGGTAAGAAACAGATTGATATGCCTCAATTGGTACCAATATCGATCACATGTATCGATGTACCAGGTCGATACGATACCAAGGAGCACAAATCGAGCACATTATCGACGTAACACACCGATATGCCTTAACCAAGAGGATGAAAGGCGAGTAATCGCTCTTTATAAGGCATATCGGGGTGAATATCGACATGCTAGTCCGATGTGGAATTTTGCCAGATCATATCGAGCTACTAGCCCGATATTGGGTAGCCAAGTATGATCATCAGACTACATATCGACATTAGGGACGTTGATACATAAGGTGTCAAGCAATATCGACGTGCATACAGTTCGATATCATTACCTAGACATCCGATATAGACATGCATATCGACCGGACCAAGTCGATATGATCAACTCATATCGACTTAGGGGGGTCGATATTGCACCCGAGGTAAGTACTCTTCATTTCAAATTTTTTCCCTCCTTGGTCAAACTAGATCAAGGAGTTCAAATTTGAATCCTTCCCCTTCCCAAGCATGAGTGGGACCTCTCTTAGGCACACTTTGTCCCCTTGCTCCCAACAAAAGATTCCCCCAACCCTCTATTTAAACACACCTACCTTTTTCTCTCTCTCTCTCACTGATGACCAATGTAACTGACCGATACACTGCCAGACTGAAGACCCTTTATTTACAATTTTGCCATTTTTGCTTAGACCCCTATAAATACGAAAAATCCCTAATTTCTGGGAACAAGCTTTTACCCAGCAGTTGATTCTTTCTTGTTTAGACCCTTGGGTTTTGTAATTTGAATCTTTGCTTCATTTTAATTAATGTTTGCATCTTTCATCTTGTCTAAGCCCTCTAATCATGATTAAGCATCTTTCTCTCTTTGAATTGATGGTTTTGATGGTGTTTAGTGAGTAGTCTTTATAGGGAATTGAGATGGGCAAGGTTTAGGGAATTTGAGACTCTATCTATGATTGCTTAGTGTTAATTCTTCTATTTCTTTTCTTGATTGCTGAGTTTAATGCTTAATTAGCCCTAGCTAAGTTGATTAAGATCTTAGGCTCATTTTATGCCCACCAAGTGTTTGATGAAATGCATGAACTGCTTTGCAAGAGAATTGCTTATTCTAGCTCAAGAGATTGAGTGTCTAGGGAGTGATTTGGCAATAGAGGGTTGATAAATTTGATTTAATGCTTGCTCCTTATCATTTCACTAATGAGAATTAGTTTTTGACTTGGTAATTAGCAAAGAGATTAGTGCCAAGAGATTGAATTAGTCATATAAATGAATCATATGCATAAGGAGTAGCATTGTGTAAGTTTGTAAGCATCATAGGTTGAGTCAAGAGTTCCCTAACACCAATAAACTCATCTCAAGTCCCATTTTGTTCTCTGTTTTAAGCTCTGTTTTGATATTGCCCTGTTTTCCTCTTATTTTGATTGCTTTGCTTGCCTTTCACTCTTTGCTTTGTGTTTGCTTTAATCTTGTTTGACCATTTAGGTTGCTAGGTATTCTAAACCCCTTTTGTATCTGCTTGAATTAGGAAATCTACTATAATCTTGCTGTTTCAATCTTCCCCTTTGGATTAACATTAAAACCCAATGCTACAATGATTAGTACAATGGGCGATTCACATAAGAGAGTCAAAACTCTTGTATCAGAGAACCCTAAAGATCAGGTGTACCCCCCTCAACAAGGCAAGCTTTTTGTACCTTACAACAAAGGGTTTCAACAAAACAGTGGGTACCAAGGTCAGTGACAAGGGAACTTCCAAGGCCAGCAGCAACAACAAGGCAACAAAGGCTACACTCCTATGTTTCCTCCTGGTTTTGTACCTCAACAGCAACAAGCTCCACCGCCACCTCAAGATCCGTTTCAAGGAATGTTTCAACAGTTGCTACAAGGTCAAGCTTCTACAAATCAGAAGTTTGTTGAGATGAACAACCGGCTAGACTCTTCTCTTACTGACGTCTCTACACAGATCACCAATCTGAACAACAAGATTAAACAGTTAGAGAAAGGCAAAGTTAGCACAAGCAGTCAAGGCAGCTTACCGGGCAAGTGTGAGCAAAATCCCAAGGAGTATGCAAACGCTATTACTTTGAGAAGTGGGAAAGAGCTTCCGCCGAGAATTGCACCTAAAGCCAATGAGGACATTGTTGTTCAAGAGGGGGAGGGTAAGCTTTCAAATGATGAAGAGATTACCTTTGACAATGTGTGGATTGAAAGACCAAGGAAAGGCAAGGAAGCCGTTGTAGAGAAGAAAGTAGAGGAGGTGAGCAAAGAGAAAGATGCATTTGTTCCTCCACCATACAAACCGAATCTTCCTGTTCCTTGGCGGTTCAAGAAGCAGCTGCTTGAGAAGCATAGAGCAGTCTTTGAGAAAGATGTTGAGATCAAGCTGCCCTTAGTTGATTGTTTGGCCATGCTGCCTAAATGTGCTAAGTTCTTCAAGGATACTCTAACTAAGAAGAGCAAGGAGAGTGAAGAGGTTTTGGTGCTTAGTGAAGAGTGCACTGCGATCATTCACAAAGAGATAGTTCCAAAGAAGCTTGGAGATCGAGGATCATTCACCATTCCTTGTGCTCTTGGTCCTTTGACGTTTGGAAGCTGCTTATGTGATCTTGGTGCAAGCATTAATCTTATGCCCCATTCCATTGCAAAGAAGCTCGGTTTCACCAAGTTTAAAGAGTGTAGAATCTCTCTCGTGCTCGCTGATAGAAGTATAAGGCTTCCTGTGGGTATGCTTGAAGATTTGCCCGTGAGGATCAGTGGAGTTAACGTGCCAACCGACTTTGTTGTTTTAGAAATGGATGAAGAGCCAAAGGATCCTCTTATCCTTGGAAGACCGTTTCTTGCAACCACTGGAGCCATCATTGACGTGAAGAATGGCAAGATCTCTCTACACTTGGGCAAAGACATCAAGCTAGATTTCGATATCAATGAAGTCTTGAAGATGCCAAGCATTAGAGGACAAGCTTTCTACATTGAAACTTTGGATGACTTAGCCTATGAGTTGCTTGAGGAGTTGGCACAAGAAGATCACTTGCAGCTAGCTTTGACTAAGGAGTGTGGAGAGTATGGTTTCCTGAATGAGCAGACTCAGGTGTATGTTCATATCCTTGATTCTCGCAAGGTTGTGAAAGAAGATGAAGGTGGATGCGTAGAGATCGATCAGGAAATCGAGGACTTCACTCGATCCAAGACAAAGATCGACAAGAAGATCGAGGAGGTTGGTCGATCCGGTCAAGAAATCGATGAGGAGATCGAGAAAAGCAACTTGATCAGTTCATAGAACGACTCAGTGAATCGATCCACTGCTCGATCCACATCAAATCGAGCAAGAGATCGGTGGGAGTGCAATCGATCCGGACCAGAACGAGTGGAAGATCGACTGGATGACTCGATCTCAGAGGAGACAAAGGTTCAAGATGGCAGCCTGAAAGCTCATGAATCGGGTTCAAAAGAGGCTAATGAGGATGGCAACATCAACACAAACCACGAGGAGGACTGGAGCGAGCTGCTAGCCCCAAAGGTGGACCTAAAAGAGGTCCCGATTGGGCTAAGGTATGCTTTCTTGGGATCTAATGACACTTATCCCGTCATTGTGAATGAAAATCTGAGTAATGATGAGTTAAACTCACTTTTCAAGGAGTTGAGAAAGTACAGAAGGGCCATTGGGTACTCTATAAGTGACATCAAGGGCCTTTCACCAATGCATTGTACTCACAGGATTCACTTAGAGAATGAAAACACTTCTTCTATTGAACATCAAAGACGCTTAAACCCGAATTTGAAAGAAGTAGTGAAGAAAGAGATCTTGAAACTGTTAGAGGTTGACGTGATATACCCTATCAGTGATAGCACATGCGTCTCTCCGGTCCATGTGGTACCAAAGAAAGGGGGTATCACGGTCATGAAGAATGAAAAAGATGAGTTGATTCCTACAAGAACCATAACTGGACATAGAATGTGTATTGATTATAGAAAACTTAACTCAACTACTAGAAAAGATCATTTTCCTCTTCCCTTTATTGATCAGATGCTTGAAAGATTAGCTAATCACCCATATTACTGCTTTCTTGATGGTTATAGTGGTTTCTTTCAAATACCAATTCATCCTAACGATCAAGAGAAGACAACTTTCACATGCCCTTATGGTACCTTCGCCTATCGAAGGATGCCTTTTGAGTTATGTAATGCACCAGCAACCTTTCAAATGTGCATGATGTCTATCTTCTCTGATCTTATAGAGGAAATGGTGGAAGTTTTTATGGATAATTTTTCTGTGTATGGTGCATCCTTTTCTGCTTGTTTGTCAAATCTTTGCAAGGTACTCAAGCGATGTGAGGAGACAAAGTTGGTGCTGAACTGAGAGAAGTGTCACTTCATGGTGAAGGAAGGGATTGTACTCGGTCACAAGATTTCTGAGCAAGGGATAGAGGTTGATAAAGCAAAGATTGAGGTCATGATGAGCTTGGAGCCTCCGGCTAATGTCAAGGGGATAAGGAGTTTCTTGTGTCACGCAGGCTTCTACAGGCGGTTTATCAAGGATTTCTCCAAGATAGCACGCCCCCTAACACGGCTGTTATGCAAGGAAGCCGAGTTCGTGTTTGATGATGAGTGTCTTCACGCTTTCAAGACTATCAAGGAAGCTCTTGTCACGGCACCTATAGTACAACCATAATACTGGAGCTTACCCTTCGAGATCATGTGCGACGCAAGTGACTACGCTGTGGGAGCATTTCTAGAGCAGAGGAAAGACAAGAGGTTGCATGTTATCTACTACGCCAGTCGTACCTTGGATGACACGCAAGTGAGCTGCTGGCCGTTGTGTTTGTTTTTGAGAAGTTCAGATTATACTTGGTGGGCTCTAAGGTTGTTGTATACACTGATCACGCGGCGTTGAGGTACATCTACTCCAAGAAGGATACCAAGCCGAGGCTCTTAAGGTGGATTCATCTTCTACAAGAGTTTGATATGGAGATAAAGGATAAGAAGGGGATAGAGAACGGTGTAGCTAATCATCTTTCACGAATGAGGGTCAATGAAGCCTTACTTTTAGATGATTCACTCCCTGAAGAGCAGCTCATGATGGTCAACACTGTTGTATGCACACGGCTAGAGGATCAGTTTGAAGAAGTTTTGAGTTTGAGAGAAGAAGATCTACTTTGGTATGCTGATATAGTGAACTTCTTAGCTTGTGGAGAGGAACCTATTCATTTTGACTATTACCACAAGAAGAAGCTCATGAGGGACGGCTCTCAATACTTTTGGGACGAGCCTTACCTGTACAAGAGGGGAGTAAACAGCCTTTACAGATGGTGTGTAACAAGAGAGGAAGCAAAAGACATTCTCCATCATTGTCACGGTTCATCTTACTGAGGTCATTTTGCTTCTTTCAAGACGGCAACAAAGGTCTTACAAGCCGGGTTTTGGTGGCCATCGCTATTCAAGGATGCTCATGAGTTTGTTAAGTCTTGTGAAGCATGTCAAAGGGCAGGGAACATCACAAAGAGGAACGAGATGCCTCAGGTGCCAATCATTGAAGTTGATGGTTTTGATGCTTGGGGGATTAACTGTATGGGTTCGTTCCCATCTTCTTACGGTAACAAATTCATCTGGGTGGCTGTTGATTACGTGTCTAAGTGGGTTGAGGCTATAGCTTCCCCGACCAACGACTCAAAGGTGGTGGTTAAACTCTTCAAGACTATCATCTTCCCACGGTTTGGAGTTCCAAAATTAGTGATCAGTGATGGGGGCAGCCACTTCATAAACAAAGTGTTTGAAAGTCTCTTGAGGAAGTATGGAGTGAAGCACAAGGTAGCAACACCTTATCACCCACAAACTAGTGGACAAGTAAAGGTCTCGAATAGACAGATCAAAGCTACCTTAGAGAGGACTGTGGGAGTAACTCGGAAAGATTGGGCTAGTAATCTAGACGATGCCCTTTGGGCGTATAGAACCGCCTTCAAGACTCCTATAGGTACCACTTCCTTCACTCTCCTTTACGGCAAGGGTTGTCACCTCCCTGTGGAGCTAGAACATAGAGCAATGTGGGATGCGAAGCAGATGAACTTCAGTCTCAAGACGGCACAGGAGAAGAGGTTGATTCAACTCCATGAGTTAGATGAACTAAGGCTAGAGGCTTATGAGAGTGCCAAAATCTACAAGGAAAGGACCAAAGCGGTTCATGACAAGAATCTGGTACTCAAGGAGCTTAAGGAGGGAGATCTGGTCTTGCTTTACAACTCACGCTTGAAGCTATTCCCAGGGAAGCTAAAGTCAAGGTGGTGTGGACCTTTCGAGATGAAAGAAGTTCTACCCTATGGAGCGGTTACTTTGGTTGGCAAGAGTAGAAAGGCTTCCACGGTCAATGGGCACAGAGTCAAGCCCTACTTGGCAAGTGATTGCAGCAAGGAGAGCACTACAATGCTCCTCCAAGACCCATCTCTGGCCTGAACCAAGTAAAGTCTAGCTAAAGACGTTAAAGAAAGCGCACTTGGGAGGCATTCCCATGTCTATCTTATATATATTTTTGCTTTATTTCTATTTCAGTTTTATGCTTTTTATGTTTAAGTGTGTAGGTGAAAGGATAAGGCATTGGAGATCATGATCTTGGAGTCAAAGGAGGCAAGGAAAGGAGAGTTATAGGCAAGAGATCGAGTGCTAGATCGACTTACACTGGCTTAATCTTTACTAGATTGAGCTAGTGAATCGAGTGGAGTCATTCGATCTAGATGAGGTTGAGTAGACAATCGAGTGAGTCAGTCGATCATGAGTGGATGAACCACCAATGCATTTAGCTTGAAATACAAACGAGGTGTGGATCGACTGACCTCACTTGATCTTCACGGATAGATCGATCAGTCTACTCGATCTGCCACTCGATCCTTGCCAAAACGATCCCCAAATCAATCATGTGGCTCGATCCAAGGAGCATAGCCTTAGTGACCAAGAATCATGGAACGAGGGGGCACACTCGATCTAGGACTCGATGCAATCTGAATCGAGTCCCCAATCGATCAACCCTCTCGATCCTAAACAGCATGGGCATGAGATCGAGTATAAGATCGACCAAAACGACTCGATCACATGCCGAGGTAAGTTTGTGTTTTCCCTCTCTTTTCTCTATCCTTCCTATTTTAAATTCAAATCTTGGTCAAGGCAAGCATCTTTGACCATGAAAGATGTGCCTTGACCAACTTTGTCAGAAAACCACTTGCATAATCCATAGTTTTCCTAGCCTTTAAATTCACATGCATCCACACTCTCTCTCATTTGTGTTTCCAGCTGTTTTCTAAAGAAAGAGAGAGTGTGAGTTTCTGTTTTTAAGGCTAATAGCTTCTTGCTTTCATCTTTTCAAAAGGTATTTCGGTTATTTGATTTGCTTGTTTAAATTTTCGGAAATTGCCTTTTGATTGCTTAGGATGATTGTTAGTTGTTAGGGGGTTAGGATAATTTTTAGAAATAGCTAAATATTAGAAAAATTGCTAGATTTGATCCTAACTCTAGATATTCTCCTCTAGTATTTAGCTATCATTTTTATAAATTCCCTAAAAATCTAGGATTATTGTTAGAAGTTTTTCTTTCTTACCTTGTCTTTCTCTCAATTTCGCCGCCTATACTCATTCTCCTCTTTGAGAATTGTGTTTCAGGTACCTATGGCACCCAAGAGAAACAGAGAAGAGACAACACAAGGAGGAGAAGCTCAAGAAGTGGTTCAGGAGAGGATTAGATGGACTAAGGAGGAAAAGCAAGCTAAGAAAAGGTTGGAGAGGCTCCGGTTTGACCCCACGAAGTTTGCGAGCAGGGATCTGTTGGCAAAGATGGGGCTGTTGGGAGACTTTGATGCGCTTCTCAAGAACATTGGGCTTTCGTGCTTGTCAAGGATGGATTGCCCAACTTATCCCGAGGCAACCCTAGACTTCTTAGCCACCTTGGAGTTTACCTACGAGAATCCAAGCCTCCCCACTCCATCACAAGGTCACATCACCTTCAAGATCCGGAGGCAAGCTTACCACCTTTCTATCCCTGAACTATGCCAAGCCTACGGTCTGAAAGCTAGTGGCAAGCTTGTAAAGTTTCCTCCTTTCACTCAAGCCAACAACCTATGGGATTTGATCAGCAACAATGACTACAAGGTTAACACGGCCAAGATCAAGAGAGTCCGCAACCCCGTGCTGAGATACACCCTCAAGCTCATAGCCAACACTTTCAGTGGAAGGTCCGTGGCTCCAACAGTCACCAAGAATGAGTTGTGTTTTCTCTTCCAAGGCGTCAAGCACCTTCTATGCGATGCTAAGGAGAATGACGAGCCAATGGAAGATGAGCTTGGAGATGATGTCAATTATGGATGCATTTTGGCTTCCTCTTTGATCAAGTACAAAGCGTGAGCAATGAGGTGCAAGGCGAGTTCAGCACTGATAGGAGGCTTCCTCACACCGATGTTTGTTCAGGCTGGGGTACCTCTTCCAGACTTTGTGCCTTGCGCGGAGAGAGCCTTCATGGATGAGACATACATGCGCAACAAAGACTCCTTGGGATGCATGCCAGCTGAAGGCTTCTTTGCCTATCTGTTCTACGATTGCGAGAGAGAGAAGAGGGTGTTCATCTTGCCAAACAAAGTGGAAACGGAGCTGCTAGGTGTTGGCAACATAGAGTTTCTGCCGAGCAATGAGGAATGTTATGCACCTCTAGGAGCCACAGCCGCGCCACCACAAGCTGCTCGTCCACGTTCAGAGTCACGTCCCTCCGATGCTGAGATGCCAGCTAGCTTCGACCTTCCCAAGCTTGACTACGAGCCAAGGACCAAGGCGGAGAAGTTTCTTGCTTCTGTTGTGGAGATGCAGCAGAAGGTGAATAAGTGGCAGAGTGATATAGCTGCATATTCCATGCATTTTGCATACATATAAGTTAGTTTTTCACCCATATACATTGCATTTTAGGTTAGTTTGCATCACTTTAGGTCCTAGAGTGTTCTTGCACCAGAATATGCATATTTCTTGCATTTTGCATCGCATACAGGTTGTTTTCGGCTACTTTGGAGTCTTGGAAGGTTCGTGGACGTGCTGAGGTTCGTGAGGAAGTTCGTGGGACTTGGAGAATTAAGGAATGCTTGCTAAGGACCAGAGATCGATCGAAGGATCGAGCATGGCCGGCCGATCTAGATGAGATCGACCAGAAGATCGAGTAGTCCAGCCGATCCAAGGGAACTGATCGAGACGAAGATCGAGTGAAGCGACAGATCAAGGAGTACGGACATAAATGACGCCATGCAGATAGAGAATCGGATCGAGTCAACCACTCGATCCTCCAAAAATCGATTCCAAGATCGAACGAAGCACTCGATCCACCGAAGAAGATCGAGACACAGATCGAGCTGAAGTCACGATGTTCGAAGATGATCGAGCGAGGGGCTCGATCTCGAGGTCGATCTCAGTGTTTTAACCGTTTTTGGCCGCTAGCGAGGGGGGACCATCGAGCTGTTTTGCCTATTTTGGGAAGGCGGCGATCATGCTTTCCCACACACGTTTTCACTTTATCATTTTCATCTTTTTCTCTCTGTTCGAAGGCGATTCCGCCATTGTTAGACTTTGAGCTTTTGTTCTTGAATCTTTGAATTGTTATAAGTTTAATCGATCGTTTTTCATGTTTATCGTTTCATCTTTCATGCTTTGCTTGGTTTACTTAATGTGTAGCAAGTAGTTTAATCGGGTTTTGGGGTTGAGAGGATTCAAAGAGGTCGAAGAGGTTTTCAAGCTTGGTGTTTTCTTGTTCTTAATGGCTTTCTCTTCTAGGATGTCGAGTTCTTAAGGCTTAAAGAGTCTCACGCCAAGATCTTTATGATCAGAGAGAGCTCTTACCTTGATAGGATCCAGAGATCTCTGAAAATCGCATCCTAGAGACTAGTTACCCTTTCCCAAACGCCATGGTAGTTTAGGGGACTAGTTAAGCCGTGTGTTTGAAATCTGTTTTCCTTGCCTTTCAATCTCTTCTTCTGCCAAACGTCATGGGTCTGGAGGAGAGAATGAGAGAGTGATCCATACCACCCGCCATGGATGGATCTTGTTTCGTTTTCAAGGCTTAGAGAACCTCACAAAGTGAGTAGATCTAGAGTTTTCAAACCAAGCATGAACCTTTGAAACCCCTGAACGTGAATCTCAACCCTAGACCCTCTTTTTAGTATTTCTTAGTCTCTGTTAATCATTCGCTCGTTGCTTGCTTGCACCTTGGTCATTAGATTCGTTTTCGCTTAAACTGTCTTTTAGATCGATTGCTTTTGCTCGATCTAGTGGTCGATCCCGTTGTCGATCCACTAGTCGAATTTTAGTAATTCGTAGCTTCGCATTTTAATCATTCTGTCTTTTCCTCGTGGTAGGTAATTCATTCCTGGTATTTTTAAAAAGTTTTGCCCTGCATTTAATCATTGCATCTAGTTTTTAGGATTTTTACAAAGCCGTTCACCATTCGCCTAGCTTTACTCGATCCTTGCATTCTCATTGCTCTTTCTAGCTCCTAGGTTGGATTGACTCCTCTTGCATGCTATTCTACGACTGTGTGCTGCTTGAGTTTTGATAACCTCCTGTTGCATCACTCTTATTAACTAGAGATAAAAACCTTGTTAACAAATGGCGCCGTTGCCATTCTAGGAGTGTTTAGAAAGCATTGAGATTTGGGGTTTAGTAAAGACTAAGCCTTTACTTTGTTTAAGTTACTAATTTCTCTACTCTCAAACTTGTGTCTTTCAGGTACATGAATCTTTGTTCAAGGGGAGACAACAATCTACTTCAACCCTTGGACAACATTCACCAACTCGGACACTCACGACAAAGAAGAGTTAGAGAGCAAGCCAGAGCATTGTTCAGCACGGTTTGGTTGACTTTGAAGCTATGGTTGAGCACGAGCATCCAGAAGGACCTCCTCCAGTTCACGGGGCAGTGGGAAGGGGTAATGGAAACCCCCAACACGCGGCTAGACCCCCAAGGATCATAGGAGCAGGAGATGCTCCCAATACTCATTACAATAGGTTTGGGATCACTCCTCCTCCTGTACAGAACAATAACTTCGAGCACCTTGATAACTTCGAACAAGTATGTGGGATGATCAAAATTAACGGCATATCCGAAGATGCTTTCAAGCTGCGTCTCTTTCCATTTTATCTCGGAGACAAGGCTAGACATTGGGAGAAGACACTTCCACAAGGCACCATTACATCTTGGGCTGAGTGTAAGAAGGCTTCCCTCTCTAAGTTTTTCTCTAGCACCAGAACAGCACAGCTAAAAAGCGAGATCAGCGGCTTCACGCAAAGGAATAATGAGACTTTCAATGAAGCCATGGAACGGTTCAAGGATAACACTATCCAGTGTCCTCACCACGGCTTCAGCGAAGAGACTCTTCTAAGCACTATCTACCGAGGAGCTTCCCCAAAGATTCGCTTGTTGCTTGACAGTGCTAGTAAGGGAAACTTCCTTGGTCAAGAGGTAGAGGAAGGCATGGAGCTGATTGAGAACTTAGCACTAAGCACAGCAACTATGCTGGGGATTATGACCGTGCACCGAGAGGTTCCGAGCTAGAGTCTCACAAGAAAGAGCTTAAGTCACTGCACGAGAAGATTGACAAGCTGGTGTTGGCTAATCAGAAGCATGTTCACTTCGTTGGTGAGTCAAGAAGAAGCCAATTGGGTGGCGGGTCAGAACAACTATAAACCTCAAGGGTATTCACAAGGCTACAACCAGAATAACAATCTCTCGTACCGTAGCACCAATGTCGCAAACCCTAAGGATCAAGTGTACCCTGCTCAGCAAGCAAAGCCTTTCGTACCATACAACAAAGGTTTTCAGCCGAGTGGTGGCTTCCAAGGACAAGGGCAGAACAACTTCCAAAGACAACATAAAGGAAACAAAGGTTATACGCCAATGTACCCTCCGGGCTTCGCTCCTCAACAACAACCGATGCAACAACAACAAGTTGATCCCGTCCAAGCTATGTTTCAACAATTGATCCAAGGGCAAGCGTCTACAAACCACAAGTTTGCCGAGATGAACACTCGCTTAGAATCGTCTCTCACGGATTTCTCTACTCAGATTACAACCTTGAATAATAAAATCAAGCAACTTGAGAAGGGAAAGGCAAGCTCAAGCGGTCATAATAGCTTACCGGGAAAATGTGAGCAGAATCCCAAGGAATACGCCAATGCCATTACGCTAAGGAGTGGGAAAGAGCTTGCACCTACGGTTGCTCCCAAGATCAACGAGGACGTTGAAATTCAGGAGGGAGAGGGTTAGCTTTCCGCTGATGATGAGATCAACTTTGACAATGTTTGGATTCAAGGGCCAAGAAGAGGTGACAAATCAGTTGTAGAGAAGAAAGCGGAGCAAACTACTAAGGAGAAGGATGCTTATGTACCTCCACCATATGTACCTAAGCTACCTTTTCCTGGCCGTTTCAAGAAGCAACTCATAGAGAAGCATAGAGTTTTGTTTGAGAAGCACCTTAAGGACATAGAGATCAAGCTACCTCTCGTGGACTGCCTTGCAATGATGCCTAAATGCGCCAAATTGTTCAAAGACACGCTCGTGAAGAAGAATAAGGAAAGCAAGGAAGTGCTTGTTCTGAGTGAGAAGTGTAGTGCTGTGATACACAAGGAGATAGTCCCTAAGAAATTGGGAGACCCTGGAAGCTTCACTATATCTTGCGCTTTAGGTCCTTTGGAGTTCAAGAGTTGCCTTTGTGATCTCGGAGCTAGCATAAATCTGATGCCTCATTCCGTGGTAAAGAAGCTTGGCTTTACCCGTTTCAAGGATTGTAGAATCTCGTTGGTACTAGCTGACAGAAGTGTAAGGTTACCCGTGGGCCTACTTGAGGACTTGCCAGTCAAGATCAGTGGAGTAAACGTGCCTACGGACTTCGTTGTGTTGGAAATAGAGGAAGAACCAAAGGATCCACTCATTCTCGGTAGACCGTTCTTAGCCACCGACGGAGCTATCATAGACGTCAAGAACGGGAAGATTGCCTTACACTTGGGTAAAGAAATAAGGCTGGACTTCGATATCAATGAGGTTTTGAAGAAGCCTACGATAGAAGGGCAAGCTTTCTACATTGAAACGTTGGATGCGTTAGCGGCTGAGTTGCTGGAAGAGTTGGCTCAGGAAGATCATTTGAAGCTGGCATTGACTGAGGAGCCAGGAGAGTTTGGTTACGTGGATCAGAGGACTCAGGAATACGTCAACTTGCTCGATTCAAGGAAGGTTGTGCTAGAAGATGAAGGTGGTTTCCTAGAGACCGACTCCGAGATCGATGACATTACTCGATCCAGGGGTCAAATCGACAAGAAAATCGAGAGCACAACTCGAGCCGGTGCAGCAATCGACAGTCAGATCGAGGAGGGTGATCGATCCAGGAAAACAATCGGGTCCAAGATCGAGAGAAGCCTTCCGATCAGTTTGGGGTCTAATCTAGAGATCGACTATGCGTCTCGATCTCTCACTCGATCCACATTTAATCGAGTGAGTGAATCGAGCGAAGCTGCTCGATCTAGACGACATTGAGAGCAAGATCGACTGGATGACTCGATTTCAGAAGGGATAGCGGTTGGAGAAAGCAGCTTCAAGGACCATGTCTCTGGCTCAAAGGAAGGTTCCAAGGAGGAAAACAACAGCAACAGCCACGAGTATGATTGGAGCGAACTGCTAGCCCCGAAGGTGGACCTTAAGGAGCTCGCAAAAAGGCTAAGGTATGCCTTCTTAGGGCTTAACGAAACCTATCCTGTTATTGTGAATGAAAAATTAAGTGATGATGAGTTTCACTCACTCTTAACTGTGTTGAGAAAGTATAGAAAGGCCATTGGGTACTCTTTAAGTGACCTCAAGGGCCTTTCTCCGATGCTTTGCACTCACAGGATTCATTTGGATAATGAGAACGCCTCCTCTATAGAACACCAGAGGCATTTGAATCCTAATTTGAAAGAGGTTGTTAAGAAAGAGATTCTTAAGCTTTTAGAGGCTGATGTGATCTATTCCATAAGTGACAGAACATGGGTTTCTCCCGTACACGTGGTGCCTAAGAAGGGAGGGATCACAGTTATTAAGAATGACAAAGATGAGCTTATACCTACTAGAACAATTACTGGACACCGTATGTGTATTGATTATAGGAAGCTTAATCTTGCAACTAGAAAGGATCATTTTCCCTTGCATTTTATTGATCAAATGTTTGAAAGACTTGCTAATCACCCCTACTATTGCTTTCTTGATGGATATAGTGGATTTTTCCAAATACCAACCCATCCAAATGATCAGGAGAAGACAACCTTTACATGCCCTTATGGCACCTTCGCTTATCGAAGGATGCCATTCGGGTTCTGTAACGCACCGGCTACGTTTCAGCGGTGTATGATGTCGATCATCTCCGATCTAATAGAAGAGATGGTAGAGGTGTTTATGGATGACTTCTCGGTCTATGGTGCGTCCTTTTCTGCGTGTTTGTTGAATCTTTGCAGGGTATTAAAGCGTTGTAAGGAGACAAACTTGGTGCTTAACTGGGAAAAATGCCGCTTCATGGTTAAGGAGGGGATCGTGCTTGGCCATAAAATATCAGAGAAGGGTATTGAGGTCGACAAGGCAAAGGTTGAAGTGATGACAAGCCTTGAGCCGCCAGTTAACGTCAAAGGAGTGAGAAGTTTCTTGGGACACGCCGGCTTCTACAGGCGCTTCATCAAAGATTTTTCTAAGATTGCACGCCCTCTCACGCGGCTGTTGTGCAAGGAGGCTGAATTCGCCTTTGATGAGGAGTGTTTGAAAGCTTTCGTAACCATTAAGGAGGCCCTAGTGTTTGCGCCCATAGTGCAAGCACCGGACTGGACTCTACCTTTTGAGATTATGTGCGATGCCGGTGACTATGCCGTGGGAGCCATTCTAGGCCAAAGCAAGGATAAGAAGTTGCACGTGATTTACTATGCTTCAAGAACCTTGGATGACACGCAAACGAGGTACACCACTACAGAGAAGGAGCTATTAGCGGTTGTATTCGCCTTTGAGAATTTTAGGGCTTACCTTGTGGGTTCCAGGACCATTGTTTACACGGATCACGCAGCTTTGCGTTACATCTATTGCAAGAAGGACACTAAGCCGAGGCTTTTGAGATGGATCCTCTTACTCCAATAATTTGACATGGAGATCAAAGACAAGAAAGGGATAGAGAACGCCGTTGCTGACCATCTCTCTCGGTTAAAGATCAACGAGTCTCTTCCTTTAGATGATTCTCTCCCCGAAGAACAACTCATGGCAATCACTACGGCTGTTTGTGGGAGCCTAGAGGGGCGGTTTGAGGAAGTTCTGAGTTTCAAAGAGGAGGATCTCCCTTGGTACACGGATATTGTGAACTACTTGGCATGTGGGGAGGAGCCTTCGCATCTTGACAACTACCATAGGAAGAAGTTCATGAGGGATGTGAGCCACTACGATTGGGACGAGCCCTATTTATACAAGAGAGGAGTGGATAGCCTATACAGAAGATGCGTGACAAAGGAGGAAGCAAGAGATATCATCTTCCATTGCCACGGTTCTTTGTATGGCGGGCACTTCGCTTCATTCAAAACCACCACTAAGGTCTTAGAACCCGGTTTCTGGTGGCCGTCCATCTTCAAGGACACCCATGAGTTCGTGATGAGTTGCGAAGCTTGTCAAAGAGCAGGGAATATCACTAAGAGGAACGAGATGCCTCAAGTTCCTATCTTCGAGGTAGACGTCTTTGACCCGTGGGGCATAGACTTTATAGGGCCGTTTCCTTCATCATACGGCAACAAGTTCATACTCGTAGCTGTTGACTACGTCTCTAAATGGGTTGAGGCGATTGCTTCCCCAACAAACGACTCTAAGGTGGTGATCAAGCTCTTTAAAAGCATTATTTTCCCGAGGTTTGGAGTTCCCAAGGTGGTGATAAGCGACGGAGGGAGCCATTTCATCAATAAGCTGTTTGAAATTCTTCTAAGGAAGTATGACGTGAAACATAAGGTAGCTACGCCTTACCATCCTCAAACGAGTGGCCAAGTGGAGGTATCTAACCGTCAGATAAAGGCGATACTCGAGAGAACTGTTGGGACAACTCGGAAGGATTGGGCTGTGAAGTTGGATGACGCTTTGTGGGCGTACCGGACTGCTTTCAAGACACCCATCGGTACTACTCCTTTCACTCTTCTCTACGGCAAAGGATGTCATCTCCCCGTTGGGTTGGAACATAGGGCACTGTGGGCTGTGAAGCAGCTGAATTTTGATCTGAAGATGGCTCAGGAGAAGTGGTTGATCCAGTTGCACAAGCTTGATGAGCTAAGGCTGAACGCTTACGAAAGCGCTAGGATCTACAAGGAGCGTACCAAGGCTGCTCATGACAAGAAGCTGGTACCTAAGGAGCTTAAGGAAGGGAGTTTGGTGCTGCTTTACAATTCAAGGCTCAAGCTCTTTCCAGGGAAGCTAAAGTCACGGTGGAGCGGTCCGTATGAAATCAAGGAAGTATTATCTTACGGGCCGCCACGTTGGTGGGCAAGAGTGGGAATGCATTCACAGTGAACGGACACAGAGTTAAGCCATACATGGCGAGTGCGTTTGACAAGGAGAGCACCTCAATGCTTCTCCAAGACCCACCATCTGCCTAAACCAAGTAAAGTCTAGCTAAAGACGTTAAAGAAAGCGCACTTGGAAGGCATTCTCATGTCTATCCTGTACATATTTTTCCTTTATTTCTTTTCCAGTTTTATATTTTTCTCTTGTGAGTGTGTAGGAACAGGTATAAGGGATTGTAGGCAAAGATCTTAGATCCAAAAGGAGTGAGAAGGGGTGAATATCGACTAGAGATCGAGTGCTAGATCGACTGATAGATCGAGTTAGTGAATCGAGAGGAGTCAGTCGATCTAGACGAGATCGAGTGACGAGGTCGATCTAGATGAGCACAGATCGATCGGTCCTATATAGATCGACCGATCTAAAATGTCTGGGGAAATTCTTGGAGTTTAGATCGATCAATCCAAAAATGGATCGATCGATCTATTTTCTCTCGAGAAAATCCTTCAAAGACAGATCGATCACTCGACTCGATCCATCACTCTATCTAAATCGAATCGACCCCTGAATCGAGAACATGGCTCGATCACGCGGACTCAGCCCAGTTGACCAAAAGTCAAGGAACGAGGGAATATAATAGATCTAAGACTCGATTCTAGTTCAATCGAGTCACTGATCGATCAAATCTCTCGATCCAGCCATTATGGGCATGAGATCGAGTCCTAGATCGACCGAAGGGACTCGATCTCGTGCCGAGGTAACATTTCCTTTTCCCTCTCTTACTCTTTCCCTCCGCTTTTTAAATTTAAAACTTGGTCAAGGCAGAAATCTTTGACCATGAAAGATGTGTCTTAACCAAGACTTTTGTCAGAAACCACTTCTTTTACCCATGGTTTTGTGTTTTGTTGGCCTTTAAATGTTTTCAATAACTTTCACACTCTCTCACTTTTGTTCTCTCGAGTTAAAAGCAAATAGAGTGTGAAATTCTTGTTTTCTAAAGGCTAACGAGTTTTTAAAATCCAATCTTGCAAAGGTATTTTTAAATCTTCAAGAAAATCCTCAAGAAAATCTCTTTTGATTTCGCTTGATTGTTTTAGATACTAGGGGCAGTTTTATTTTTTTTAAAATAGCTTGATAATAGGAATAATTCGAGATTTTTCTGAGATTCTAGATTTGCTTCCCAGTTATTTTGTTATAATTTTCATAAATCTCCAAAAATTCTAGGGTAATAGTTAAAGATTTTCTCCTTTGCTTCTCTCTTTCTCTCTACAAGCCGCCGATTTGCTCATATTTTGCTTGAGAAACTTGTTTCAGGCACAATGGCACCTAAAAGAACAAGACAGGAGACATCACAAGAGGGAGAGAATCAAGAGGTAGCTGTTCAAGAAAGGGTTCGTTGGAGTAAGGCTGAGAAACGGGACAAGGAACGGCTTCAAAGGCTGAAGTTCGAGCCAACTAAGTTCGCGGACAGGGGATTGCTGTCTAAGATGGGGATTCTTGAGGATTTTGATCAATTACTCCAGAAGATAGGGCTGAGGTGTTTGTCACAGATGGATGCCCAACCTATCCCGAAGTGACAATCGACTTCCTTGCCACTTTGGAGTTAGCGTACAAGAATCCTAGTGTCCCAATTTCTCCTCAAGGCCGCCTCTCTTTTAAGATAAAGCGCCAAGCCTTCAGCTTCTCAATCCCGGAGCTTTGCCAAGCTTATGGCCTCGATGCTGAAGCCAGGAAGGTGGAGTTCCCCTCTTTCACTCAAGCGAACAACTTTTGGGACCTCATCGCCAATGAAGACTACAAGGCGAATACCGCGAAGATCAAGCGAGTGAGGAACCCGGTGCTACGTTACACCTTGAAGCTGATGGACAACACTTTTAGTGGTCGGTCCGTAGCCCCCACGTTAACCAAGACGGAGCTTCGCTTCTTGTTCCAAGGCCTCAAGCATCTTCTTTGTGATCCGGATGAGAACGATAAGCCGTTGGAAGACCAGCTCGGAGATAGCGTGAAATACGGGTGCATCCTTGCCGCTTCATTGGTCAAATACAAGGCGTATGCCCTGAGATGCAAGGCAAGTTCGTCGCTCATTGGCGGTTTCCTCACTCCTTTGTTCGTGCAAGCCAGCGTGCCGCTCCAGAACTTCACTCCCGTACCGGATAGAGCCTTCATGGACAGCTTGGGATGCACGCCAGCCGAGGGCTTCTTTGAATACTTATTCATTGACGAGGAGAATGAGAAGAGGGTGTGCATACTGCCAAACCTGAGCGAAACGGGGCTGTTGGGAGTTGGGAACATCGAGTTTCTTCCAAGCGTAGAGGAGTGCTTTGCTCCTCTAGGAGGCCCAACCGCCATCCAAGGAGCTCCTCGCCCAAGGTTAGAGTCTCCCGCCATGGATGATGAGATGCCGGAAGCCTTTGTCCTTCCCAAGATTGACTTTGAGCCGCGGACCAAAACAGAAAAGTTCTTTGCTTCTGTTGTGGTGATGGAAAGGAAGATCAACAAATGGCAAAGCAAAGTCATCAAGAAGCTTGCCAAGAAAGTCAGGGCGCTTCAAGGGAGTCCGCCAAAGAAGGCTGCAAGTGAAGTGGTTCACCAACCGGAGAAGAGGAGGTCCTCAACCGGCGGTATTGTCATCCGTGAGCCACAAGGCGAAGAGAAACAAGCACGCCATTCAGTCCATGGTTTCCCAACCGAGGATAAGGGCAAGGACATAGCCCGACGCTCCTCTAGCAAGCGCAACTCCGCTGGAACATCCTCCAGTTCCAGCCAGTTTAGCTCCAAGGTACCAACAACCTTCCATTGTAAATACCGCTCATGTTTTCTTGATTTTTTGCTTAGTGTTCTTAGCTCTCTCAAGTTTGTTTGCCACCGGGACGGTGTCATTCAAGTTTGGGGGAGTATGTGTGTGGTTTGACATGTTTATTCTGATCTTATTTTCCCTTTAGCATCCTTGAGTCTTCATTACATGAAAAATTGGTAAAAATTTTAAAAAATTTTAAGAAAAATTCATGTAGTTGTATTCACATTGTTAAGCATTTTAGGATTGAGTCTAGAATTTTTAAGCATCTAGGTTGTTTACATTTGCATAAGGAGTTAAAGTTTTCTTAAAAAGGTGTTTAACTCATTAATGGTTTCAATATCCTAGTTATTAGTTCTCAAATGCTTTGCTCACACTTTGAAAGTAAGTTCTTACCATGCTTGGATCACTTGTTTTGATTTTCGTGTCTTGAATTGAACTCTCATGATTTGAAACTTGTCCTATTAAGTGAGAACCCTAACTTGAATTTTTAAATATCATCCTTATGCATTTGAAAATGAATTAAAATATTTAGGCTCTCTTCTTCCTTTTACCACTCTTTGTGAGCCTAAGTAGAACTCCCACCTTGACCCTTACCTTTCTTTGAAGCCAAGTTTTCGTGTGTGACATCATTGTGAGGCCTCTTCCGGTTTGAACTTAGCATAAAGTGTTACGTTTAGGCAACATGATTAGGTTCTCATGTGATTGGTAGCTTTGCATTTTGAAGCTAGATGTAGGTTTAGGATAAGTTTGGGGGATCATTGGGGTTGCTTTCATTTTTATATGCTTTCGGTTTCGAAGTTTGGTATTTGAAGTAAGAAAAAGGTTTTAAGTGAAAGGTTTTATGCTTAAAAATGTATAATGCTCTAATAATTTCAGAAGATAACTCTCTCAAAATAAAAAAAAATATATAAAAAAAATAAATAAAAGAGCCTAAGTGCCAAAAATAAAAGAAAAAGAAAAAAAAAAAATATATAAGAGAGTTATCGATAGGAAAGAGTTAAAGAGCTTAGTATTTTCAAACCTTTTCACTAACCTAAAAGAGTTAAAATGTTTTCTGTTTTGTTTTGGGGATTGCTAAGCTTTTGCTTTGGGAAGAAGGGTAGACTCTAAGTGGTGAGTGAGTTTAAATAAAAATAAATGAGAGGGGTTTTAGGATCATTGTTAGTTTACATGGGTAGATGAGAATCTGATCATGTGTATGCATCAATTGCCTTTACCTATAGCATTATGCATAAAGTTCTTACCATTTTTGAGAGAAACCCTTGCCTTAAAAAAAAACCCTTTTTCAAATGAGATCATTCTATGCTCATAGGCTATACCCTTAGCCAAATGTGTTCTGCTTTAAAGTTCATAAGTTTGATTCATGGTTCGGTTGTTAATGAATGTTAAAGGATGAGTTTCTTTGATTGTTTGGAATAGGAGAGTCATAATTTAAAATTCTTTGTGTGATGAGTATGGCTAAGTTCTTTGGAGTATGAGTGTGTGTATTGAATTTTAGAACTAGTAACTAGGACGTTGAGATTGATTCATTTGAAAGACACCTTTGCAAGAAGCTTAAACCCCTGTTGGTTTAAAACATCTCTCCCTTCTTTAATTTTGTTTGATTGAGGGCAAGCAAAAGGTAAGTTTGGAGGAGTTGATATAGCTGCGTATTTCATGCATTTTGCATACATATAGGTTAGTTTCTCACACATATACATTGCATTTTAGGTTAGTTTGCATCACTTTAGGTCCTAGAGTGTTCTTGCACCAGCATATGCATATTTCTTGCATTTTGCATCGCATACAAGTTGTTTTCAGCTACTTTAGAGTCTTGGAAGGTTTGTGGACGTGCTGAGGTTCGTGAGGAAGTTCGTGAGACTTGGAGAATTCAGGAATGCTTGCTAAGAACCAGAGATCGATAGAAGCACCGAGCATGGCCGGTCGATCTAGATGAGATCGACCAGAAGATCGAGTAGTCCAGCCGATCCAAGGGAACTGATCGAGACGAAGATCGAGTGAAGCGACCGATCAAGGAGTACAGACGTAAATGACGCCATGCAGATCGAGAGTCGGATCGAGTCAACCACTCGATCCTCCAAAGATCGATTCCAAGATCGAACGAAGCACTCGATCCACCGAAGAAGATCGAGACACAGATCGAGCTGAAGTCACGATGTCCGAAGATGATCGAGCGAGGTGCTCGATCTCGAGGTCGATCTCAGTGCTTTAACTGATTTTGGCCGCTAGCCAGGGGGGGGGGGGAGGAGGGCATCGAGCTGTTTGGCCTATTTTGGGACGGCGGCGATCATACTTTCCCACACACGTTTTCACTTTATCATTTTCATCTTTTTCTCTCTGTTCGAAGGCGATTCCGCCATTGTTAGACTTTTAGTTTTTGTTCTTGAATCTTTGAATCGTTTTAAGTTTAATCGATCGTTTTTCATGTTTATCGTTTCATCTTTCATGCTTTTCTTGGTTTACTTAATGTGTAGCGAGTAGTTTAATCGGGTTTTGGGGTTGAGAGGATCCAAAGGGGTCGAAAAGGTTTTTCAAGCTTGGTGTAGTCTTGTTCTTAATGGCTTTCTCTTCTAGGATGTCGAGTTCTTAAGGCTTAAAGAGTCTCACGCCAAGATCTTTATGATCAGAGAGAGCTCTTACCTTGACAGGATCCAGAGATCTCTGAAAATCGCATCCTAGAGACTAGTTACCCTTTCCCAAATGCCATGGTAGTTTAGGGGACTAGTTAAGCCGCGTGTTTGAAATCTGTTTTCCTTGGCTTTCAATCTCTTCTTCCGCCAAACGCCATGGGTCTGGAAGAGAGAATGAGAGAGTGATCCATACCACACGCCATGGATGGATCTTGTTTCGTTTTCAAGGCTTAGAAAACCTCACAAAGTGAGTAGATATAGAGTTTTCAAACCAAGCTTGAACCTTTGAAACCCCTAAACGTGAATCTCAACCCTAGACCCTCTTTTTAGTATTTCTTAGTCTCAATTAATCATTCGCTCATTGCTTGCTTGCACCTTGGTCATTAGATTCGTTTTTGCTTAAACTGTCATTTAGATCGATTGCTTTTGCTCGATCTAGTGGTCGATCCCGTGGTCGATCCACTAGTCGAATTTTAGTAATTCGTAGATTCGCATTTTAATCATTCTGTCTTTTCCTCGTGGTAGCTAGTTCATTCCTGGTATTTTTAAATAGTTTTGCCCTGCATTTAATCATTGCTTCTAGTTTTTAGGATTTTTAGAAAACCGTTCACCATTCACCTAGCTTTACTCGATCCTTGCATTCTCATTGCTCTTTCTAGCTCCTAGGTTGTATTGACTCCTCCTGCATGTTATACTACGACTGTGTGCTGCTTGAGTTTTGATAACCTCCTGTTGCATCACTCTCATTAACTAGAGATAAAAACCTTGTTATCACAGAGCAAGATGATTAAGAAGCTTGCCAAGAAGATCAAGGTCTTGCAACGGAGCACACCTAAGAAGTCAGCCAATGAGGAGGTGCAGCAGCCGGATAAGAGGAGGAGATCAACCGAAGGTATTGAGATCCGTGAACCCCAAGAAACCAATCAAGCTGCACGTCTCTCTCTTTATGAAAGCACGAACAAGGATAAAGGCAAGGAGGCCAGCCACGACAGTCCTAAGAAGAGCAAGAAGTCTGGAGCAACCTCAAGCTCCAGCCTTAAATCCTTGTAAATAACATGCATTTTCTTTAATTTTTGCTTTGTGTTTTGACTCCTCTTGAATATGTTTGCCACCGAGACGTTGTCATTCAAGTTTGGAGGGAGTGTGTGTGTTATTTGACATGTTTTCTTTTATCTTATTTTCTGTTATCATACATGAGTCATCATGCATCATGTAAGGCATATAAAAGAACAAAAAAATGATAAAAAATTTTAAAACAATTTCAAAAAAATTCATGTAGTTGCATATTGCATTGTTAAAAGTTGTAGGATTGAGTCTAGAAATTTTAAGCATTTGGGTTGTTTGCATTTGCATAAGGGGCAAAAGTTTTTCTTGAAAAGTGTTTTAAGCTCATGAATTGTTTCAAGGCCCTAGTTAGTAGCTCTTTGATGCATTGTACATACTTTGAAAGTAAGCTCTAACCATATTTGGATCATTTGTTTTGATTTTCGTGGCTTAAGTTGAACATTCATGAATTGAATCCTTTCCTAATAAGTGAGAACCATAATTTGAATTTCTTTTAATTATCATACTTATGCATTTGAAAAAGGTTACATGGATCACTTATACATATTTAGGCTTTCTTCTTCCTTTCACCACTCTCTTGTAAGCCTAAATAGACTTCCCCACATTTACCCTACCCTCCTTTCAAGCCAATTTTCTTGTGTGTTGAATCTTTGTGAGGCCTCTTTTCGGTTGGACTTAGCATAAAGTGTTAGGTTTAGGCGACATTATTAGGCTTTCATATTGATGATAGCTTTGCATTTTGAAGCTAGTTTTAGGCTTAAGATAGGGCAGGTATTCATGGGAATTTATTTGTTTTTGTTTCGGTTTAAAGGGTTTGATGTTCGGAAGTTGAATAAAAGGGTTCAATGGTTTTAAGTGGTAGGCCTTATGTTATAAAATGAAAGCTCTAGTTTGAATAAGAAGGTAGCTCTCAAAAGAAAAGAAAAAGAAAAGAAAAGAGCCAAAAGACCAATTGTTTAAAAAGAAAAAAAAAATGAGTAGAGATCTATCAAAGATAAAAGAAAAGAGCTAAGTATGTTTATGGCCTTACCACTAGCCAAAAAAGTTTTAAAGTGATGTGTTTATTTGAGGTTTTTCTAGGCGTCTTGCCTTGTTGATAAGGGTAGTCTTTAGGTGGTTGAGTGAGCTTAAAAAGAAAAGAAAAATGAGAGAGGGTTCTAGGATCATTGTTAGTGTATTGATAGAGGACTTTTTTCAGTTCTAATTATCAATCCTAAAGCTTCTTAGTGTTGATGTAATACTTTAGGTGTCAATTCAGCCTAGGTGAGAAAGATACTAGGAATACAAGAGCAAAGTAAAGCTAAGTCAAATTCGGGTAAATGAGGGAGAAATTCAACAAAACCTAAATGCAATACGAAATGAGCAAGAAAACAATTTTAAAATCCCCTCGTAAGGGTTAGCAACTACTAGAAGAAAACTAGAAATTTAAAGTGCAAGACTACTGATTATGAAAATTCGAAAACTGAAAACAGGCAATTAAGGCTATTTCTAGCAACTTAAAGGAGCAAACGTTAACTCTAAAGGAGAAAGCTTTTGAAACTACTTTAATGATAAATAACAGATTCAAGGATGAGGTTCATGCTTAGGGAAGCTCAAGGTTCGATCTTGGTTTGCAAAAAGTAAATCTACACATTTCAAAATGAGCTATCCTTAAGCCTAAGAAGCAATCTTCCCATGGCTTGTGGGTAAGATAAGTTCCTCTCATCATTCATCCTCTCCAAACCCATGGCTTGTGGTGGAAAAGGATGGTTGATGAAGCTGAAGCACGGATCTTAACATGGCTTAACTAGCCCTTACTTGCCACTTCCTTGGTCTTTAAGGCATACTAGTCTCTTGGTTTGGACATAAGAGATCTCCTAAGTTCTTATGAGAAAAGGAAATCTCTTGGATCATAAAGCCTCTCTCAACGTCTTTAAGCATTTGATACTCCAAACCAAGAAAGGATAAAGTTAAGAGCAAGAAAATACCAAGATCTAACCTTTAAAACCTTCCTAATCTCCTCATCCTTAAATCCTAAAGAACTACTCTATTATCATTTTCGAACCCCTCTTAATCATGAGATAAGAGGAGTTAAACATGATTGAAATAACAAGAAAGAAAGATTAAAGCATAAAGAGAAGTTCTCAAATTCAAAAATCAAAGTTTTTACAAAAGATAAAGCTTGAAAATAGATAAAGATGTTTCAATGGTGATCCACAAAACCCAAAAATGGGGATGGAGGCTGTAAAATTCGTGGACACCCCTAAAATTTAGGTTAAGAGTGTTCATAAAGGACCACAAAAGTGGTCCCCTCACTAAAAGACAAAGTGTGAGCTGTCCAAGGAAGGAACCAGAAATCTGGACCGAAGATCGACCCGCCTGGTCGATCTGGTGGTCGATCTGAGCTGGAACGAGTGGCCTTGGTCGATCTGGTGGTCGATCTGAGCTGGATCGAGTGGCCTTGGTCGATCTGGTGGTCGATCTGAGCTGGATCGAGTGGTCTTGGTCGATCTGGTGGTCGATCTCAGGCTGAAACGACTTGGATGGTCGATCTGAGACTCGATCTCAGTCTACTTCTTTTTGGCCGAACTTTTTCTTGACTCCCAGCAACTCCTAAGCTCTTCTTTTGACTCCTTGTCCATGCTCAGCATCCAACACAGCTCCATGTACTCCATATTACCTAAAAACAATGTATATATGCAAGAAATATGCAAATGCTAATGCAAACATGTCTAAAACCCAAAATGGAGCAAAAGTTGCAAATAATCTAAATTTGAATGCAATATGAATGCAAAATCTATCCTAAATGAGTGCTAAAGTATGCTAAATTATGTGTTTATCATGTATATGGGTAGATGAGAGTCTAGTCATGTATGCATCCATTGTTTTTATCTTTAGCATTATGCATAAGTTCAACTATTCTTTGAGATAACCCATTGTTTGAATCACCCTTATAAATGAGATCATTTTTATCACATAACCTTTGTCCCTTAGCCAAATGTATTCTGTTTTAAAGTGCATAAGTATGATTCACGGTTTGATCATTAATTGAATGTTAAAGGATTGGATTCTTGGATTGTTTGGAATAGGAGAGTCATGATCTGAAATTCAACATGTGATGAATATGGCTAAGTTCTTTGGAGTATGAGTGTGTGCATTGCATCTTAGGATTAAGAACTAGGACCATTGAATTGATTCATTTGAAAAACACTTTTGCAAGGAATTTGAGCCCTCGTTTTTAAAACCTCTCTTCCTCTCTTGAATTTTGTTTGCTTGAGGACAAGCAAAATGCAAGTTTGGGAGAGTTGAAATACCTATATATTTTGCATATTTAGCTTGCATTTAGGGTAGTTATCATGCATTCATCTCACATTATAGGCTAGGTTCTACCATTTGTTGCATTTTAGGTCCTAGATCACTTTGCATTCGTATTTTGCATATTTTCTGCATTTTCGTATCATTATCATGTTTTTTGGGACGCATTGGAGTTGTGGAGGTTGCGTGGACATGCATAGGATCGAGAGGCAGCTTGTGGACACTTGGATAACTCAGCCGTTCAGCAAAGGATCCGGGATCGAGACTCAGATCGAGCAAGGCAGGTCGATCTAGACGAGATCGACCAGAAGATCGAGTGACTCAAGTCGTTTCAAGGAGAAGGATCGAGACCAAGATCGAGAGAGGAGATCGATCGTGAGTACGTACGTGGATGACGCCATGCAGAACGAGAGCCAGATCGAGACCACAACTCGATCATCCAAGGATCGGGTAGAAGATCAAAGGAAATGCTCGATCCATCCAACCAAATCGACTTGAAGATCGAGAAAAATAAGGCGATCCATGGAGAAGATTGAGAGAGCTGATCGATCTCGAGATCGATCTCTGGAACCTTATCCGGCTAGCTCATTTTTGGAGTGTAGTGAGGGGACCATTAGGGCTGTTTGGCTATTTTGGGCAAAGGACGGCTATCACTTTCATCACACACGCTTAGTATTATCTTTTTCGAGCTTTCCTTTTGGCAATTTCCGCCATTGTTCTGTTCTTGAAGTTTTTCATGTTTTGAACCTTGAATCTTTTCAATATTAAGTCTTTTTCTTTAATCGCTTGCTTGTTCATGTTTAGTTCTCTTTCCCTTGCATTTCAATCGGTTTCAAATATGAGTAGTGAGTAGATTTCTTTTGGGTTTAAGGTTGGGGCGATTTAAGGGTTTAAAGGTTTAAGCTTTTGGGAGTTTTTCTTGTTCTTAACCTATTCTCTTCTAGGATTTGGGGTCTTAAAGCTTAGAGAGTCTTGGAAAAGATCTATATGATTCCAGGGCGTTCTTACCTTGACCGGATTCAGAGATCCTTGAAAACTAAATCCTAGAGACTAATCTATCCTCTCCCAAACGCCATGGATGTAGAGAGGGTTAGTGAAGCCAATATTTGAGATCTTTGTTTAATGTTCTTTGACCCATCTTTCCACTACACGGCATAGGTTAGGAGGAAGGGTCAGAGAAAGGGGTATACCACACGCCATGGATAATCCTAGTTAAACTTTCTCAAGGCTTATAGATAGCTCTTCAAAAGAGTAGATTTTGTTTTCAAACCCAAAGCTTGAATCTTGAACCTCTTGAATATGACCCTCAACCTTAGATCCTTTCTTTTTAGCATTTTAAAACCTCTGTTTATCATTCTCTAGTCATAAAGCTTGCTTCTTTGATCATTTGAAGTCATTCACCTAAGTTGTTAGAAGTATCCTGTTTTACCTGTTTCAGTACTCAATTTTTAGTAATTAGTAGATTTGCATTTTAGAGTCTCTGTTTTCTTCTAGTAGTTTTTAACCCTTTTCCAGGGATTTTAAAATAGTTTTCCTGCTCATTCGGTCGTTGCATTCAGTTTTCATCGATTTTACCATCTATTTACCCGTTTCTGCTTAGATTTGCTTAGTTCTTGCATTCTTAGTGTCTTTCTTCACCCAGGCTGAATTGATACTCTCTTGCATACTGTACTACAACTATAGGTTGATTGAGCTTTGATATTCTTGCTGTAAAAAAAATCTGTTTATCAACTGATATTACTATATATTTTGCATATTTTGCATGCATTTAGGATAGTTTTTCATGCATTCATCTTGCATTATAGGCTAGTTTGCACCATTTTAGGTCCTAGAACACTTTTGCATTTGCATTCGCATGTTTCTTGCATTATGCATCATATTCAGGTTGTTTTTGGACACTTTGGAGCTGTGGAGGATTCATGGACATGCTAAGGCTCGTGAGGAAGCTTGTGGACACTTGGAGAACTCAACCATTCAGCAAAGGACCTGAGATCGAGTTGCGAATTGGGTAAGTCAGGTCGATCTAGACGAGATCGACCAGAAAATCGAGTGACCCCCAGTCGATTCAAGAGGAAGATCGAGCATGCGATCGAGTGAGGAGGTCGATCGAGAGTACGGATGTGGGCCATGCCATGCAGATCGAGGGCCAGATCGAGTTCCCGACCCGATCATCAAAGGATCGACTCAATCAAGCAAAGTCATCCGATCCAAGAGAAGATCGAGCCGGAGATCGAGTGATCCGAGTCGATCCCAGACTAACCTTATCCATCCAGCTGGTTTTGGCAGCTAGCGAAGGGGGGACCATTGGCGGTTTAGCCATTTTTGGCAAACTGCAGCTATCGCTTTTATTATCCTTCATTCTGTCTTTTGCTTTTATTTCTCTCGACCTTAGGCTTATCGCCATTGGAGAACATCTAAGCTTTTTCAGTTTTTGAAACCATGAATCTTTTAATATTAAGCAAGTTTTTCCTTTAATCGGTTGTTAATCATGTTTAGTTCATCCTTTACTGCTTTTCAATCGGTCTTAATAATGTGTAGCGAGTAGTCTCTTTGGGTTTTCGGGGTTGAGGCGATTCAAAAGGGTTGAAAGGGTTAAAGCTTTGTGTTTTCTTTGTTCTTCATACCTTCTCTTCTAGGATCTTGGGGTCATATGGCTTAGAAAGCCTTGGAAAAGGTCACTATGATTCCAGGGCTGCCTTACCTTGACATGATTCAGATATCCTAGAAAACCAGATCCTAGAGACTAATCTTACCTTTCCCACACGCCATGGTTGTAAATGGGATTAGTTAGGTCATTATATTCAAATCTGTTTTCCTTGCACTTCGATCTCTTTTTTCACCAAACGTCTTGGGTTTGAAGAAGAGATTGAGGAAGTGAACCATACCACACGCCATGGATGGTTCTTGTTTTGTTTTCAAGGCTTAGAGAAACCTCACAAGTGAGTAGATCTAAATGTTTTCAAACCCAAGCTTAAACCTTTGAGACCCTTGAATATGACCCTCAACCCTAAACCCTCCTTTTTAGCATTTTAAAACCTCTGTTTGTCGTTTGCTTGTCATTTAGCTTGCATCCTGTTCGTTAGAAGTCATTCGCTTAAAGTTGTTTGTTAGATCGATCCATTTTACTCGATCCAGTGCTCGATCATGTGGTCGATTCACTGGTCGATTTTTAGTTCTTAGTAGCCTTGCATTTTTAATCTTCTGATTGTTCCTAGTGGTAGTTAACCTTCTTCCGGGGATTTTAAAATTGTTATGCATCTCATTTAGTCATTGCATCTAGTTTTGTTAGATTTTACCAATCATTTATCCATTTTGCTTAGATTTGCTTCATCCTAGCATTCTTAGTGACTCTTCCTGCATCCTAGGTGTGGATTGATTCCCCTTACTACTGTACTACATCATAACATGTGGTTTGGGTTTTGATGACCTCCTTGCTTGCTTGCACGTAAAAATCCTGTTTTCAAATGGCGCCGTTGCCATCTTAGGATTGATAGGAAGCATTAAGATTTGGGGTTTAGGAAAGACTAAGCCTTTACTTTAAGTTTGGTTACTAATCTCTTTCTCTTCAAACTTTTGTCTTTCAGATACATGAATTTGCGTTCTAGGGGTGATAACAACTTACTTACAACCCTGGACGATATTCACCAACTCGGACATTCAAGAACAAGAAGAGCAAGAGAGCAAGCTAGAGCCTTTGAGGAGATTGTTCAAGCCGGTTCAGTAGACTTTGCAACAATGGCTGATCAAGAAAATCCTGAGGGACCTCCACCAGCTCACAGTGGCGTAAGAAGGGGCAATGGGAACCCCATCCACGCAGCTAGACCCCCACAGATCATAGGCGCTGGAGATGCTCCTAATACGCATCATAATCGCTTTGGGATCACTTCTCCTCCAGTCCAGAATAACAACTTCGAGATAAAGCCTGGATTCATCTCGATGGTTCAGAATAGCAAATTCCACGGGCTGGCTATGGAAGACCCCTTAGAGCACCTTGATAACTTTGAGCAGGTGTGTGGGATGATTAAGATTAATGGGATCTCGGAAGATGCCTTCAAGCTACGACTCTTCCCATTTTCTCTCGGTGACAAGGCTAGGCATTGGGAGAAGACACTTCCACAAGGCACCATCACGTCTTGGGCTGACTGTAAGAAAGCTTTTCTCTCAAAGTTTTTCTCAAGCACCAGGACAGCTCGGTTGAGAAGTGAGATAAGTGGCTTCACTCAAAGGCAGAACGAGACATTCAATGAAGCTATGGAGAGATTCAAAGACTATACCATTCAGTGTCCTCACCACGGCTTCAGTGAAGACACTCTCCTAAGCACAATATACCGAGGAGCATTGCCCAAGATCCGAATACTACTTGATACGGCTTGAAAAGACAACTTCCTTGGTCAAGAAGTGGAAGAAGGTATGGAGCTAATAGAGAACTTGGCATTGATAGATGGGAATTACGCCGAGGATTATGACCGTGCACCACGAGGTTCTGAGCTAGAGTCTCACAAGAAAGAGCTTTCGTGGGAGAAGCTGAAGATGTCTCCGAGGAGCTAGAGCTGAGTGAAGAAGAAGCTAACTGGATTGCTGGTCAGAACTACAACAAGCCTCTGGGATATTTCTCAAGGGTACCAAGCCAACAACAATCTCTCATACAGGAGTACAAACGTTAAGAATCCAAAGGATCAGGTGTACCCCCCTAAGTAAGCAAAGCCCTTTGTACCTTATAACAAGGGTTTTCAACTGAATAATGGCTTTCGAAGGCAGAGGCAAGGTAACTTTTAAGTTCAGCAGCAACAGCAAGGCAACAAAGGTTACACTCCTATGTTTCCTCCCGGCTTTGTTCCTCAACAACAACAGATGCAACAGCCTCTTCATGACCTGGTTCAAGCATTTCAGCAGTTGCTTCAAGGTCAAGCTTCAACTAATCAGAAGTTTGCCGAGATGAACAACCGCCTTGACTCCTCTCTTACTGACGTCTAAACTCGGATAACAAACCTGAACAACAAGATCAAGCAGTTAGAGAAGGGAAAGGCTAGTACAAGCGGTCAGAACAGCTTACTGGGCAAGTGTGAGCAGAATCCGAAAGAGTATGTAAACGCTATCACCTTGAGGAGTGGTAGAGAGCTTCTGCCGAGAGTTGTACCTAAAGACAATGAGGACATTGTAGTCCAAGAGGGGGAGGGTAAGTTTTCAGCTGATGACGAGATCAACTTTGATAATTTGTGGATTGAGAGACCAAGAAAGGGTAAAGAGGTAGCCGTAGAGAAGAAAGTGTAGCAAGCTGCTAAAGAGAAACATGTTTATATGCTTCCACCGTATGTACCTAAGCTTCATTTTCCTGGCCGCTTCCAGAAACAGATGATAGAGAAGCATAGACTCTTGTTTGAGAAGCACCTAAAAGACGTTGAGATCAAGTTGCCTCTTGTGTTGTCTAGCTATGATGCCGAAGTGTGCTAAGTTCTTCAAAGACACCCTTACAAAGAAGAACAAGGAGAGTAAAGAAGTTTTGGTGCTTAGTGAAGAGTGTAGTGCCATTATTCACAGAGAAATAGTGCCTAAGAAGCTAGGAGATCCAGGATCCTTCACCATTCCTTGTGCTTTGGGTCCATTGGAGTTCAAGAGCTGCTTATGCGATTTGGGAGCAAGTATCAATCTCATGCCCCAGTCTATAGCAAAGAAGCTAGGTTTCACACAGTTCAAATAGTGTGGATCTCCCTTGTGTTAGCTGACAGAAGCGTGAGACTTCTAGTGGGTATGCTAGAAGATCTTCTAGTGAGAATAAGCGATGTCAATGTACCAACCGACTTTATTGTGCTTGAGATGGATGAAGAACCTAAGGATCCGCTTATACTTGGAAGACCATTCCTTGCAACCGCTGGAGCAATCATTGATGTCAAGAACGGGAAGATAGCTCTGCACCTTGGCAAAGACATCAATCTGGATTTTGATATCAATGAGGTCCTGAAGAAGCCGGCCATTGAAGGACAAGCATTCTACATAGAAACGTTAGATGCTTTGGCGAATGAATTGCTAGAAGAGTTGGCACAAGAAGATCACTTGAAGCTAGCTTTGACTAAGGAGAGAGGAGAGTACAGTTTCCTTAAGTGAGAAGTCCCAAAAGTACGTTAAGCTCCTCGATTCTAGAAGAGTTGTCAAAGAAGATGAAGGCGGATGCCTAGAGATCGATCAGGAAATCGAGAAGATCACTCGATCCAAGACAGCAATCGACAAGAAGATCAAGAGAAGTCAATCGATCAGTTCAGAGAACGAGTCAGGGACTCGATCTCCTGCTCGATCCATATCAAATCGAGTAGGTGAATCGAGTGAAATTGCTCGATCCGGACCAGAACGAGTAGAAGATCGACTGGATGACTCGATCTCTGAGGGCACAACGGTTTAAGAAGGCAGTCTTAAGGCTCATGTCTTGGGTTCTAAGGAGGCTACTGAGGACGGGAACGTCAACACAACCCACGAGGAGGACTGGAGCGAGCTGCTAGCCCCAAAGGTGGACCTAAAGGAGCTCCCAAAAGGGCTAAGGTATGCTTTCTTAGGGCTTAATGATACTTATGTCGTGATTGTGAATAAGAACTTAAGTGATGATGAGTTGCACTCGCTCCTAAATGAGCTGAGAAAGTATAGGAAGGCCATTGGGTACTCTCTAAGTGACATCAAGGGCCTTTCACCAATGCTTTGTACTCATAGGATTCACTTAGATAATGAAAACTCTTCTTCTATTGAACATCAAAGGCACTTAAACCCAAATTTGAAAGAAGTAGTTAAGAAAGAGATCCCTAAGTTGTTAGAGGCTGATGTGATCTTCCCCATCAGTGACAGCACGTGGGTATCTCCTGTCCACGTGGTGCCTAAGAAGGGGGGGATCACAGTCATTAGAAGTGAACAAGATGAATTAATACCTACTAGGACTATAACTGGTCACCGTATGTGTATAGACTATAGGAAGCTCAATTATGCTACTAGAAAGGATCATTTTCCTCTTCCTTTTATTGATCAAATGTTTGAGAGGCTTGCTAATCATCCATACTATTGCTTTCTTGATGGTTATAGTGGATTCTTTCAAATACCAATCCATCCTAACGATCAAGAGAAGACGACATTTACATGCCCTTATGATACCTTCCCATATCGAAGGATGCCATTCGGGTTGTGTAACACACCGGCTACTTCCAGCGATGTATGATGTCGATCTTCTCTGATCTTATAGAGGAGATGGTAGAAGTGTTTATGGATGACTTCTCTGTATATGGTGCATCCTTTTCTGCTTGTTTGTTGAATCTTTGCAAGGTACTTAAGCGTTGTGAGGAGACAAACCTTGTGCTTAACTGAGAGAAGTGCCACTTCATGGTGAAGGAAGGGATCGTGCTTGGCCACAAGATATCAGAGAAAGGGATAGAGGTTGATAAAGCTAAGGTTGAGGTCATGATGAGTCTTGAGCCGCTGGTTAATGTCAAGGGTATAAGGAGTTTCCTAGGTCACGCGGGCTTCTACAGGAGATTCATAAAACATTTCTCCAAGATAACTAGACACCTCACGTGGCTGTTGTGCAAAGAAGCTAAGTTTGTGATTGAT
This sequence comes from Thlaspi arvense, assembly GCA_911865555.2. NCBI lineage: Eukaryota > Viridiplantae > Streptophyta > Magnoliopsida > Brassicales > Brassicaceae > Thlaspi > Thlaspi arvense. Next base: position 54,712,793 of record OU466858.1, on the reverse strand, counting down.
GAGGATTGTCTTCATGTTTTCAAGACTATCAAAGAGGCTCTTGTATCCGCGCCAATAGTACAAGCACCGGACTGGAGTCTACCGTTTGAAATCATGTGCGACGCGAGTGACTATGCCATAGGAGCTGTTCTTGGTCAGAGGAAAGGCAAGCAGTTGCATGTTATCTACTACGCCAGTCGTACCTTGGATGACACGCAAGTGATATACGCTACAACCGAGAAGGACCTGCTGGCCATTGTGTTTGCTTTTGAGAAGTTCAGGTCGTATTTGGTTGGCTCCACGGTTGTTGTGTACACGGATCATGCTGCTTTGAGGTATATCTACTCGAAGAAAGACACCAAGCCGAGGCTCTTAAGGTGTATCCTTCTTCTACAAGAGTTTGATATGGAGATAAAAGACAAGAAGGGGATAGAGAATGGTGTTGTTGATCACCTCTCTAGGATGAGAATCAATGAAGCTTTACCATTAGATGATTCACTTCCTGAGGAGCAGCTCATGATGATCACCACGGCGATATGTGAGAAGCTTGAAGACAAGTTTGAAGAGGTTTTGAGTTTCAAAGAAGAAGACTTGCCTTGGTACACTGACATAGTAAACTACTTACCTTGTGGAGAGGAGCCTTCTCATCTTGATCATTATCACAAGAAGAAGTTCATGAGAGACATCTCTCATTGCTTTTGGGATGAGCCATACTTGTACAAAAGAGGAGTGGACAGCTTATATAGGAGGTGTGTAACAAGGGAAGAAGCTAAGGACATACTTCTACATTGTCACGGCTCTTCATATAGTGGTCATTTCGCTTCTTTCAAGACTGCTACAAAGGTGTTACAAGCCGACTTTTGGTGGCCATCTCTGTTCAAAGACGCTCATGAATTTGCTAAAGCTTGTGAAGCATGTCAAAGAGCTGGAAACATCATGAAGAGGAATGAGATGCCTCAGGTGCCAATCTTTGAAGTTGATGTCTTTGAGGCTTGGGGGATAGATTTCATGGGACCGTTCCCGTTTTCTTATGGCAACAAATTCATCTTAGTGGCGGTTGACTATGTGTCTAAGTGGGTTGAGGCTATAGCTTCCCCAACCAATGATGCTAAGGTGGTGATAAAGCTCTTCAAGACCATCATATTCCCACGGTTTGGAGTTCCAAAGGTAGTGATCAGCGACGGTGGCAGCCATTTCATCAACAAAGTGTTTGAAAGCCTCTTGAAGAAGTATGGCGTGAAGCACAAGGTAGCAACTCCATATCATCCTCAAACTAGCGGGCAAGTAGAGGTGTTTAACAGGCAGATCAAGGCTATAATAGAGAGGACAGTTGGGGCTACTAGGAAAGATTGGGCGGTCAAACTCGATGATGCTTTATGGGCTTACCGAACCGCTTTCAAGACCCCTATAGGCATGACTCCTTTCACTCTTCTTTACGGCAAGGCATGTCATCTTCCTGTTGAGTTGGAGCATAGGGCACTATAGGCAGTGAAGCAGCTGAACTACAACCTCAAGACAGCTGAGGAGAAGCGGTTGATTGAGCTACATGAGTTAGATGAGCTACGGTTAGAAGCCTACGAAAGTGCTAAGATCTACAAGGAGCGGACTAAGGCGGCTCATGACAAGAAGCTGGTTCATAAGAAGTTAAGAGAAGGCAGTCTGGTGCTACTCTACGACTCGAGGTTGAAGCTGTTCCCGGGCAAGCTCAAATCAAGGTGGTGTGGACCGTTTGAGATCAAAGAGGTTCTACCCTATCGAGCGGTTACATTGGTTGGCGAGAGCGGCAATGCTTTCACGGTCAACAGGCACAGGGTTAAGCCCTACCTGGCGAGTAATTGCAGCAAGGAGAGCACATCTGTGCTTCTTCAAGACCCCCCCAGGCCTAAACCATGTAAAGCCTAGCTAAAGACGTTAAAGAAAGCGCACTTGGGAGGCATTCCCATGTCTATCCTGTACATATTTTTGCTTTATTTCTATTTCTGTCTTTATGCTTTTATTGCCTAAGTGTATGTGAAAGGATAAGGGATTGTCAGGTGTGATCTTGGAGTCCAAAGAGGCGAGAAGGGTTAAGTGTAGGCTAGAGATCGAGTGCTAGATCGACTCATCCTAGCTCGATCTTTACTAGATCGAGCTAGTGAATCGAGAGGAGTCAGTCGATCTAGACGAGATCGAGTAGACAAATCGAGTGGAACGGTAGATCATGAGAGGATAAACCACCTATACGTTTAGCTTGAAAAGCAAACAAGTTTTCGATCGACCGAGTCACTCGATTCTCGGGAATAGATCGATCAGTCTACTCGATCTGCCACTCGATCTAAGCTAAAATGACCCCCAAATCGATCATGTGGCTCGATCCAAAGAGTACAGCCTAGTTGACCAAAATTCAAGGAACGAGAGGGTACAATCGATCTAAGACTCGATGCAATTTGAATCGAGTCCCTGATCGATTAAACCTCTTGATCCTAGCCAATACGGGCATGAGATAGAGTCCTAGATCGACCAAACAGACTCGATCTCGTGCCGAGGTAACAATTTCTTTTCCCTCTTTTCTTCTTTCCCTCCGGTTTTTAAATTCAAATCTCGGTCAAGGCAAGAATCTTTGACCATGAAAGATGTGCCTTGACCAAGCTTTTTGTCCGAAACCACTAGTTTTGCTCATAGTTTTAGATTTTTGTTAGCCTTTATATTTTCAAGCAACAACACACTCTCTCTCATTTTTATTTCAAGATTTCTAAACCAAGAGAGAGTGTGATTTTCTTTTCCTAAAGGATAACAACATCTGTTTTCAATCTCTAGATTTCCCTCTTTATTATCTTGCTAGAATTTTTATAAATTCCCCAAAAATCTAGGGTATTAGTTATAAGTCTTTCTTTCTTGACTAGTCTTTCTCTCAATATTCGCCGCCTTTGCTCATTCTTTTGCTTGAGAATTGTGTTTCAGGTACTATGGGTCCTGATGTTACTGCATATTACATACATTTTACATACACATTAGTTAGCTTTTCATGCATTTACATCACATTTTAGACTAGATTGCATCACTTAGAGTCCTAGAGCATTCTTGCACCAGCATACGCATGTTCCTTGCATTTTGCATCACATTCAGGTTGTTTCTGGCTACTTTGGAGTCGTGGAGGTTCGTGGACGTGCTGAAGCTGTTGTGGCGGTTCGTGGAAGCTCGGATGTTTGCTAAGGACCAGAGAACGGGGAACAGATCGAGCATGGCAGGTCGATCTAGGATGAGATCGACCAGAAGATCGAGAAGACCAGGCGATCCAAGGAAAATGATCGAGACGAAGATCAAGTAAAGCAATCGATCAAACGGTACAGACGTAAATGACGCCATGCAAAGCGAGAGCCGGATCGAGTCCACCACTCCATCCAACCGAAGATCGATACCAAGATCGGATGCAACACTCGATCCGCCGAAGATGATCGAGACCCAGATCGAGTTAAAGACACGATGTCCGAAGATGATTGAGAGAGCCGCTCGATCCCGAGGTCGATCTCTGTCCTTTCAACCGCTTTTGGCCGCTAGCGAGGGGGGGACCATCGGGTTGTTTTCGCCATTTTGGGAAGGCGGCGATGTCCTTTTCACACACAACTTTTCATTCTTATCTTTTTTATGCTTTTCTCTCTGGTTTTGGAGATTATCCACCATTGTCGAGACTTGAGTTCTTCTTGCTTTTGTAATCGAATCGTTTGCGTTTAATCTATTTTTCTTTTCATGTTCATCGTTTCTTTCTTCATGCTTTGCTTGATTTATCTTATGTGTAGTGAGTTGTTCATTTGGGTTCGGGGTTGAGAGGATCTAAGGGGTCAAAAAGGTTTCGATCTTGGGGTTTTCTAGTGTTTTAATGGCTATCTCTTCTAGGGTGTCGAGTTCTCAAAGCTTAAAGACTCTCACGGCAAGAGCTTTATGATCCGAGAGGTTCCTTACCTTGACAGGATTCAGGGACCTTTGAAGATCACACCCTAGAGACTAGTTACCCCTTCCCAAAAGCCATGGAAGTTTGGGGGACTGGTTAAGCCATTCGTTTAAAATCTGTTTTTCCTGCCCTTCGACCTCTCTTTCCACCAAAAGCCATGGGTTTGGAGGAGAGGATGAAGGAGTGATCTATACCGAAAGCCACGGATAGATCTTATTTAGTTTTCAAGGCTTAGAGATTCTCACAAAGTGAGTCGATTTAAAGTTTTCAACCCAAGTTCGGACCTTTGAAACCCCTGACCATGAATCTCAACCCTAGACCCTCTCTTTTGGCATCTTTACATCTTCTCTCGTCATTCGCTTGATCTTTGATAGCATCCTGGTCGTTAGTTTTACTGTTCTTGCATTTTTAGACGAGATCGATCGTTGTTGCTCGATCTAGTGGTCGATCCCATGGTCGATCCACTAGTCGAATTTTAGTAATTCATAGCTTTGTCCTTTAATTATTCTGTTTGTTCCTCGTGGTAGTTTGATCATTCCTGATAATATTAAAATAGTTTGCATTCCATTTAGTTGCTGCATCTAGCTTTTAGAGATTTTCTCAAAACCTTTCTTGTTTCGCTTCGATTTGCATAGCCCTTGCATTCTCTTTGCATTTTCTATCATCCTAGGTGTGGATTGACTCTCTCTTGCATACTGTGCTACAACCTGTCTTGCATTTGAGTTTGATAACCTAATGCGTACTCACCCTTGCAAAGAAATTGCTTATCAGGTCCTAAGAGAACGAGAGAAGAAACAACGCAAGGAGAAGAGGGAAACAAGTGGTTCAAGAAGAAGAAGCTCAGCAAGTACAAGAGAGGGTTCGTTGGACAAAAGAGGAAAAGTTGGCAAAGAAGAGGTTAGAGAGGCTGCGCTTTGAGCCTACTAAGTTTGCTAGTAGAGGTCTGATGGAGACGATGGGACTTCTAGAAGATTTTGATTTTCTTCTCCAAGACATGGGGCTTGCATGCCTTTCAAGGATGGATTGCCCAACATATCCACAAGTCACTCTAGACTTCCTCTCTACCTTGGCGTTTTTCAATGAGAATCCGAGTCTCCCCACTCCTCACAAGGTCATAGCAAGTAGAGTTCCCTCCTCTCAAGACCGCCAACGATTTATGGGACGTGCTTTGTGATGAAGACTACAAACCCAACACGGCTAAGATCAAGAAAGTGAGGAACCCCGTTTTGAGGTATACTCTCAAGCTACTAGACAACACCTTCAATGGGCGATCCGTGGTTCCTACAGTGACAAAGATCGAGTTGTGCTTTCTTTTCCAAGAAATCAAGAGGATACTTTGCAGCAGCAAAGAGGAGAACCACGAGCCGATGCAAGATGAGCTTGGGAATGATGTTAATTATGGATGTATCTTGGCATCCTATTTGGTGAAATACAAGGCGTATGCCATGAGGTGCAAGGCGAATTCAGCATTCATTGGAGGCTTCCTTACACCGCTCTTCATTCAAGCTGGTGTACCTCTTCAAAGCTTCGAACCTTGCGCAGATAGAGCATACATGGACGAGACCTATATGCGCAATACCGATAGCTTGGGACCTACGCCAGCTCCAGGATTCTTTGCCTATCTGTTCTACAGTGATGAAAAGAAGAAGAGCGTATGCATCTTACCTAATGTGGATGAGACACACTTGGACAGCATAGGCACCATTGAGTTTTGTCCAACTCAAGAGGAGTGCTATGCACCACTTGGAGCAGCCATGATCCCAACTCAAACCGCTCATGAGCCCTCAGAATCACCACCCTCAGACACCGTGATGCCAGCTGACTTTGAGCTCCCCGAGATAGATTTTGAGCAACGGACCAAAGCGGAGAAGATCCTAGCTTCGGTCGTGGAGATACAGCTCAAGATAACCAAGTGGCAAGGCAAGATGATCAAGAAACTTGCCAAGAAGGTCAAGGCGCTTCAAGGGAACTCACCTGCGAAGTCTAAGCAGTCCATGAGTGTAGAGGTCGAGCAGCCCGAGAAGAGGAGGAGATCGACTGGTGCGATAGTCATCTGTGAGCCTCAAGGCAGCACACAACAAGCACGTCACTCCATCCATGAACTCCCAACCACAGACAAAGGCAAGGGCATAGCATGACGCTCCTGTAGCAAGAGCAGCTCCGCTGGAACATCCTCAAGTTCCAGCCGAGTTTAGCTCCTAGGTACCAACAACCATCCCTTGTATATACCACGCATGTTTTAAGTTTTTGCTTTGTGTTTTGAGCTTCTCTAGACTTTGTTTGCCACTGAGACGGTGTCATTCAAGTTTGGGGGAGTGTGTGGTGTGTTTGACATGTTTTCTTTCTTCTTATTTTCTGTTATCATCCTTTGAGTCTTGCATACATCCTAAGGCATAGAAAAGAACAAAAAAATTGGTAAAATTTTGAAAACATTTCAAAAAAATTCATGTAGTTGCACCTGCATTGTAGAATATTTTAAGATATAATTTTTAAAATCATTTAGGTTGCTGCATTTGCATAGGGAGTAAATGATAAACACTTGTTAAGTTGTCAATGTTTAAATTGTTTTCAATGCCTAAGTTGTTTGTTGTTTGATTGCATATAGTAAGTTTGAAGTTAAGGCTGCACCATACCTTGATTACTTGCATTTGACACTCTAGTCTTATGTTGAAACTCACTTTGATTTGATGCCAACTCCATCTTATTAGAACCTTAATCTTGACATTGAATTATCTTGTTTGTGCATTGAAAGCGATTGCATTGTTACCCATATACATACTTGGATTATCTTCCTCCTTTCTTACCACTCTTGTTAATCCAAGTAGCTGATCCTCATCATAATGGGACAGTTAACCACGCCTTAAACCTAACCTTCTTTCGAACCTAAACACTTTTGCGTGAGTAGTGAGGCCTTTCATTGCATTATTTTCAATCTTATCTTAGCAAAAAATGTTAGGAATAGGGTTGGCAAGGAGAAGCTCCCTTGTAGACACCAGCTTGCATTTTGAGCTTGGTATTAGGTTAGGAGTTTGGGGAAAGGTTCATTTGAGTGGTTTAAGAGTTTCATGTTTATATGTTTTCAAAAGGAGGAAAGAAGTGGCGTTAGTAACTAAGGGTGAACGAGTTAAATGTGGTTAAGTAAAATAGATAAAATGCTCTAAGTTTTAAAGAAAGAAAGGCTCCAGCAGCAACAAAGCTAAGAAGAGGTCAACCGAATGGAAAAATCTGACCAAGCTATCCACCAAAGGTGATGAAGGCGGCGCCAAACAATCAACAATGAAGAGCAAGGTCTAAAAAGAAGAAGTCAACCACACGACAAAGCCAAGAGAAGTTTCCCCCATTGTGAAGAGTGAAGATGATCAAGCGCTTTGGGAAAAGGTAGATTTAGGGGTTAATCTTGGGTTTTAGAAGTTTCTAGGATCACCTTGGGTGAAATAGGTAGAAGGGAGCTTTAACTTGCATGCATAGGTGTGCCTTTACCTTTAGCATTTTGCCAAAGATAGGATTCTTTCATTGAGTGATCCCCTGATTTTTAAAACCCTTCTTAAAACGATATCATTTTCATTTTGTGACCTTATCCCATTGGTTAACGCTTAATGAATGTTAAGGAGTTGGTTGATTTGAATGCTTGTGTAGACTAAGCTAAGGTTCATTGCTTGCTTTGATGGGTATGGCTAAAGTTTTTAAAGTAGAACAACCTCTTTGCATCTTAGAACTTATAACTTGGGCGTTGAATCGATTTCTCCATTGACATCTTTCGTTTTGAGCTTCCACTTTCAAACCTCTCTTCCTTTCTTGAATTTTGTTTGCTTGAGGGCAAGCAAAAGGCAAGTTTGGGGGAGTTGATATTACTATATATTTTGCATATTTTGCATGCATTTAGGATAATTTTTCATGCATTCATCTTGCATTATAGGCTAGTTTGCACGATTTTAGGTCCTATAGCACTTTTGCATTAGCATTCAAATATTTCTTGCATTATGCATCATATTCAGGTTGTTTTTGGACACTTTGGAGCTGTGGAGGATTCATGGACATGCTAAGGCTCGTGAGGAAGCTTGTGGACACTTGGAGAACTCAACCATTCAGCAAAGGGCCTGAGATCGAGTTGCAGATCGGGCAAGTCAGGTCAACCTAGACGAGATCGACCAGAAAATCAAGTGACACCCGGTCAATTCAAGAGGAAGATCGAGCATGCGATCGAGTGAGGAGGTCGATCGAGAGTACGGACATGGGCCATGACATGCAGATCGAGGGCCAGATCGAGTTCCCGACCCGATCATCGAAGGTTCAACTCAAAGATCGGGCGAAGTCATCCGATCCAAGAGAAGCTCGAGCCGGAGATCGAGTGATCCGAGTCGATCCCAGACTAACCTTATCCGTCCAGCTGGTTTTGGCAGCTAGCGAAGGGGGGACCATTGGCGGTTTAGCCATTTTTGGCAAACCGCAGCTATCGCTTTCATTATCCTTCATTCTGTCTTTTGCTTTTCTTTCTCTTAACCTTAGGCTTATCGCCATTGGAGAACATCTAAGCTTTTTCAGTTTTTGAAACCTTGAATCTTTTAATATTAAGCAAGTTTTTCCTTTAATTGGTTGTTAATCATGTTGAGTTCATCCTTTACTGCTCTCAATCGGTCTTAATAATGTGTAGCGAGTAGTCTCTTTGGGTTTTTGGGGTTGAGGCGATTCAAAAGGGTTAAAGCTTTGTGTTTTCTTTGTTCTTCATACCTTCTCTTCTAGGATCCTGGGGTCATAAGGCTTAGAGAGCCTTGGAAAAGGTCTCTATGATTCCAGGGCTGTCTTACCTTGACAGGATTCAGATATCCTAGAAAACCAAATCCTAGAGACTAATCTTACCTTTCCCACACGCCATGGTTGTAAAGGGGATTAGTTAGGTCATAATATTTAAATCTGTTTTCCTTGCTCTTCGATCTCTTTTTCCACCAAACGCCATGGGTTTGGAGAAGAGATTGAGGAAGTGAACCATACCACACGCCATGGCTGGTTCTTGTTTTGTTTTCAAGGCTTAGAGAAACCTCACAAGTGAGTAGATCTAAATGTTTTCAAACCAAAGCTTAAACCTTTGAGACCCTTGAATATGACCCTCGACCATAAACCCTCCTTTTTAGCATTTTAAAACCTCTGTTCGTCGTTTGCTTGTCATTTAGCTTGCATCCTGTTCGTTAGAAGTCATTCGCTTAAAGTTGTTTGTTAGATCGATCCATTTTACTCGCTCCAGTGCTCGATCCTGTGGTCGATTCACTGGTCGATTTTTAGTTCTTAGTAGCCTTGCATTTTTAATCTTCTGCTTGTTCCTAGTGATAGTTAACCCTCTTCTAGGGATTTTAAAATTGTTCTGCATCTCATTTAGTCATTGCATCTAGTTTTGTTAGATTTTACCAATTATTTATCCATTTTGCTTAGATTTGCTTCATCCTAGCATTCTTAGTGACTCTTCCTGCATCCTAGGTGTGGATTGATTCCCCTTACTACTGTACTACATCATAACATGTGGTTTGGGTTTTGATAACCTCCTTACTTGCTTGCACGTAAAAATCCTGTTATCATCAACCAACAATTGATGGTCATACTTTCTATGTGGACTCCCTCACCAGCCTTGCAGAAGAAATCTTTCAGGAAATGCATCCCACAAATCCTTTAGAGAGAGCATTGACAGTTTCTGCTGAAGAGATAGAGCATCTAGATGACATCACTGCTGGGTATGTCAAGATGTTGGATGCAAGTGAGAAGTGATATCTCTTGTATTTACACCATTTACGCTTGCATTTAGTACATGTTTTGGTTCTCTTTTGTATGTTTTCCTTAGCTTTTGTCCCATTTTCTTCGCCTTTTAGACTTAGGTTGCATTTAGGATATAGTTTGCATTCTTCTTGCATTATGGATGTTTTTAGGTGCTTTTGGAGCTAAAAGGAGCTTGGAGGAGCTTTGAGGATGATTTAGGAAGCTAGCTGGACCAAAAGGAGCAAAAGGGACCGTGGCAGACGATCTCTGCAGAGCTTTTCGGTCAGTGCACGGAGGCTATCGGTCAGAGAGTGATCGATACAAAGTGTATCGATCAAAGGTATCGGTCAGGAGTGATCGATACAAATGCACCGTGTATATTTTGGTCACTGTATCGATCACTTTCCAGACCGATATGATTTGTATCAATCAAGCCCAGACCATTACAACTGATCGATATGAACCCAGTCCGAGCCTGTTTTATTTATACTTTTGCCATTACTCTAGGGCTTCCTTCTTTTGGCTATAAATAGCCTCTTTTCTGTATGTTCGAGAAGTCATGTCAATTTACTGTTCTTAAGCATTTTCTTTGAGTTTGTAAGACAAATCTTTTGCTTTATTTAATACAAGTTGATATTTGCCTTTAATATTTCATTAATCTCTGTTTTAATCATGATTAGCATCTTTTCCTTTTGTGATTTGGTGTTAAACATGAGTATTAGTGAGTAATTTGCTTAGGGTTCTTAGATGTGGTAGATTAAGGAGATTTAGGGATTGGTTAAGGTTTATTTAGTGCTTCATTATATGGGTTCCTCTCTATTGATCTGTTCTTAAACTAGATTTGTCTTGATCACACTTATCTAGAATTTAGGTTTTCTCTTATGCCCACCAAGTGTTTGATGAAATGCTAATCTTGTTTGATAGAGGATTTGCTGGCCTTGGCTCAAGATATTGAGTGTTTGAGGAGCATTTTGACTTTTATTAGTGCTTGCTGAATGTTTTAGCACTAATGAGAGTTAGTTCTTGTTAAGGTGTTTAGCAAAGGGCTATTTTACAAAAGATTGGATCTAGCTTGCTTGTTTGTGAAATCTGTCTAGGAATCACCATGCTAGCTTGTTTGCTTGATCAATGTTGTTTGAAACAGCCTTAGTTAGTCTCTAGATCCCCCAAAGTCAGTAACCACATCTAGGAACTTCCTTTTCTCTTTATTGAATTTCGGATTTGCTCTGTTTTGCTTACTTAATCTTGTTTAAACTGCCTTTTTCTTTGTTATCTTTGTTGCTTGATCATCTTACGGTGATATTGCTTAGGCAACAAAAAAAGCCTTCTATGCTTGCTTGACTTAAGTATTTTTACTCATAACTCTATTGCTTTCAACAAACCTATTTGGATTGACATAAAACCCAATGCTATGCTACAACTGATCCACAAAGAGGGGTGATTGATTGAGAGCTAAAAACCTCTTGTATCAATTTGGCGTCGTTGCCATTTGGGTTTACAGTTTGAAACATTAGAGTTTGTAGAATCTTTAAGATCAAGTTTTTAGTTTTCTTTGGTTACTAATCTCCCTTGACTCTCTTTGCTGTCTTTCAGGTATATGAACTTGAGATCCAGAGGTTCAAGCAATCTTATAGACTTCATAGACAATATCAATCTGTTGGACAGAGGTCAGAGAGCAAGAAGACAGCAAGAAAGGCAAGAACACTTGCAGAGACTTGGGATGAACAATCAGGAACCTGTTATGTATTATATCAGATTTGAGGGTCCTCAAGGAGCTGTTGGTGCTCAGGGTATACAAGGACATCAAGGTGTTCAGGGCTTACAAGGTGAGCAAGGACCAAGAGGTGCTGCATAAGCTCCAAGAGCAGCTAGACCCATTGGCGCTGGTGATGCACCAAATGCCTATAACAACAGGACTGGCATCATTCCACCAGCAGTCCAAAACAACAACTTTGAGATCAAGTCTGGATTGATTTCAATGGTTCAGAGCAGCAAGTTCCATGGATTTCCACTTGATGATCCTCTAGATCATCTTGATAATTTTGATAGACTATGCTCCCTAACAAAGATCAATGGGGTGAGTGAGGATGGCTTCAAACTCAGATTATTCCCTTTTTCTCTTGGAGACAAAGCACACCAATGGGAAAATAACCTGCCCCAGGGAATAATCTCCAGCTGGGATGAGTGCAAGAGAGCCTTCTTGGCAAAGTTCTTCTCTACTTCAAGCACTGCAAGAATAAGGAATGAGATTTCAGGGTTTGCACAAAGGAACAATGAAAGCTTTGGTGAAGCTTGGGAAAGATTCAAGGGCTATCCATTGCAATGCCGTCATCATGGCTTCTCACAAGCCTCTCTGCTCTCCACTCTCTACAGAGGAGCCTTTACCAAGATAAGAATGCTCCTGGACACTGCATCAAATGGGAACTTCTTGTCAAAAGATGTGGATGAAGGATTAGAGCTGGTAGAGAATCTGGCTCAATCTGATAGAAACTATAATGAGGAATTTAACAGAGCTCCAAGAAGTGCAAAGGATGAGTTAGAGTCTAGCAGGAAAGAAATCAAGTCTCTACATGAGAAGCTGGACTTGTAGCTAAGGGAGATGAAAGAAGTTAACTTTGTTGGAGACATGGTTAAGCTTGATGATCAAGAGCAATGCCAAGTTGAGGAGATGAACTACTTGGGCAATCAAGGTGGATACAATAGCTATGGGAACTACAGACCAAATCCCAACTTGTCTTACAGGAGCAACAATGTTGCCAATCCACAGGATCAGGTCTACCCTCAACAACAACAGAAAGCTGCCCCAAGACCTTTTGTTCCCTACAATAATCAAGGCTTTCAGCAAAGGAACAACAACTACCAACCTAGAGCGCCCTAAAACCCTCCAGGATTCAAAGCTCAAGCTCAAGGACAAGCTTCCTCTAGCTCTCAAGACACTGAACTCAAGACTCTCATGGAAGAAATGATCAACACTCAAGTCACCACAACCTTGGAAATGAACAAGAAGTTTTCAGAGGTCCACAACAAAATCAATTCAATATATGTAGAGCTCACTAACAAGTTTGAAGGGTTGGCAGCAATATATGCATAGCTGGTCCCAAACCTCAAGGCCAATTTCCTAGAAAAGCAGAAGCTAACCCAAAGGAGTTCTGCAATGCCATAGTCATAGAAGAAGAGAGCTTCGCAGCTGAAGAGGAGGCTATCATTGAAGAGTTCCTCTACTTGTTCACCGAGGACACTGAACCTCAAAGTGGGGGGGGGGGGGGGGGGGGAGCTGCAGAAGAAGAACCCTTTGAAGAAGGGGAAAACATAGAAGAAGAAGAGTGGTGGGCGCTACATGAAGTTGTTGATAACACCAAGGACTACTTAGTTGAAGTTCCTGATGATAAAGAGAAGACTCAAGCTGTTATCCTTCCTGTTTACCAACCAACCATCCATTTTCCAGGAAGATTCAAGGAACAGCTAGTGCAGAAGTATGAGACCCTCTATGCTGCTCAAATGGAAATGATGGGTTTGAATGGACAAGAGGAGCTTAAGAAGCGAAGGGTTAAAGCTGGAGCAGCTGAGGTTCAGGAGCTTAATGTCAAGAAACATGGAGATGCAGGTTGTTTCACTCTCCCATGTCAGCTTAAAGGGCAGATCTTCAAAAGCTGTCTTTGTGATCTTGGAGCAAGTATCAACCTTCTCCCATCCTCTACTGCTAAAGCTCTTGGCTACACTAAACTTCAAGAGAGTAATGTGTCTCTTACTATAGCTGATGGGACAGTGAAGACACCACTTGGAGTCTCAAGGATGTACCAATGATGATTGAAGGGGTAACCATCCCCACTGATTTCTTGATGCTTGATGTGGAAGGCCATATAAAGAATGCTATCATTCTAGGAAGACCTTTCTTAGACTGACCAAGAAGAAGGTTCTAAGGTTTAACTCCAAGGGGAATAAGCTGGAAAATGAGCAAGCCTTCTCAATGGACATCAAGAAGTTGAAGCAGCTTGGCAAACATTAGCCAGAGTTTGAAGGCTATGTTGGTGAAAGTTTTGATGGTTGCTGCTTAACCAAGCTGTTTGCTGATACCACTGAAGAGGAGGTTCTCAAAGTGGGAGTTTCTGATTGCATGAATGAAGTTCTATTGGATGACAAAGAAGATGGGGTTGTCTTGAAGCCCTTTGTTTCTAGGAATGGTGAAGTCCACTACAAAATGAAGAGGAGGAACAAACCAAAACCCTTTGCTGAGTTGAAGGTTGATGGAGTCACCAGAAAGATCAAAGTGAGCACTGCAACACTAAGGAGTTCCAAGACTCCTTCTCACCACCTCTACTAGAGAAGTAAGCAAACTCAAGCTTAGTGACTTTAAACAAGCACACTTGGGAGGTAGTCCCATGGTATGTTTTTGTATATATTATGCTTTCTAGTACCTTTTTATGCTTTGTTAATGTGTATAGAAATAGGAGCTCAAATTGGGGGTTGAGAAAGTCTCTAAGGGACAAAGAACATGTGCTTTCTGGCTGATATCGATCAACTGTATCGGTTAAGACGAGACTGGTACAGACCGTATCGGTTATCAGTATCGATCATTTGTGATCGATATCAGTGGAGCCAGATTGCGCCAGTCAACCTATCGATCACTTTTGATCGATAGGGAAGGGAGTCTGAAAGTGAAAACCGTATCTGTCATTCATATCGATCAAACACTGATCGATACAAACCCGCCGTATGAATTTCGTTCAGTGTATCGATCAGATGATTACCGATATGATTCACCGGAAGGATATCGATCATTCGTATCTATCACTTGTGATTGATACTGAGCATATCTATCATTCATATCGGTCACTTGATACCTGCCCGAGGTAAGTGTTTCATCTTTTCAAAAAACTTTTCCTCCTTTGGTTTGGAGCCAAGGAGGTTTAGATTTAAACTTTGGATCCTTCATGTCCACTTGCAGAGCTCCTGAGCACTTTTGTTCTTGTCCCCCACTCTTTAGATTCCTTTGGTTTCCTCACCAACTTTTGATTCTTTTGGTTCCCCCTTTTCCACTCTATTTAAACCAACAATCATCTCCACTTCTCTTCACACTTCAGTTCACTACTTCTCTCACTTATAGCACAAAAATCTTAGCTCTTTCTCTCTTTTAGTTTCTTTCACTAAGTGCTCAGAAGCTTCACTAAGTTTTGGTTCCTCAACTATCCATTATTTGCTCTTAATCAATGCATGTGTTTATAATTGCTTAATATATGGTTTTAAGAGCAAGTTTTGATTAGTTTTAACTGTTGTGCTTTGGTCCTGCATTGTGGATTTGTTTAAAGTGAGCAAGTTAGATTTTTAAGCTCTGTTTACTGTTCATCAATCTCATTACTTGCTTGTTTACATCCCTTTGCATGATCATCATCTCCTTTGCCAAAGAACCACTTTGCTAGATTCACATGCACAACTGTTTTATTTTTATGAACTCTAGCTTATCTAAACTGTTAGCTTTTGAATCCCTCTTGCTTTTTGGAAGTTTGATCTTGTTGTTAACACTTGTTAAGCTTATCTTATCCTAGAGAGTTTTCTTTTTAAAGCTTTCAGTTATTTGGTTTTTCAGCTTTTGTTCTTTCACTTAGCCTATCTTCAAGCTTTGTTTTTGAAGGTACCATGGGGAAGACAAAAATAGCTGCTGGGAGAAAGGGAAAGGCACCATAGGAGGAAGCCCCCACTTCACCAAGAGCCAGGACAGATAAAGGAAAGGGCGCTGCTGCTGAAAACTCATCCAAGGCTGCTGGAAAGAGACCAGTTGGGAATAGAGGCGCCAAGCAGAATGAGAAGGATAAAATTGTGGAGGAAGGAGTCCACTACCATGAGCCAAGTACTAGGGAACTCATGGAGGCTTTCAACCAGGGCACTTTCAAGCCAATAAGATACCCTTGTGATAGTACATTGAAGACACTTGGGATCTACATGGACAGCAAGACAGTGTTTGCCAACATGGAACTTGAAGGCCTCATGACAAAACCGCTCCCATCATACCAGCAACTCACTTACAAGTTTCTCTCCACTCTCCAAGTGGACTGGTATGAAGACAGTGAGCTTTCTAAGGGAGATGAGTGGTTCTCTTTCAGGATTGGCAATCAGAAGTTCACCTCCACCTTCCTGGCTATCGTTAAAGCTCTTGATCTAAGGTCCTACACCAACAAGCGGAGCAGTTTCTACATTTCCATGAAGCAGCACGCCATGTTGTGGGACGCTATTGGGACTGGGCAATACATTTCTGGAACAAGAAGGAATCAGCACCTGAAGGTATCCTGCTGTGAGATATGCTCACAATGCACTTGCAAACACACTCTTTGCAAGGAAGGAGACAACATATCTCACAGGAAAGGAGATAGACCTGGTATACCAAGGAGTGTATGATATTGTAGGCACCACCGCCGATGGGACACCTCTCCAGGCGCCGAAAAGATATCCATGCTATGTGTCTATGCTGATGGAGCAGCTCTATTCCTACCAGAGCTGGGTTCTGAGCAAGGTGAATAAAGGGAAATGCCCACAGATCCATATTCGGGGAGTTGTGACAGCTATTCTTATGGCTAGTGGAGTGAACCTTGAGGGACTTGACGATGATGCTCTTGAGCCACAATGGATTGATCTTGCCTATCTTAGGAGAAGCCACTTCCTTGAAGGGAGCATTGGTGGCAAGCATATCTACAACTTCATTAAGAACTTCAGAACACCAACAAAAGTCCTTCTCCCCAATCCAAGGCTCACCTCCTTCACCAAAAGGAGCAACATCCGCTTTATCCAAGTCATGATCAGCTCTACCAAGGCGACCCTGTTCCTGGAGAAAGAGAAGAGGATAGTGAGGAAGCCAAAGAAGAAGAGCTTGAGGAAGAAAGAAGAGGAGAAGGTGCATAAGAAGTCCTAGAAAATGATTCAGCTAGAGCTGAAAACCAAGGGGAAGCACAAGAAGAAGAAGTTGACTTTGATGAAGAAGAAGTGTTGAGCTACAGTTCAAGGCAGTTCCACTTCAAACCTTATGGAGGACCAAGCCAAGGAAGCTCTTTGAAGTCTGCTCATGAACACATCAACACTCTCCAGAAATGGTGTAAATGGCAAGACAAAGCCATTAGGAGTTTGGTGAAAATGGTTAAAGGGAAATTCAAGAAGAACAAAGCTACATCAGCAAGAACTTCCCATCAGAGCCACACTCATGAGCACACTTCTCATCAAGAAGAGCCTGAGCCACAAGCTGACCCAACTGAAGAAGAGGAGGCTGTTTGGAACCCCCATGGAAGACATTCCTTTCATGCACAGCCAAATGATCAATGGGGGACATGGGCACAACCAAGAGCTTCATCATATGAGCCAAGGTCCCATATTCCATCAGCATGGGAACCAACTCCCTACCCTTCTGAGGTTCAACAAAATTGGCAATGGGGTCATCAAGGTACTTCTTCACAAGCTGAGCAGTTATGGTCAAGTTGGGTTCCCCCACCACAAGAAGCAGAGCTATCTTCAAGGACTTATGAAAGGAGGAACAAGAGGAGAGCTAGCAAGTCTCCTCAGACATCTGGATCATCCCACCACTCCTACTATTAAGCAAGGTACCACATCCTATTCATTGTCTATACCATTACATCTTTTTCAATTTTGTATTATATTTTGTTGCTTCTCTCTCTCATTGCTTTCATTACCCAAGGGACTGTGTAATTTAAGTGTGCGGGAGAGATTTGGGGTTTGACTTTGTGTTTTTTTTTTCTTAGTTTTTCATTTTTTTTCACTTTGAGTCTCATGCATATCATGCATTCATATAAGGCATAGAAAAACACAAAAAATCAAAAAATTTGAATTTTGTTTTGCATTTTTGCAAACCAAAAAGAAAGCATGTAGTTGCATTTCATTCTTTTAAGATTGAGTTTAGTGTTGACATATAGGTTGCATTGCATTTGCATAGGGCATTATGATGAAATTTCTTTGTAAAGTGCTTAGAGTTTAGAAATGATTTCAGTGTTTAAGTGGCTAGTTGTTTGATGCATCATAAGATTGCTAGAAGTTAAGGCTGAACCATGCTTAGATTGCTAGATTAGGTCTTCTCATCTCATTCTGAAAGCATTTGTTCTCTGAAAATCAACTCTATCAACTTGAACTTTAATTTGGACTTTTAATTATCATGCCTTGTGCATTGAAAAGTGAATTCATGGCTACCATATACATATTTGGATCATCTTTTTCCTTTCTACACTTCTTGTTGATCCAAGTAGCCGATCCTCATACTTATGGGACAGTTAAACCACACCCTTAACCAAAACCTCATTTTGAGCCTAAACACTATCTTGAGAGCTGTGAGGCCTTTGCATTACATTTTTGATCTTGTCTTGGCAAAAAGTGTTAGGAATAAGGCTGGCAATAATAAGCTCTCTTGTAGATATCAGCTTGCATCTTGAGCTTGATTCTAGGATAGGAATTTCGGGTTAAAAGGGTAGTGTAAGTGGTTTGAACTTCATGTATATATGTTTTGAATGAAAAGGAAAGATTTGATATGGTAGAAAAGGGGAAACAGTCTAGAGTTGTGGTTAAGTAAAAAGAAGAAAAAGCCCTAAGTGTAAAGAAGAAAGGCGCCAGCAACAAAGCTCAGAAAGGTCAAAAGAAGAAAAATCAGACCAAGAGCAATCCACCAAAGAGGATGAAGGTGCCAATGCAACAAAGAAGAGCAATTCCCAACCAAAAAGAAGCAGCCACACAAGCAAAAAGAAGAAGTTTCCCCAGCCATGAAGAAGGGTACAAGGTAGATTTTAGGAAAAGGGTAGACTTAGGGGTTCACTTTTGGGTTTAGAAGTGCTTAGGATTCATCTTTGGGTAGAATGGAGCTTTGAATTGCATGAATAAGTGTACTTTTACCTTTAGCATTTTTCCTAAGATGGAATCTTTTTCATTGAGTGATCCCTTATGTTTAATAACCCTTTGCTAAAATGCGATCATTTTTATCTCATAACCTTACCTTTTGAACCAAATGTCTTCACTTGATTTGCATAAGCATGATTCATGTTCTGAGCTTAATTGAATGTTAAAGAGTTGGCTGATTTGAGCAGTTGCCTAAGTTGAGGTTTGAGATCATTTTGAAACATGATGATTATGTTTGCGTCCCACAACTAGGCACTTAAGCATTGACACCATCTCTTTACATTTGCACTTTTGGAATCTGAATGCCCACCTTCAAACCTCACTCTCTCATTTGTTCTTATTTGCTTGAGGACAAGCAAAAGGCAAGTGTGGGGGTGTTGATATCTCTTGTATTTACACCATTTGGGCTTGTATTTAGTACATGTTTTGGTTCCCTTTTGCATGTTTTCCTTAGCTTTTGTCCCATTTTCTTCTCCTTCTAGACTTATGTTGCATTTAGGATATAGTTTGCATTTTTCTGGCATTACGGATGTTTTTAGGTGCTTTTGGAGCTAAAAGGAGCTTGGTGGAGCTTTGAGGATGATCCAGGAAGCTAGCTGGACCAAACGGAGCAAAAGGGACCAAGGCAGACGATCTCTGCAGAACTTTTCGGTCAGTGCACGGAGGCTATCGGTCAAGGAGTGATCGATACAAAGTGTATCGATCAAAGGTATCGGTCAGGAGTGATCGATACAAATGCACCGTGTATACTTCGGTCACTGTATCGATCACTTTCCAGACCGATATGATTCGTATCGATCAAGCTCAGACCGTTACAACTGATCGATATGAACCCAGTCTGAGCCTGTTTTATTTACACTTTTGCCATTAGTCTAGGGCTTCCTTCTTTTGGCTATAAATAGCCCCCTTTTTCTGTATTTAATACCAAATCACAAGAGGAATGTGTATTTAATCTCTATTTTAATCATGATTAGCATCTTTTCATCTTTACACTTTTGGCATTACTCTAGGACCATCACTGGACACAGAATGTGCATTGACTACAGGAAGCTCAACGCTGCAACAAGGAAGGACCACTTCCCATTGCCATTCATCGATCAGATGTTGGAGGGGTTGGCAAATCACTCATACTATTGCTTCATGGATGGTTACTCTGGTTTTTTTCAGATTCCCATTCACCCAGATGACCAGGAGAAGACCACATTTACTTGTCTCTATGGCACCTTTGCAAATCACAGGATGCCATTTGGACTTTGTAATGCTCCTGCAACATTTCAGAAGTGCATGCTTTCTATCTTCCCTGATATGATTGAGAAGAGGTCTTCATGAATGATTTTTCAGTGTATGGATCCTCTTTCAAAGACTGCCTTGACAACCTCTGGCAAGTGCTGCAAGATGTGAAGAGAAGCCCCTGGTTCTGAACTGGGAAAAAGGACACTTCATGGTCAGAGATGGATTGTACTTGGGCATAGAGTCTATGGAGAAGGCATTGAGGTAGACAGAGCAAAAATTGAGGTAATGACAAGCCTGCAGCCACCATATTGTGTGAAATAAGTGAGGAGTTTTCTAGGACATGCTGGGTTCTACAGAAGATTCATCAAAGATTTCAGGAAGCTTGCAAGACCACTCACAAGTCTGCTTTGCAAGGATGTGAAGTCTGAATTTACTGCAGAATGTCATTCAGCCTTTCAGCAGACCAAGCAAGCCTTAGTGTCTGCTCCTATTGTGCAACCTCGTGACTGGGATCTACCATTTGAGGTGATGTGTGACGCCTCAGACTTTGCAGTGCGCGCTGTCTTGGGTTAGAGAAAGGAGAAGGAGCTTCATGCCATCTACTATGCAAGCAGAACTCTTGATGAAGCACAGAAAAATTATGCAACCATAGAGAATGAACTGTTGACTGTGGTGTTTTCATTTGAGAAATTTTGACAGTACCTGGTTGGAGCTAAGGTGATTGTGCATACTGACCACTCTGCTCTCAAGTTCCTGATGCAGAAGAAAGATGTCAAACCAAGACTGTTGAGATGGATTTAGCTGCTTCAAGAGTTTGACATTGAGATCAGAGATAAGAAAGGGATTGAGAATGGAGTAGCTGATCATCTTTCAAGGATAAAGGTTGATGATGACGTCCCTATTGATGATTTCTTGCCAGAGGAGAACATCTACTTCCTAGAAGCAAGAATGCAGGAGCAAGATGATGAAGAACTGCAAGTTTTTCGGGCTACAGAAGCGGTGTCTATCGACACACCACCCTCGAGGCGAAGCAATATCGAGCCGAATCGACGCCAGACTCGACGTCTTGTCGACAAACACCCAGTGTCGATCGACACACCCCATGTGGTGTCGATCGACACCAGTCGCGAACTGAATTGCTCCTTCAACAGATCCTGCGTGATGTCTTCTCTCAACCTATCTGCGCGATTGCAACCTCTTCTAGGCCCTGGTATGCTGATATTGCCAACTACCTAGCTGCAGATGAGCTCCCTGACACCCTCAAAGGATATGAGAAAAAGAAATTCATGAGGGAGCTTAGCAGATATTACTGGGATGAACCGTACTTATACAAGCACTGTTCAGATGGAATATACAGATGATGTCTTGCAGAAGCTGAAGTTCAGGATGTGTTGTTCCACTGTCATGGTTCTGAGTATGCTGGCCATTTTGCTACCTTCAAAACAGTCTCAAAGTTTCTACAAGCAGGCTTCTGGTGGCCTACAATGTTCAAGGATGCTCAAACATTCATCTATCACTGTGATGTTTGTCAAAGGAGAGGGAAAATCAGTAAGAGACATGAGATGCCACATAACTTCATACTTGAGGTTGAAGTCTTTGACTGCTGGGGCATTGATTTCATGGGACCCTTCTGATATTACTATATATTTTGTGTACTTTGCATGCATTTAGGATAGTTTCTCATGCATTCACCTTGCATATTAGGCTCGTTTGCACCATTTTAGGTCCTAGAGCACTTTTGCACTAGCATTCGCATGTTTCTTGCATTATGCATCATATTCAAGTTTTTTTGGACAATTTAGGCTCGTGAGGGAGCTCATGGACACTTGGAAAACTCAGGAGTGCATGCTAAGGACCGGAGATCAAGTAGCAGATCGAGCAAGGCAGGTCGATCAAGAGAAGATCGATCAGAAGATAGAGTGCACCAAGGCGATTCAAACGGAAGGATCGAGATCAAGATCAAGAGAGGAGATCGATCTGGAGCACGGACGTAAATGACGCCATGCAGATCGAGAACCGGATCGAGCTTCCAACACGATCGACACATGATCAACTCAGAGATCGACCAAAGTCATCCGATCCAAGAGAAGATCGAGCCAGAGATCGAGTGACCCGAGTCAATCCCAGACTAACCTTATCCGTCCAGCTGGATTTGGACCGTAGCGAAAGGGGGACCATTTGCGGTTTGGCCATTTTTGGCAAAACGCAGCCATGCCTTTCATTATCTTCATTCTGTCTCTTTACCTTTTCGCTCTCTCTCGTTTTTCAGCAAATCCGCCATTGTAGAACTTCAAGCTTTTCTTGCTTTTTCACTTTGAATATTGAACCTTTTACATTTAATCAATCGTTAATCATGTTTAGTAGATCATCTTCTGCATTCTGTTCGGTTTTCTTTATGTGTAGCGAGTAGTTTCATTTGGGTTGATGGGTTGAGGTGATTCGAAAGGGTCAAAAAGGTTAAAGCTTTGAGTTTTCTTGTTCTTCATTGCTTTCTCTTCTAGGATCTTGAGTACTTAAGGCTAAGAGACTCTCACGTGATACAAGGGTTTTACCCCTTGTAGGACAATTACCCTAGCTTGTACTAGTCAGTTGCAGTATAGCATAGGGTTGTATCAATCCAAATGGGAAGAGTTGAAAGACAGAAGAGTTGAGAGTGGAATCTCTAAGTTAAGCAAGCCAGGAAAGGGGTTTTGTTGCCTAAGCAACAGTTCTAACAACCTAAGTGAACCAAGCAGCCACAAGGTGAAAGCAAAAGCAAACTAGGCAATTCTAAGCAAGAAAAACAGAGTAAAACAGAGCAAAACAGAGCAAATCCGAGATTCAAATCAGAGAAAGACAAGTTCCTAGATGTGGTTATTGACTTTGGGGAATTTCAGGCATTGAATAAGGCTGTTTCAAACTACATTGATCAAGAAAGTAAGCAAGCAATGGTGGTTCCTAGACATAGAGTTCACAACTAAGCTAGTTATATCCAATCTCTTGGCAAATAACCCTTTGCTAAACATCTTAACAAGAACTAACTCTCATTAGTGCTAAAACATCAAGCAAGCAAGACTAATCAACTCTATTCAAGTCAAAATGCTCCTCAAACAGTCAATCTCTTGAGCCAAGGCCAGAAAATCCTCTACTAAACAGGTTCAGCATTTCATCAAACACTTGGTGGGCATAAGAGAAAGCTAACAACCTAGACCAGTTTGATCATGACTAATCTAGCATGAATCACAGATTAATAGAGAGGAACCCATAAACAGAAGCACATAACAAGCCTAAATCAAGCCATAGATTCCCCTAATCTACCACATCTAGAAGCCCTAAAGTAACTACTCACTCATAATTATGTTTAACACCAAATCACAAAGGGAGAAGATGCTAATCATGATTAAAAGAAAGATTAAAGAAAGATTAAAGCAAATACTTAATTGTATTAAACAAAGCAAAGAAATTGTCTTACAAACTTAAAGAAATAGCTTAAGAACAGTATTTTGACAAGACTTCTCGAAAATATAGAAAAAGGGCTATTTATAGCCTAAGGGAGAAAACCCTATAAAGGTGGCAAAAGTGTAATTAAAAACAGGTTCGGGCTGGGTCAGTATCGGTAAGTTGTGTCGAACTCCAGTGACCGAAATTTATCTGTATCGGTCATCAGTGATCGACACACATGACCGAAATTATAACGGTGTGTTTGTGTCGACCACATCAGACCGATACTGGTGATCGATACTGCTCCATTTCGGTCACCAGAGACCGAAAATTTCAGGCTCTGACCGAAAACTTCTGCAGAGATCTTCTGCTTTGATCCTTCTTGCTCCCTTTTGTCTAGCTAGCCTCCTGGATCATTCTCAAAGCTCCTCTAAGCTCCTCTAAGCTCCTTTAAGCTCCAAAAGCACCTAAAAACATCCAATATGCAAGGAAAGTGCAATCTAAACTCCTAATGCAACCTAAGTATAAAAGGAGAAGAAAATGGGACAAAAGCTATGGGAAAATATGCAAAAGAGGACCAAAACATGTACTAAATGCAGCCCTAAATGGTGTAAATACAAGGGATATCAACACCCCCACACTTGCCTTTTGCTTGTCCTCAAGCAAGTAAGAACAAATGGGAGAGTGTGGTTTGAAAGTGGGCATTCAGATTCCAAAAGTGCAAAGGTAAAGAGATGGTTTTGATGCTCAAGTGCCTAGTTGTAGGATGCAAACACAATCAGCTATACTTAAAAGAACCTAGCCATGCTCATCATGTTTCAAAATGATCTCAAATCTCAACTTAGGCAAATGTTCAAATCAATCAACACTTTAACATTCAATTAAGTTCAGAACATGAATCATGCTTATGCAAATCAAGTGAAGACATTTGGTTGAAAAGGGGTAAGGTTGTGAGACAACAATAATCTCATTTAAGCACAGGGTTAAAGATATAAAGGATCACTCAATGAAATGACTTCATCTTAGGCAAAATGCTAAAGGTAAAAGCACACTTATGCATGCAATTCAAAGCCCTCTTCTACCCTTACTTCCCAAAGATGAGTCCTAAACATTTCTAAACCCAAAGTGAACCCTCTAAGTCTACCCTTTCCTAAACTCTACCCTTTTCTTTCTTCTTATTCATGGCTGGGGAAACCTTCTTCATTCTGCTTGTGTGGTTTCTTCTTCTTGGTTGGGACTTGCTCTTCTTTATTGTAATGGCACCTTCATCACCTTTGGTGGATTGCTCCTGGTCTGATTTTTCTTCTTTGGACCCTTTCGGAGCTTTGTTGTTGGCGCCAATTCTTCCTTTTTGAACTTATAGCTTTTCTTCCCTTTGCTTAACCACAATACTAAACTGTTTCCCCTTTATCTACCATTTCAAATCTTTCCCTTTTCTTTTCAAAAGATAAAAACAAATATTAAGCTCAAACCACTTAACTCTACCTTTTCAAACCCCAAAAACTCCTATCCTAGAATCAAGCTCAAGATGCAAGCTGATATCTACAAGAGAGCTAATCATTGCCAGCCTTATTCCTAACACTTTTTTCCAAGACAAAATCAAAAATGCAATGCAAAGGCCTCACAGCTCTCACAATAGTGTTTAGGCTCAAAAGGAGGCTTTGGTTAAGGGTGAGGATGTAACTGTCCCATAAGTATGAGGATCAGCTATTTGGATCAACAAGAGTGGTAGAAAGGAGAAAGATGATCCAAATATGTATATGGTAGCCATGAATTCACTTTTCAATGCATAAGACATGAAAATTGAAAGTCCAAATTAAAGTTCTAGTTGATAGAGTTGATTTTCAGAGAACAAATGCTTTCAGAATGAAATGAGAAGACCAAATCTAGCAATCTAAGCATGGTTCACCCTTAACTTCTAGCAATCATATGATGCATCAAATAACTAAGCACTTGAAAACCGAAATCATCTCTAAACACTAAGCACTTTACAAGGAAAATTCATCATAATGCCCTATGCAAATGCAATGCAACCTATATGTCAACACTAGACTCAATCTTAAAGGAATGAAATGCAACTACATGCTTTCTTTTTGGTTTGCAAATAATGCAAAAGATTTTAAAATTTTTTCGATTTTTTTTGTGTTTTTCTATGCCGTACATGTATGCATGACATGCATGAGACTCAAAGTGAAAAGAAAAAGAAAAACTAAGAAAACAGAAAACAAAGTCAAACCCCAAATCTCTCCCCTACACTTAAACTACACAGTCCCTTGTGTAATGAAAGCAATGGAAGAGAGAAGCAACAAAATATATTACAAAAATGAAAAGATGCAATGGTATATAACAATGGAAAGGATGTGGTACTTGGTTTAGTGGCAGGAGTCGTGGGATGATCCTGAGGTTTGAGGAGACTTGCTTGCTCTCCTCTTCCTTCTTTCATAAACAATAGTGGAATGCTGAGCTGCTTCTGGAGGTGGTGGAACCCAGCTTGACCATAGCTGTTCAGCCTGTGAAGAAGTTCCTTGTGAGCCCCATTGCCATGTTTCCTGAACTTCAGAGGAGTTGGGGTTTGGCGCCTCCCAAGCTGATGGAACATGGGCTCTTGGCCCATAAGATGAAGCCCTTGGTTGTTCCCATGTACCCCACTGGTCTCTTGGTTGTCTTCCATGGGGGTTCCATACAGCTTCCTCCTCTTCAGTTGGATGAAGTTGCTCTTCTTGTTGAGAGTTGAGCTCATGGGTGTGGCTGTGGTGGGAAGTTCTTGCTGATGTAGCCTTATTCTTCTTGAACTTCCCTTTCATCATTTTCATAAGCCCTTTGATGGCTTTATCCTGCCACTTGCACCACTTCTGGAGTGTGCTGATGTGTTCATGAGCTGCTCTCAAAGAGCTTCCTTGGTTTGGTGCTGCATAAGGCTGGAAGTGGAACTGCCTTGAGCTGTAGGTTAACACTTCCTCTTCTCCAAGCTCATATTCTTCATGGGTTCTTTCTTGAAAATCAGCGCCAGCATTAGCATTCCTTTGATCTTCTTCTTCTTCTTCTCTGATCTCTTCAGTGTGCTCCTCTTCTGCATCACTGTCTTCTTCTTCCTCTCCAGGAATAGGGCCGCCTATGTAGAGCTCTTCCTCACTTATGTTGAAGCTGATGTTTTCTGTTGTGGTGAAGGAGGTTACCCTTGGGTTTGAAAGAATGATTCTCACTGGTTCTGAGTGATTGTTGATGAACTGGTAAACATACTTGCCCTGAACACTCTTCTCAAGATAGTGACTCCTCTTAAGATAGTCGATATCTATCCAGATAGGATTCAGAGCATCTTCAGCATGCTCCTCCAGGTCTACATCACAAGCCATGAGAATTGCTGTCACAATTCCTCCAATGTGCAGCTGTGGATTCTTCTCCTTTCTTCCTTTGTTGATAACCCAGTTCTGATAAGATTGCAACTGCTCCATCAACAGTCTTACAAGGCATGGGAACTTGCTTGGTGGACTGACTGGCACTGCACATCTGCTGGTGCCTGGCCCGGTGTACAATCCATTGTAGATGAAGTCTCTCTCCTTGCCAGTTAGATGAGAGGTTTCTTTCCTTGCAAAGAATGTGTTTGCAAGCGCCTTATGTACATATTTAACTGCAGAATGCTTTAAGTGTTGGTTTTTTGTAGCTCCAGCTTTGAATTCACCTACTCCAACTATCTCCCAAAACCTTGTGTGCTGCGATTCATGGATCAAGAACTTATTCCCTCTTTGAAAGTAGGTGCTCAGCTCCAAAGCTCTAGAGAGTTCCTGGAAGGTGACCTTGAACTTTTGTTTCCCAAGCTTGAAAGAAATCCATACATCATGGTCAGGAAGCTCACTCTGCTCATAGTAAACCACCTTGAGGGTGGAGAGGAATTGATGGGTGAAGCGCTCATAGGATTGGAGAGGTTGAAATAACTTTTGAAGTCCCATTTGCTTAAAGATGCTGATGAAGTCTTCATAGATTCCAAGCTCCTTCATTGTGGAGGTGCATGGATACCTTGTTGGCTTGAAGGTGCATCTGCTGAATCCTGCCATTAATTCCGTAGCACTGAGCCTCAATGGTGGAACCTCTTCTTCCACAGCTTTGCCTTTGCCTCTCTGCTTGGTGCTTCTATCTTCAGCAGGTCTCCTTCCAGCGGCCTTAGAGGATTGCTCAACAGCTTTTCCATTTCCTTTTTCTTGCCATGCTGGTGGTGATGTGGTTGCTTCTTGAGGTGCCTTTCCCTTTTTCCCAGCAGCTACTTTTTTTCTTCCCATCGTACCTTCAAAAGAAAAGCTTGAAAACAGTGTAAGTGAAAGAACAAAAGTTGAAGAACCAAATAGGTGAAAGCTTTTAAACAAACAACTCCTTAATCTAAGAGAAGTCTAACAAGTCCTAACAACAAGCTTAAACTTCTTTGAATCAAAAAGAGGTCAAAACCTGACAACTAAATAAATTAGGATGAACAAAGGATAGCATAGGGTTGCAGTATAGCATAGGGTTCTATCAATCCAAATGGGAAGAGTTGAAAGACAGAAGCGTTGAGAGTGGAATCTCTAAGTAAGCAAGCCAGGAAAGGGGTTTTGTTGCCTAAGCAACAGTTCTAACAATCTAAGTGA
The DNA here is from genome assembly GCA_911865555.2 of Thlaspi arvense. Classification (NCBI taxonomy): domain Eukaryota; kingdom Viridiplantae; phylum Streptophyta; class Magnoliopsida; order Brassicales; family Brassicaceae; genus Thlaspi; species Thlaspi arvense. Next base: position 54,684,998 of record OU466858.1, on the reverse strand, counting down.
ACCAAGCAGCCACAAGGTGAAAGCAAAAGCAAACTAAGCAATTCTAAGCAAGAAAAACAGAGTAAAACAGAGCAAAACAGAGCAAATCCGAGATTCAAATCAGAAAAAGACAAGTTCCAAGATGTGGTTATTGACTTTGGGGAATTTCAGGCATTGAATAAGGCTGTTTCAAACTACATTGATCAAGCAAGTAAGCAAGCAATGGTGATTCCTAGACATATAGTTCACAACTAAGCTAGTTAGATCCAATCTCTTGGCAAATAACCCTTTGCTAAACATCTTAACAAGAACTAACTCTCATTAGTGCTAAAACATCAAGCAAGCAAGACTAATCAACTCTATTCAAGTCAAAATGCTCCTCAAACAGTCAATCTCTTGAGCCAAGGCCAGCAAATCCTCTAGTAAACAGGTTCAGCATTTCATCAAACACTTGGTGGGCATAAGAGAAAGCTAACAACCTAGACCAGTTTGATCAAGACTAATCTAGCATGAATCACAGAGTAGTAGAGAGGAACCCATAAACAGAAGCATATAACAAGCCTAAATCAAGCAATAGATTCCCCTAATCTACCACATCTAGAAACCCTAAAGTAACTACTCACTCATAATCATATTTAACACCAAATCACAAAGGGAGAAGATGCTAATCATGATTAAAAGAAAGATTAAAGAAAGATTAAAGAAAATACTTGATTGTACTAAACAAAGCAAAGAAATTGTCTTACAAACTTAAAGAAATAGCTTAAGAACAGTATTTTGACAAGACTTCTCGAAAATATAGAAAAAGGAGCTAGTTATAGCCTAAGGGAGAAAACCCTAGAAAGGTGGCAAAAGTGTAATTAAAAACAGGTTCGGGCTGGGTCAGTATCGGTCAGTTGTGTCGACCTCCAGTGACCGAAATTTATCTGTATCAGTCATCAGTGATCGACACACATGACCGAAATTATAACGGTGTGTTTATGTCTACCACATCAGACCGATACTGGTGATCGATACTGCTCCATTTCGGTCACCAGAGACCGAAAATTCCAGGCTCTGACCGAAAACTTCTGCAGAGATCTTCTGCTTTGATCCTTCTTGCTCCCTTTTGTCCAGCTAGCCTCCTGGATCATTCCCAAAGCTCCTCCAAGCTCCTTTAAGCTCCAAAAGCACCTAAAAACATCCAATATGCATGGAAAGTGAAATCTAAACTCCTAATGCAACCTAAGTCTAAAAAGAGAAGAAAATGGGACAAAAGCTAAGGGAAAATATGCAAAAGAGGACCAAAACAAGTACTAAATGCAGCCCTAAATGGTGTAAATACAAGGGATATCATCACGCCAAGATCTCTATGATGTAAGGGCTGTCTTACCTTGACAGGATTCAGATGTCCTGGAAAATCAGATCCTAGAGGCTAATCCTTCCTTTCCCACATGCCATGGTTGTTTAGGGGATTAGTTAGGTCATTTGTTTGAAATCTGTGTTCCAAGCTCTTCGGTCTCTTTTTCCACCAAACGCCATGGGTTTGGAGAAGAGATTGAGGAAGTGACCCATACCACACGCTATGGATGGATCTTGTTTTGTTTTCAAGGCCTTGAGAACCTCTTAAAAGAGTAGATCCAACGTTTTCAAACCAAGCTTTAATCTTTGAGACCCACGAATATGACCCTCAACCCTAGACCCTCTCTCTTAGTGTTTCTAAACCTCTGCTTATCATTCTGTCATCATAAAGTTTGCATCTTGTTCATTAATCCATCGCATCGTTCATCATTTTAAGTTGTTAGACGAGATCGATGCATATTGCTCGATCTAGTGGTCGATCCAGTGGTCGATCCACTAGTCTATTTTTAGTTTTTATAGCTTTGCATTTTTGTCATTCCCCTTGTTCCTCGTGGTAGTTAACCCTCTTCCAGGGATTTTAAAATTGTTTCGCTTTGCATTTGACACTTGCATTTAGTTTTTAAGGATTTTACCAATCATATATCTATTTCGCTTAGATTTGCTCATTCCCTTGCATTCTTAGTGAACTTGTTACCCCTAGGTGTGGATTGATACCTCACTTGCATGCTATACTACATCTTAGTCTTGCATTTGAGTTTGATAACCTCTCGTGCTTGCATTTACACCGTAAGAAATGTGTTATCACCTTCCCTTCATCATATGGGAACAAATGCATCCTGGTTGATGTGGATTATGTCTCCAAATGGGTAGAAGCGATTGCGAGTGGAAACAATGATTCAGCAGTGGTCCTTAAGCTGTTTAAACATCATTTTCCCCAGATTTGGAGTACCACGGATTGTGATCAGTGATGGTGGAAAACACTTCATCAATAGAGTGTTTGAGAAGCTGCTGCAGAAGTATGGAGTTCATCACAAGGTTGCTACACCTTATCACCGTCAGACAAGCGATCAGGTTAAGGTTTCCAACAGGCAGATCAAAGAAATTCTGGAAAAGACAGTGGGAAAGACAAGGAAAGATTGGTCAGCCAAGCTAGATGATGCACTTTGGGCCTACAAGACAGCATTTAAGACACCACTTGGCGCCACACCATTCCACCTGCTTTATGGGAAAGCATGTCATCTTCCAGTAGAGCTGGAGCACAAGGCAAACTGAGCTGTCAAGAAGATGAACTTTGACTGGAAACCTGCAGCAGAGAGGCTCCAGATGCAGCTGAATGAGCTGGATGAGATCAGACATCATGCTTATGAGAACTCCAAGCTGTACAAGGAGAGGACTAAGGCATATCATGACAAAAAGATCCTTGCCAGACACTTCGAAGCAAATGACCAGTTACTACTGTATAACTCACGTTTACAATTGTTCCCTGGAAAATTGCGTTCTCGTTGGTCAGGTCCCTTCACCATCAAGGAGGTCAGACAATATGGTGCAATTGTTCTATCAACTCCAGAAGGCAGGGAGTTTGTTGTCAATGGGGAAAGGGTGAAGCATTACTGGGCGAAAGCCGAGATTCCCGAAGGACAGATTGTGCCTTTGGCAGATGCACCCACAACCTGATCCTGAGGACAGTCAAACTAATGACGTTAAACGAGTGCTTGGTGGGAGGTAACCCACTGGTAAGTGTACATAGTTAATTTTATTTTTGATTTTTGCTAACTGATTTTCGTGTTTTTGTCAAAAAAAAAAAAAAAAAAAAAGCCGAGGCGAAGGGACACCCTCATTAATAAGGTAAGTTAACTTTAAATCCCGAAACTCATCTTCTTCGCCAAACTTCTCTCAAAACCTGAAAATCACATAATTTCCCATAAATCACAACTTCTTTTTTTCTTAACGGATTTCAGTGATTCAAAAGCCTATCTTGGGTGGAATTTCATGCTGGTTCTTAATATATAACTCATTCATCCGATATGCAAGGTATGACACTCGAAATCTCAATTTTTCAGTTCGACTCCAAGGTTTGAAAGCTTCGATTTGCCCTGTTTTAGCTTGATTTAGGACTTGAATCATGCTTTTCTAGGTTGTTTAGGAGTAATTCGGCCTTCCCCTTAGTTTTTACAGCTTGTTTTGCAAAATCTTGAAATTTTCGGATTGATGATTTATTTTGCAAAAATAGGTTCGAATTTGGGGTTTTACACTGGAATTGTTTGTGATTAGTGGTCACTAAGTTGCTGGTTATGTTTGACACTGATGATATAGGCCAGAATTTGAAATTTTGGATTTTCGATTTTGGATCACTCTCTAATTCTCTCCTCCAGACCCATGGTGTTTGGCGGAAAAAGAGATTGAGAGGCAAGGAAAACAGATTTCAAACACGCGGCTTAACTAGTCCTCTAAACTACCATGGCGTTTGGGAAAGAGTAACTAGCCTCTAAGATGTGACTTTCAGAGATCTATGGATCCTGTCAAGGTAAGAGCTCTCTATGATCATAAAGATCTTCGCGTGAGACTCTTTAAGCCTTAAGAACTCAACATCTTAGAAAAGAAAGCCATTAAAAACAAGAAAACACCAAGCTTTGAAAACCTTTTCGACCCCTTTGAATCCTCTCAACCCCAAAACCTGATTAAACTACTCACTACACATTAAGTAAACCAAGCAAAGCATGAAAGATGAAACGATAAACATGAAAAACGATAGATTAAGCTTAAACGATTCAAAATATTCAAGAAAAAACTCAAGGTTTAACAATGGCGGAAATCGCCTCTAAACGAGAGAGAAAGATGATAAAAAGTAAAAGTGAAAGCGTGTATGAAAAGGTGATCGCAGCCTTCCCAAAGTAGGCCAAACAGATCGATGGTCCCCCCCTCGCTAGCGGCCAAAAACAGTTGAAAGGACAGAGATCGACTTCGGGATCGAGCAGCTCTCTCGATTACTTTCGGACATCGAGTCTTCAGCTCGATCTGTGTCTCGATCTTCTTCGATGGATCGAGTGTTGCATCCGATCTTGGTATCGATCTTCGGCGGATCGAGTGGTAGACTTGATCCGGCTCTCGCTCTGCATGGTGTGATTTACGTCCATACTCCTTGATCGATTGCTTCACTCGATCTCCGTCTCGATCGATTCCCTTGGATCGGCTGGGCTACTCGATCTTCTGGTCGATCTCATCTAGATCGACCAGCCATGCTCGAACCTCCTCTCAATCTTTTATCCTTAGCAAGCATTCCCGAATCCTCCAAGTCCCACGAACTTCCTCACGAGCCTCAGTATGTCTACGAACCCTCCAAGACTCCAAAGTAGCCGAAAACAACCTGTATGCGATGCAAAATGCAAGAAATATGCATATGCTGATGCAAGAACACTCTAGGACCTAAAGTGATGCAAACTATCCTAAAATGCAATGCATAAGCGTGAGAAACTAACTTATATGTATGTAAAATGCATGGAATATGCGGCTATATTAACTCCCCCAAACTTACCTTTTGCTTGCTCAAGCAAACAAAGTTAAAGAAGGGAGAGAGGTTTTAAAACAAATGGGGGTTTAAGCTTCTTGCAAAGGTGTCTTTCAAATGAATCAATCTCAACGTCCTAGTTACTAGTTCTAAAATGCAATGCACACACTCATACTCCAAAGAACTTAGTCATACTCATCACACAAAGAATTTCAGATCGTGACTCTCCTATTCCTAACAATCAAAGAAACTCATCCTTTACATTCATTAACAACCGAACAATGGATAAAACTTATGCACTTTAAAGAAAAACACATTTGGCTAAGGGTAGAGGCTATGAGCATAGAATGATCTCATTTTTAAAGAGGGTTTATTTTAAGCAAAGGGTTCTCTCGAAAATGGTAAGAACTTTATGCATAATGCTAAAGGTAAAGGCAATTGATGCATACATCATGATCAGATTCTCATCTACCCATGTAAACTAACAATGAACCTAAAAATCCCTCTCATTTATTTTTTTTTAAGCTCACTCACCACTTAGAGCCTACCATTTTTTTTTCAAAAGCAAAAGCTTAGCAATCCCCAAATCAAAATATGGAACATCTTAACTCTTTTAGGTTAGTGAAAAGGTTTTAAAAATATTAAGCTCCTTATTTTTTTTTTTTATTGATGGCTCTCTTATTTTTTTTTTCTTTTTTCTTTTTATTTTGGCACTTAGGCTCTTATATATATATATATATATATATATATATATATATATAAATTTTTTTTTTAGAGAGCCATCTTCTGAAATTATTAGAGCAATATACTTTTTAAACACAAAACCTTTCACTTAAAACCTTTTTCTTATTTCAAAAACCAAACTTTTTTGAAACCGAAAGCATATAAACAAGAGAGCAACCCCAATGATCCCCCAAACTTATCCTAAACCTACATCTAGCTTCAAAATGCAAAGCTAGCAAACATATGAGAACCTAATCATATCGCCTAAACCTAACACTTTATGCTAAGTTCAAACCGGAAGAGGCCTCACAATGATGTCACACACGAAAACTTGGCTTCAAAGAAAGGTAAGGGTCAAGGTGGGAGTTCTACTTAGGCTCACAAAGAGTGGTAAAAGGAAGAAGAGAGCCTATATATTTTAAAATCCATGTGTTCATTTTCAAATGCATAAGGATGATAATTAAAATTTCAAGTTAAAGTTTTCACTTAATAGGACAAGTTTCAAATCATGAGAGTTCAATTCAAGTCACAAAAATCAAAACTAGTGATCCAAGCATGGTAAGAACTTACTTTCAAAGTATGAGCAAAGCATTAGAGAACTACCAACTAGGAGATTGAAACCATTCATTAGCTTAAAACACCTTTTTAAGAAAACTTTAATCCCTTATGCAAATGTAAACAACCTAGATGCTTAAAAATTCTAGACTCAATCCCAAAATGCTTAACAAGATGAATGAACTACATGAAATGTTTTGAAATTTTTTTTTAAAAAATTTTACCAATTTTTTTCCTTTTCTTTTCTATGCCTTAGATGCATGCAAGACCCAAGTTATGCATAGATAAAATAAGATCAAAATAAACAAGTCAAACCACACACATACTCCCCCAAACTTGAATGACACCGTTCCAGTGGCAAACAAATTCAAAGGAGCAGCAAAACACAAAGCAAAAAGAAGCAAACATGAACGGTATATACAATGGAAGAAGGTTGTTACCTCGAGTCTAGTCTCGGTTGGAACTTTAGGATGTTCCAGAGGAGCTAGATACTACTGCCTTGCCTTTGGAGCCTAGCTCTTGAAGAGAGAGACGCGCCGGTTGAATGTTGCAGCTTTGTGTCTCGCGGATGAGAACTCCACCGGTTGAAAGCCTCCTCTTCTCGGGCTGATGAACCTCTTCACTTGCAGCTTTCTTAGGTGAGCCTCCTTGAAGCGATTTGACCTTCTTGGCAAGTTTCTTGAGCATTTTGCCTTGCCATTTGTTGATTTTCCTTTGCATCTCCACAACAGATGCTAGGAACTTCTCCGTATTGGTTCTCGGCTCGAAATTGATCTTTGGAAGGGTGTAAGCCTCGGGCATCTCATCTTCTGTGGCAGGGGACTCAGACCTTGGCCGTGGAGCAGTCGCTGGGGCAGGCATTCTTCCTAGAGGAGCAAAGCACTCTTCGTCACTCGGGAGAAACTCAATGTTCCCCACTCCTAGCAGCTCAGCCTCGCCGTTTGGTAAGATACAGACCTTCTTCTCGTTCTCCGTGTTAGTGAACAAGTAGGCAAAGAAACCCTCGGCTGGTGAGCGTCCCAAGCTATCCGGGTTCCTTAGGTAAGCCTCGTCCATAAATGCTCTTTCCGGAACAGGCATGTAGTCTTGAAGTTGTACACCAGCTTGCACAAATAGAGGAGTGAGGAAGCCGCCAATGAGTGAAGAGCTTGCCTTGCATCTCAAGGCATACGCCTTGTATTTCACCAACGAAGCTGCCAAGATGCACCCGTAGTTGACGTTGTCTCCCAACTGGTCTTCTAACGGATCTTCATTCTCATCCGAGTCACACAAGAGATGCTTGATGCCTTGGAACAAGAAACAAAGCTCCGTTCTGGTCACCGTGGGGGCCACTGACCGTTCGCTGAATGTGTTAGCAAGCACCTTCAGAGTGTAGCGCAGCACTGGGTTCCTCATTCGCTTGATCTTTGCTATGTTCGCCTTGTAGTCATCATCGGCTATGACGTCCCATAGCTCGTTCGCTTGAGTGAAGGTGGGGAAATCAACCTTCGTGGCATCAGCAGCTAGGCCATAGGCTTGGCAAAGCTCAGGTATCGAGAGGCTGAAAGCTTGGCGCTTGATCTTGAATGTGAGCCGGCCTTGAGAGGGGATTGGGATGCTAGAATTCTCGTACCGGAACTCCAAGGTGGAAAAGAAATCAATCGTCACTTCAGGATAGGTTGGGCAATCCATCCGTGACAAACATCTGAGCCCCATTCTTTGGAGGAGTTGATCAAAGTCTCCTAACAGCCCAATCTTAGACAGCAACTCCCTGTCTGCAAACTTAGTAGGCTCGAACCGAAGCCTTTCCAGCCGCTTCTTGTCCCTTTTCTCATCCTTACTCCAGCGAACCCTTTCTTGAACAGCTACCTCCTGAACTTCTCCCTCTTGCGCTCTCTCTTCTCTCGTTCTTTTGGGAGCCATTGCGCCTGAAACAAAGTTCTCAAGCAAAGCTGTGAGCAAATCAGTGATATTTTGAGAGAACGAGAGAAGCAAAGAAGAAAGTCGATAGCTAATACCCTAGAATTTTGGGAAATTCATAAAAGAAATATAGCAAAGTAATAGAGAATCAAATCTAGAGATACTAGAAAATCCAGAATTTTCCTTATTATTAAGCTATTTTTAAAAATTCAAAACCGTCCTAGCATCTAAAACAATCAATTGCGAAATAAGAGGGATTTTCTTAAAGATTTTCTCAAGATCCGAAAATACCTTTGCAAGGATTGTTCAAAATGCTTGTTGGCCTTTAGAAAACAAAGAACTCTCACTCTCTTTTACTTAGCAACTTGAGAAAACAAGAATGAGAGAGTGTGGAGTTGTTGAAAACATTTAAAGGCTAACAAAAACAAAACTATGGGTGCAAGAAGTGGTTTCTGACAAAAGTTTTGGTCAAGGCACGGTTTTCAGGGTCAAAGATTCCTGCCTTGACCGAGATTTGAATTTAAAAAGTGGAGGGAAAGAATGAGAGAGGGAAAAGAAAATGTTACCTCGGCACGAGATCGAGTCCCTTTGGTCGATCTAGGACTCGATCTCATGCCCATAATGGCTTGGATCAGGAGAATTACTCAATTTGGGAAACGATTCGATTTGAATCGAGTCGTGGATCGATTGGCTCTCTCGTTCCTTGAGTTTTTGAAATCGCGACTAAGTCCTCGTGATCGAGCCATGCTATCGATTCAGGGGTCGATTTAGCTTGGATCGAGTGGTGGATCGAGTTGACCGATCGATTTGTCTACGAAGGACTTTCCCGAGAGAAAATAGATCGGTCGGTCCAATTTTGGATCGATCGATCTAAACTCCAAGAATTTCCTGAGACATTTTAGATCGACTTCGTCAGTCGATCTGTCTACTCGATCTCGTCTAGATCCACTGGCTCCTCTCGTTGCACTAGCTCGATATAGCAAAGATCAAGCCAGGATGAGTTGATCTAGCACTCGATCTCTAGCTTATACTCGCCCCTTTCTTACTCCTTTGGGAACTCAGAGCATGGCTTGCGTCTCTCACACTTGTTCCTACACACTCACAAAACAAAAACATAAAACTGGAAAAGAAATAAAACAAAGATATGTACCGGATAGACATGGGAATGCCTCCCAAGTGCTCTTTCTTTAACGTCTTTAGCTAGACTTTACTTGGTTTAGGCAGATGGTGGGTCTTGGAGAAGCATTGAGGTGCTCTCCTTGTCAAATGCACTCGCCATGTATGGCCTAACTCTGTGTCCGTTCACTGTGAATGCATCCCCACTCTTGCCGACCAACGTGACAGCTCTGTAAGGTAGAACTTCCTTGATTTCATACGGACTGCTCCACCGTGACTTTAGCTTCCCTGGAAAAAGCTTGAACCTCGAGTTGTAAAGCAGCACCAAAATCCCTACCTTAAGCTCTTTAGGCACCAGTTTCTTGTCGTGAGCAGCCTTGGTACGTTCCTTGTAGATCCGAGCGCTTTCGTAAGCATCCAGCCTTAGCTCATCAAGCTCGTGCAACTGTATCAACCGCTTCTCCTGAGCCGTCTTCAGATCGAAATTCAACCGCTTCACAGCCCACAACGCCCTATGTTCCAACTCGACAGGAAGGTGGCACCCTTTACCGTAGAGAAGAGTGAAAGGAGTGGTACCAAAAAGCGTCTTGAAGGCGGTCCGGTACGCCCACAAAGTGTCATCTAACTTCACAGCCCAGTCCTTCCAAGTAATCCCAACTGTTCTCTCGAGTATCACCTTTATCTGACGGTTAGAGACCTCCACTTGGCCCCTCGTTTGAGGGTGGTAAGGCGTAGTTACCTTATGCTTCACACCATACTTCTTTAGCAGATTTTCAAACAGCTTGTTGATGAAATGGCTCCCTCCGTCGCTTATCACCACCTTGGGAGCTCCAAACCTTGAAAAAATAATGTTCTTAGTCTCAACCCATTTAGAGACGTAGTCGTTTTTTGGGGAAGCAATGGCCTCAACCCATTTCGAGACGTAGTCTACAGCTACGAGTATGAACTTGTTGTTGTATGATGAAGGAAACGACCCCATAAAGTCTATGCCCCACGCATCAAAGACATATACCTCGAAGATGGGTACTTGAGGCATCTCAGTCCTCTTAGTGATATTCCCTGCTCGTTGACACGCCTCACAGGTCTTCACAAACTCGTGTGCATCCTTGAAGATAGACGGCCACCAGAAACCAGCTTGCAACACTTTCGTAGCAGTCTTGAACGAAGCAAAGTGTCCTCCGTAGGAAGAGCCATGGCAGTGAAAGAGAATGTCCGTGGCTTCTTCCTTTGTAACACACCTCCGGTATAAACTATCAACGCCGCTCTTATACAAGTAGGGATCATCCCAATAGTAGTGGCTCACGTCTCTCGTGAACTTCTTCCTACGGTAGTTGTCAAGATGCGAAAGCTCTTCTCCCCATGCCAAGTAGTTCATATTATCTGCGTATCAAGGGAGATCCTCCTCTTTGAAGCTCAGAGCTTCCTCAAACTGCCCCTCTAAGCTCACACAAACAGCCGTAGTGATTGCCAAGAGTTGTTTCTCGGGAAGAGAATCGTCTAAAGGAAGAGACTCGTTTATCCTTAACCGAGAGAGATGGTCAGCAACGCCATTCTCTATCCCTTTCTTGTCATTGATCTCCATGTCAAATTCCTGGAGTAAAAGGATCCATCTCAAAAGCCTCGGCTTAGTGTCTTTCTTTGAATAGATGTAGCGCAAAGCTGCGTGATCCATGTAAACAATGGTCTTGGAACCCACGAGGTAAGCCATGAACTTCTCAAAGGCAAAGACTACTGCCAATTATCTCCTTCTCTGTAGTTGTGTACCTCGTTTGCGTGTCATCCAAGGTTCTTGAAGAATAGTATATCACGTGCAGCTTCTTATCCTTCCTTTGGCCTAGAACAGCTCCCACGGCGTAGTCACTAGCATCGCACATAATCTCGAAAGGTAGAGTCCAGTATGTTGCTTGCACTATAGGCGTGGATACTAGGGCCACCTTAATTGTCACGAAAGCCTTCAAACACTCCTCATCAAAGACGAAATCAGCCTCCTTGCACAATAGCCGTGTGAGAGGGCGTGCAATCTTAGAAAAATCTTTGATGAAGCGCCTGTAGAAGCCGGCGTGTCCCAAGAAACTTCTCACTCCTTTGACGTTAACTGGCGGCTCAAGGCTTGTCATCACATCAATCTTTGCTTTGTCGACTTCAATACCCTTCTCTGATATCTTATGTCCAAGCACGATCCCCTCCTTAACCATGAAGTGGCATTTTTCCCAGTTAAGCACCAAGTTTGTTTCCTCACAACGCTTTAGTGCCCTACAAAGATTCAACAAACACGCAGAAAAGGATGCACCATAGACCGAGAAGTCATCCATAAACACCTCTACCATCTCTTCTATTAGATCGGAGAAGATTGACATCATACACCGCTGAAACATAGCCGGTGCGTTACACAACCCGAATGGCATCCTTCGATACGCGAAGGTGCCATAAGGGCATGTAAAGGTCGTCTTCTCCTGATCATTATATCCATCAAGAAAGCAAGAGTAGGGGTGATTAGCAAGTCTTTCAAGCATTTGATCAATAAAAGGTAAGGGGAAATGATCCTTTCTAGTAGCAAGATTAAGCTTCCTATAATCAATACACATACGGTGTCCAGTAATAGTCCTCGTAGGTATAAGCTCATCTTTGTCATTCTTAATGACCGTGATCCCTCCCTTCTTAGGCACCACGTGTACGGGAGAAACCCACGTGCTGTCACTTATGGGATAGATCACGTCAGCCTCTAAAAGCTTAAGAATCTCTTTCTTAACAACCTCTTTCAAATTAGGATTCAAACGCCTATGAGGTTCTATAGAGGAGGCGTTCTCATTATCCAAAATAATCCTGTGAGTGCAAAGCATAGGAGAAAGGCCCTTAATGTCACTTAGGGAGTACCCAAGAGCCTTTCTGTACTTTCTCAACTCAGTTAAGAGTGAGTGCAACGCATCATCATTTAAGTTTTCGTTAACAATTACAGGATAGGTTTTGTTAAGTCCCAAGAAGGCGTACCTTAGCCCTTTCAGGAGCTCCTTAAGGTCGACCTTCGAGGCAAGAAGTTCGCTCCAATCATCCTCGTGGTTGTTGCTGTTGTTTTCCTCCTTGGAACCTTCCTTTGAGCCCGAGACAAGGTCCTTGAAGCTGCTTTCTCCTACTGCTATCCCTTCTGAAATCGAGTCATCCAGTCGATCTTGCTCTCGATGTCGTCTAGATCGAGTAGTTTCTCTCGATTCACTCTCTCAATTTAGTGTGGATCGAGTGAGCGATCGAGACGCAGAGTCGATCTCCAGATTAGACCCCAAACTGATCGGAAGGCTTCTCTCGATCTTGGACTCGATTGTTTTCCTGGATCGATCACCCTCCTCGATCTGACTGTCGATTGCTGAACCGGATCGAGTTGTGCTCTCGATTTTCTTGTCGATGTGATCCCTGGATCGAGTAATGTCATCGATCTCAGAGTCGATCTCTAGGCAAACGACTTCACCTTCTAGCACAACCTTCCTTGAATCAAGTAAGTTGACGTACTCTTGAGTCCTCTGATCCACATAACCATACTCTCCTGGCTCCTTAGTCAGTGCCAGCTTTAAATGATCTTCCTGAGCCAACTCTTCCAGCAACTCATCCGCTAAAGCATCCAACATTTCGATGTAGGAAGCTTGCCCTTCTATCGTAGGCTTCTTCAAAACCTCATTGATATCAAAGTCCAGCCTTATATCTTTACCCAAGTGCAAGGCGATCTTTCCGTTCTTGACGTCTATGATAGCTCCGGCGGTGGCTAAGAAAGGTCTACCGAAAATGAGTGGATCCTTTGGTTCTTCATCCATTTCCAACACAACGAAGTCTGTAGGCAAGTCTGTAGGAAAATGATCTTCACTGGCAAGTCCTCAAGCAAACCCACGGGTAACCTCACACTTCTGTCAGCTAGTACCAACGAGATTCTACAATCCTTGAAACGGGTAAAGCCAAGCTTCTTTGCCACAGAATGAGGCATCAGATTTATGCTAGCTCCGAGATCACAAAGGCAACTCTTGAACTCCAAAGGACCTAAGGCGCAAGGTATGGTGAAGCTTCCAGGATCTCCCAGCTTTTTAGGGATTATCTCCTTGTGTATCACAGCACAACACTCCTCACTTAGAACAAGCACTTCCTTGCTTTCCTTATTCTTCTTCACGAGAGTGTCTTTGAAGAATTTGGCGCATTTAGGCATCATTGCAAGGCAGTCCACGAGAGGTAGCTTGATCTCTACGTCCTTAAGATGCTTCTCAAACAAGACTCTGTGTTTCTCTATGAGCTGCTTCTTGAAACGGCCAGGAAAAGGTAGCTTAGGTACATACAGTGGAGGTATATAAGCATCCTTCTCCTTAGTAGTTTGCTCCGCTTTCTTCTCAACAACCGCTTTGTCTCCTCTTCTTGGCCCTTGAATCCAGACATTGTCAAAGTTGATCTCATCATCAGCGGAAAGCTTACCCTCCCCCTCTTGAATTATAACGTTCTCGTTGTTCTTAGGAGTAACCGTAGGCGCTAGCTCTTTTCCGCTTCTTAACGTGATGGCGTTGGCATATTCCTTAGGGGTCTGCTCACACTTGCCCGGTAAGCTATTCTGACCACTTGTACTCGCCTTCCTTTCTCTAGCTGCTTGATCTTGTTGTTTAAGTTGGTGATCTGAGTAGAGAAGTCCGTGAGAGACGAGTCTAAGTAAGTATTCATCTCGGCAAACTTCTGGTTTGTAGAGGCTTGCCATTGAATCAATTGTTGAAACATAGCTTGGACAGGATCAACTTGTTGGTGCATCGGTTGTTGCTGCTGAGGTACAAAGCCCGGAGGGTACATTGGCGTATAACCCTTGTTTCCTTGCTGTTGCCCTTGGAAGTGATTCTGCCCTTGCCCTTGGAAGCCACCACTCGGCTGAAAGCCTTTGTTGTAAGGTACGAAGGGATTTGCTTGCTGAGCAGGGTACACTTGATCTTTAGGGTTCGCAACATTGGTGCTACGGTATGAGAGATTGTTATTCTGGTTGTAACCGTGAGTGTAGCCTTGAGGTTTGAAGTTGTTCTGACCCACCACCCAATTGGCTTCTTCTTGGATCAACTCAAGCTCCTCTTGGCTTTCATCCGCTTCGCCAACAAAGTGAACATGCTTCTAATTCGCCAACACTAGCTTGTCAATCTTCTCGTGTAGGGACTTAAGCTCTTTCTTGTGAGACTCTAGCTCAGAACCTCTCGGCGCGCAGTCATAGTCCTCGGCATAGTTGTCGTCGCTTAATGCTAAGTTCTCAATCAGCTCCATGTCTTCTTCTACCTCTTGATCAAGGAAGTTACCTTTACTAGCTGTATCAAGCAACAAGCGAATCTTTGGTGAAGCTCCTCGGTAGATAGTGCTTAGAAGAGTCTCTTCGCTGAAGCCGTGGTGAGGACATTGGATAGTATAGTCCTTGAACCGTTCCATGGCTTCATTGAAAGTCTCGTTGTTTCTTTGCGTGAAGCCGCTGATCTCGCTTCTTAGCCTTGCCGTTCTGGTGCTAGAGAAGAATTTTGAGAGGAAAGCCTTCTTATACTCAGCCCATGAAGTGATGGTGCCTTGTGGAAGTGTCTTCTCCCAATGCCTAGCCTTGTCTCCGAGAGAAAATGGAAAGAGACGCAGCTTGAAAGCATCTTCGGATATGCCGTTTATCTTGATCATCCCACATACTTGTTCGAAGTTATCAAGGTGCTACAAGGGATCTTCCATTGCTAGCCTGTGAAACTTTTTTTTTTTGCACCATGGAGATGAAACCCGGCTTAATCTCGAAATTGTTGTTCTGTACAGGAGGAGGAGTGATCCCAAACCTAATGTGATGAGTGTTAGGAGCGTCTCCTGCTCCTATGATCCTTGGGGGTCTAGCTGCGTGTTGGGGGTTTCCATTGCCCCTTCCCACTGCCTCGTGAGCTGGAGGAGGTCCCTCTGGATGCTCGTGCTCAGCCAAAGCTTCAAAGTCAACCAAACCGTGCAGAACAATCTCCTCAAAAGCTCTTGCTTGCTCTCGTGCTTTTCTTTGCCGTGAATGACCAAGTCTATGAATGTTGTCAACGGGTTGAAGTAGATTGTTGTTTCCCCGTTAACGAAGATTCATATACCTGCAAGATACACGTTTGAGAGTAGAGAAATTAATAACTTAAACAAAGTAAAGGCTTAGTCTTTACTAATCCCCAAATCTCAATGCTTTCTAAACACTCCTAGGACGGCAACGGCGCCATTTGATAACTATTATTTTTGGGTCTAGTTCTAGGATGCGGATGTGTATGCAACAGGAGGTTATCAAAGCTCAAATGCAACACTTAGTTGTAGTAAAGTATGCAAGCGAGTATCAATCCAATCCAGGAGTTAGAAAGTGCAATGAGAATGCAAGGATCGAGTAAAACTAGGCAAATGATGAATGATTTGGCAAAATTCCTAAAAACTAGATGCAGCAGTAAAATGGAATAGGAAACTGTTTTAAAATTACTAGGAAAGAGTGAACTACCACGACGAACAAACAGAATGATTAAAATGCAAGGCTATGAATTTATAAAAATCGACTTGTGGATCGACCACAGGATCGACCACTAGATCGAGCAACAACGATCGATCTCGTCTAAAAGTGCGAATGCAATGAAACTAATGACCAGGATGCAACAAGTATCAAGCTAATGATTAACTTAAGATTATGAAATACTAAAAAGAGGGTCTAGGGTTGAGATTCACGTTCAGGGGTTTCAAAGGTACAAGCTTGGTTTGAAAACTTTAGATCTACTCACTTTGTGAGGTTCTTCAAGCCTTGAAAACAAAACAAGATCCATCCATGGTGTGTGGTATGGATCACTCTCTCATTCTCTCCTCCAGACCCATAGCGTTTGGCGGAAAATGAGGTTGAGAGGCAAGGAAAACAGATTTCAAACACGCGGCTTAACTAGTCCTCTAAACTACCATGGCGTTTGGGAGAGAGTAACTAGCCTCTAAGATGTGACTTTCAGAGATCTCTGGATCCTGTCAAGGTAAGAGCTCTCTATGATCATAAAGATCTTGGCGTGAGACTCTTTAAGCCTTAAGAACTGAACATCTTAGAAAAGAAAGCCATTAAGAACAAGAAAACACCAAGCTTTGGAAACCTTTTCGACCCCTTTGAATCCTCTCAACCCCAAAACCCGATTAAACTACTCACTACACATTAAGTAAACCAAGCAAAGCATGAAAGATGAAACGATAAACATGAAAAACGATAGATTAAGCTTAAACGATTCAAAATATTCAAGAACAAACTCAAGGTTTAACATTGGCGGAAATAGCCTCTAAACAAGAGAGAAAGATGATAAAAAGTAAAAGTGAAAGCGTGTATGAAAAGGTGATCGCTAGCTGCCAAAAACGGTTGAAAGGACAGAGATCGACTTCGGGATCGAGCAGCTTTCTTGATCACTTTCGGACATCGTGTCTTCAGCTTGATCTGTGTCTCGATTTTCTTCGATGGATCGAGTGTTGCATCCGATCTTGGTATCGATCTTCGGCGGAACGAGTGGTGGAATCGATTCGGCTCTCGCTCTGCATGGTGTCATTTACGTCCGTACTCCTTGATCGATTGCTTCACTCTATCTCCGTCTCGATCGATTCCCTTGGATCGGCTGGGCTACTTGATAAACCATTTCTTACGGTCTAATGCAGCAGAGAGGCTATCAAAACTCTAATGCAAGCAGTGTTGTAGTAAGGCAAGCAGGAGAGTGTCAATCCACTTCTAGATGATAGAGAATCCACAGAGAATGCAAGATCTAAGACAAATCTAAGCGAATAAGACAGTTTATGGGAAACAATCTAAAAACTAAATGCAGCAACCTAAACAGAGTGAAACCTATTTTAAAAATACTAGAAAGGAAGCAGTTACCACGAGGAACAAACAGATAAATTAAAGGGAAGAGCTTCGAATTGTTAAAATTTGACTAGTGGATCGACCACAAGATCGACCACTAGATCGAGCAGAAACAATCGATCTCGTCTAAAACAGTAAGAACAATGAATCTAAAGACCAGGATGCTATCAGGTAACGAGCTAAAGATGATATGAGACGTAAATATGCTAGAAGAAAGGGCTTTAGGGTTGAGATTCATATAAGGGGTTTCAAAGATCGATCTTGGGTTTGAAACTTTAGATCGACTCACTTGGTGAGGATCTCTAAGCCTCGAAAACAAAACAAGATCTATCCGTGGCTTTCGGTATAGATCACTCTTTCATCCTTTCCTCCAAACCCATGGCTTTTGGTGGAAAGAGAGGTTGAAAGGCAAGGAAAACAGATTTCGAACAATGGCTTAACTAGACCCCCAAACTTCCATGGCTTTTGGGAAGGGGTAACTAGTCTCTAAGGTGAGATCTTCCGAGGCCCCTGGATCCTGTCAAGGTAAGGGATCTCTCGGATCATGAAGCTCTTGGCGTGAGAGTCTTCAAGCATTAAGCTTTCAACACCTTAGAAGAGGTAGCCTTAAAAACATTTAGAAAACAAACCAAGATCGAACCGTTTCTACCCCTTAATCCTCTCAGCCCCTAACCCAAAGTAAACTACTCACTACACATGAAGTAAATCAAGCAAGGTAGAAGAAATGGAACGATAAACATGAAACAACGACTAGATTAAACGATAAGGTTCGAGAATACAAAAGCTTGAAAAGAAAACTGGTTCAACAATGGTGCTCTTGCGAAAACGAGAAAAAAAAACATCAAAGAAAAAATAAGAAAATCTAAAAGTTATCGAAAAAGCATTCGCCGCCTTGCCTAAAGTGTCAAAACAGTCCAATGGTCCCCCCTTCGCTAACAGCCAAAAACGGTTGAAAGGACAGAGATCGACCATTGGATCGAGTTGTTCTCTCGATCATATCCGGCCATCGTGTCTTCGGCTCTATCCGGGTCTCGATCTTCTTTGGTGAATCGAGTGTTGCATCCGATCTCGGTATCGATCTTCGGGAGGATCGAGTGGTGTACTCGATCCGGCTCTCGCTCTGCATGGCGTCATTTACGTCCGTACCGATACATCGATTGCTTCACTCGATCTCCGTCTCGATCATTATCCTTGGATCGCCCAGTTGGCTTGATCTTCTGGTCGATCAACTCCTAGATCGACCGGCCATGCTCGATCTGCTCCTCGATCACTGGTCCTTAGCACACTCCCGAGCTTCCATGAACTGCTACATCGGCCTCCACACCTCCACGAACTTCCGTGTCTCCAAAGCAACCAGAAACAACCTGGAATGGATGCAAAAATGCAGAGAAAATACATATGCTGATGCAAGAATGCTCTAGGATCCTAAGTGATGCAATCTAGCCTAAAACATGATACAAATGCATGGAAAACTACCTAATGAGTATACAAAATGTATGCAATATGCAATGATATCAACTCCCCCAAACTTACTTCTTGCTTGCCCTCAAGCAACAAAAAACAAGTAAGGAAGAGAGGTTTTCAGAAAAATCAAAGGGGTTTTAAACTTTTTGCAAAGGTGCTTTTCGAATAGATCATCTCAACGTCCTAGTTCTTAATTCTAAAAGGCAGTATACAAACTCTACTTCAAAGAACTTAGCCATATTCATCACATGTTGAATTTCAGATCATGACTCTCATATTCCAAACAATCCAAGAATCCTATCCTTTAACATTCAATTAATGATCAAACCGTGAATCACACTCATACACTTAAAACATAATACATTTGGCTAAGGACAAGGTTATGAGACAAAGATGATCTCATTCAAGTGGGTGATTCAAACAATGGGTTATCTCAAAAAGGATCGAACTTATGCATAATGCTAAAGGTGAAGACAATTGATGCATACATGACTAGACTCTCATCTACCCAAATACATTAACAATGATCCTAAACCCCTCTCGTTTTCTTTCTTTTTCAAGCTCACTCACCCTCTAGAAGCTACCCCAAACAACAAGGCAAGAAGCCAAGCATAACCCACAAAAATAGAAAGCAACTTCACTCTTCTTAGGCTAGTGGTGGTTGAACACAAACTTAAAGCCCCTCTTTTTTTTTTTTTCTTTAAAAACTTGGTAGCTCTCTTCTCTTATATATTTTTTTTTCATCTCTTTTTTTTATTTTGGCCTTTGGCTCTTTTCTTTTTGATTTTCTTTTTATTTTTGAGAGCTACCTTCTTCTCTTTTAAAACTGAGCTTTCTTTTAAAAATAGAACAAACCACCACTTAAAACCATGAGTCCTTATTTTCAAATCCCAAACCATTTCTTTTTAAACCGAAAACACATAAGCAAAATTCTTTTTAACACCAGTGAATCCCTGCCCCCAAACAAACCTATAACTAGCTTCAAAATGCAAAGCTAGCATAAATATGAAAGCCCAATCATGTCGCCTAAACCTAACACTTTATGCTAAGTTCAATCTGAAAATAAGGCCTCACATCACACAAGAAATTTGGCTTGAAAGGAAGGCTAGGTTCAGGGTGTGGAGTTCTATTCAGACTTACAAAGAGTGGTAGAAAGGGGTAAGAAAGCCTGAATATTTATATGTGATCCATGTACTTCATTTCAAATGCACAAGTGTGATAATTCAAATTCAGATTAGGGTTCTAACTTAGTAGAAAAGGATTCAATTCATGTTTGTTCAACTTAAGCCACGAAAATCAAAACAAATGATCCAAATATGGTTAGAACTTAACTTCAAGTTTGCACAAGCATCAAAGAACTACTAACTAGGGTATTGAAATGATGCATAAGTAAAACACCTTTTTAAGAAATTCTTATCCCTTATGCAAATGCAAACAACCTAAGTGATATGAGAAATTCTAGACTCAATCCTACATGTTTTAAGAAATATGAATGCAACTACATGAATCTTTGAAAAATTTTTAAAAATTTTACCAATTTTTCATGAACTAAGACTCAAGGATGTAAAAGGAAGATAAGATCAAAGAACACAAGATTAAATCACACAAGTACTCCCCCAAACTTGCTTGACACCGTCCCGGTGGCAAACTCATCTGAAGGAGCAAACAAACACAATGCAAGAAACAAAGATGTGCGGTTATATACAATGGAGGAAGGTTGTTACCTCTTGACTAGGCATGGCTGGAACTTGAGGACGTTCCAGAGGAGCTAGAGATTGTTGCCTTTCCTTTGTTGCCTGGTTCTTGGAGGGAGTGGCGAGCCGGTTAAATGTTGTCTCCTTGGGTCTCGCGGATCACAACTCCTCCGGTTGAGAGTCTCCTCTTCTCGGGTTGTTGTATCTCCTGGCTTACAGCTGGCTTAGGCTGGCTTCCTTGGAGTTGTTTGACCTTCTTCCCCAGCTTCTTAAGCATCTTCCCTTGCCACTTGTTGATCTTCCGCTGCATCTCCACCACCGAGGCTAAGAACTTCTCGGTTTTGGTCCTTGGCTCAAAATCCAGCTTGGGAAGTGTGTAAACCTCAGGCATCTCATCCTCTGTTCCTGGAGACTCTGACCTTTGGCGCGGGACTCCTAACTCTCTTGATCTTAGCGGTGTTGGCTTTGTAGTCTTCATTGCTGATCAGGTCCCAAAACTCGTCGGCTTTCTTGAAGGCTGGGAACTCCACCTTGTGTGCATCAGCCTTGAGACCGTAGGCTTGGCATAGCTCGGGGATGGATAGTGTGTAAGCTTGGCGGCCAACCTTGAAATAGAGACGGCCTTGAGAAGGAACAGGTGCACTCGGATTCTCGTACCGGAACTCCAAAGTGGCTAGGAAATCTATCGTCACCTCGGGAATTATAGGGCAGTCCATCCGCGACAAGCACCTCAGACCAATGTTCTTGAGGAGTTGGTCGAAGTCTCCAAGGATCCTGAGCCTGGACAGAAGCTCTCGATCAGCAAACTTTGTAGGTTCAAACCGGAGCCTCTCCAACCTCTTCTTATCCCTCTTCTCATCTTTTATCCACCGGACCCTCTCTTGAACCACCACTTCTTGTGTTTCTCCTTCTTGTACTTGCTCCTCTCTTGTTCTCTTTGGTGCCATTGCTCCTGAAACAAATTTTTCTAGAGAATGATTAGCAAGAGGCGATTGAATGAGAATAAGAGAAGAGGAGAAGAAGATTTATATTAACTACCCTAGAATTTTGGGGATCAAATAAAAATAATAGCTAGATAAAAGGAAATCAAATCTTTGAGATACTGAAAATCAAGAATTTTTCCTATTACTTAGCTAATTTTAAAAATTCAAATCCGATCCTATATCCTAAAACAAGAATTTGCGATTTTTAAGGAGATTTCCTTGAAATAAAATCATTAAACCTTGAAAATACCTTTGCAAGAGTAGAGGATATCTTTGCTAAACTTTAAAAGCTTTTAAATTCTCACTCTCTTTGTAAGAAAAACTCGAGCAAACAGAAATGAGAGGGTGAGGAATAAATTGAAACATTTAAAGAGTTTAACAAACCAAAACAATGGGTGGTCAAAGTGGTTTCTGACAAAAGTCTTGGTCAAGGCACATCTTTCATGGGCAAAGATGCTTGCCTTGACCAAGTTTTGAATTTAAAAATTGGAGGGGAAGGAGTAAAGGAGGGAAAGAAAATTGTTACCTCGGCATGAGATCGAGTCCTTTTGGTCAATCTAGGACTCGATCTCATGCCTAAAATGGCTTAGATCGAGAGGGTTACTCGATTTGAGACTCGATTCAAGGTGAATCGAGCCCTGGATCGATTGGCTCTCTCGATCATTGAGATGTTGGCTCCTCGGCTAAGTCCCTCTGATCGAGCTATGTCCTCGATTTAGGGGTCGATTTGGCATAGATCGAGTGGTGGATCGAGTCGAGTGATCGATTTGTTTTCAACAGATTTTTCCCGAGAGAAATTAGATCGGTCGATCCGATTTGGATCGATCGATCCTTTTTCAGCAAGGTCGATCTTGTCACTCGTTCTCATCTAGATCGACTGGCTCCTCTCGATTCACTGGCTCGATCTAGCAAAGATCGAGTCAGGATCAGTCGATCTAGCACTCGATCTCTAGCTTTATCTTAACCCCTATTGCCCCTTTTGGACCCCAAAGATAAGGTTTAGATTCCTTATACCTGTTCCTACACACTAAAAACATAAAAACATAAAACTGAAAGAGAAATGAAAGCAAAAATATGTACAAGATAAACATGGGAATGCCTCCCAAGTGCGCTTTCTTTAACGTCTTTAGCTAGACCTTACTTGGTCTAGGCGGATGGTGGGTCTTGGAGAAGCACCGAGGTACTCTCCTTGTCAAAGCTGTCCGCCAGGTAGGGCTTGACTCTGTGTCCGTTGACGGTGAATGCACTACCACTTCTTCCCATCAGAGTAACAGCTCCATATGGCAAGACCTCTTGAATCACGAACGGTCCGCTCCACCTTGATTTCAGCTTGCCCGGGAAGAGCTTCAGCCTCGAGTTGTACAGCAACACCAGTCCTCCTTCCTTAAGCTCCTTGGTAACCAATCTCTTGTCATGAGCCTCCTTAGTCCGCTCCTTGTAGATCTTGGAACTCTCGTAAGCATTCAACCTCAACTCGTCCAGTTCGTGTAGCTGAATAAGACGCCTTTCCTGAGCCGTCTTGAGATCAAAGTTCAGCCTCTTCACAGCCCATAATGCACGGTGTTCCAGCTCAACCGGGAGGTGACAACCCTTGCCATAGAGTAGAGTGAAAGGGGTTGTACCAATCGGCGTCTTGAAGGCAGTACGGTAGGCCCAAAGAGCATCGTCCAGCGTCACTGACCAGTCCTTCCTTGTTGCCCCAACGGTCTTCTCCAGAATAGCTTTGATCTGCCTGTTAGAGACTTCCACCTGACCGCTCGTTTGAGGATGATACGGTGTAGCCACCTTATGCTTAACCCCATACTTCCTCAAGAGGCTCTCAAAAACCTTGTTTACAAAGTGGCTTCCTCCATCACTTATAACAAACTTGGGTACCCCAAACCTTGGAAAGATGATACTCTTGAACAACTTGATCACAACCTTAGAGTCATTTGTAGGGGAGGCAACAGCCTCAACCCATTTGGAGACATAATCTACAGCTACTAAGGTGTACTTTTTGCCGTATGAAGAAGGAAAAGGTCCCATGAAGTCAATACCCCACGCATCGAACACGTCAACCTCGAAGATAGGAACTTGAGGCATCTCATTCCTCTTGGTAATGTTCCATGCTCGCTGACATGCTTCACAGCTCTTCACAAACTCGTGTGCATCTTTGAAGATAGACGGCCACCAGAAACCCGCTTGCAACACTTTCGTGGCAGTTTTGAATGAAGCAAAGTGTCCTCCGTAGGAAGAGCCATGGCAATGATAGAGGATATCCCTGGCTTCTTCCTTTGTAACACATCTTTGGTACAAGCTGTCTACTCCTCTTTTGTATAGGTAAGGCTCATCCCAAAAGTAGTCACTAGCCTCCCTCAAAAACCTCTTCTTGTGATAGCTGTTGAGATGTGTTGGCTCCTCACCACATGCTAGGTAGTTCACCACATCAGCATACCATGGTAGATCCTCCTCTTTAAAACTCAACACTTCCTCAAACCTTCCTTCTAGCTTCCCACAAACAGCAGTAGTAATCGCCATAAGTTGTTCTTCTGGAAGAGAGTCGTCTAAAGGGAGAGACTCGTTGATCCTTAGCCTTGAGAGGTGGTCAGCGACTCCATTTTCTATCCCCTTCTTGTCTTTAATTTCCATGTCAAACTCTTGAAGTAAGAGAATCCATCTTAAGAGCCGAGGCTTAGTGTCTTTCTTTGAGTAGATGTATCGTAGAGCAGCATGATCCGTGTATACAATAGCCTTGGAGCCAACGAGATACGATCTGAACTTCTCAAAGGCGAAGACTACTGCAAGCATCTCCTTCTCCGTAGTGGTGTATCGTGATTGCGTGTCATCCAAGGTCCTTGAAGCATAATAGATCACATGTAGCTTCTTGTCCTTCTTCTGACCAAGGACTGCTCCTACAGCATAGTCACTAGCATCACACATAATCTCAAAAGGGAGAGACCAGTCTGGTGCTTGGACTATAGGGGCTGACGTGAGGGCTTCCTTGATGGTCACGAAAGCCTTCAAACACTCCTCATCGAATACAAACTCAGCTTCCTTGCACAACAGCCGTGTAAGGGGGCGTGTAATCTTTGAGAAATCTTTGATGAAGCGCCTATAAAACCCTGCGTGTCCCAAGAAGCTTCTGATCCCTTTAACATTAACCGGCGGCTCCAAACCCATCATAACCTCAACCTTAGCCTGATCAACCTCAATACCCCTCTCTGAAATCTTGTGACCGAGCACTATCCCTTCCTTGACCATAAAGTGGCATTTCTCCCAGTTCAGCACCAGGTTTGTTTCTTCACAACGTTTAAGTACCCTGCAAAGATTCAACAAACACGCAGGAAAGGACGCACCATACACAGAGAAGTCATCCATAAACACCTCTACCATCTCTTCTATAAGATCGGAGAAGATCGACATCATACACTGCTGAAAGGTAGCCGGTCCATTACACAATCCAAACGGCATCCTTCGATATGCAAAGGTACCGTAGGGACATGTAAAAGTCGTTTTCTCCTGATCGTTTGGGTGAATAGGTATTTGAAAGAAACCGCTATACCCATCGAGAAAACAGTAGTAAGGGTGATTTGCAAGTCTCTCAAGCATCTGATCAATAAAAGGCAAAGGGAAATGGTCTTTTCTAGTCGCAAGGTTAAGCTTTCTATAGTCAATACACATTCTATGACCAGTAATGGTCCTAGTAGGGATAAGTTCATCCTTTTCATTCCTTATGACCGTGATCCCTCCCTTCTTAGGCACCACGTGTACAGGTGAAACCCACGTGCTATCACTTATGGGATAGATCACGTCAGCCTCTAAAAGCTTAAGGATTTCCTTCTTAACAACCTCTTTCAAGTTAGGATTCAAACGCCTTTGATGTTCTACAGAAGTGGCATTCTCATTATCCAAGTGAATCCTATGAGTGCAAAGCATTGGTGAAAGACCTTTGATGTCACTTAAAGAGTACCCAATGGCCTTCCTATACTTTCTCAGCTCAGTTAAGAGCGAGTGCAACTCATCATCACTAAGGTTTTCATTTACTATCACGGGATAGGTGTCATTAGGTCCTAAGAAAGCATACCTTAGCCCTTTTGGGAGCTCCTTAAGGTCCACCTTTGGGGCTAACAGCTCACTCCAGTCATCCTCATGGCTGTTGTTGTTGTTCTCCTCCTTGGAACTCTCCCTCGAACTCGAGGCATGGCCCTTCAGACTGCTTTCCTCTATCGCTATCCCTTCTGTGATCGAATCCCCCGGTCGATTCTCCTCGCGATGTCGTCTAGATCGAGCCATTTCACTCGATTCACTTACTCGATTTGATATGGATCGAGTAAGGGATCAGAGACGTTGAGTCGATCTCTTGATTGGACTCTAAAATGATCGGGAGGTCTTTCTCGATCGTCAACTCGATTGTTTCTTCTGATCGAGCATCATTCTCGATCTGTTGGTCGATTGTTGCACCGGATCGAGTTGGGTTCTCGATTGGCTTGTCGATCTGACTCCTGGATCGAGTGATAGCGTCGATCTCGGGGTCGATTTCTAGGCAACATCCTTCTTCATTCTTGATGCTCCTCCTCGAATCTAGCAGGTTCACGTACTCTTGGGTCCTCTGGTTCACATAGCCAAACTCTCCTGACTCCTTAGTGAGTGCTAGCTTCAAATGGTCTTCTAGAGCTAGCTCTTCCAGCAACTCATCCGCCAAGGCATCCATCGTTCCGATATAGAAAGCTTGTCCTTCAATGGTTGGCTTCTTTAGAACCTTGTTGATGTCAAAGTCTAGCCTGATCTCTTTCCGCAAATGCAAGGCAATCTTCCCATTCTTCACGTCTATTATGGCTCCGGCGGTTGCGAGGAATGGTCTCCCTAAGATGAGTGGGTCTTTCGGCTCCTCGTCCATCTCCAGCACTACAAAGTCTGTAGGTACATTCACACCACTGATTCGCACCGGTAAGTCTTCAAGCAGCCCCACCGGTAATCTCACGCTCCTATCAGCCAGCACCAATGAGATCCAACATTCTTTAAACCGAGTGAAACCAAGCTTCTTAGCCATGTAGTGAGGCATCAAGTTTATGCTAGCTCCGAGATCACACAAGCAACTCTTGAGTTCTAGAGGACCTAAAGCACAAGGTATGGTGAAGCTTCCAGGATCTCCCAGCTTCTTAGGCACTATCTCCTTATGAATAACCGCGCTACACTCTTCGCTTAGTACAAGCACCTCTTTGCTTTCTTTGTTCTTCTTCACAAGGGTGTCTTTGAAAAACTTGGCGCACTTGGGCATCATAGCGAGACAGTCTACAAGAGGCAACTTTATCTCCACGTCTCTCAAGTGCTTCTCAAACAGGATCCGGTGCTTCTCTATTAACTGCTTTTTGAAACGACCCGGGAATGGCAACTTTGGTACGTAAGGTGGGGGCACGTAGTCATCCTTTTCCTTGGTGGTTTTCTCAGCTTTTTTCTCAATGAATGCCTTGTCACCTCTTCTCGGTCCTTGGATCCATACGTTGTCAAAGTTTATCTCCTCATTATCAGCTGAAAGTTTACCCTCCCCCTCTTGAATTACAACGTCCTCGTTGTTCTTTGTAGAGACCGGAGGCTCAAGCTCTTTGCCACTTCGTAACGTAATAGCATTGGCATACTCCTTGGGGTTTTGCTCACACTTTCCCGGGAGGCTGTTCTGTCCACTCGTGCTTGCCTTGCCCTTCTCCACTTTCCCGGGAGGCTTTATCTTGTTGTTGAGGTTTGTGATTTGAGTGGAGAAGTCGGTTAAGGATGAATCTAGCCGAGTGTTCATTTCAGCGAACTTCTGATTTGTAGAAGCTTGCCCTTGTATTAGCTGTTGGAACATTGCTTGAACCGGATCAACTTGTTGTTGCATCGGTTGTTGTTGTTGTTGAGGTGCAAAGCCCAGAGGGTAGTTAGGAGTATAACCCTTGTTTTGTTGTTGTTGTCCTTGGAAGTTGCCTTGCCCTTGACCGTGGAATCCACTACACGGTTGAAAACCTTTGTTGTAAGGGATGAAAGGCTTAGCTTGTTGAGCAGGGTACACTTGATCTTTAGGGTTGGCTACATTGGTGTTTCGGTAAGAGAGGTTGTTGTTCTGGTAGCCTTGGTTGTAACCTTGAGACTTGTAGGTGGTTTGTCCAGCCACCCAATTTGCTTCTTCTTGGCTTAGCTCTAACTCCTCTTGGTTTTCATCAGCTTCACCAACGAAGTGAACATGCTTCTGATTAGCTAAGACCAACTTGTCAATCTTCTCATGCAACGATTTGAGCTCCTTCTTGTGAGACTCTAATTCTGATCCCCGCGGTGCTCGGTCATAATCCTCGGCATAGTTTCCATCACTCAACGCCAGGTTCTCTATCAGCTCCATACCCTCTTCTACTTCTTGACCGAGGAAGTTCCCTTTGCTAGCTGCATCAAGCAACAACCGGATCTTTGGTGAAGCTCCACGGTATATTGTGCTGAGTAGAGTCTCCTCACTGAACCCGTGATGAGGGCATTGGATCGTGTAATCTTTGAAACGCTCCATAGCCTCGTTGAATGTTTCGTTGTTCCGTTGAGTGAAACCGCTGATTTCGCTTCTCAACCGAGCAGTCCTGGTGCTTGAGAAGAACTTTGAGAGGAAAGCCTTCTTACACTCAGCCCATGATGTGATGGTGCCTTGTGGGAGGGTCTTCTCCCAATGTCTAGCTTTGTCTCCGAGTGAAAAGGGGAAGAGACGCAGCTTGAAGGCATCTTCTGATATACCGTTGATCTTAATCATTCCACACACTTGCTCGAAATTGTCCAAGTACTCCAAGGGGTCTTCCATTGCTAAGCCGTGGAACTTGTTGTTTTGCACCATGGATATGAACCCCGGCTTGATCTCAAAGTTATTGTTTTGTACCGGAGGAGGAGTGATCCCAAATCTATTGTGGTGGGTATTGGGAGCATCTCCGGCTCCTATGATCCTCGGAGGTCTAGCCGCGTGTTGGGGGTTTCCATTGCCCCGTCCTGCTGGAGGTGGTCCTTCTGGATGCTCGTGTTCAGCCATGTCTTCAAAGTTAACCAGACCTTGCTGAACAATCTCCTAAAAAGCTCTTGTTTGATCTCTGACTCTTCTTTGCCGTGAGTGACCAAGCTGATGAATGTTGTCTAAGGGTTGTAGAAGATTGTTGTCTCCCCTTGAACGAAGATTCATGTACCTGAAAACACACGGTTTAAAGTAGTAGGATTAGTAACTTGAAAAAGGTAAAGACTTAGTCTTTGCTAAGACCCAAATCTCTATGTTCGCTAAGCAACCTAGAATGGCAACGGCACCATTTGATAAACCATTTCTTACGGTCTAATGCAGCAGAGAGGCTATCAAAACTCTAATGCAAGCAGTGTTGTAGTAAGGCACGCAGGAGAGTGTCAATCCACTTCTAGATGATAGAGAATCCACAGAGAATGCAAGATCTAAGACAAATCTAAGCGAATAAGACAGTTTATGGGAAACAATCTAAAAACTAAATGCAGCAACCTAAACAGAGTGAAACCTATTTTAAAAATACTAGAAAGGAAGCAGTTACCACGAGGAACAAACAGATAAATTAAAGGGAAGAGCTTCGAATTGTTAAAATTCGACTAGTGGATCGACCACAAGATCGACCACTAGATCGAGCAGAAACAATCGATCTTGTCTAAAACCGTAAGAACAATGAATCTAAAGACCAGGATGCTATCAGGTAACGAGCTAAAGATGATATGAGACGTAAATATGCTAGAAGAAAGGGCTTTAGGGTTGAGATTCATATAAGGGGTTTCAAAGATCGATCTTGGGTTTGAAACTTTAGATCGACTCACTTGGTGAGGATCTCTAAGCCTCGAAAACAAAACAAGATCTATCCGTGGCTTTCGGTATAGATCACTCTTTCATCCTTTCCTCCAAACCCATGGCTTTTGGTGGAAAGAGAGGTTGAAAGGCAAGGAAAACAGATTTCGAACAATGGCTTAACTAGTCCCCCAAACTTCCATGGCTTTTGGGAAGGGGTAACTAGTCTCTAAGGTGAGATCTTCCGAGGCCCCTGGATCCTGTCAAGGTAAGGGATCTCTCGGATCATGAAGCTCTTGGCGTGAGAGTCTTCAAGCATTAAGCTTTCAACACCTTAGAAGAGGTAGCCTTAAAAACATTTAGAAAACAAACCAAGATCGAACCTTTTCTACCCCTTAATCTTCTCAGCCCCTAACCCAAAGTAAACTACTCACTACACATAAAGTAAATCAAGCAAGGTAGAAGAAATGGAACGATAAACATGAAACAACGACTAGATTAAACGATAAGGTTCGAGAATACAAAAGCTTGAAAAGAAAACTGGTTCAACAATGGTGCTCTTGCGAAAACGAGAAAAAAAACATCAAAGAAAAAATAAGAAAATCTAAAAGTTATCGAAAAAGCATTCGCCGCCTTGCCTAAAATGTCAAAACAGTCCAATGGTCCCCCCTTCGCTAACAGCCAAAAACGGTTGAAAGGACAGAGATCGACCATTGGATCGAGTTGTTCTCTCGATCATATCCGGCCATCGTGTCTTCGGCTCGATCCGGGTCTCGATCTTCTTCGGTGAATCGAGTGTTGCATCCGATCTCGGTATCGATCTTCGGGAGGATCGAGTGGTGTACTCGATCCGGCTCTCGCTCTGCATGGCGTCAATTAGCTCCGTACCGATACATCGATTGCTTCACTCGATCTCCGTCTCGATCATTATCCTTGGATCGCCTAGTTGGCTCGATCTTATGGTCGATCAACTCCTAGATCGACCGGCCATACTCGATCTGCTCCTCGATCACTGGTCCTTAGCACACTCCCGAGCTTCCATGAACTGCTACATCGGCCTCCACACCTCCACGAACTTCCGTGTCTCCAAAGCAACCAGAAACAACCTGGAATGGATGCAAAAATGCAGAGAAAATGCATATGCTGATGCAAGAATGCTCTAGGATCCTAAGTGATGCAATCTAGCCTAAAACATGATACAAATGCATGAAAAACTACCTAATGAGTATACAAAATGTATGCAATATGCAATGATATCAACTCCCCCAAACTTACTTCTTGCTTGCCCTCAAGCAACAATAAGCAAGTAAGGAAGAGAGGTTTTCAGAAAAATCAAAGGGGTTTTAAACTTTTTGCAAAGGTGCTTTTCGAATAGATCATTTCAACGTCCTAGTTCTTAATTCTAAAAGGCAGTATACAAACTCTACTTCAAAGAACTTAGCCATATTCATCACATGTTGAATTTCAGATCATGACTCTCATATTCCAAACAATCCAAGAATCTTATCCTTTAACATTCAATTAATGATCAAACCGTGAATCACACTCATACACTTAAAACATAATACATTTGGCTAAGGACAAAGTTATGAGACAAAGATGATCTCATTCAAGTGGGTGATTCAAACAATGGGTTATCTCAAAAAGGATCGAACTTATGCATAATGCTAAAGGTGAAGAACAATTGATGCATACATGACTAGACTCTCATCTACCCAAATACACTAACAATGATCCTAAACCCCTCTCGTTTTCTTTCTTTTTCAAGCTCACTCACCCTCTAGAAGCTACCCCAAACAACAAGGCAAGAAGCCAAGCATAACCCACAAAAATAGAAAGCAACTTCACTCTTCTTAGGCTAGTGGTGGTTGAACACAAACTTAAAGCCCCTCTTTTTTTTTTTCTTTAAAAACTTGGTAGCTCTCTTCTCTTATATTTTTTTTTTTTTTTCATCTCTTTTTTTATTTTGGCCTTTGGCTCTTTTCTTTTTGATTTTCTTTTTATTTTTGAGAGCTACCTTCTTCTCTTTTAAAACTGAGCTTTCTTTTAAAAATAGAACAAACCACCACTTAAAACCATGAGTCCTTATTTTCAAATCCCAAACCATTTCTTTTTAAACCGAAAACACATAAGCAAAATTCTTTTTAACACCAGTGAATCCCTGCCCCTAAACAAACCTAGAACTAGCTTCAAAATGCAAAGCTAGCATAAATATGAAAGCCCAATCATGTCACCTAAACCTAACACTTTATGCTAAGTTCAATCCGAAAATAAGGCCTCACATCACACAAGAAATATTTGGCTTGAAAGGAAGGCTAGGTTCAGGGTGTGGAGTTCTATTCAGACTTACAAAGAGTGGTAGAAAGGGGTAAGAAAGCCTGAATATGTATATGTGATCCATGTACTTCATTTCAAATGCACAAGTGTGATAATTCAAATTCAGATTAGGGTTCTAACTTAGTAGAAAAGGATTCAATTCATGTTTGTTCAACTTAAGCCACGAAAATCAAAACAAATGATCCAAATATGGTTAGAACTTAACTTCAAGTTTGCACAAGCATCAAAGAACTACTAACTAGGGTATTGAAATGATGCATAAGTAAAACACCTTTTTAAGAAATTCTAACCCCTTATGCAAATGCAAACAACCTAAGTGATATGAGAAATTCTAGACTCAATCCTACATGTTTTAAGAAATATGAATGCAACCATTTCTTACGGTCTAATGCAGCAGAGAGGCTATCAAAACTCTAATGCAAGCAGTGTTGTAGTAAGGCAAGCAGGAGAGTGTCAATCCACTTCTAGATGATAGAGAATCCACAGAGAATGCAAGATCTAAGACAAATCTAAGCGAATAAGACAGTTTATGGGAAACAATCTAAAAACTAAATGCAGCAACCTAAACAGAGTGAAACCTATTTTAAAAATACTACAAAGGAAGCAGTTACCACGAGGAACAAACAGATAAATTAAAGGGAAGAGCTTCGAATTGTTAAAATTCGACTAGTGGATCGACCACTAGATCGAGCAGAAACAATCGATCTCGTCTAAAACCGTAAGAACAATGAATCTAAAGACCAGGATGCTATCAGGTAACGAGCTAAAGATGATATGAGACGTAAATATGCTAGAAGAAAGGGCTTTAGGGTTGAGATTCATATAAGGGGTTTCAAAGATCGATCTTGGGTTTGAAACTTTAGATCGACTCACTTGGTGAGGATCTCTAAGCCTCGAAAACAAAACAAGATCTATCCGTGGCTTTCGGTATAGATCACTCTTTCATCCTTTCCTCCAAACCCATGGCTTTTGGTGGAAAGAGAGGTTGAAAGGCAAGGAAAACAGATTTCGAACAATGGCTTAACTAGTCCCCCAAACTTCCATGGCTTTTGGGAAGGGGTAACTAGTCTCTAAGGTGAGATCTTCCGAGGCCCCTGGATCCTGTCAAGGTAAGGGATCTCTCGGATCATGAAGCTCTTGGCGTGAGAGTCTTCAAGCATTAAGCTTTCAACACCTTAGAAGAGGTAGCCTTAAAAACATTTAGAAAACAAACCAAGATCGAACCTTTTCTACCCCTTAATCCTCTCAGCCCCTAACCCAAAGTAAACTACTCACTACACATAAAGTAAATCAAGCAAGGTAGAAGAAATGGAACGATAAACATGAAACAACGACTAGATTAAACGATAAGGTTCGAGAATACAAAAGCTTGAAAAGAAAACTGGTTCAACAATGGTGCTCTTGCGAAAACGAGAAAAAAAACATCAAAGAAAAAATAAGAAAATCTAAAAGTTATCGAAAAAGCATTCGCCGCCTTGTCTAAAATGTCAAAACAGTCCAATGGTCCCCCCTTCGCTAACAGCCAAAAACGGATGAAAGGACAGAGATCGACCATTGGATCGAGTTGTTCTCTCGATTATATCCGGCCATCGTGTCTTCGGCTCGATCCGGGTCTCGATCTTCTTCGGTGAATCGAGTGTTGCATCCGATCTCGGTATCGATCTTCGGGTGGATCGAGTGGTGTACTCGTTCCGGCTCTCGCTCTGCATGGCGTCATTTACATCCGTACCGATACATCGATTGCGTTACTCGATCTCCGTCTCGATCATTATCCTTGGATCGCCTAGTTGGCTCGATCTTCTGGTCGATCAACTCCTAGATCGACCGGCCATGCTCGATCTGCTCCTCGATCACTGGTCCTTAGCACACTCCCGAGCTTCCATGAACTGCTACATCGGCCTCCACACCTCCACGAACTTCCGTGTCTTCAAAGCAACCAGAAACAACCTGGAATGGATGCAAAAATGCAGAGAAAATGCATATGCTGATGCAAGAATGCTCTAGGACCCTAAGTGATGCAATTTAGCCTAAAACATGATACAAATGCATGAAAAACTACCTAATGAGTATACAAAATGTATGCAATATGCAATGATATCAACTCCCCCAAACTTACTTCTTGCTTGCCCTCAAGCAACAAAAAGCAAGTAAGGAAGAGAGGTTTTCAGAAAAATCAAAGGGGTTTTAAACTTTTTGCAAAGGTGCTTTTCGAATAGATCATTTCAACGTCCTAGTTCTTAATTCTAAAAGGCAGTATACAAACTCTACTTCAAAGAACTTAGCCATATTCATCACATGTTGAATTTCAGATCATGACTCTCATATTCCAAACAATCCAAGAATCTTATCCTTTAACATTCAATTAATGATCAAACCGTGAATCACACTCATACACTTAAAACATAATACATTTGGCTAAGGACAAGGTTATGAGACAAAGATGATCTCATTCAAGTGGGTGATTCAAACAATGGGTTATCTCAAAAAGGATCGAACTTATGCATAATGCTAAAGGTGAAGACAATTGATGCATACATGACTAGACTCTCATCTACCCAAATACACTAACAATGATCCTAAACCCCTCTCGTTTTCATTCTTTTTCAAGCTCACTCACCCTCTAGAAGCTACCCCAAACAACAAGGCAAGAAGCCAAGCATAACCCACAAAAATAGAAAGCAACTTCACTCTTCTTAGGCTAGTGGTGGTTGAACACAAACTTAAAGCCCCTCTTTTTTTTTTTCTTTAAAAACTTGGTAGCTCTCTTCTCTTATATATTTTTTTTTTTCATCTCTTTTTTTATTTTGGCCTTTGGCTCTTTTCTTTTTGATTTTCTTTTTATTTTTGAGAGCTACCTTCTTCTCTTTTAAAACTGAGCTTTCTTTTAAAAATAGAACAAACCACCACTTAAAACCATGAGTCCTTATTTTCAAATCCCAAACCATTTCTTTTTAAACCGAAAACACATAAGCAAAATTCTTTTTAACACCAGTGAATCCCTGCCCCTAAACAAACCTAGAACTAGCTTCAAAATGCAAAGCTAGCATAAATATGAAAGCCCAATCATGTCACCTAAACCTAACACTTTATGCTAAGTTCAATCCGAAAATAAGGCCTCACATCACACAAGAAATATTTGGCTTGAAAGGAAGGCTAGGTTCAGGGTGTGGAGTTCTATTCAGACTTACAAAGAGTGGTAGAAAGGGGTAAGACAGCCTGAATATGTATATGTGATCCATGTACTTCATTTCAAATGCACAAGTGTGATAATTCAAATTCAGATTAGGGTTCTAACTTAGTAGAAAAGGATTCAATTCATGTTTGTTCAACTTAAGCCACGAAAATCAAAACAAATGATCCAAATATGGTTAGAACTTAACTTCAAGTTTGCACAAGCATCAAAGAACTACTAACTAGGGTATTGAAATGATGCATAAGTAAAACACCTTTTTAAGAAATTCTAAACCCTTATGCAAATGCAAACAACCTAAGTGATATGAGAAATTCTAGACTCAATCCTACATGTTTTAAGAAATATGAATGCAACCATTTCTTACGGTCTAATGCAGCAGAGAGGCTATCAAAACTCCAATGCAAGCAGTGTTGTAGTAAGGCAAGCAGGAGAGTGTCAATCCACTTCTAGATGATAGAGAATCCACAGAGAATGCAAGATCTAAGACAAATCTAAGCGAATAAGACAGTTTATGGGAAACAATCTAAAAACTAAATGCAGCAACCTAAACAGAGTGAAACCTATTTTAAAAATACTAGAAAGGAAGCAGTTACCACGAGGAACAAACAGATAAATTAAAGGGAAGAGCTTCGAATTGTTAAAATTCGACTAGTGGATTGACCACAAGATCGACCACTAGATCAAGCAGAAACAATCGATCTCGTCTAAAACCGTAAGAACAATGAATCTAAAGACCAGGATGCTATCAGGTAACGAGCTAAAGATGATATGAGACGTAAATATGCTAGAAGAAAGGGCTTTAGGGTTGAGATTCATATAAGGGGTTTCAAAGATCGATCTTGGGTTTGAAACTTTAGATCGACTCACTTGGTGAGGATCTCTAAGCCTCGAAAACAAAACAAGATCTATCTGTGGCTTTCGGTATAGATCACTCTTTCATCCTTTCCTCCAAACCCATGGCTTTTGGTGGAAAGAGAGGTTGAAAGGCAAGGAAAACAGATTTCGAACAATGGCTTAACTAGTCCCCCAAACTTCCATGGCTTTTGGGAAGGGGTAACTAGTCTCTAAGGTGAGATCTTCCGAGGCCCCTGGATCCTGTCAAGGTAACGGATCTCTCGGATCATGAAGCTCTTGGCGTGAGAGTCTTCAAGCATTAAGCTTTCAACACCTTAGAAGAGGTAGCCTTAAAAACATTTAGAAAACAAACCAAGATCGAACCTTTTCTACCCCTTAATCCTCTCAGCCCCTAACCCAAAGTAAACTACTCACTACACATGAAGTAAATCAAGCAAGGTAGAAGAAATGGAACGATAAACATGAAACAACGACTAGATTAAACGATAAGGTTCGAGAATACAAAAGCTTGAAAAGAAAACTGTTTCAACAATGGTGCTCTTGCGAAAACGAGAAAAAAAACAGCAAAGAAAAAATAAGAAAATCTAAAAGTTATCGAAAAAGCATTCGCCGCCTTGCCTAAAATGTCAAAACAGTCCAATGGTCCCCCCTTCGCTAACAGCCAAAAACGGTTGAAAGGACAGAGACCGACCATTGGATCGAGTTGTTCTCTCGATCATATCCGGCCATCGTGTCTTCGGCTCGATCCGGGTCTCGATCTTCTTCGGTGAATCGAGTGTTGCATCCGATCTCGGTATCGATCTTCGGGAGGATCGAGTGGTGTACTCGATCCGGCTCTCGCTCTGCATGGCGTCAATTAGCTCCGTACCGATACATCGATTGCTTCACTCGATCTCAGTCTCAATCATTATCCTTGGATCGCCTAGTTGGCTCGATCTTCTGGTCGATCAACTCCTAGATCGACTGGCCATGCTCGATCTGCTCCTCGATCACTGGTCCTTAGCACACTCCCGAGCTTCCATGAACTGCTACATCGGCCTCCACACCTCCACGAACTTCCGTGTCTCCAAAGCAACCAGAAACAACCTGGAATGGATGCAAAAATGCAGAGAAAATGCATATGCTGATGCAAGAATGCTCTAGGACCCTAAGTGATGCAATCTAGCCTAAAACATGATACAAATGCATGAAAAACTACCTAATGAGTATACAAAATGTATGCAATATGCAATGATATCACTACTCGATCTTCTGAGATCGACCGGCCATGCTCGAACCTCCTCTCGATCTCTGATCCTTAGCAAGCATTCCCGAATCCTCCAAGTCCTACGAACTTCCTCACGAGCCTCAGTATGTCTACGAACTCTCCAAGACTCCAAAGTAGCCGAAAACAACCTATATGCGATGCAAAATGCAAGAAATATGCATATGCTGATGCGAGAACACTCTAGGACCTAAAGTGATGCAAACTATCCTAAAATGCAATGCATAAGCGTGAGAAACTAACTTATATGTATGTAAAATGCATGGAATATGCGGCTACATCAATTGCCACAGTCAGGCTGTACTACAGCAATGAGATCCTCAAGAGGGCAGATGAGGGCACTCTCACATTCATCATCTGAGGCATCAGGTACAGTATCAACTTTAATGCGTTATGTCTCATCTATGGGTTCGATTCGACGCGCACTAGCGTGTCACTCCCGACGCCATTCCCTGATCTGCAGAGCTTCTGGTCCCATTTTGGGAATGGGAGGTATGACACTAAGACCTCCACTCAGACTGATGTGTGCCATCCCTTGCTGCGCATCCTTGTCCGTCTCATCTCCACTACACTTCTGTGTAAGCCTGAGCCCGGGAAGATGCGAGTTTCTTAGCTGACTCTCCTCTACTATGCCATTGAGGATGTACTTACTGAGGAGTATGCAGTTGACAGTGATGTCAACATGGCCGCCATTTTTGCTCATCACTTGGCTTCGCTGAAGACCAAGCCATTCCCCGGATCCAGCGGCAAGCCCGAGAGTACTGGTAGTCTTCCCACTCCCATCTTCCGCTACTGCAGTATTGATACCTCCACCTGCAGAGTTGTGACCGAGCGCCACCTTCTCGACATGGACTACTTGAGGAGGACCCATTGGATCAAGGGCGATGAGATGCTATGGATTTTTGTCAGCCAAACTGGTGAGCGATGTCTGATTCTGCTACCATAGCCTGCTCTCACTACACTTCAGCCATACCTCCTCGGCTTTCAGCCTGATGCTACTTTGCTACGATTCGCGCCAGCTACTAGGCGCAGAGGAGGATCTTCACGAGCTGCTGCTTCTGCCGCTGAGGATGCACCTGTTGAGGACCTTGCTGGAGGTCCATCTTGTCGATCGATAGCGTCTCGAGCTCATGCGTTACCTTAGCCCGTTGAGCAACACTCGCTCCCTGACGTTCCCGACATTCTTATGGAGCAGGCCGCTTTTCAGCGATTCATGGTCCAGAGTGTTCAGGTACTCTGGAACGCCATCTCGGTGCTGTCGAACTGTGGCTGCGTTCGACCTTCTACACCTCCTCGCGATGAGGATGAGGACTAGTTCCTCCATCTATCCTGGTTACTTTCCCCTTTTCATTTGTTATTTTTATTTTATTAGAGTCAGTTTTTGATGTTTTTGCTTTGAGTCAGTTTGTCAGCTTTGAGTTATGTTTTGAAAATTGTTTGAACTGATGAGATTATGCATTGGTATTGTTGCTTTTAATTGTGTGCTTGAGTGTTCCTAACAGTCCTGACTCGGGAGTACTTCAGCTAACAATCTAACATGCAGCATTGTACATGTTTGGTTCAGTCACATTCAGTCTTCGGACTGGGTGTCGATCGACACCAACCATAGGGTTTCGATTGACACCATGTGCAATCAAAGGTACCACTTTCTCATCCATGTGCAAACCGTTTCTTCGCTTATTTTTGCCAAATCCATTCTTGATAACACTGGGGACAGTGTTGTTTAAGTCTGGGGGAGGTCGTTGCTGACATTGTGTATATTGTTTTTGATTTTTAGAGTCTTAAAGTTGACTCAAAAACCTGTTTTATAGAGTTAAAAATTTTGAAACTGTCAGTTTTTCTTGGAACTAATCACAGAATGTTGATGCTTATAAGAACCATTACCACAGTAGCTGATTACAAGTTTTATTAAGTTGAAAACCATAGGTAGATCAGTATAGCAATGAAGTTTTACGTTCTTAGAGAATCTGGAAAATTTGCTGTTTGCTTCACCTTAATGAACTTTAAACTTCTTGTCTTGGGGTTTGATTCTCATTGATCTTGATTCTCTCTTTTAACACTGACAAGTATGCTAAGATACAGACTCTCTTTGATCTTCCCTGTTATAGCTTTAAAAGTTTGAGTCTAAAGAATGGTGCATTCATGACCCTGTCTCCTCACAAGGAGCAACAGTAATGAACACACTCAAGAACTTATCTCCTCACAAGGAACACAAGTATTGAGTAGCACCATATCTTAGACTGTAAAAAATAAGAAAAGGGGTGAAAAATCGAAAATATCAGAAAGAAAAGATCAAGGGAAGAGAAAATAGGAGAGCTGTGTTGAGATTGCTTGGTTCAGTTGTTTAGGAAGGGAAAAGAATCTATAAGGGATTGAGATGATAAAACCTTGATGAGATATCATGCTTAGATAAAAATAAGGAGTTAGCAGCAAAGATTTCGGATTTCTTGCAGGGATTTGGATTGGATTTGAGATATTTGCTAAGCTTGTGATCATTAGACTGAAATTTGATCTTGTGTTGACTCTGTGGTATGAGGATTTGAAAGTGTTAACTAATGAGATGTTCCTGATGTTATGCTGACTATTTCTTGTTTTCAAACCTCGAACCTGTTCTCTGTCTGATGTTTGCTTAAGGGCAAGCAAAAACTAAGTCTGGGGGAGTTGATATATCATGGTTTTTACTGGTGTTTGACCATGATATAAGTCTTGTTTATAGTCTTTTTTTGGTATTTTTCAAGTCCTTTAGAGTCCTTGCAGGTCTAGGTACGTTTGAAGCATAACTGTGAGTTTTGGAGCCTTTTGGAGCTATGTTGAAGCTGATGCTGAAAAGACCAAGTCGGAGAGCATTCTGCAGCAGGGTGTCGATCGACACCAGCCACTTGGTGTCGATCGACACCAATCGTGGTCGCAAAGAGAGGCGTTAAAAACTCTTTTGAAGAATTTAACTTGGCCCAGAACTTTCCTACTATTTCCAAACTTGTCCCAATCGTGTTTAAAGTTGTATTTAGGTTTTGAAAGCCATTGTTAGGCAATCATCTTGTTTTCATTGAGACTAAGAGAGAGATTAGATTCAGAGCTTTTGAAGAGACAAATCCATACTTTGTTAGAGAAGAATTTCGAACCCCTTTTATCTTTTACTCTATCTTTTAATGCAATATTATTCAGTCATGATTTTTGTTTCACTTCTTATGTCTGAGTAATACGCTAGTTAGGTTTTGGGTTATTCAAAGGTTGATAATAAATTGTTAGAACTGCAAAACTGGAAGGATAAATCATTGGGTAATTCTCACAAATACACTCTTTTTGGGTTTTGTGGACAAAATTAAACGGGCCTTTAAGAGCCTTCCACTACCTAACATTATTAATAGCTAACTTCCGATTATACCCCTACCTACAAATTCTAACAAATAAAAAAACCCTAGATCTCGACACTTCCGATGACCGCCGTCAAAGACAAAGTTACCTGAGTACTTATATGACGAAGCGGCAGCAAATTAGATACGATAGCGGCGGCGAATTAGTTATGATAGCGTCGGCGAATTAGAGAAAGATTGGGATTGCACACTTACCTCGGCGAAGGATCTGGATTCGGATTTCAGGCTCGACGGACAGAGATAACGGCGGCCTCTCACCGTCGAACACAATTGTGATTAGATAAGATACGACGGAAAATGAGATCGTCGAAGAAAATCTAGGATTGAAATAATTATGAATTGAAATCGTACAAGCAAACAGCGGCAATTGAAAATGTTTATTAGTGAATTGAAATGTTTATGAGTGATTTGGAATGTTTATGAGTTAATTGACATGTTTATGAATTGTAATCGAAGAAGGAGATCGTCGAGAGAAATTTACAACTTTTTTAGGAATCATTTCCAATTGTTTCGGAAGTGCTTCCTAAATATTAAAAAAAGAAATAAAACAAAAAGGGAATCCGTGGTTATCGAACCGATGACCTCATCTATTTCGTAGTAAAGCCCTAACCGCTATGGCCGAATTATTTCGTTGGATAACTGTAAGTAACTTCCTCTTTATTTACAACTTTTTTAGGAATCATTTCCAATTGTTTCGGAAGTGCTTTTTAAATATTAAAAAGAAAACAAATAAGACAAAAAAGGAATCCGTGGTTATCGAACCGATGACCTCATCTACTCCGCAGTAAAGCTCTAACCATTATGGCCGAATTATTTCGTTAAATAACTGTAAGTAACTTCCTCTTTTATGCATATAAATACAAGATAAAATCGTGTTGAGCAGTTTTAAAGTTGAGAAAACTGCTCAACACGATTCAGTTTCGCCATTTCGCTCCCGACCGTTCGGTTTCCTAGCGAATTGAAGACGAAGCCCTAAAATCTAATTTCTTTCCGGAACTACCGTTAACGGCGAAGAAGACATCGGCGACAGAGAAAGGCGACAGAGAAGGTGACAACTAAGATTCAGTAAGAAATTCATATCCCAAAACTTCTATCATCTCGAAGACTTGTAAAAATCGTCGCTGGTTTTTTTGAGAGATTTAGGATAGGCTTTAGTTTCAACTTCAATTTCAACTTATCGAGGGGTTGGTTTAAAGATTCGTGTTGTATAAACTACAATTTCAACTTATGAAGGATCGTCATAAGATTCATATTTTAAAAAAACAATACTGTTGGTTTATGGCTCTTCTTTGTAATTTTAGGATTTGGATCTAGTGAGAGTGGACTATATCCGAGGGAAGAAGGGAAACCTTCGAGAGAAATAGAGGATTAGCCGAGGTGGGACAAGTGGTCCGAGAGAATAAGGAATATCCGGGTGAAAAATGAAAAATACCTCGGATAAAGGCGGTTTATCCGAGAGGGAAGGGATTTGGGTCGTGGGCCAAGTGTTGGTCGGCTATTTTGATGGTTTATCACGTGGATGGGCAGACAGTACAGGGAATAGCCGAGAGAATCAAATCGGACCGGGATAAATCCTACTGGAACCAGGAAAACGTCGGTTAAGTCCGAGTTACCTAGGGTTTTGCGAGTATATAAGGATTTTTGAGACTTGACTCGACAGTGTTGCGTTTATTTGAGCTAAATAAAGCAAAGATAGCGTTTGGTCAAGAAAAAACCCTAAGAAAAACAGTTTATCCCGAGGACATCTGAGAGAGATCAGGTTATCGCCAAGCAGATCCGACAATTCCGTTTGTGTCGAGTTTCCATTGGATAACCTCGAGCTAATAGCCTTGTTTTGTGGGGTTTCCAAGGGTAAACAGAGTTTGGCTCAGAGAAAGGTGAACGGATCGAGAGATAGAGGGGAAAGGGATCGGATCGTACAGACAGCCGAGAGATTCCTAGGGTGATCGGATATCTTTGATTTGGTGCAGATTTCATCGGGATTTATTCTGACCAATCTGTTTCCAGCGTTGTTTAAGGTGAGTGCGTGACTGTGGTTGGTGTCTAGGATCGTTAGATTGCTAGTGTTAAATGTTTTATATGTTTGATTGTGTGATTCTCATGTTGTGTGTTTAGAACTGATAAATGAATGCATGTTATGGTATTGTGAGGTGTTTACCGTGGCATAGATGATGTCTAGCTAACCTCAGGGTAATCCGGATCATGTACTAGCTTAGGGGATGTGGGATTCTCGCTGAAGTAGACATGGGTCTTAAAAAGGGATTGATCTTGGTTGGTTAGGTTAGATGATCATAGCCGTTTGATATATATATATGTGTTATGTCTATTGCGAATTGATTGTGTGGGCTGTTGAATCCAAAAGTATGAAGGCGTGTTTTAGTACTGACCAGCTGTTACGGGATGACCGTACTCACTAAGTATTTCTGAAATACTTATGCCTCTCTTCTT
Organism: Thlaspi arvense; assembly: GCA_911865555.2. NCBI lineage: Eukaryota > Viridiplantae > Streptophyta > Magnoliopsida > Brassicales > Brassicaceae > Thlaspi > Thlaspi arvense. The sequence goes on along the minus strand of OU466858.1, from coordinate 54,642,648 downwards.
GAGTGTGCAGGTACCAAGCAGTAAGGGAGCAAGACCAGGCGACAGTGATGGATATGGATGGATCGGGGATTGGGTTTTAATAATGTTTAAGACGTTGTGCTTTGTCTTATGGCTTTGGTGATTGGTCGTTTAGGTTGCTAGATGATCGTTTGTAATCGTTAGCGAACCATGGTGTTTTGTTTATGATAACCCTGAATCTTGTTAAGTGATTTTGATGCAAGTTAATGAAATGAAATGAGTTGTTATAAATCCGCTGTGTATTGTTAAGTTTAAAGAAAAAGTTAAAAATATGCCTAAGTACAGAAAACGGACTTAGAGGATGTAGTGGGACACGGCCGCGGTATAGTTTACCGGGTTGGCTTAGCCCAAGTTGGTATCAGAGCGTTTTAACGCTTCTAGGACTGAATGTTGGTGACTGCTGTTGTTTCTTTTTTTGGGTTTTAAGGGGGTCCGATCCATTCTTCACTGCCAAGGTCTCGCGATAAGTTGTTTGTGTGGTGTTGTGAAACACGTTTTGAGTTAGCTTCGGCTAACTGGCATTATTGTACTTGCAGATGGTTGATACCAGAAGAACTGTGAGACACAATGGGGACAACCAGGCTGCTGGGTCTGTGAACTCAGTAAACGCAGATGTTGTTGAGAGGGCAAAGGAAGCCGAGAGACAGGCAGCTATGGTTGCAAATGAAGCGGCTAGACTGGCAGCCGGGGTGGCAGCAAGGAATGCTGCGGACGCTGAGAACGTGGCAAGGAATGCTGTGGGTGCAGCGGGTGCAGCTGGGGTTGCTGCGAATGTAGCACCAGTGGGGTTAGAGGCTGTGCTTGGGATGTTGGCACATGTACTAGCTAGACTGCCTGCGGTGGCTCCTGCTCTGGCGGTTGCAGCAGCACCACATGTAGTACCACCAGTGGGGGTTAATGCAGATTTGATTGGTGAGGAAGCGGACCAAGTGGAGAGGGTTCCGAGTTACCTCAAGGTTTCGGATCACATGGTGCGGTTGGGAACCAAGTTCTTTGCTGGAGGTTCTACACCGATTGAGGCAGATGAGTGGAGGATGAGACTGGAATGGAATTTTGAGTCTATCCGATGTCCAGAGGGTTATAAGAGGGACATAGCCGTGCACTACTTTGAGGGTAATGCACACACATGGTGGAAAGGAATCGTTGGAAGGCTGGTGAATGCGAAATGTTCATATGAGACGTTTTCAGCGATGTTCAAGAGTAAGTACTTCCCACAGGAAGCTTACAATAAGTTGGAGAAGGCGTTTTTGTGCCTTAGTCAGGGGACGCTTACAGTGAGGCAGTATGAGACTCAGTTTAACCAGCTGAGGAAGTATGTATCTCGTGAGTTTGACACGGAGGAGAAGCCAATTAGTAGGTTTAGGAGTGGACTGCGAGTTGAGCTGAGGAACGGATTTTTTATCCGTGACTTCAGGACAGTTTCTGAGCTTGTTGAGAAGGCGGCATTGTTGGAGTCAGGACAGGCGGAAGTTGCTTTGATGACAGTTGGGGCTGGGACAGCCGTGACCAAGGCGGGTCAGTCTAGTGGACAGGACCGGAAGTTTTGGAAAGGAGCACCGAACAAAAGATCTGGGGGATGCAGCGTGTGCAGCAAATGTGGCAAGGCTCACGTTGGCGAGTGTAGGCGCGGTGGTAGTGGATGCCACAGGTGCAGGAGTTTAGAGCATCGGCTACGAGACTGTCCGGAGGAGGATCTGCGCGTGGTTCGTGTGTCCGGCAGTGACAGTGCAGTTCGGGTGTGCTACGGTTGTGGAGAACCAGGGCATTTCAAGCGTGAGTGTCTGATGTTATTGCATATTGCATACATTTTGCATACTCATTAGTTAGCTTTTCATGCATTTGTACCACATTTTAGGTTAGATTGCATCATTTAGGGTCCTACAGCATTCTTGCATCAGCATACGCATTTTCTTTGCATTTTGCATCACATTCAGGTTGTTTCTGGCTGCTTTGGAGTCGTGGAGGTTCGTGGACGTGTTGAGGCTGATGTAGCAGTTCGTGGGAGCTCGGAAATATGCTAAAGACCAGAGATCGAGGAGCAGATCGAGCATGGCCGGTCGATCTAGGAGTTGATCGACCAGAAGATCGAGCCAACTAGGCGATCCAAGGAGAATGATCGAGACGGAGATCGAGTGAAGCAATCGATCAATCGGTACAGACGTAAATGACGCCATGCAGAGCGAGAGACAGATCGAGTACACCACTCGATCCAGATGAAGATCGATACCGATATCGGATGCAACACTCGATTCGCCGATGAAGATCGAGACCCAGATCGAGCCGAAGACACGATGTCCGGATATGATCGAGAGAACCACTCGATCTTGGAGTCGATTTCTGTCCTTTCAACCGTTTTTGGCTGCTAGCGAAGGGGGGACCATTGGCTTGTTTGGGCATTTTAGGCAAGGCGGCGATACCCTTTTTCGATAACTTTTAGATTCTTATCTTCTTCTTTATGTTTTCTCTCTCGTTTTCGGAAGAACACCATTGTTGAAACTCGTTTCTCTCTTAAGCTTTTGTATTCGAATCTTTATCGTTTAATCCAGTTTTTCTTTCATGTTCATCATTTCGTTTCATATGCTTTGCTTGATTTACTTTATGTGTAGTGAGTAGTTCCTTTGGGTTCGGGGTTGAGAGGATTAAGGGGTAGAAAAGGTTACGATCTTGGGGTTTTTTCTAAACGTTTTTAAAGGCTATGTCTTCTAAGGTGTTGAAAGCTTAAAGCTTGAAGACTCTCACGCCAAGAGCTTCATGATCCGAGAGGTTTCTTACCTTGACAGGATCCAGGAGCCTCGGAAGATCACACCTTAGAGACTAGTTACCTCTTCCCAAAAGCCATGGAAGTTTGGGGGACTAGTTAAGCCATTTACTTGAAATCTGTTTTCCTTGCCTTTCGACCTCTCTTTCCACCAAAAGCCATGGGTTTGGAGGAGAGGATGAAAGAGTGATCTATACCGAAAGCCACGGATAGATCTTGTTTTGTTTTCAAGGCTTAGAGATCCTCACCAATTGAGTCGATCTAAAGTTTCAAACCCAAGGACGAACCTTTGAAACCCCTAACCATGAATCTCGACCCTAGGCCCTTTCTTTTAGCATCTTTACGTCTATTCTCATCATTCGCTTGTTACCTGATAGCATCCTGGTCATTAGCTTTACTGTTCTTACGATTTTAGACGAGATCGATTGTTACTGCTCGATCTAGTGGTCGATCTCGTGGTCGATCCACTAGTCGAATTTTAATAATTGGAAGCTCTTTCCTTTGATTAATCTGTTTGTTTCTCGTGGTAGTTTCTTACTTCCTAGTATTTTTAAAATAGGTTTCACTCTGTTTAGGTTGCTGCATCTAGTTCTTAGACATTTTCTCATAAACTGTCTCATTTTGCTTAGATTTGCTTTAGTCCTTGCATTCTCTGTGCATTCTCTCTCTCCTAGAAGTGGATTGACTCTCTCTTGCTTGCTATACTACGACGTTGCTTGCATTAGAGTTTGATAACCTCTCTGCATCATAAACCCGAGCTAAGAAAATAGTATATCAAATGACGCCGTTGCCATTCTAGGATTGTTTAGAGAACATAGAGATTTGGATCTTAGCAAAGACTAAGTCTTTACCTTTTTCAAGTTACTAATACTTCTACTCTCAAACGTGTGTTTTCAGGTACATGAATCTTCGTTCAAGGGGAGACAACAATCTTCTATAACCCTTAGACAACATTCATCAACTTGGTCACTCACGGCAAAGGAGAGTCAGAGAGCAAACAAGAGCCTTTGAGGAGATTGTTCAGCACGGTTTGGTTGACTTTGAAGCTATGGCTGAACACGAGCATCCAGAAGGACCTCCTCCAGCAGGACGGGGCAATGGAAACCCCCAACACGCGGCTAGACCCCCAAGGATCATAGGAGCCGGAGATGCTCCCAATACCCACCACAATAGGTTTGGGATCACTCCTCCTCCGGTACAAAACAATAACTTCGAGATCAAGCCAGGTTTCATCTCCATGGTGCAAAACAACAAGTTCCACGGCTTAGCAATGGAAGACCCCTTGGAGCCCTTAGACAACTTCGAGCAAGTATGTGGGATGATCAAGATCAATGGCATATCCGAAGATGCTTTCAAGCTGCGCCTCTTCCCCTTTTCACTCGGAGACAAAGCTAGACATTGGGAGAAGACCCTCCCACAAGGCACCATCACATCATGGGCTGAGTGTAAGAAGGCATTCCTCTCAAAGTTCTTCTCAAGCACAAGGACAGCACGGTTAAGAAGTGAAATCAGCGGTTTCACTCAAAGGAACAACGAGACATTCAACGAGGCAATGGAGCGTTTCAAAGATTACACAATCCAATGTCCTCATCACGGGTTCAGTGAGGAGACACTACTCAGTACCATATACCGTGGAGCTTCACCAAAGATCAGGTTGTTGCTTGACACAGCTAGCGAAGGGAACTTCCTCGGTCAAGAGGTAGAAGAGGGTATGGAGCTGATAGAAAACTTGGCGTTGAGTGATGGAAACTATGCTGAAGATTATGACCGTGCACCAAGAGGATCAGAGTTAGAGTCTCACAAGAAGGAGCTCAAATCTTTGCATGAGAAGATTGATAAGTTGGTGTTAGCTAATCAGAAGCATGTTCACTTTGTTGGTGAAGCTGAGGAGAACCAAGAGGAGTTAGAGCTAAGCCAAGAAGAAGCAAATTAGGTGGCTGGACAGAACAACTACAAGTCTCAAGGCTACAACCAAGGCTACCAGAACAACAACCTCTCTTACCGAAGCACCAACGTAGCCAACCCTAAAGACCAAGTGTACCCTGCTCAGCAAGCTAAACCTTTCATCCCTTACAACAAAGGTTTTCAACCGAGTGGTGGTTTCCAAGGCCAAGGGCAGAGCAACTTCCAAGGGCCACAACAAAACAACAAGGGTTATACTCTTAACTACCCTCCAGGCGTTGCACCTCAGTAACAACAACCGATGCAACAACAAGTTGATCCGGTTCAAGCAATGTTTCAACAGCTAATACAAGGGCAAGCCTCTACCAACCAGAAGTTCGCTGAAATGAACACTCGCCTAGACTCATCTCTAACCGACTTCTCCAATCAGATCACCAACCTAAACAACAAGATCAAGCAGTTGGAGAAAGGCAAAGCAAGCACGAGTGGTCAGAACAGTCTTCCGGGAAAGTGTGAGCAGAATCCCTAGGAGTATGCCAATGCTATAACGTTGAGAAGTGGCAAAGAGCTCGAACCTCCGGTCTCTACAAAGAACAACGAGGACGTTGTAATTCAAGAGGGGGAGGGTAAACTTTCGGCTGATGATGATGAGATAAACTTTGACAACGTTTGGATCCAAGGGCCGAGGAGAGGAGATAGGGCGGTCGCTGAGAAGAAAAGTGAGCAAACCACCAAGGAGAAGAACTCTTACGTGCCCCCACCTTACGTACCAAAGTTGCAATTTCCCGGTCGTTTCAAAAAGCAGCTCATTGAGAAGCACAGAATCTTGTTTGAGAAGCACCTGAGAGACGTGGAAATCAAGCTGCCTCTTGTTGATTGTCTAGCTATGAGGCCCAAGTGCGCCAAGTTTTTCAAGGACACCCTTGTGAAGAGGAACAAAGAAAGCAAGGAGGTACTTGTTTTAAGTGAAGAGTATAGCGCGGTTATACACAAGGAGATAGTCCCAAAGAAGCTGGGAGACCCATGAAGCTTCACTATACCCTGCGCTTCGGGTCCTCTAGAGTTCAAGAGCTGCTTGTGTGATCTCGGGGCTAGTATAAACTCGATGCCTCACTCCGTGGCTAAGAAGCTTGGTTGTACTCGGTTTAAAGACTGTCAGATCTCATTGGTGCTGGCTGATAGAAGCGTGAGGTTGCCAGTGGGGCTGCTTGAAGATTTGCGGGTACGAATCAGTGGTGTGAACGTACCTACAGACTTTGTAGTGTTGGATATGGATGAGGAGCCTAAAGACCCACTCATCTTAGGGAGACCATTCCTTGCAACCGCCGGAGCTATCATAGACGTGAAGAATGGGAAGATTGCCTTGCATATGGGGAAGGAGATCAGGCTAGACTTCGACATCAACGAGGTCCTGAAGAAGCCAACCATTGAAGGACAAGCTTTCTATATTGAAACAATGGATGCCTTGGCGGATGAGTTGCTGGAAGAGCTGGCTCTAGAAGACCATCTGAAGCTAGCACTAACTAAGGAGCCAGGGGAGTTTCGCTATCTGGACCAGAGAACCCAAGAGTACGTGAACCTGCTGGATTCTAGGAGGATTGTCAAGAAAGAAGAAGGTTGCTGCCTAGAGATCGACTCCAAGATCGACGCTATCACTCGATCCAGGAGTCAGATCAATAAGTCAATCGAGAACACAACTCGATCCGGCGCAACAATCGATGGACAGATCGAGAAGAATGCTCGATCAGGAAAAACAATCGAGTCGACGATCGAGAGAGACCTCCCGATCATTTTGGAGTCCAATCAAGAGATCGACTCAGCGTCTCGATCCCTATCAAATCGAGTAAGTGAATCGAGCGAAATGGCTCGATGTAGACGACATCGAGAGGAGAATCGACCGGAGGACTCGATCTCAGAAGGGATAGCGATGGAAGAAAGCAGTCTGAAGGGCCATGCCTCGAGTTCAAAGGAGAGTTCCAAGGAGGAAAGCAACAACAATAGCCATGAGGATGACTGGAGTGAGCTGTTAGCCCCAAAGGTGGACCTTAAGGAGCTCCCAAAAGGGCTAAGGTATGCTTTCTTAGGGCCTAATAACACCTATCCCGTGATAGTAAATGAAAACCTTAGTGATGATGAGTTGCACTCGCTCCTAACTGAGCTGAGAAAGTATAGGAAGACCATTGGGTACTCTTTAAGTGACATCAAAGGCCTTTCACCAATGCTTTGCACTCATAGGATTCACTTGGATAATGAAAACGCTTCTTCTATAGAACATCAAAGGCGTTTGAATCATAACTTGAAAGAGGTTGTTAAGAAGGAAATCCTTAAGCTTTTAGAGGCTGACGTGATCTATCCCATAAGTGACAGCACGTGGGTCTCCCATGTACACGTGGTGCCTAAGAAGGGAGGGATCACGGTCATGAGGAATGAAAAGGATAAACTTATCCCTACTAGGACCATGACCGGTCATAGAATGTGTATTGACTATAGAAAACTTAAGCTTGCGACTAGGAAAGACCATTTCCCTTTGCCTTTTATTGATCAAATGCTTGAGAGACTTGCAAATCACCCTTACTACTGTTTTCTCGATGGGTATAGTGGTTTCTTTCAAATACCTATTCACCCAAACGATCAGGAGAAGACGACTTTCACATGTCCCTACGGTACCTTTGCATATCGAAGGATGCCGTTTGGATTGTGTAATGCACCGGCTACCTTTCAGCGGTGTATGATATCGATCTTCTCTGATCTTATAGAGGAGATGGTAGAGGTATTCATGGATGACTTCTCTGTGTATGGTGCGTCCTTTCCTGCGTGTTTGTTGAATCTTTGCAGGGTACTTAAACGATGTGAAGAGACAAACCTGGTGCTGAACTGGGAGAAATGCCACTTCATGGTTAAGGAAGGGATCGTGCTCGGTCACAAGATATCAGAGAAGGGTATCGAGGTTGATCAAGCTAAGGTGGAGGTCATGATGGGTCTTGAGCCGCCGGTTAATGTCAAGGGAATCAGAAGCTTCTTGGGGCACGCAGGGTTCTACAGGCGTTTCATCAAGGATTTCTCCAAGATTGCTTGCCCTCTTACACGGCTGTTGTGCAAGGAAGCTGAGTTTGTATTCGATGAGGAGTGTTTGAAGGCTTTCGTGACCATCAAGGAAGCCCTTACATCAGCTCCTATAGTCCAAGCACCAGACTGGTCTCTTCCTTTAAAGATCATGTGTGATGCTAGTGACTAAGCCGTAGGAGCCGTCCTTGGTCAGAAGAAAGACAAGAAGCTACACGTGATCTATTATGCTTCAAGGACCTTGGATGACACGCAATCACGATACACCACTACGGAGAAGGAGCTGCTTGCCGTAGTCTTTGCCTTTGAGAAGTTCAGATCATATCTCGTTGGCTCCAAGGCTATTGTATACACGTATCACGCTGCCTTACGATACATCTACTCGAAGAAAGACATTAAGCCTCGGCTCTTAAGATGGATTCTGTTACTCCAGGAGTTTGACATGGAGATTAAAGACAAGAAAGGGATAGAAAATGGAGTCGCTGACCACCTCTCACGGCTACGGATCAACGAGTCTCTCCCCTTAGATGACTCTCTTCCAGAAGAGCAGCTTATGGCGATTACTACGGCTGTTTGTGGGAAGCTAGAAGGGAGGTTTGAGGAGGTGCTGAGTTTCAAGGAGGAGGATCTACCATGGTATGCTGATGTGGTGAACTATCTAGCGTGTGGTGAGGAGCCAACACATCTCAACAGCTATCACAAGAAGCGGTTTATGAGGGAGGCTAGTGACTACTTTTGGGATGAGCCCTACTTATACAAAAGAGGAGTAGACAGCTTGTACTGGAGATGTGTTACAAAGGAAGAAGCCAGGGACATCCTCTACCATTGCCATGGCTCTTCTTACGGAGGACACTTCGCCTCATTCAAGACAGCCACGAAGGTGTTGCAAGCCGGTTTCTGGTGGCCCTCCATTTTTAAAGATGCACACGAGTTTGTGAAGAACTGTGAGGCATGTCAACGAGCAGGGAATATAACTAAGAGGAACGAAATGCCTCAAGTTCCTATCTTCGATGTTGATGTGTTCGACGCGTGGGGGATTGACTTCATGGGGCCATTCCCTTCTTCATACGGCAACAAATACATCTTAGTAGCTGTGGATTATGTCTCCAAATGGGTTGAGGCTGTTGCTTCCCCTACAAATGACTCTAAGGTGGTAATCAAGTTGTTCAAGAGTATCATCTTTCCAAGGTTTGGGGTACCCAAGGTTGTTATAAGTGATGGAGGAAGCCACTTTATAAACAAGGTCTTTGAGAGCCTTTTGAGAAAGTATGGGGTTAAGCATAAGGTGGCTACACCGTATCATCCTCAAACAAGCGGTCAAGTGGAGGTCTCCAATAGACAAATCAAGGCTATCCTAGAGAAGACCGTTGGAGCAACAAGGAAAGATTGGTCAGTGAAGCTGGACGATGCTCTTTGGGCCTACCGTACCGCTTTCAAGACGCCGATTGGTACGAATCCTTTCACTCTACTCAATGGCAAGGGCTGTCACCTCCCGGTTGAGCTGGAACACCGTGCGTTGTGGGCTGTGAAGAGGCTGAACTTTGATCTCAGGACTGCTCAGGAGAGGCGCCTTATTCAGCTACACAAACTGGATGAGTTAAGGCTGAACGCTTACGAGAGCTCCCGGATATACAAGGAGCGGACTAAGGAGGTTCATGACAAGAAGTTGGTTGCCAAGGAGCTCAAGGAAGGAGGAATAGTGTTGCTGTACAACTCGAGGCTCAAGCTCTTCCCGGGCAAGCTGAAATCAAGGTGGAGCGGACCGTTCGTGATTCAAGAAGTCTTGCCGTATGGAGCTGTTACTCTGATGGGAAAAAGTGGCAGTGCATTCACCGTCAACGGACACAGAGTCAAGCCCTACTTGGCAGACAGCTACGACAAGGAGAGTACCTCGGTGCTCCTCCAAGACCCACCATCCGCTTAGACTAAGTAAGGTCTAGCTAAAGACGTTAAAGAAAGCGCACTTGGAAGGCATTCCCATGTTTATCTTGTACATACCTCTGCTTTATTTCCCTTTCAGTTTTATGTTTTTATTTTGCAAGTGTGTAGGAACAGGTTTAAGGAGTCTAAACCTTAACTTTGAGGTCTTAAAAAGGCAATAAGGGTTAGAATAAGGCTAGAGATCGAGTGCTAGATCGACTGATCCTGGCTCGATCTTTGCTAGATCGAGTCAGTGAATCGAGAGGACCAGTCGATCTAGACGAGATCGAGTGACAAGATCGACCTTGACGAAAAAGGATCGATCGATCCAAATCGGATCGACCGATCTAATTTCTCTCGGGAAAATCTGTTGAAAACTGATCGATCACTCGGCTCGATCCATCACTCGATCTATGCCAAATCGACCCCTAAATCGAGGACACAGCTCGATCATGAGAACTTAGCCGAGGAGCCAACATCTCAATGATCGAGAGAGCCAATCGATCCAGGACTCGATTCACTATGGATCGAGTCTCAAATCGATTAACCCTCTCGATCTAAGCCATTTTGGGCATGAGATCGAGTCCTAGATCGACCAAATGGACTCGATCTCATGTCGAGGTAACATTTTTCTTTCCCTCCTTTACTCTTTTCCCTCCAACTTTTGAATTCAAAACTTGGTCAAGGCAAGCATCTTTGACCATGAAAGATGTGCCTTGACCAAGACTTTGTCAGAAAAACCACTTTGACCACCCATTGTTTTGGTTTTGCTAAGTCTTTAAATATTTCAAACATCCTCTCACCCTCTCATTCCTGTTTTGTTCGAGATTTTTAAACAAAGAGAGTGAGAGTTTTACTTTTCAAAAGCTAGCAAAAGATATTCTGAACTTCTTGCAAAGGTATTTTCAAAGATTTAATTATTTAATTCTAGAAAATCTCCTTTAAATCCGCAAGATCTTTATTTAGAATATAGGATTGATTTTGAATTTTTAAAACTAGCTAAGTAAAAAGAATAATTCCAGATTTTTCAGCATCTAAAGATTTGATTCTCCTTTACTTAGATATGATTTTTATTTATTCCCCAAAATTCTAGGGTAGCATTTTATAAATTCTCTCCTTCTCTTCTCTCATTCTCATCAAACCGCCGTGTACTTATCAATATCTTTAGAAATTTGTTTCAGGAACCATGGCCCCAAAGAGAACAAGAGAGGAGCAAGCACAAGAAGGAGAAGGACAAGAAGTGGCAGTTCAAGAGAGGGTTAGATGGAGCAAGGATGAGAAGAGGGATAAGAAGCGGCTAGAGAGGCTCCGGTTTGAACCTACAAAGTTTGCGGATCGAGAGCTGTTGTCTAAGCTTGGGATTCTTGGGGACTTCGACCAACTCCTCAAGAACATTGGCTTAAGATGTCTGCCACGGATGGATTGCCCAACCATTCCTGAAGTGACAATAGACTTCCTTGCCACCTTGGAGTTCCGGTATGAAAATCCTAGTGCACCCGTCCCTTCTCAAGGCCGCCTCTACTTCAATGTTGGATGTCAAGCCTACACACTCTCCATCTCTGAGCTATGCCAAGCCTACGGTCTCAACGCTGATGCATACAAGGTCGAGTTCCCAGCCTTCAAGAGAGCCGACGAGTTTAGGGACCTGATCAGCAATGAAGATTACAAGGCCAACACCGCCAAGATCAAGCGAGTAAGGAGCCCGGTTCTGAGGTATACTCTGAAGCTGATTGCCAACACGTTCAGTGGAAGGTCTGTTGCTCCTACGGTCACGAAGAAGGAGCTGTGCTTCCTGTTCCAAGGTGTGAAGCACTTGGTGTCTGATCCGGATGCAAATGAAGAGCCCATAGAAGATGAACTCGGCGATGAGGTGAACTACGGCTGTGTGCTCGCGGCTTCTTTGGTGAAGTACAAGGCTTATGCCTTACGGTGCAAGGCAACCTCCTCTTACATTGGCGGTTTCCTTACTTCTCTGTTCGTGAAAGCCGGTGTGCCCATTCATGACTTTGCTCACGTCCCAAACAGAGCTTTCATGGATGAAGCATACATGAGGAATACTGATAGCTTGGGACGCACGCCAGCAGAAGGGTTCTATGCCTACCTCTTTTTTGATGATGAAGACAAGAAGAGAGTATGCATCCTTCCCAACAGAGATGAAACCAAGCTGCTTGGTGTTGGGAACATCGAGTTCTTGCCCACGGAGGAAGAATGCTTTGCCCCTTTAGGAGGACCGCTTGCTTCAGCCATTGCCCCGCCTCAAAGGTCAGAGTCTCCAGGCACGGAAGATGAGATGCCCGAGGCTTACACACTTCCCAAGCTAGACTTTGAGTCGAGGACAAAAACCGAGAAGTTCCTAGCATCAGTGGTAGAGATGCAAAGGAAGATTAACAAGTGGCAAGGCAAGATGCTGAAGAAGCTTGGGAAGAAAGTCAAAGCACTTCAGGGAGGCACGCCTAAGCCAGCTGCAAGTCAAGAGATGCAACAACCCGAGAAGAGAAGGCTCTCAACCGGAGGAATTGTCATCCGCGAGACCCAAGGAGACAACATGCAGCCGGCGCGCCACTCTCTCCAAGAACCAGGCAACAAAGGAAAAGCAACAATCTCTAGCTCCTCTGGAACATCCTCAAGTTCCAGCCGAGCCTAGACCAGAGGTAAACAACCTTCTTCCATTGTATATAACCGCTCATGTTTGTTTCTTGCATTGTGTTTTGATGCTCCTTCGGATGAGTTTGCCACCGGGACGGTGTCAAGCAAGTTTGGGGGAGTACATGTGTGATTTAATCTTGTGTTCTTTGATCTTATTTTCCTTTTTGCATCCTTGAGTCTTTAGTCATGAAAAATTGGTAAAAAATTTTTAAAATTTTTTTCAAAGATTCATGTAGTTGCATTTATCTTTTAAAAAAAAAAACATGTTAGGATTGAGTCTAGAGTTTCTCATATCACTTAGGTTGTTTGCATTTTGCATAAGGGGTTAGAATTTCTTACAAAGGTGTTTTTACTTATGAATTGTTTCAATGCCCTAGTTGGTAGTTCTCTAATGCTTTGTCTATGCTTTGAAAGTACGTTCTTACCATGCTTGGATCACTTGTTAGGATTTTCGTGGCTTGAATTGAACTCTCATGATTTGAAACTCATTCTAATAAGTGAAAACCTTAATTTGAAATTCTAATTATCATTCTTATGCATTTGAAAATGAACACATGGTTTTAAAATATTTAGGCTCTCTTCTTCCTTTTTACCACTCTTTGTTAGCCTAAGTAGAACTCCCTCCTTGAACCTTACCCTCCTTTGAAGCCAAATGTTCTTGTGTGACATCTTTGTGAGGCCTTCCTTTCGGTTTGAACTTGGCATAAAGTGTTAGGTTTAGGCGACATGATTTGGTTTTCATATTGTTGCTAGCTTTGCATTTTGAAGCTAGGTATAGGCTTAGGATAAGTTTGGGGGATCATTGGGGTTGCTTTCTTGATCATTTGTTTTTGGTTTCAAAGAGCTTTGTGTTTTAAGGAAAGAAATGAGGTTTTAAGTGAAAGGTTGTTTTTAAAACATAAGTATGCTCTAATTTCAGGAGGTAGCTCTCCATAATAAAAAAAAAAAAGAGAAAAGAAAAGAAAAAGAAATAAAAAGAGCCTAAGTGCCAAATAAAAAAAAAATGAAAAGAAAAAAAAAATAATAAGAGAGCTACCAATAAGAAATTTCTAAAGAGCAAAAGTACTTTCCAAAACCTTTTCACTAGCCTAAAAGTTTAAAAATGTCTTTATTTTGAATTGGGGATTGCTAAATTTGTGAAGGAAAGGGTAGACTCTTAAGTGGTGAGTGAGGATAAAATTTCTTAAATGAGAGGGGTATAGGATCATTTGATAGTTTACATGGGTAGATGAGAATCTAATCATGTATGCATAAATTGTCTTTACCTTTAGCATTATGCATAAGTTCAACCATTTTCGAGAGAAATCCTTAATCTATTTATAAACCCTTTTCAAATGAGATCATTCTATGCTCATAACCATAACCCTTAGCCAAATGTGTTTTGCTTTAAAGTGCATAAGTTTGATTCATGGTTCGAATGTTAATAAATGTTAAATGATGAGTTTCTTTGATTGCTAGGAATAAGAGAGTCATGATTTGAATTTCTTTGTGTGATGAGTATGGCTAAGTTCTTTGGAGTATGAGTGTAAGCATAGCATTTTAGAACCGTTAACTAGGACATTGAGATTAATTCATTTGAAAGACACCTTTGCAAAAAGTTTAAAACCCCATTCATTTTTCTGAAAACCTCTCTTCCTTACTTATTTTATGTTGCTTGAGGGCAAGCAAGAAGTAAGTTTGGGAGAGTTGATGTTATTGCATATTGCATACATTTTGCATACTCATTAGTTCGCTTTTCATGCATTTGTACCATATTTTAGGTTAGATTGCATCACTTAGGGTCCTACAGCATTCTTGCATCAGCATACGCATTTTCTTTGCATTTTGCATCACATTCAGGTTGTTTCTGGCTGCTTTGGAGTCGTGGAGGTTCGTGGACGTGTTGAGGCTGATGTAACAGTTCGTGGGAGCTCGGAAATAAGCTAAGGACCAGAGATCGAGGAGCAGATCGAGCATGGCCGGTTGATCGACCAGAAGATCAAGCCAACTAGGCGATCCAAGGAGAATGATCGAGACGGAGATCGAGTGAAGCAATCGATCAATCGGTACGGACGTAAATGATGCCATGCAGAGCGAGAGACAGATCGAGTACACCACTCGATCCAGCCGAAGATCGATACCGAGATCGGATGCAACACTCGATTCGCCGATGAAGATCGAGACCCAGATCGAGCCGAAGACACGATGTCTGGATATGATCGAGAGAACCACTCGATCTTGGAGTCGATTTCTGTCATTTCAACCGTTTTTGGCTGCTAGCGAAGTGGGGACCATTGGCTTGTTTGGGCATTTTAGGCAAGGCAGCGACACCCTTTTTCGATAACTTTTAGATTCTTATCTTCTTCTTTATGTTTTCTCTCTCGTCTTCGGAAGAACACCATTGTTGAAACTCGTTTTTCTCTTAAGCTTTTGTATTCGAATCTTTATCGTTTAATCCAGTTTTTCTTTCATGTTCATCGTTTCGTTTCATATGCTTTGCTTGATTTACTTTATGTGTAGTGAGTAGTTCCTTTGGGTTCGGGGTTGAGAGGATTAAGGGATAGAAAAGGTTTCGATCTTGGGGTTTTTTTCTAAACGTTTTTAAAGGCTATCTCTTCTAAGGTGTTGAAAGCTTAAAGCTTGAAGACTCTCACGCCAAGAGCTTCATGATCCGAGAGGTTCCTTACCTTGACAGGATCCAGGAGCCTCGGAAGATCACACCTTAGAGACTAGTTACCTCTTCCCAAAAGCCATGGAAGTTTGGGGGACTAGTTAAGCCATTTACTTGAAATCTGTTTTCCTTGCCTTTCGACCTCTCTTTCCACCAAAAGCCATGGGTTTGGAGGAGAGGATGAACGAGTGATCTATACCGAAAGCCACAGATAGATCTTGTTTTGTTTTCAAGGCTTAGAGATCCTCACCAAGTGAGTCGATCTAAAGTTTCAAACCCAAGGACGAACCTTTGAAACCCCTAACCATGAATCTCGACCCTAGGCCCTTTCTTTTAGCATTTTTACGTCTATTCTCATCATTCGCTTGTTATCTGATAGCATCCTGGTCATTAGCTTTACTGTTCTTACGATTTTAGACGAGATCGATTGTTACTGCTCGATCTAGTGGCCGATCTCGTGGTCGATCCACTAGTCGAATTTTAATAATTCGAAGCTCTTTCCTTTGATTAATCTGTTTGTTTCTCGTGGTAGTTTCTTACTTTCTAGTATTTTTAAAATAGGTTTCACTCTGTTTAGGTTGCTGCATCTAGTTCTTAGATATTTTGTCATAAACTGTCTCATTTTGCTTAGATTTGCTTTAGTCCTTGCATTCTCTGTGCATTCTCTATCTCCTAGAAGTGGATTGACTCTCTCTTGCTTGCTATACTACGACGTTGCTTGCATTAGAGTTTGATAACCTCTCTCCATCATAAACCCGAGCTAAGAAAATAGTATATCAGTGTCCAAAGGCAGGAGTGGTGGAGCAAGCCGTGGCTCAAGGGAAGAGAGTAGGGGAGGCGCTTGCATCACAGGCCAAGAGACAGGCCATTATGCCAAGGGTGTACATGACGAGTGCAGCAGCAGTTGGGGAACCGAGCACTTCTCATCCGATTACTGGTATGTGTGGTACATAAAGTTTTGTGAATTGCTTTTGCGTGTTGTGTGTTAGTATAGAGTCTTAGCATTCTAGGGAATGAATTTATAGGGACCTTGCTAATGGGTGAGGTTGAGACCCATGTTCTGTTTGACTCGGGAGCGAGTCATTGTTTTGTTAATCCGGATATGATCAGAAAGGGGCAGTTCCAGAAGGAACCTGGAGAGGACTTTGGGTTAGTTCAGGCGGCAGGAGGCTAAGTGATGTTTTCACTGGGAACGGTCAAGAATGTTCCAGTAATGTTTGGCGAAGTTATTATGCCAGCAGATCTAGTGATCTGTAGAGTTAAGTCCTACAATGTCATTTTGCGAATGGACTGGTTAGGAAAGTACAGAGCTCATTTGGATTGTCACCATGGAAGGATGCGGTTTGGAGATACAGAGACGTCTTGGTTTATCAGGGAGTTAGACCAAGCTCAGGAAGTTTGGTGGTTTCAGCTATTCAAGCAGAACGGCTGATAGAGAAGGGTTGTGAGGCGTATCTAGCAACGATCACTACCACAGAAGGAGGACCGGATGTTGACTCGGGCAGTATACCGGTGGTGCAAGATTTTGAGGATGCCTTTTAGGCGTTGGCTGGACTGCCACCAGCTCGTTCAGATCAGTTCACGATTGAACTTGAGACGGGGACAGCTCCATTGTCCAAAGCACCTTACCGGATGGCACCAGCTGAGCTGGCTGAACTGAAGAAGCAGCTAACAGAGTTGTTGGACAAAGGGTTCATTAGACCGAGCAGTTCACCATGGGGAGCGCCAGTGTTGTTTTTGAAGAAGAAGGATGGAAGCTTCAGACTTTGCATTGATTACCGCGGATTGAACCGTGTGATCGTGAAGAACAAGTATCCACTTCCTAGAATAGACGAGTTGTTGGACCAACTCAAGGGAGCTACTTGGTTCTCTAAAATCAATTTGGCATCAGGGTACCACCAAATACCCATAGAGGAGACAGACGTGCGTAAGACTGCCATTAGGACAAGGTATGGTCATTACGAGTTTGTGGTCATGCCGTTTGGTTTGACGAATGCGCCAGCTGCATTCATAAAGCTGATGAATGGCGTATTCAGGGAGTACCTAGATGAGTTTGTGATCATTTTCATAGATGATATTCTAGTATACTCAAAGGGTGAGGAAGATCATAGAAGTCATTTGCGGACTGTTCTAGAAAAGTTGCGAGAACAGAAGTTATATGCCAAGCTCAGTAAGTGTAGCTTTTGGCAACGGCATATAGGGTTCTTAGGTCACATTGTGTCGGATAAGGGAGTGTCCGTGGACCCAGAGAAGATTCAGGCCATTGCGGATTGGCCTAGACCAGAGAACGCTACAGAGATAAGGAGTTTTATGGGGCTAGCTGGTTATTACAGGCGGTTTGTCAAAGGTTTTGCATGCATGGCTCAGCTAATGACAAAGCTGACTGGTAAGGACGTGGAGTATGTTTGGATGGATGAGTGTGAAGAGTGCTTCTCAGAGTTAAAGGAGTTACTCACTAGTGCACCAATATTAGCGTTACCAGAACCGGGTGAGCCATACGTGGTATACACGGATGCATCAAGGAAAGGAATAGGGTGTGTTCTGATGCAGAATGGTAAAGTGATAGCTTATGCTTCGCGGCAGCTACGGAAGCATGAAGGAAACTACCCTACGCATGATTTAGAGATGGCGGCTGTGGTATTTGCACTTAAGATATGGAGGTCTTATTTGTATGGAGAAAAGGTGCACATATACACGGACCATAAGATTTTAAAGTATATCTTTACTCAACCGAATTTGAACTTGAGACAGCGTAGGTGGATGGAGTTGGTAGCGGACTGTGATTTGGAGATAGCATACCATCCAGGAAAGGCTAACTTGGTGGCAGATGCATTGAGCAGAAGGAGGGCTAGCATATCATTAGAACGGGACATTGGTAGCATCGTGAACATGCTAAGGACATTGCAGTTGAATGCAATAACCAAAGGGGTTGAACAGTTGGGTTTGGAAGCCGCGGATAGAGCAAACTTGTTGACTAGGATTCGGATTGCTCAGGAGCAGGATGAGAATCTGAACAAGATGTCACAGAATGATAAGACGGAATACCATACTTCAAACAATGGGACCATTGTTGTGAACGGACGGGTATGTGTACCGGATGTGAAGGAGTTAAAGGATGAGATCCTTAAGGAAGCACATCAGTCAAGGTTTTCTGTTCATCCGAGAATGACCAAGATGTATCAGAATTTGAAACGGTACTATCATTGGGTTGGGATGAAACGTGATGTGGCGAAGTGGGTAGCCGGATGTGAGACGTGCCAATTGGTTAAAGCAAACATCAGTTTCCTAGTGGGTTGTTGCAAACGTTACCAATGCCGGAATGGAAATGGGACATGATCACCATGGACTTTGTGTTGGTTTTACCAAAGACTAAGAAGTTGCATTACGGATTTTGGGTCATTGTGGATCGTTTGACCAAGTCTGCTCACTTCTTACCAATGAAAAAGACGGATGGAGTACCAAAGTTGGTGGATATGTACATTGATCAGATCATGAGGTTGCATGGAGTGCCAGTGAGTATCATATCAAATCGTGATCTGAAGTTTACTTCGAGGTTCTGGAAAGAGTTCTAGGAAGCGTGTGGGACGCGGTTGCATATGAGTACAGCGTATCATCCTCAGACTGATGGAAGTCAGAACGGACGATCAGAACATTGGAGGATATGTTGAGAGCGTGTGTGCTGGATTGGAGTGGTAGTTGGGAAGAGTACTTACCGTTGGCTGAATTTGCGTACAACAATAGTTACCATAGGAGCATAGAGATGTCTCTGTATGAGGCGTTGTATGGAAGGCCGTGTAGGACACCAGTGTGTTGGACACAAGTGGGGGAGCGTAGCATAATGGGGCCAGCAGTGGTCGAGGCTACTAAAGAAAAGATCAGATTGTTAAAGGTCAAGCTGAAAGAGGCTATGGACAAGCAGAAAAGTTATGCGGACAAGCGTCGCAGAGATTTGGAGTTCAATGTGGGTGATATGGTTTATCTAAAGGCACTGACTTATAAAACGGACAGGGCAGCTAAGTATGCCATGTTGAGTCTGAGGTACATGGGACCGTACTGGATATTGGAAAGAGTTGGCGCAGTGGCTTACAAGTTGGACTTGCCATCGGAAATGGGAGCGTTCCTTAATGTATTCCATGTGTTGCAGCTAAGGAAGCACATAACAGAATGGGAAAAGGTTATAGAGGAAGCACCTGCAGACTTGCAAGAGGACCTTGCAGTGGTTGCTAGGCCGGTCCGGGTGACTGACAGGAAGGAAGAGACTAAGCGTGGGAAGCTGGTCAGAATGGTTCAGGTCGTATGGGACTGCGAGGGGCGTGAACAGGTTACTTGGGAAAATGAGGCTAGGATGAAAGTTGAGTATCCCAAATGGTTTGACAAGTTGCAAACGAACGAGTCGGATTCGAGGGCGAATCCATAACAGGTGGGGGAGAGTTGTAGCATCCGTATCCGAGAGAATTCGGAATGATCGAGCTGGACAGGGCTCTATCCGAGGAATGATCGAGCCAAGGGTCGGATATTGGCTGGGAAATGGAGGTTCGGACTATGGTCGGGTGATGACTGGGAAATAGTCGGACGGATGGCTGGGATAGCCTAGCCGGATGGACCATATCCGAGAGAAAATGGTCCAGTCCGTGAGAAAATAGGATTTATCCGAGTTAAGTGGGGTTAGTCCGAGTGAGAGTGGACTATATCGGAGGGAAGAAGGGAAACCTCCGAGAGAAATAGAGGATTAGCCGAGGTCCGAGAGAACAAGGAATATCCGGGTGAAAAATGGAAAATACCTCGGATAAAGGTGGTTTATCCGAGAGGGAAGGGATTTGGGCCATGGGCCAAGTGTTGGTCGGCTATTTTGATGGTTTGTCGCGTGGATGGTCAGCCGGTACATGAGCCGAGAGAATCGAATCGGACTGGGATAAATCCTACTGGAACCAGGAAAACGTCGGTTAAGTCCGAGTTACCTAGGGTTTTGCGAGTATATAAGGATTTTTGAGACATGACTTGACAGTGTTGCGTTTATTTGAGCTAAATAAAGCAAAGAGAGAGTTTGGTCAAGAGAAAACCCTAGGAAAAACAGTTTATCCCGAGGACATCCGAGAGAGATCAGGTTATCGCCGAGCAGATCCGACCATTGCTGAGATAAATTGGTAAGCGACTGAACAATTCCCTTTGTGTCGAGTTTCCATCGGATAACCTCGAGCTAATATCCTTGTTTTGTGGGGGTTTCCGAGGGTAAACAGAGTTTGGCTCGGAGAAAGGTGAATGGATCGAGAGATAGCCGAGGGGAAAGGGATCGGATTGTACGGACAGCCGAGAGATTCCTAGGGTGATCGGATATTTTCGATTTGGTGCGGATTTCATCAGGATTTCTTCTGACCAATCTGTTTCCAGCCTTATTTAAGGTTAGTGCGTGACAGTGGTTGGTGTCTAGGATCGTTGGATTGTTAGGGTTGAATGTTTGACATGTTTGATTGTGTGATTTTCATGTTATGTGTTTAGAACTGATTAATGAATGCATGTTACATGTTATGGTATTGTGAGGTGTTTACCGTGGCATAGATGATGTCTAGCTAACCTCAGGATAATCCGGATCATGTACTAGCTTAGGGGATGCGGGGTTCACGCTGAAGTAGACATGGGTCTTAAAAAGGGATCGATCTTAGGTTGTTAGGTTAGATGATCATAGCAGTTTGATATATATATATATATGTTATGTCTATTGTGAATTGATTGTGTGGGATGTTGAATCCAAAAGTATGAAGGCGTGTTTTAGTACTGACCAGGTGTTACGGGATAACCGTACTCACTAAGTATTTATGAAATACTTATGCCTCTCTTCTTGAGTGTGCAGGTAATAAACCGTAAGGGAGCGAGACCAGGCGGCAGTGATGGATATGGATGGATCGGGGATTAGGTTTTAATTATGTTTAAAACATTGTGCTTTGTCCTATGGCTTTGGTGATTGACCGTTTAAGTTGCTAGATGATCGTTTGTGATCATTAGCGAACCATGGTGTTTTGTTTATGATAACCCCGAATCTTGTTAAGTGATTTTGATGTAAGTTAATGAAATGAAATGAGTTGTTTTAAATCCGCTGTGTATTGTTGAGTTTAAAGAAAAAGTATAGAAAAAGGACTTAGAGGATGTAGTGGGACACGGCCGCGGTATAGTTTGCCACGTTGGGTTACCACAGAACCTGTGAATGGATTCAAGGCCATAGACAAGTATTTGGACTTCAAGTACATCGTCAGGGTGAAGGAGATACTCGGGCCTGAGCAGTTTAAGAGAATCGAGGATTCTTTCTTGGGTCCGGTTTTGCAGTTCTGTTCGAAGAATCTCTCTATGTCAGGGAAGATGATCAACACAATTCTTACCAAGAACCTGGAAACCAAGAAAGAAAAGGAGCTGTGGTTTCATTTTGGTTGACATCCTATGA
The DNA here is from genome assembly GCA_911865555.2 of Thlaspi arvense. NCBI lineage: Eukaryota > Viridiplantae > Streptophyta > Magnoliopsida > Brassicales > Brassicaceae > Thlaspi > Thlaspi arvense. The sequence goes on along the minus strand of OU466858.1, from coordinate 54,621,258 downwards.
GATTCTCTATAAGAGATTTCCATATGATCACGGGGCTGAAATGCACTGAATGGTTGCCTGCTGTTGAGGAAGAGGCAATCCACTATGAATGGTCTGGATTGAGGGATGTGCATTCACCTGACGAGCTGATAGAACTCATGATGGAAACCGGAGAAGATATCATGATGAGAGGTTTTCTTTGGCTATGGTGCTGCTCATCGAGATAATATTTCTTTATAGGTATTCGAAAGCTATGTTCCCCACATCTAATTTACAGAAAGCGCAACACATGGATGTCTTGCTGAATCATCATTGGGGGATAGATGCTTACGAAATGCTGTTAAAATCAGTGGAAAAGACTGTGGAGAACAGTCTAGAAAAGTCCAAGTACCCTCTGGACGGGTTCCCTTTTGCGCTTCACCTATGGATTTTGGAATCCGTACCCAAGCTTCAGTCGGCTTTCTCTACGATTGACAAAACAGTCCCGCCAACAACTCCTTACATCAAAGCTGTTTTGAGCTTATAAGGCGAAAGCGATGTAAGTGCCTTCCTTTACTACTTTGATTATCTAGAATATGTGTCATTAGTTTAGAAAGGCTTTCCTAACAAAACATAGATGAATGACGTGTGTTTCTTGACTGTGCAGGTGGATGCTGTACACATCCTTCCAAAAATACATGGTGACCTCGAAGACACCGTGTTTTTGCAACACAAAGACGATGAAAATCTGCATTCGCTTGTGGATCTGTTAGAGAAAGGTTTTAGGCTGACACATGATCACTGGAAAAGAAAGATTTTGAAGAGAGACGATGCATTGTAATACATTGCATCACAGTCATATTGCTATCCCCATTCAGAAAGAGCAAGACAAAACTCCAGACCATCTTCTTCAGACGAGTCAGTAGAGGCAAAGCTTGACCAGCTCAAGAAGATATTCGTAGATGGACAGAGACATATCCGTTCTCGATTATCAAAGATCGAGCAAAAGCTTGCCATATATGATCCTTCAGATTCCATTGATGAGGTATTGATTGAAATATATATATATATATGTTTGTTAGAGATAGTTCATTGATAAATTTTCTAACATCACGCTGTTATCTGTTTTTCCTTGAAGAAGAATATATCTGATGACGTCTCGCCTCATGTGCACCATGAAACTGGTATATACCCAATGGAGAAAGGACCTTCAAGAACAAAGACTGTCAATGGAAGTGGTGTGGTTGAAACAACCAAAGAAACTGATAAGGTACTTAAACAATTTTTTGCCATCTACATTTGCTAAAAAATTTCAGGACTAATATGCTGTCATCTATTGTTTTTCAGATGAACGATGATGAGACAAATACGAGTAGCAAAGAATAGGAGGAAGCCCAAACACAGATGGAAAAGGATGAGAGGACCCAACCAATTGAGGAGCAACAAACTGTTAGCTATTCTTGTTTCTTTTGGATTTGATTACTTTAGTAAGATCTTCTTGGACATTTGTTAAAATTTTCTAACAAAAAATGATGGACTTCCAGGTGCTAACCCCGCCTGTGATATCGACATCCATGCAGACGGTCGGAGGCAATGAACCCACAGAGATGGCCAATGATGATGGGAGCCAAGCAATGGATGGAACTACAGTAAGAAAATCAGGATTCTTATGCGTTTTGGTGTTTTAGTAAGGTCTTCCTGAACATCTGTTAGACGTTCCTAACCCAACAAATGTTTTGCTTCCAGGTTCAAACCCGGCCCGTGGTTGCGTCCACGGAGACGGTTGCAAGCGCAGGACAAACAGAGACTGAGAATGATAATGGGAGCCAAGCAATGGATGGAACTACAGTAATAAAATCAGGATTCTTTTGCGTTTTGGTGTTTTAGTAAGGTCTTCCTGAACATCTGTTTGATGTTCCTAACCCAAAAAATGTTGGGCTTCCAGATTCAAACCCCACCCGAGGTTACGTCCACGGAGCCTGTTGCAGGCGCGGGACAAACAGAAACTGGCAATGATGATGGGAGCCAAGAAAAAGATGAAACCACAGTAAGAATATCAGTATTCTTTTGCATTTTAATATTTTAGTATGGTCTTCCTGAACATCTGTTAAACGTTCCTAACCCAAAAAATGTTATGCTTCCAAGTACAAACCCCGCCCGTGGTTACGTCCACGGAGATTGCTGCAGGCATGGGACAAATAAAAATGGACAATGATGATGGGAGCCAAAAAAAGGATGAAACTACAGTAAGAAAATCAGGACTCTTTTGCATTTTGATATTTTAGTATGGTCTTCCTGAACATCTGTTAAACGTTCTTAACACAAAATGTTGGAGGTCCAGGTGGTTTCCGCACTTGTCGCTCCTAGCGTTGCTCCTGTAAAGGGAATTAGAGGTACGAGTCCTAAAACTTACTTGACAGAAGGTTCTTTAGTCGAAGTATCGGGTGAAGATAACAAGTGGTTCCCTGCTTCGGTTATAAATAGACAGCCTGGTCTAGGTCCTATCTGTAGCTATTATTTGAGGTACTTGAGCATTGATAAGTATGAGAGTGTCCAAGAGATGCGGATCCGTCCTACACCACCTCAGCTGCTTCAGGAAGAACATGCCGCCAACGTTTTAGAGGCTGGGCTAGTCGTTGAGGTTTACCACAATGAGCACTGGTGCAGAGGGTGTGTGAAAGCGCCTACCGAGGGTACAGATGTTTCTATCCACCTTTATGATATCGATAAAACACAACTGATAGACGTTAGGGATACAAGGATTTATAGACAATGGGTGGACGAGGCGTGGGATCCTCCTGTGAATGTGGCTATCCAGGTACATAGTTTATACTGTGATAAAACCCTGTATTCTTTAAATAATTACAAAAAGTTTAACTAAGTTGTTTGAATGTTGCAGGAAGACGCAGTGACGTCTGCTACGCCCACCACAGTAGAAGACATTGCGAAGATAAAATTCCTTTCCTAAAAACTATTTTTCACCAAGTTTTTTTTTGCTTTTAACTGGTGAAAAACTTTAAATTGCACCGTTTTTATGAAAGCCTGTCTTCTTATCAAAGGGTAACCCGGAGAAGAAGAAAGTGGAGAAGGCAAAATCCATGGAGGAGAAGAAGAAAAAGAAGAAACCGAAGAAAAAGAAAGCGAAGAAAGAGCAGAATGAAAAGCTAGAGAAAACATCTCTAAGAAAGAGCAAAGGGTTCAAACAAACGGATATGTCATATGCATATTCGGAAAAAAAGTAGAATGAATTATGTTGGTGGTGTTAGTTGCCATTTGTTAAAATGGTTAATGGTTGTAACGGTGTTTTTAGATGTGTTCGTTTGCAAACATGGATTGGAATACAGGGTATGTATCTTTGGTTTTTAAACAATGTTGCTTTTGGTTTATCAATTAGTTGTACTTATTTCAAACTTTGTATTTCATTCATTTCAAATTGATTTTCATGACAAGGTAATTTTATGGTTAGTAGGGAAAAAGAAAAAAGGTTTAAGAAGCCTTCCTAAATGAATATTCAGAAAAGAAAAAGGTTTAGGAAGCCTTCCTAAATGAACTTAGGAAAAAGTAAATGATTTAGGAAGGCTTCCTAAATGAATATTCGAAAAAATGGTTTAGGAAGGCTTCCTAGATGAAACTTGTTAAAAACAAAATGATTTCGGAAGGCCTCCTTATTAAAACTTGGAAAGAGAAAATAATTCTGGTAGGCTTCCTAAATGAATATTCAAAAATTGTTTTGGTGATTTTAAAAGTTCCGGGTTGTAATCCTAAATTCCAGGAATAATGTTTGGGTCCCTTCTTCCCTCGATATTTAGGAATCAATTGCAACATTTCGGAAAGGCTTCCTAAACAGTAAAGCATAAAACAAAAAGGTATAATTAGACTCTAAGGTTGTGTCGATCTGGAGGCACGTTTGTTTAATCGAAGAAGCACTAACCGCTAAGGCCGAAACGTTGTACTTGTCCAATATTTCAAGTTATATATTTATGTTTTAAAAAGATTATAACAATTATGTACTTTTAGTAACCCAACTCTCACAATAGTTAGATATGAAGACATTCCTATAACAGACGAATGTCTTCCTAAACGTAATAATGGACTACGACTCTCTATATGGACTACAAGTAATCATCCAGTAAACAACTCAATTCATGTATGTTATACTAAAGCAACAATCTAAAATAAATGCATACAAGCCGATTCAGGAACAGTTGTGAACATTTAGGAAGGCTTCCTAAATGAAACTTGCAAAGAGCAAATGATTTAGGAAGGCTTCGTAAATGAATATTCAAAAAAAAATTTCGATTCAAGAACAGTTGCGAACATTTAGGAAGGTATTCCTGTACCTTCCTGGAATGATCGAATATGTCCTCGTCGTCGATGGATTCCGAACTTCCTCGGCGGTGAAGCTCTAAGCTCGTCTACAGTAGCCAGAGATGAATCGCGAAACTATCGTCATCGTCAATTGTGGCCCATTATCGCCGGTGAAGCTGGAAATGAATCGCGAAACTATCTCTAGTTGTTGAGGCTGGGCAATCGACCTTGCCGATGATCAAATTTCAATTGAAGATCAAAATTCTCGCGAATTCAAGCTTGGTGATGAATTGCGAGTCCTCCTCTTCTTCAATCGCCGGAGATCGTCGCCGGAGAAGATCAAAACTCTCGTGAATTCAAGCTTGGTGATGAATCGCGAGTCCTCGTCTTCTTCAATCGCCGGAGATCGTCGCCGGAAATGAGTCGACGAAACTCTCTTCGTCGTCGCCGGAGAAGATCGAAACTCTTCTTCGTCGTCGCCGCTGGAGAATATCGAAACTATCTTTGTCGTCGCAAATTCAAAAAGCTGTTAATTCAAAAAAAACAGAGCATTCGTTGTAAAGAAGGGTAATTTGGTCAATCTAAACTATAAAATGTTATGTAACGGAAATTATATAGCGTGTTGTGTAAATGTGGAAACTATACTTTGATTGGGTGTATCTGAAGGAATTTCTCTAAATCATTTGGTTCTTTATCTAGATTGCTTTAACACTGGTTTTAAGATTGATCACCTAGAAATCAGTTCTTAGGTTGTTTAATAGATGTGGAAACATTGTTAATCAACAGAAATAGATGTGGAAACATTGTTAATCACCAGAACTATCTTAGATGAGCAAAATAACTAATTGCAAAGGAATTTGGATTAGTGATTTTGTGAACATATCGAACCTAAACTATAATGCTTGCTTAGGTTGTTAGATTTTGCAAAGGAATTTGGAATTCTAGAATCTGATCATAGATAATCTCTGCAACAGAAGTCTATTGCTTTTACATTCGTGTTTTCGAGTTCTAGAACGGTTTTAATAAATAATCCTTTCAGTCTGTAGTCTGCGATTTATGTCAACATGCGAATTTCCCATTGCCTAGCGCCTTGTCTCAATTGATTTTAAGAACTCATAATCCGCTCCTGATCTCGTTACTTTTATTTGCTATTTAGTTTTATTTGTTATTGACTACTTAGCTTAATTTGAATCTAAAGTCAGTTGAGTAATAGTCTTAAGTCCTTGTGGATTCGATCCCTAAGTACTACAGTGATCTCTTAATTTGAGAGAGTAGCTCTAAAGGTTAATTTGAGCATATCAAAGAGCGTTATGTCAAGAAGCACCAAGGAGGAGGAGACACCCAAGGAGAGAGCGGCCAATAAGGAGCCACAACATAGACCTCATGGAGGACCTTTCGGGAGCCTCCTACACCTCACACACCACCTTATAAGGTACCAAAAACTCCTCCATTGTATATACCATTGCATTTTTTTTTAAGTTCTTGTAATATATTTTTGTTGCTTCTCTCTTCTACTCTTTTATTACACAAAGGATTATGTAATTTAAGTGTAAGGAAGGGATTTGGGGTTTGACTTTGTTTGTTCTTTTCTTAGTTTTTCCATTTTACTCATCTTTGAGTCTCATGCATTCATCTAAGTGCATTAAAAAACCAAAAAAAATCGAAAAATTTGAAGAATTTGCATCTTTTGCAAAGCAAAAAGAAAAGCATGTAGTTGCATTCATTTGTTTAGGATTGAGTTTAGTATTTTTCATATAGGTTGCATTGCATTTGCATAGCGCATGATGATGATAACTCCTTGTAAAATGCAAGTGTTTAGGACTGATTTAAATGTCTAAGTAGTTAAATGTTTGATGCATCATAAGAAGTTAGAAACTAAGGCTGAACCATGCTCTTGAATGATAAATCTGAACCTCTAGTCTCATGTTAAAATCGCCTGCTCTTTGAAAATCATCCCTATTTATTAGAATCATTAATTTGGATTGTTAGTTATCATGTTCTTGCATTGAAAAGTGGTTTCATGGATTACCCATATACATAATTGGACTTTCTTTCTTCCTTTTTACCTCTCTTGCTAGTCCAAATAGCTGATCCTCATCATTAAGGGATGGTTACCACACCTTAACCTTACCTTCCTTTAAAACCTAAACACTATCTTTGTGTGTGAGGCTTATTTTTGAATGAACTAAGCATAAAGTGTTAGGTAGGCACGACAAGGACAGGTTACTATGTAGAACTAGCTCTTCAGTTTGAGTTAGACATAGGTTTAGGATGGTAGTTATAGGACTGGGCGGATTTGAGTTTTACATTGATCTAAAAGGAGAGAGTGAGAGAAGAAAGAAAGTAAAGGGCGAAATGAATGAGAATGGGAAAGCAAGCAAAAACTCAGCATGTCTTGAACCAAATAAGCTCAAAAAGGGAGGCCATTATGAAGATGGAGTCTCAGCAACAACAACAAAGAAGGCACCAAAGCCTAAATACATCAAAAGGATGAAGAAAAGGAGACTTCCCAATACAAAGAAAAGGCGCCCACAACAAGGGAGCAAAAAGAAGGCCACAACATGGTGAGATCAAAGAAGAAGCTTCCCTGAAAATGGCAAAGTGTCGAGTGTGAGAGTGTTGGTAAAGGGTAGTTAGGATTGGCTTGATTTGGGGTAAGAGTTTTGGGGTTTAGAACATTCTTAGGCATTGGGTAGATAGTAATCTATTTTTGTATACATAAGTTGTGCTTCATCTTTAGCATTATGCTTAAGTTTATTCCTTTTTTAGAGAAACCCTTACACTTGAACCCATATTTGATGAGATCATTTTTATCTCATGACCTTAACCCTTAGCCGAATGATTCCACTTTATTTGCTTGAACATGATTCACTTGGTTACAAAGTTTAAATGAATGTTAAAGGGATTGGTTGATTTGAGCATTTGACTAGGCTGAGCTAGAGATCATTTCAAAACAGGACAGGCATGGCTAGGTTGTTTAAAGTATAACTGATTGTGTTTTGCATCTTACACTTAGGCACTTAGACATTGAATTCATTTCTTTACCTTAGCATTTTTGGATTTGAGTGCCCACCTTCAAACCTCACTTCCTCCTTGTCTTAGTTAGTTTGCTTGAGGACAAGCAAAAGGAAAGTGTGGGGGTGTTGATATCTCTATTATTAATACCATTTTAGCTTGCATTCATCACTAGTTTTTGTCTTTAAACATGCATATTTTCCTTCTTCTTGTCCCTTTTACATACAGTTAGGAGTTAGTGTAGTTTTAGGAGCTGCATTGCATTTTACATGCATTTGGAGTTTTATTCAGGTACTAGAAGGAGTGTGGAGGCTATGTGGTGCAATGGATGTGAGCTGGGAATGAGGCAAGACAAAGGACAAAGGCGGATAGGCCAATATCGATGATGATATCGACATCATCTGATCAATACGAAGCATATCGATGGGAGTATCGGTCAATTCAACATCGATACAGTGAAGGCGTGGTGTGAAGGCGGCATATCGACTAAGAAAGACCTCGATGCAACAGAAAGGAGCCCATACCGAGCAGCGTATTGACGTCCCAGACCGATACACTGAGACGGGACAATACCAAGGTGCTGTATCGACTTGTTTGTCTGATGAACCTTAACTAAAGGGAGATTGTATCGACTTCACGCCATGGAGAGCCAAACCGATACAATATTGTAGCCTTCTGTATTGACCAGCATATCCACCAAGGGACATCGATACAACCCAGAAGAAGAGATGATATCGACATGAGTATCGATGTGCATGATCGATATGGTCTGTCCGAGTCAGCCTATTTTCAGTTTAATCTTGGTTTACTAGGGGTTTTCTAGTTCCCCTATAAATACTCAAGTCCTAAAATGCTTAGGCAACTTAGATCTTAATATTTTCCTTCTGTTCTTGCACTTAAAATCTATTCTTACTTATTCTGCTTTCTAATCATGCTTTACCATTGTTTCTCTTTGGAATTTGTGGTTTTGATTATGGCTAGTGAGTAGTCTTATTTAGGGTTTGAGATCGGATAGATTAGAGGCATTTTAGGACTAGATTAGTGATGTCTTATGCTTACTATGATTGTCTTCTCTCTATTAGATGTGCTTAACACTGGATTAGTCTTGGCCAGGCTTGTTTAGTATCTTGGCTTTCACTTGCGCCTGATAAGTGTTTGATGAAATGCTGTTGTGAGTCTCTTAGAGGATTTGTATGCTTAGCCTAAGGAATTAAATGTCTAAGGTGCATTTTGGCTTTATAGGATTAGAATTCAGTTTCGAATGCTTGCTGATCATGTGTTTAAGTAAAAGGATTTATTTGAAAAGTGTGTTTAGCAAAGTGATTAGTATCAAGGAATTGAGCTAGTTATAGTTTTTAATCATAATCATATGCATAGAAGATGGTATTGTTTGAATGGTTTTGAAGCATTACTAGTTAGGTTATAATACCCTCTTAATCAATAACCCCTATCATAGGTCCTCACTTTATCTATTTAAATTTTGTGCCTTACTTAGTTCAGTCTTTAGACCTGTTTAGTTTGATCATAATTGCTTTCTTGAATTGGCTTGACTTAAATGATTTGCTGTATTCTTGGTGTCTTATGAACTCAGATGGATTGATACCTTACATGCTGCAATGACATGAGTGTGTTAGGATTTGTTTAGCTAATCAAAATCCTGCTATCATTGATGATGAGTTTGTTGATTTGTTTAAATAGCAAGAGTAATCCATTAGTTCTTCATCTTTGATTTGCGCATATTTCGATTATAGGACTAGTCATCAAGAAAACGTATTCTAGATTGCTTAATAGATGTGAGAGCATTGTTAATCACTTGAACTAATCATAGATGAGAAAAAATACTATCTGCAAAGAGATTTGTGAACAATCGAACTTGATCGTTAATACTTGTTTGAATTAGTAGAATTTGCAAAGAGATTTGGAATTCTGGAATTTAGGCATAGATAACTTCTGCAACGAGAGTTGGTTGGTTTTAAATCAGTGTTTCGAGTTCTAGACAGTTTTAGTAATATCTAGATAGTTTACATTCTGCATTCTCGGATTCAACCTACGAATTATCTTGGCCTAGCGTTTTAAATTCTTGAATCTTAAGAACATCCAATAAATCGTCTGCTTTCGTTTCGTTTAGTTATTTCGATTTGTATACATTTGATTTGACTAAGCTTAATTCGAATCTAGAATCTGTTCTGTAATGATATTAAGTCTCTTAGGATTCGATAACCCTTTATACAACATATACTTTGCTGTGCACTTGCAGTAGTTTTATTTAAGTGAAACTTTGAGCCTATCATGTACATGAATTAGAAAACTTACCAGTGGATTGCCTCCCACCAAGCGCTTGTTTTAAGTCATTAGCTTGACTTGGAATGCTGCTTGGACATCGGGTGCATCATCTAGAGACACAATGTATCCTGCTAGAATCTCAGCTTGCGCCCAATAATGGTTCACCCTTTGGCCATTCACAGTGAACTCCTCTGCTTGGAGTTTATCATGACAATGGCACCATATGGTCTGACCTCTTTGATGGTGAAGGGACCTAACCAACGAGAACGCAGTTTATCAAGAATTAACTGTAGACGAGAGTTATAGAGAAGTACCTGGTCATTAGTTTCAAAATGTCTAGAGATGATCTTCTTATCATGATATGCCTTAGTCCTCTCCTTGTATAACTTGGAGTTTTCATAGGCCAAATATCTAAGTTCATCCAGTTCATTAAGCTGTACCAGATGCCTTTCTGCAGAAGGCTTCAAATCAAAATTCATCTTCTTTATAGCCCACACTTCCTTGTGTTCCAATTCCACTGAAGATGGCACGCCTTGCCATAGAGCTGGTGGAATGGTGTAGTCCCAAGTGGCGTCTTGTAGGCAGTCCTATAAGCGCACAGCGCTTCGTCTAATTTTGCAGCCTAATCCTTCCTTGTCTTTCCCACAGTCTTCTCCAGGATTTACTTTATCTGTCTGTTGGAGACTTCAACCTGTCCACTGGTCTAAGGATGGTATGGAGTAGCAACTCCATGGTGGACTCTATACTCCTGCAGTATCTTCTCAAAGATCTTGTTGATGAAGTGTTTTCCACCATCACTGATGACAATTTGTGGTCCTCCAAATCTGGAGAAAATAATGGTCTTAATGAGCTGAAGAACCAACTATAAAATCATTTGTTTAACTAGCAATCACCTCCACCCAGTTGAAAATATAATCCACAACAACCAGTATGCGTAGCAAAGTGGCCAGCATACTCAGAACAATGACAGTGAAACAGCAAATCTGAAACTTCAGTCTCTGCAATGCAGCTATTGTAAATCCCATCTGAATAATGCATGTACAAATATGGCTCATCCCAATTGAATCTCCTAAGTTCTCCCATGAACTTTGTAGTCTTTGAAATCATGTGGTTCATCCTCTGTAGCCAAGTAGTTGGCAATATCAGCATACCATGGTCTCTTGGTATCACTAATGGCATAAGCTTGCTTTTTAAAAGCAGTTCCCAAGCTGGCACAAATCATTGCCAACGTCTGTGTAGAGTGACACAGTGACGAGCGTCATGACGATTGTCACTGGCTTGATATCGCGACTCCTTCGCGAGTTTGTGGATTTTGGTGACGAGCGTCACCCTCCTAGTGTTGCTCTTCACTGCCTTTTTTTGCCACAGAGTTGCAGGTTTTCAGTACTATCAGCTTGCAATCTTGTCTCAATGAGATAGATATTCTCTTCATGCAGGAAATCATTGATTGGGACGTCATCTTCAATCCTAATCCTGGAGAGATGATAAGCTACACCCTTCTCAATCCCCTTCTTTTCTTTCACCTCAATTTCAAACTAATGGAGAAGCAGAATCCATATCAATAACCTCGGCTTGCATCTTTCTTCGGCATCAAGTACTTCAGTGCAGAATGATCTGTATGGACCACGACCTTGGAGCCCACAAGGTACTGGCAAACTTTCTCAAAGGCAAATACCACTGCCAACAGCTCCTTCTCAGTGGTGGCATAGTTTCTCTGAGCATCATCAAATGTCTTGTTGGCATAGTATATGGCATATAGCTTCTTGTCTTTCCTCTGTTTCAGCACAGCTCCAACAGCGAAGTCACTGGCATCACAATTGGAACAGTCACCAAATCTTGTTTGATATGCTCAAAAGCAGACTGACATTCTGCAAAGAATTCAAACTTCACATCTTTGTAGAGAAGAGTAGTATGTGGTCTTGCAATCTTGCTAAACTCCATGATGAACCTCATGTAGAACCCACTGTGACCCAGAAAACTCCTCACTGGCTTTACAGAATCAGGCGCCTGCAAGCTTGTCATCACATCAATTTTCGCCCTGTCCACTTTAATACCACCTCCAGAGACTTTATGTCTAAGAACAATGCCATCTTTGACCATAAAATAACATTTTTCCCAATTCAGAACCAGGTGTTTCTCTTCACATCTTTGCAGAACAGCACATAAGATTTTCTAGGCAGTCTTTAAAGGAAGACCCATAAACTGAAAAACCATCCATAAAGACTTCCATAAACTTCTCAATCATGTCTGTGAAGATCGACATCATGCATCTCTGGAAGTTTGTAGGAGCATTACAAAGTCCAAATGGCATTCTGCGATTTGCAGATGTACCATAAGGACATGTAAAGGTGGTCTTCTCCTGGTCATTTGTATGGATAGGAATCTGAAAGAACCCTGAATAGCCATTTAGGATGCAGTAGTACTGATGATTTGCCAACCTCTCCAGCATCTGGGCAATGAAAGACAGTGGGAAATGGTCCTTCCTGGTGGCTGCATTCAGCTTCCTGTAGTCTATAGACATCATGTGCCCAGTCACTGTCCTAGTAGGAATCAGTTCATCCTTTTCATTCTTCACTATTGTGACTCCTCCCTTCTTAGGAACCACATGAACTGGACTGACCCAGGAATTGTCAGATATAGGATAGATATTCCAGCTTCCAGGAGCTTCATGATCTCCTTCTTGACAACATCCTTCAAATTCAGATTGCCTCCTCTGATGCTCAACTGATGATTTTGATTCATACTCAAGGTGTATCCTATGCATGGACAAGTCTGGAGAGATACCTGAAATGTCATCAAGAGAGTAGCCAAGAGCTTTGCGAAATCTGCGCAACTTACTTAGCAATAGTGTGAGCTCTGCATTGTTCAAGGAAACATTAACAATGACAGGATAAGTAGAATTATGTCCAAGGAAGACGTACCTTAGCCATGCAGGGAGCTGTTTAGCTCAACTTTTGGAGCTTTAGCTTCACTCTAGTCTCCCATTGTTGCAGCTTTTGCAGAGGTGCTGGCTAGCTTCTCTTGTGCAACCAATTGCATGATATGTGCAGTAGCATCCATCATCTTAGCATATCCAACAGCAGCTTCATCTAGATGTTCTGCTTCTGCTGTAGAACTTGTCAATGCAATCTCCAAAGGATCATATGGACTCATCTCTTAGAAGATCTGCTCAGCAAGGTTGGTGAAACATCCACATAAAATGTATGTCCATCTATGGTTAGCCTCTTCATCAGCTTATCCATTTCGAAATTCATCACCAAGTCACCAACATTCAGCTATATTCTCCCTTTCCTGACATATATGATGGCTCCAGTAGTGGCCAGGAAAGGTCTGCCAAGAATCAAAGGATCTTTGGGTTCTTCTCCATACTCCCGAACCACAATGTCAGTGGGAATCATACAATCTCCCAGTTTGTTAGGAACATCTTCAATCACACCTTCTGGAATTCTTACTGATCTATGATGTTACTGCATATTGCATACATTTTGCATACACATTAGTTAGCTTTTCATGCATTTACATCACATTTTAGACTAGATTGCATCACTTAGGGTCCTAGAGCATTCTCGCACCAGCATACGCATTTTCCTTGCATTTTGCATCACATTCAGGTTATTTCTGGCTACTTAGAAGTCGTGGAGGTTCGTGGACGTGCTGAAGCTGTTGTGGCGGTTCGTGGAAGCTCGGATGTTTGCTAACGACCAGAGATCGGGGACCAGATCGAGAATGGCAGGTCGATCTAGGATGAGATCGACCAGAAGATCGAGAAGACCAGGCGATCCAAGGAAAATGATCGAGACGAAGATCGAGTGAAGCTATCGATCAAACGGTACGGACGTAAATGACGCCATGCAGAGCGAGAGCCGGATCGAGTCCACCACTCGATCCAACCGAAGATCGATACCAAGATCGGATGCAACACTCGATCCGCTGAAGATGATCGAGACCCAGATCAAGTTGAAGTTAGATGTCCGAAGATGATCGAGAGAGCCGCTCGATCCCGAGGTCAATCTCTGTCCTTTCAACCGCTTTTGGCCGCTAGCGAGGGGGGACCATCGGATTGTTTTCGCCATTTTGGGAAGGCGGCGACGTCCTTTTCCCACACAACTTTTCATTTTTATCTTTTTTATGCTTTTCTCTCTGGTTTTAGAGATTATCCACCATTATCGAACCTTGAGTTTTCCTTGCTTTTATAATCGAATCGTTTGAGTTTAATCTACTTTCCTTTTCATGTTCATCGTTTCTTTCTTCATGCTTTGCTTGATTTATCTTATGTGTAGTGAGTAGTTCATTTGGGTTCGGGGTTGAGAGGATTTAAGGGGTTAAAAGGGTTTCGATCTTGGGGTTTTCTAGTGCTTTAATGGCTATCTCTTCTAGGGTCTCGAGTTATCAAAGCTTAAAGACTCTCACGCCAAGAGCTTTATGATCCGAGAGGTTCCTTACCTTGACAGGATTCAGGGACCTCTGAAGATCACACCCTAGAGACTAGTTACCCCTTCCCAAAAGCCATAGAAGTTTAGGGGACTAGTTAAGCCATTTGTTTGAAATCTGTTTTTCCTGCCCTTCGACCTCTCTTTCCACCAAAAGCCATGGGTTTGGAGGAGAGGATGAAAGAGTGATCTATACTGAAAGCCATGGATAGATCTTATTTAGTTTTCAAGGCTTAGAGATTCTCACAAAGTGAGTCGATTTAAAGTTTTCAACCCAAGTTCGGATCTTTGAAACCCATGACCATGAATCTCAACCCTAGACCCTCTCTTTTAGCATCTTTACATCTTCTCTCATCATTCGCTTGATCTTTGATAGCATCCTGGTCGTTAGTTTTACCTTCTTTGCATTTTTAGACGAGATCGATCGTTATTGCTCGATCTAGTGGTCGATCCCATGATCGATCCACTAGTCGAATTTTAGTAATTCGTAGCTTTGTCCTTTAATTATTTTGTTTGTTCCTCATGGTAGTTTGATCATTCCTGGTAATATTAAAATAGTTTGCATTCCATTTAGTTGCTGCATCTAGTTTTTAGGGATTTTCTCAAAACCTTTCTTGCTTCGCTTAGATTTGCATAGCCCTTGCATTCTCTTTGCTTTTTCTATCATCCTAGGTGTGGATTGACTCTCTCTTGCATACTGTGCTACAACCTGTTTTGCATTTGAGTTTGATAACCTCATTGCATACTCACCCTTGCAAAGAAACTGTTTATCAAATGGCGACGTTGCCATCCTAGGATTGTTTAGAAAACATAGAGTTTTGGGACTTACTAAAGACTAAGCCTTTACCTTATTTTAGTTACTAATAATTCTACTCTCAAACGTGTGTTTCTCAGGTACATGAATCTTCGCTCAAGGGGAGACAACAATCTACTACAACCCTTGGACACCATTCATCAGCTTGGTCATTCACGGCAAAGAAGAGTACGAGAACAAGCCAGAGCCTTTGAGAAGATTGTTCAGCACGGTTTGGTTGACTTCGAAGCTATGGCTGAACACGAGCATCCAAAGGGACCTCCTCCAGCTCACGGGGCATTAGGAAGGGGCAATGGAAACCCCCAACATGCGGCTAGACCCCCAAGGATCATCGGAGCCGGAGATGCTCCCAATACTCATCACAATAGGTTTGGGATCACTCCTCCTCCTGTACAAAACAACAACTTCGAGATTAAGCCAGGTTTCATCTCCATGGTGCAAAACAACAAGTTTCACGGCATAGCAATGGAAGATCCCTTGGAGCACCTTGACAACTTCGAGCAAGTATGTGGGATGATCAAGATAAACGGCATATCCGAAGATGCTTTCAAGCTGCGTCTCTTTCCCTTTTCACTCGGAAACAAGTCTAGGCATTGGGAGAAGACCCTCCCACAAGGCACCATCACCTTATGGGCCGAGTGTGAGAAGGCATTTCTCTCAAAATTCTTCTCTAGCACCAGGACAGCACGGTTGAGAAGCGAAATCAGCGGCTTCACTCAATGCAACAACGAGACATTCAACGAGGCAATGGAACGTTTCAAAGACTACACGATCCAATGTCCTCATCACGGTTTCAGCGAGGAGACCCAACTCAGCACCATCTACCGCAGAGCTTCACCAAAGATCAGGTTGTTGCTTGACACAGCTAGCAAAGGGAACTTCCTTTGTCAGGAGGTAGAAGAGGGTATGGAGCTGATAGAAAACTTGGCATTGAGTGATGGCAACTACGCTGAGGACTATGACCGTGCACCGAGAGGATCCGAGCTAGAGTCTCACAAAAAGGAGCTGAAATCTTTGCATGAGAAGATAGATAAGCTGGTGTTAGCCAATCAGAAGCATGTTCACTTTGTTGGTGACGCGGATGAGAATCAAGAGGAGCTTGAGTTGAGCCAGGAAGAAGCCAATTGGGTAGCGGGACAGAACAATTACAAACCCCAAGGCTACAACCAAGGCTACAACCAGAACAACAATCTCTCCTACCGAAGCACCAACGTTGCCAACCCTAAGGCCCAAGTCTACCCTGCTCAGCAAGCAAAACCTTTCATCCCTTACAACAAAGGTTTTCAGCAGAGTGGTGGTTTCCAAGGTCAAGGGCAGAACAACTTCCAAGGGCAACATCAAAGTAACAAGGGTTATACGCCTAACTATCCTCCGGGCTTTGCACCTCAGCAGCAACAGCCGATGCAACAACAAGTTGATCCGGTTCAGGCCATGTTTCAGCAGCTGATACAAGGGCAAGCCTCCACAAACCAGAAGTTTGCCGAGATAAACACTCGTCTAGACTCGTCTCTCACTGACTTCTCCACTCAGATCACCAACTTAAACAACAAGATCAAGCAGCTAGAGAAGGGGAAAGCGAGTACAAGTGGTCAGAATAGCCTACCAGGCAAGTGTGAGCAGAATCCTAAGGAGTATGCCAACGCCATCACGTTAAGAAGCGGCAAAGAGCTAGAACCTCCGGTTACTCCTAAGAACAACGAGGACGTTGTAATTCAAGAGGGGGAGGGTAAGCCTTCAGCTGATGATGAGATTAACTTTGACAATGTCTGGATCCAAGGGCCAAGAAGAGGAGACAAAGCAGTTGCTGAGAAGAAAGCGGAGCAAACTACTAAGGAGAATAATGCGTATGTGCCTCCACCGTATGTACCTAAGCTGCCTTTTCCTGGCCGTTTCAAGAAGCAACTCATAGAGAAGCATAGAATCCTCTTTGAGAAGCATCTTAAGGACGTGGAGATCAAGCTACCTCTTGTTGACTGCCTTGCAATGATGCCTAAATGCGCCAAATTCTTCAAAGACACTCTCGTGAAGAAGAATAAGGAAAGCAAGGAGGTGCTTGTTCTAAGTGAAGAGTGTAGTGCTGTGATACATAAGGAGATAGTCCCTAAGAAGTTGGGAGACCCTGGAAGCTTCACTATACCCTACGCTTTAGGTCCTCTGGAGTTCAAGAGTTGCCTTTGTGATCTCGGAGCTAGCATAAACCTGATGCCTCATTCCGTGGCGAAGAAGCTTGGCTTTACTCGTTTCAAAGACTGTAGAATCTCGTTGGTACTGGCTGATAGGAGTGTGAGGCTACCAATGGGGTTGCTTGAAGATCTACCAGTGCGAATCAGCGGTGTGAACGTACCTGTGGACTTCGTCCTGTTGGAAATGGATGAAAAGCCTAAGGATCCACTCATCCTAGGAAGACCATTCGTTGCAACTGCCGGGGCTATCATCAACGTCAAGAACGGGAAGATTGCCTTGCACTTGGGAAAGGACATAAGGCTGGACTTCGATATCAATGAGGTTCTGAAGAAGCCGACCATAGAAGGGCAAGCTTTCTACATTGATACAATGGATGCCTTAGCGGATGAGTTGCTGGAAGAACTGGCTCAAGAAGACCATCTGAAGCTGGCACTGACAAAGGAGCCAGGGGAGTTTGGCTATGTGGATTAGAGGACCTAGGAGTATGTCAACTTGCTGGATTCTAGGAAGATTGTTAAGAAGGATGAAAGCTGCTGCCTAGAGATCAACCCCGAGATCGACGCTATCACTCGATCCAGGAGTCAGATTGACAAGGCAATCGCGAACACGACTCGATCCGGAGCAGCAATCGACAAACAGATCGAGAGGAATGATCGATCAGGAAAAACAATCGAGTCGACGATCGAGAGAGACCTTCCGATCATTTTGGGGTCCAATCAGGAGATCGACTCAGCGTCTCGATCCCTTACTCGATCCACATCAAATCGAGTAAGTGAATCGAACGAAACTGCTCGATCTAGATGACATCGAGAGCAAGATCGACTGGAGGACTCGATTTCAGAAGGGATAGCGGTTGAGGAAAGCAGTCTTAAGGGCCATGCCTCGAGTTCTAAGGAGGGTTCCAAGGAGGAAAGCAACAACAACAGCCACGAGGATGACTGGAGCGAGCTGTTAGCCCCAAAGGTGGATCTTAAGGAGCTTCCAAAAGGGCTAAGGTATGCTTTCTTAGGACCTAATAACACCTATCCCGTGATTGTGAATGAAAACTTAAGTGATGATGAGTTTCACTCGCTCCTGACTGAGCTGAGAAGGTATAGGAAGGCCATTAGGTACTCTTTAAGTGACATCAAGGGCCTTTCACCAATGCTTTGCACTCACAGGATTCACTTGGATAATGAGAACGCCTCTTCTATAGAACATCAAAGGCGTTTGAATCCTAATTTGAAAGAGGTTGTTAAGAAAGAGATCCTTAAGCTTTTAGAGGCTGACGTGATCTATCCCATAAGTGACAGCACGTGGGTTTCTCCTGTACACGTGGTGCCTAAGAAGGGAGGGATCACGGTCATAAGGAATAAAAAAGATGAGCTTATTCCTACTAGAACCATTACTGGTCATAGGATGTGTATTGATTATAGGAAACTTAACCTTGCGACTAGGAAAGATCATTTTCCTTTGTCTTTTATTGATCAAATGCTTGAGAGACTTGCTAATCACCCTTACCACTGTTTCCTCGATGGGTATAGCGGTTTCTTTCAAATACCAATTCACCCAAATGATCAGGAGAAGACGACCTTCACATGTCCCTACGGTACCTTCGCGTATCGAAGGATGCCGTTTGGATTGTGTAATGCACCAGCTACGTTTCAGCGATGTATGATGTCGATCTTCTCCGATCTAATAGAAGAGATGGTAGAGGTGTTCATGGATGACTTCTCTGTCTATGGTGCGTCCTTTTCTGCGTGTCTGTTGAACCTTTGCAGGGTACTAAAGCGTTGTGAAGAGACAAACTGGGTGCTAAACTGGGAGAAATGCTACTTTATGATTAAGGAAGGGATCGTGCTTGGTCATAAGATATCAGAGAAGGGCATTGAGGTTGATCAGGCTAAAGTGGAAGTCATGATGGGTCTTGAGCCGCCGGTTAACGTTAAGGGAGTCAGAAGTTTCTTGGGACACGCCGGGTTCTATAGGCGCTTCATCAAGGATTTCTCCAAGATTGCACGCCCTCTTACACGATTGCTGTGCAAAGAAGCTGAGTTTGTGTTTGATGAGGAGTGTTTGCGAGCTTTCGTGAGCATCAAGGAAGCCCTTACATCAGCCCCTATAGTTCAAGCACCAGACTGGACTCTACCCTTTGAGATCATGTGCGATGCTAGTGACTACGCCGTAGGAGCCGTTCTTGGTCAGAAGAAAGACAAGAAGCTACACGTGATCTACTATGCTTCAAGAACCTTGGATGACACGCAAACAAGGTACACCACTACAGAGAAGGAGTTGCTTGCAGTAGTGTTCGCCTTTGATAAGTTCCGGTCATATCTTGTTGGTTCCAAAGCTATTGTCTACACGAATCACACGGCTTTGCGATACATCTATTCGAAGAAAGACACTAAGCCTTGGCTTTTGAGGTGGATTCTCTTGCTCCAGGAGTTTGACATGGAGATTAAAGACAAAAAGGGAATAGAAAACAGAGTCGCTGACCATCTCTAACAGCTAAGGATCAGCGAGTCTCTCCCCTTAGATGACTCTCTTCCAGAAGAGCAACTCATGGCGATCACCACGGCTGTTTGTGGAAAGCTAGAGGGGCGGTTCGAAGAGGTGTTGAGTTTCAAAGAGGAGGATCTACCGTGGTATGCTGATGTCGTGAACTATTTAGCGTGTGGTGAGGAGCCAACACATCTCAACAGCTATCACAACAAGCGGTTCATGAGAGAGGCTAGTGACTACTTTTGGGATGGGCCCTACTTATACAAGAGAGGAGTAAACAGTTTGTATTAGAGGTGTGTTACAAAGGAAGAAGCTAGAGACATCCTCTATCACTGTCATGGCTCTTCCTACGGAGGACACTTCGCTTCATTCAAGACTGCCACGAAAGTGTTGCAAGCCGGTTTCTGGTGGCCGTCTATCTTCAAAGATGCACACGAGTTTGTGAAGAGCTGTGAGGCATGTCAACGAGCAGGGAATATCACTAAGAGGAACGAAATGCCTCAGGTTCCCATCTTCGAGGTTGACGTGTTCGACGCGTGGGGCATAGACTTCATGGGGCCATTTCCTTCTTCATACGGCAACAAGTACATCTTAGTAGCACTGGATTATGTTTCTAAATGGGTTGAGGCTGTTGCTTCCCCTACAAACGATTCTAAGGTGGTGATCAAGCTGTCCAAGAGTATCATTTTCTTGAGGTTTGGGGTACCTAAGGTGGTTATAAGCGATGGAGGAAGCCACTTCATAAACAAGGTTTTTGAGAACCTCTTGAGAAAGTATGGCGTCAAGCATAAGGTGGCTACACCGTATCATCCTCAAACAAGCGGTCAAGTGGAAGTCTCCTACTGGCAAATCAAGGCTATACTAGAGAAGACTGTCGGAGCAACTAGGAAAGACTGGGCAGTGAAGCTGGACGACGCTCTTTGGGCCTACCGTACCTCCTTCAAAACACCGATTGGTACAACTTCTTTCACTCTACTCTATGGCAGGAGCTGTCATCTCCCGGTTGAGCTGGAACACCGTGCGTTGCGGGCTGTAAAGAGGCTGAACTTTGACCTCAAGACTGCTCAAGAGAGGCGCCTCATTCAGCTACATGAACTGGACGCGTTAAGACTGAACGCTTATGAGAGCTCTCGGATATACAAGGAGCGGACTAAGGAAGCTCATGACAAGAAATTGGTTGCCAAGGAGCTTAAGGAAGGAGGTTTAGTGTTGCTATACAATTCAAGACTCAAACTCTTCCCGGGAAAGCTGAAGTCAAGGTGGAGCGGGCCGTTTGTGATCCAAGAAGTGCTGCCTTATGGAGCTGTTACATTGATGGGAAAGAGTGGCAGTGCATTCACCGTCAACGGACACAGAGTCAAGCCTTACTTGGCGGACAGCTATGACAAGGAGAGTACCTCGGTGCTTCTCCAAGACCCACCATCCGCCTAAACCAAGTAAAGTCTAGCTAAAGACGTTAAAGAAAGCGCACTTGGGTGGCAATCCCATGTCTATCCTGTACATATTTCTGCTTTCTTTCTCATTCAGTTTTATGTTTTTATTTTGCAAGTGTGTAGGAACAGGTATGAGGAGTCTAAACCTCGATATTGAAGTTCAAAAGAGGCGATTGGGGTTAAGAAAAGGCTAGAGATCGAGTGCTAGATCGACTGATCCTGACTCGATCTTTGCTAGATCGAGTCAGTGAATCGAGAGGAGCCAGTCGATGTAGACGAGAACTAGTGATAGGATCGACCTTTACGGGAAAATCTGTTGAGAACAGATCGATCACTCGACTCGATCCATCACTCGATCTATGCCACATCAACCCCCAAATCGAGGACGTAGCTCGATCATGAGGACTTAGCCGTGGAGCCAACATCTCAACGATCGAGGGAGCCAGTCGATCTAAGACTCGATTCATCTTGAATCGAGTCACAAATCGAGTAACCCTCTCGATCTAAGCCATTATGGGCATGAGATCGAGTCCTAGATCGACCAAACAGACTCGATCTCATGCCGAGGTAACATTTTCTTTCCCTCCTTTATTCTTTTCCCTCCAATTTTTAAATTCAAAATTTGGTCAAGGCAAGTATCTTTGACCATGAATGATGTGCCTTGACCCAGACTTTGTCAGAAATCCACATTTACTACCCATGGTTTTGCCTTTTGCTAGTCTTTAAATATTTCAATAACTTCTCACCCTCTCATTCTTGTTTTCTCGAAAATTTTAAACAAAGAGAGTGAGAGTTTTCTGTTTTCAAAGGCTAGCAAAGCTCTTTAACATTCTTGCAAAAAGGTATTTTCGAGTTTAATGAAATATTTTTAGGAAAATCTCCTTTTAATTCGCAAGGTATTGTTCTAGATGATAGGGCTGTTTTTGAATTTTAAATTTTAGCTAAGTAAAAGGATTAATTCTAGATTTTCTAGTATCTAAAGATTTGATTCTCCTTTATTTTGCTATAATTTTTATTAATTCCCCAAATATCTAGGGTAGTAGTTATAAGTTTTCTCCTTCTCCTCTCTTATTCTCTCATCAAACCGCCGTTTTGCTTATCAAACTTCTTGAGAAAATTTTTTCAGGTACAATGGCCCCCAAGAGAACGAGAGAAGAGACAGCACAAGAGGGAGAAGGACAAGAGGTGGCTGTTCAAGAGAGGGTGAGAAGGAGTAAGGATGAGAAGAGGGACAAGAAAAGGCTTGAAAGACTTCGGTTTGAGCCTACCAAGTTTGCGGATCGGGAGCAGCTGTTGAAGCTAGGGATTCTTGGGGATTTCGACCAACTCCTCAAGAACATTGGCTTAAGATGTCTGTCACGGATGGATTGCCCAACCATTCCAGAAGTGACAATAGACTTCCTTGCCACGTTGGAGTTCCGTTACGAGAATCCTAGCACACCCGTTCCTTCATAAGGTCGCCTCTCCGTCAAGGTTGGACGTCAAGCCTTCAGCCTCTCCATCCCCGAGCTATGTCAAGCGTATGGTCTCAACGCGGATGCCACCAAGGACGAGTTCCCTTCCTTCAAGCGAGCTAACAATTTTTGGGACCTGATTAGCAACGAGGACTTCAAAGCCAATACCGCCAAGATCAAGAGGGTGAGAAGCCCGGTGCTGAGGTACACTTTGAAGCTGATCGCCAACACGTTTAGCGGAAGATCAGTTGCTCCCACAGGCACAAAGACCGAGCTTTGCTTCCTGTTCCAAGGCGTGAAGCACTTGTTGTGTGACCCGGATGAGAATGACGAGCCTATGGAGGATGAGCTCGGCGACGAGGTGAACTATGGATGTGTGCTTGCTGCCTCCTTGGTGAAATACAAGGCTTATGCCTTGCGCTGCAAGGCAACTTCTTCTTTCATTGGCGGCTTCCTCACTCATCTATTCTTGCAAGCTGGTGTGCCTATACACGACTTCGCACATGTACCAGCCAGAGCTTTCATGGATGAGGTCTACATGAGGAACACCGACAGCTTGGAACGCACGCCAGCATAAGGGTTCTACGCTTACCTCATCATAGACGACGAACAAGAAGAGAGTGTGCATCCTCCCAAACAAAGACGAGACCGAGCTGCTTGGTGTTGGGAACATCGAGTTCTTGCCGACGGAAGAGGAGTGCTTTGCTCCTCTAAGAGGACCACCTGCCCCGGTGATTACTCCTCGTCAAAGGTCCGAGTCTCCAGCCACGGAAGATGAGATGCCCGAAGCCTACACCCTTCCTAAGTTAGACTTTGAGCCGAGAACCAAAACAGAGAAGTTCCTAGCATCTGTTGTGGAGATGCAAAGGAAAATCAACAAGTGGCAAGGCAAAATGCTCAAGAAACTTGCCAAGAAGGTCAAGGCACTTCAAGGAGGCTCGCCTAAGAAAGATGCAACTGAGGAGGTTCACCAACCCAAGAAGAGGAGGCTCTCAACCGGTGGAGTTGTCATCCGTGAGACTCAAGGCAGCAACATTCAGCCGGCGCGCCTTTCTCTCCAAGAACCAACCGACAAGGGCAAAACCATAGTCTCTAGCTCCTCTGGAACATCCTCAAGTTCCATCCGAGACTAGACGCGAGGTAACAACCTTCTTCCATTGTACATAACCGCTCATATTTGTTTCTTTTTGCTTTGTGTTGGTGCTCCTTTGAATTGGTTTGCCACCGGGACAGTGTCAAGCAAGTTTGGGGGAGTACATGTGTGGTTTGACATGTGTTTTCTGATCTTATTTTCTTTTAGCATCCTTGAGTCTTTAGTTCATGAAAAATTGGTAAAATTTTTAAATTTTTTTTCAAAGATTCATGTAGTTGCATTCATCTTGTCAAAACATGTTAGGATTGAGTCTAGAGTTTCTCTTAGCATCTAGGTTGTTTGCATTTGCATAAGGGGTTAAAGTTTCTTAAAAAGGTGTTTTATACTCATGAATTGTTTCAATGCCCTTGTTAGTAGTTCTCTAATGCTTTGCTTATGCTTTGAAAGTAAGTTCTTACCATGCTTGGATCACTTGCTATGACTTTTGTGACTTAAATTGAACTCTCATGATTTGAAACTTGTCCTAATAAGTAAAAACCTTAATCTGAAATTTTAATTATCATCCTTATGCATTTGAAAATGAACACATGGATTTTAAAATATTTAGGCTCTCTTCTTCATTTTTACCACTCTTTGTGAGCCTAAGTAGAACTCCCACCTTGACCCTTACCCTTCTTTGAAGCCAAATATTTCTTGTATGACATCATTGTGAGGCCTTCTTTTCGATTTTGAACTTAGCATAAAGTGTTAGGTTTAGGCGACATGATTTGATTCTCATATGATTGCTAGATTTGCATTTTGAAACTAGGTATAGGCTTAGGATAAGTTTGGGGGATCATTGGGGTTGTTTTCATGTCTATTTGTTCTCGGTTTTAAAGAGTTTGGTGTTTAAAAGAAAGAAATGGGTTTTAAGTGAAAGGTTGTGTTTAATAACTATATATGCTCTAATAAATTTCAGGAGGTAGCTCTCCCAAATAAAAAAAAAAGAAAAAGAAAAAAAAAAGAGCCTGCCAAATAAAAATAAAAAAAAAAAATAAAAAGAAAAAATAAATAAGAGAGCTACCAATAAGAAATAGTTAAAGAGCAAAAATTTATTTTCAACCTTTTCACTAGCCTAAAGAGTTAAAAATATTTTCTGCTAAGCTTTGAGAAAAAAGGGGTAGATTCTAAGTGGTGAGTGAGGTTGAAGTTAATAAATGAGAGGGGTTTAGGATCATTGTTAGTTTACATGGGTAGATGAGAATCTGATCATGTATGCATCAATTGCCCTCACCTTTAGCATTATGCATAAAGTTCTTGCCATTTTTGAGAGAAACCCTTGTTTTAATTGTAAACCATTTTCAAATGAGATCATTCTATGCTCATAACCTGCGCCCTTAGCCAAATGTGTTTTGCTTTAAAGTGCATAAGTTTGATTCATGGTTCGGATGTTAATGAATGTTAAAAGATGAGTTTCTTTGATTGTTAGGAATAGGAGAGTCATGATCTGAATTTCTTTGTGTGATGAATATGGCTAAGTTCTTTGGAGTATGAGTCTGTGCATAGCATTTTATAACTGTTAACTAGAACATTGAGATTGATTCATTTGAAAGGCACCTTTGCAAGAAGCTAAAACCCCTATTCGTTTTTCTTTAAACCTCTCTTCTTTACTTATTTTCTGTTGCTTGAGGGCAAGCAAGAAGTAACTTTGGGGGAGTTGATTTTACTGCATATTACATACATTTTGCATACACATTAGTTAGCTTTCCATGCATTTACATCACATTTTAGACTAGATTGCATCACTTAGGATCCTAGAGCATTCTCGCACCAGCATACGCATTTTCCTTGCATTTTGCATCACATTCAGGTTGTTTCTGGCTACTTTGGAGTCGTGGAGGTTCGTGGACGTTCTGAAGCTGTTGTGGCGGTTCGTGGAAGCTCGGATGTTTGCTAACGACCAGAGATCGGGGACCAGATCGAGTATGGCAGGTCGATCTAGGATGAGATCGACTAGAAGATCGAGAAGACCAGGCGATCCAAGGAAAATGATCGAGACGAAGATCGAGTGAAGCAATCGATCAAACGGTATGGACGTAAATGACGCCATGCAGAGCGAGAGCCGGATCGAGTCCACCACTCGATCCAACCGAAGATCGATACCAAGATCGGATGCAACACTCGATCCGCTGAAGATGATCGAGACCCAGATCGAGTTGAAGTTAGATGTCCGAAGATTATCAAGAGAGGCGCTCGATCCCGAGGTCGATCTCTGTCCTTTCAACCGGTTTTGGCCGCTAGCGAGGGGGGGACCATCGGGTTGTTTTCGCCATTTTGGGAAGGCGGCGACGTCCTTTTCCCACACAACTTTTCATTCTTATCTTTTTTATGCTTTTCTCTCTGGTTTTAGAGATTATCCACCATTATCGAACCTTGAGTTTTCCTTGCTTTTGTAATCAAATCGTTTGAGTTTAATCTAGTTTCCTTTTCATGTTCATCGTTTCTTTCTTCATGCTTTGCTTGATTTATCTTATGTGTAGTAAGTAGTTCATTTCAGTTCAGGGTTGAGAGGATTTAAGGGGTAAAAAGGGTTTCGATCTTGGGGTTTTCTAGTGTTTTAATGGCTATCTCTTCTAGGGTGTCGAGTTCTCAAAGCTTAAAGACTCTCTTGCCAAGAGCTTTATGATCCGAGAGGTTCCTTACCTTGACAGGATTCAGGGACCTCTAAAGATAACACCCTAGAGACTAGTTACCCCTTCCCAAAAGCCATGGAAGTTTGGGGGACTAGTTAAGCCATTCGTTTGAAATCTGTTTTTCCTGCCCTTCGACCTCTCTTTCCACCAAAAGCCATGGGTTTGGAGGAGTGGATGAAGGAGTGATCTATACCGAAAGCCATGGATAGATCTTATTTAGTTTTCAAGGCTTAGAGATTCTCACAAAGTGAGTCGATTTAAAGTTTTCAACCCAAGATCGGATCTTTGAAACCCCTGACCATGAATCTCAACCCTAGACCCTCTCTTTTAGCATCTTTACATCTTCTCTCGTCATTCGCTTGATCTTTGATAGCATCCTGGTCGTTAGTTTTACTGTCCTTGCATTTTTAGACGAGATCGATCGTTATTGCTCGATCTAGTGGTCGATCCCATGGTGGATCCACTAGTCGAATTTTAGTAATTCGTAGCTTTGTCCTTTAATTATTCTGTTTGTTCCTCATGGTAGTTTTATCATTCCTGGTAATATTAAAATAGTTTGCATTCCATTTAGTTGCTGCATCTAGTTTTTAGGGATTTTCTCAAAACCTTTCTTGTTTCGCTTAGATTTGCATAGCCCTTGCATTCTCTTTGCTTTTTCTATCATCCTAGGTGTGGATTGACTCTATCTTGCATACTGTGCTACAACCTGTTTTGCATTTGAGTTTGATAACCTCATTGCATACTCACCCTTGCAAAAAAACTGTTTATCAAATGGCGTCGTTGCCATCATAGGATTGTTTAGAAAACATAGAGATTTGGGACTTAGTAAAGACTAAGCCTTTACCTTATTTTAGTTACTAATCATTCTACTCTCAAACATGTGTTTGTCAGGTACATGAATCTTTGCTCAAGGGGAGACAACAATCTACTACAACCCTTGGACAACATTCATCAGCTTGGTCATTCACGGTAAAGAAGAGTACGAGAACAAGCCAGAGCCTTGGAGGAGATTGTTCAGCACGGTTTGGTTGACTTCGAAGCTATGGCTGCACACGAGCATCCAAAGGGACCTCCTCCAGCTCAAGGGGCAGTAGGAAGGGGCAATGGAAACCCCCAACATGCGGCTAGACCCCCAAGGATCATCGTAGCCGGAGATGCTCCCAATACTCATCACAATAGGTTTGGGATCACTCCTCCTCCTGTGCAAAACAACAACTTCGAGATTAAGCCAGGTTTCATCTCCACGGTGCAAAACAACAAGTTCCACGGCTTAGCAATGGAAGATCCCTTGGAGCACCTTGACAACTTCGAGCAAGTATGTGGGATGATCAAGATAAACGGCATATCCGAAGATGCTTTCAAGCTGCGTCTCTTTCCCTTTTCACTCAGAGACAAGTCTAGGCATTGGGAGAAGACCCTCCCACAAGGCACCATCACCTTATGGGTCGAGTGTATGAAGGCCTTTCTCTCAAAATTCTTCTCTAGCACCAGGACAGCACGGTTGAGAAGCGAAATCAGCGGCTTCACTCAATGCAACAATGAGACATTCAACGAGACAATGGAACGTTTCAAAGACTACACGATCCAATGTCCTCATCACGGTTTCAGCGAGGAGACCCAACTCAGCACCATCTACCGCAGAGCTTCACCAAAGATCAGGTTGTTGCTTGACACAGCTAGCAAAGGGAACTTCCTTGGTCAGGAGGTAGAAGAGGGTATGGAGCTGTTAGAAAACTTGGCATTGAGTGATGGCAACTACACTGAGGACTATGACCGTGCACCGAGAGGATCCGAGCTAGAGTCTCACAAAAAGGAGCTGAAATCTTTGCATGAGAAGATAGATAAGCTGGTGTTAGCCAATCAGAAGCATGTTCACTTTGTTGGTGACGCGGATGAGAATCAAGAGGAGCTTGAGTTGAGCCAGGAAGAAGCCAATTGGGTAGCGGGACAGAACAATTACAAACCCCAAGGCTACAACCGAGGCTACAACCAGAACAACAATCTCTCCTACCGAAGCACCAACGTTGCCAACCCTAAGGACCAAGTCTACCCTGCTCAGCAAGCAAAACCTTTCATCCCTTACAACAAAGGTTTTCAGCCCAGTGGTGGTTTCCAAGGTCAAGGGCAGAACAACTTCCAAGGGCAACATCAAAGTAACAAGGGTTATACGCCTAACTACCCTCCGGGCTTTGCACCTCAGCAGCAACAGCCGATGAGACAACAAGTTGATCCGGTTCAGGCCATGTTTCAGCAGCTGATACAAGGGCAAGCCTCCACAAACCAGAAGTTCGCCGAGATGAACACTCATCTAGACTCGTCTCTCACTGACTTCTCCACTCAGATCACCAACTTAAACAACAAGATCAAGCAGCTAGAGAAGGGGAAAGCAAGTACAAGTGGTCAGAATAGCCTACCAGGCAAGTGTGAGCAGAATCCTAAGGAGTATGCCAACGCCATCACGTTAAGAAGCGGCAAAGAGCTAGAACCTCCGGTTACTCCTAAGAACAACGAGGACGTTGTAATTCAAGAGGGGGAGGATAAGCCTTCAGCTGATGATGAGATTAATTTTGACAATGTCTGGATCCAAGGGCCAAGAAGAGGAGACAAAGCAGTTGCTGAGAAGAAAGCGGAGCAAACTACTAAGGAGAATAATGCTTATGTGCCTCCACCGTATGTACCTAAGCTGCCTTTTCCTGGCCGTTTCAAGAAGCAACTCATAGAGAAGCATAGAATCCTCTTTTAGAAGCATCTTAAGGACGTGGAGATCAAGCTACCTCTTGTTGACTGCCTTGCAATGATGCCTAAATGCGCCAAATTCTTCAAAGACACTCTCGTGAAGAAGAATAAGGAAAGGAAGGAGGTGCTTGTTCTAAGTGTAGAGTGTAGTGCTGTGATACATAAGGAGATAGTCCCTAAGAAGTTGGGAGACCCTGGAAGCTTCACTATACCCTGCGCCATAGGTCCTCTGGAGTTCAAGAGTTGCCTTTGTGATCTCGGAGCTAGCATAAATCTGATGCCTCATTCCGTGGCGAAGAAGCTTGGCTTTACTCGTTTCAAAGACTGTAGAATCTCGTTGGTACTGGCTGATAGGAGTGTGAGGCTACCAATGGGGTTGCTTGAAGATCTACCGGTGCAAATCAGCGGTGTGAACGTACCTGCGGACTTCGTCCTGTTGGAAACGGATGAAGAGCCTAAGGATCCACTCAACCTAGGAAGACCATTCCTTGCAACCGCCGGGGCTATCATCGACGTCAAGAACGGGAAGATTGCCTTGCACTTGGGAAAGGACATAAGGCTGGACTTCGATATCAATGAGGTTCTGAAGAAGCCGACCATACAAGGGCAAGCTTTCTACATTGATACAATGGATGCCTTAGCGGATGAGTTGCTGGAAGAACTGGCTCAGGAAGACCATCTGAAGCTGGCACTGACAAAGGAGCCAGGGAAGTTTGGCTATGTGGATCAGAGGACCCAGGAATACGTCAACTTGCTGGATTCTAGGAAGATTGTTAAGAAGGATGAAAGCTGCTGCCTAGAGATCAACCTCGAGATCGACGCTATCACTCGATCCAGGAGTCAGATCGACAAGGCAATCGAGAACACGACTCGATCCGGTGCAGCAATCAACAAACAGATAGAGAGGAATGATCGATCAGGAAAAACAATCGAGTCGACGATCGAGAGAGACCTTCCGATCATTTTGGGGTCCAATCAGGAGATCGACTCAGCATCTTGATCCCTTACTCGATCCACATCAAATCGAGTAAGTGAATCGAGCGAAACTGCTCGATCTAGAAGACATCGACAGCAAGATCGACTGGAGGACTCGATTTCAGAAGGGATAGCAGTTGAGGAAAGCAGTCTTAAGGGTCATGCCTCCGGTTCTAAGGAGGGTTCCAAGGCGGAAAGCAACAACAACAGCCACGAGGATGACTGGAGCGAGCTGTTAGCCCCAAAGGTGGATCTTAAGGAGCTCCCAAAAGGGCTAAGGTATGTTTCTTAGGGCCTAATAACACCTATCCCGTGATTGTGAATGAAAACTTAAGTGATGATGAGTTTCACTCGCTCCTGACTGAGCTGAGAAGGTATAGGAAGGCCATTAGGTACTCTTTAAGTGACATCAAGGGCCTTTCACCAATGCTTTGCACTCACAGGATTCACTTGGATAATGAGAACGCCTCTTCTATAGAACATCAAAGGCGTTTGAATCCTAATTTGAAAGAGGTTGTTAAGAAAGAGATCCTTAAGCTTTTAGAGGCTGACGTGATCTATCCCATAAGTGACAGCACGTGGGTTTCTCCTGTACACGTGGTGCCTAAGAAGGGAGGGATCACGGTCATAAGGAATGAAAAAGATGAGCTTATTCCTACTAGAACCATTACTGGTCATAGGATGTGTATTGATTATAGGAAACTTAACCTTGCGACTAGGAAAGATCATTTTCCTTTGTCTTTTAGGAATTTCAATCACCAGCTTGTCCATGATAGCTTTGCATTTCGCATCTTCAAGCTCTTGTTTTGACTTCTTAGGATGCTCTGGGTAGGGTATATTAGGCTTGTACACCTTCTCCTTGTCATTATCTGCAGTTTCAGACAAAACAGCCTTGTCTCGGGGTGGATGACGAGCGTCACTCTCCTGGTGATGATCGCCACTGACTGGTGACGACCCCTGGGTGACGACTTCCCGCATCACCACTCTGTCAAAACTTAAATTTTCTCCTTTAAAACCTGGTGACGAGCGACACCCATCTGGGGTGACGAGCGTCACTCCTTCTTTCTCAGAAGAAAACTCATCTTCAATCTCTTCCTGCTCCACGATTTCTTCAACACTCAAACCCTTCCTCTACACTGGTTGAAGGTTTCTTCCACTCCTTAGTGTGATTGCGTTCACGTGGTGCTTGGGATTAGCATCAGTCCTTCCAGGAAGGAATCCCTCTTGCCTTTGGACAGCTCATGAAGTTTGAGCAACTTGGATGTCCAGCTTCTTCACATGAGTGGTTAGACTCTCAATCTTCCCATTCAGGTCTTGGTACAGCGAATCCATCTTCCCATTAAAGTCCACTGTCATCTTCTGTTGTCCTTCTTAAATCTGCTCCAGCATAGATTTCACATCACTATCTGCAGAATGTGCAGGTGGATTCTGATAAGAAGGGGAACTATAGTTTCTTGTGAAGCAACTGCTGTTCTGATATGGCTTCTGAAATTCAGTTTTCTGAAGCAGTGGCTTTGGATTATAACCAGACGAATTCTGGTTTCCTGTGAAGGTACTCCTCTGATTAATTCTATTGTAACCTCTGTTTCCTTCCTGATTCTCAAACATTTGGCCCTGTAATCCTCCTCCATTTATGAAGTTAACATCCTTCTACTCAAACTCTTCAGGATTTTTGAAAGTCTCCACCTCAGCAGCAAATTGGACTGATTTCTTCCCCACCAGCAGGCTATGCATACTGTTTAACTTGGCCTTGACCTCAGCAATCTGACTTCCATCATTCACACCAGCTTGTCTCTTCCTTTCAAAGTCAGCATTCTTAGTGCTGTTACTGGATGCCAAATTCTCAATAAGCACACTTGCATCCTCAGGAACCCTTGTGTTGAAGTTGCCATTGCTAGCAGCATCCAAGGCCATTTGATATCTCTAATCCACTCCTCTAAAGAAGATTATCAGCAACTGAATTTCACTGAACCCATGCTGTGGACCGTCTCTTTGACATGCCTTGAATCTCAGCCAAGCAGCCTTGAAAGCTTCAGTAGGTCCTTGAGAAAAACTAGAGATTTTTATCCTTAGCTCTTCAGACCTGGCATCATCAAAAAAATTATTCAAAAATGTGTTCTTGGTGTCCTCCCAAAAGGTCAGCAAACCTGGTGGCAATTGTTCAGCCAGTATGATGCATCTCCTCCATCTAAGTATGTAAAGAGCTTGCAGAAAAGATAATCATTGGACACACCATTGTATTTGATACTAGTCACCAAGTCCTCAAATCTCTCAATGTGGTCCCTGGGGTGTTCATGAGGAAGACCATGAAAAGGGTGCTGAGCCACAAGTGTGTTGTAAGCTGGCTTCAACTCAAAATCATTCCTCTGAAAAGGAGGTGGGCGGATCGCAGCTCTGTTGGCATAGAACTGATCTGACCTGTTGTAGTCTCCTAGTGTTCTCCCACGCTCAGCAACATTAACTGCAGCAGGTAGCAGCGCTGGATATGCAGCTGGTTGAACTATTTGTTCAACTATAACATCACCATTCGCATCAAGTCTCTGCCCCCTCTTTGTTCCTCCCTTTCCCCTCTCTGTCAACCAAGTGACCTTCTGCATATGCAATCAAGACGATCAGATCAACCATTGTAGTTTTCTTTATAGCTTTCCTGATGGTTCTTTCCAATCTAGCGAGTTTGTCGATATGCAGAGTCGCAAGCTCATTTTCTTTTTGCTTCTGGTACTGCGATTATGCATACACCTGAAACAAACACAAGAAAAGTTGTAAAAACTTAGTAAACAAAATAAAACTTAGTCAAAGTCCTTATACTAAAATCTGTAGGCAAATATTATTCCCCGGCAACGGCGCCAAAAACTTGATAGGGGTCTTGATATGATCATGGAAAGCATCAGGATATATATGCACTGTTCGAAGCGTATCTGCTCAATTACGATGATTCAATGCATGAAACCACTTGGAGAATGTGCTCAGCTCAATCACGGAGATCCTCGAAGAAGAATCAAATCAAATGGAGTTCGGATAAAGGAGTTATTGAATTTACAGTTCAGGTGGTCTTCAGTGTACCAGATTTAGACCTGCGCGCATTTAATAAATGATTCCGACCAGGCCAGAATGAACTAAGTTACAAACCGACTCGTTCTACAATCTTGATCCATCAGAGAATCCCAGAAAGGTTGATTCAGCTCAAAACAACCAAAGAAGATCAATTTTCGTCCATAGCAAAAACTGCATTTAATTATGTTCATTTCTCTCTCTCTTGCATGCACTTTAGACTTTGGATTTCATCTTCCTAGATGCTGTGCATGTTTAGCAACTATTATGGACGAATTAGTTGTATTTCCTCTATAAATAGAGGCTCCTTTTTATTAATAAAATTAATCTATCTTTTTTATCAAAAATCCCTTCAAGTTAGATTCATCTCTTTGGTGTGTAGTATCCGAAGAAATCCTCAATGCTTTTAGTGTGTAATATCTGAGAGTATTGAGAGGTAAATCAGGAGTCTTCCGCAGCTCATGTGCGACCATTCGCTCCACATCCTTTGATCTTTGAGACCTCACGGTTCCTTTGATGCAAAGCTTATCCCCCTACCAACTCTAGAGTGCCGATTTTTGGGAGAATGATATTAGGTCTAGATTTACCCAAATATTATTACTATTGCAAGTGCACAGCAATGCAGTTGTAGCACAAAGAGTTATCGAAACCCAAGAGAGTAAGCTACTACACTATAAAATTTAGATTCAGATTATGCTAAGTCACAATGAGTGAATGTAAAACGAAATAACTAATTTAAATAAAAGCAGGCGAATTGATTGTTGTTTCTAAATTTCAAGAGGCTAAAAACGCTAGGCAGGATAATTCGCAGGTTGAATCCGAGAATGTAGAATGCATGTAATCAGAAAATAAAATAAAACCGTCTAGAACTCAAAACACTAATTTATAATTAATCACTCTCATTGCAGAAGTTATCTATGTCTAAATTCCAAAATTTCAAATCTCTTTGCAAATTTTAATAATTCAAACAAGCATTAACGATCAGGTTCGATTGTTCACAAAATTCCTAAATCAAATCTCTTTGCAGATGGTAATCTTACTCATCAAAGACTAGTTCAAGTGATTTACAATGTTCTCACATCTATTAAACAACCTATGGTGCTATTTCTAGATAATCAGTTCTAAAAATCGATGTGAATGCAAGTTTAGATGAAGAACCAATGGATTTTCCTAACAATTTAGCGATTCTACAAACTCTTTATCAACCTTTAAATCATCCTAACCTAATTAACAGTTTACTCAGACATGCAGATGATGAAACAAATCATAACTGAATAAAACTGCATTAGAAAGAAAAGAGTAGAGATACAAGGGTTCGAAATTTTCTCTAGAAGAGTACATGATTTGTCTCCTTCTAAGCTCTGAAGCAATCTATTTCAAAAGTTCTCTAGAAAATCAGATACCAGCCAAAGAATAGCTCAAAAACCTAATATACAGGCTAAAACACGAACAAGACACTTTTATGCCAAAACTGCAATTTTTCTTGTATATTTTAATAAACCATGCAACTCTTCCTCAGATGTGAGTGATGAGTGTCACCCATTAGGTGGTGACGATCGTCACCAATGCAGAATCACGTCTCCTTGTTGCTTTATTCATGAAGAACTCCTGTTTTACTCAAAAATGTTCCAAAGTCTCCAATTATGCTCCAAGCATGCCTCAACCTGTAAAAACTCTAATAGGACTCTAAAAAGACCAAAAAGACTCAATAAAAAGATTTATTTCATGGTTAAAAACCATAAAAACTATGATATATCATAACTACATGGGATCTCTTTCATTGTTGAACTAGCTCACCCTCTTGAGCTAGATAGGCTAGGTTGTTTTGGTTATTAAAGGGATGGTTTGGGATTTTTGATATGGATTTTCACAAGAAGAAAGAGTAAAGAATGCAAGGAAGCAAATAAAGAGTGCAAAGCAAGAAAACCTAGAAATGGTTTGGTGAAAAATACATGGCGGCTCAAGCAAAGAAAATAAAGAAGTGTGCAACATAAAGTCCATACATCCAAAGGATGAGAAGCACTATCATTGTCAAAGAAGAGCCAACAACAAAAGGCCCCAACCACCAAGAAGATGTTTAAAAGAAGACTTGCCTCCAAAAGAGCTTAAAGAAGAAATGACGAAGTTGGGTTTGTTTTAGGGTTTTAACCGAGCCCGATACAAGGAGACAGGACATTCCGTGGAGCATACCACGGAAAGATACCTGATACCGTGCACAGTGCAAGCCATGGTCAAGACTTCAGCCGAGTCAACCTTCAGATGCGGATCTTTCAGCATGCACCGAGCACACGTACCGTGGAGGGCCAGTCTTTGCCCTGCTCGGTACAAGCCATCTCCGAGTTGTTGACCAAATTTTGACTTGTTGATTAAGTTTCTTTTATTTTGACTGTGTCTATTTTGGGTCTCACCTATAAATAGACTTAGTCCCAAAACATTATCTTATCTTTTTTTGTTGCTTTTTCACATCTAAGCCAAGAACCTTTCCATAATCTTTGTACGAGTTTTCCTTAAGAGGGATTTGATCTTGAGGATTTTTATTTACTTAAAGTCTTGTTCTTATCTTTGAATCTTTGTGTTTTATCTATTTGCAATCATGTTCAGCCATAAACTTGTGGATTTAAGCATAATTAGTGAGTAGTCTACTTTTAGGCTTGAGATTAAGGTAGATTATGATGGTTTAAGGATTGATTAAGGTGTTAGGTTGTTAGATTTTTGATTAATATCATCTTATGTGATTGTGCTTAAAACCAAGTATCTCTCTTTATGAGAAATAAATCCTAGGTGTCATTTGCTTGCATCCAAGGTGTTTGTTAATATACTTGAATGAAGTTCATAGCTTGAAAATGATGTTTTGATTGTCATAACTCATTGCATCTATCATTTCTTGCATGATTGAACTTATTGCTAAATTACTTTAGGGATTGAGGTTTTTCCATTATACATTGATTATGCATGGAAGTGTGATTTAGTTTTTGAATCATTGCATACGAGATTAGTGTGTTTAGTCTAGGGAATTAGTTATTTAAAGTGCTTTTGGCTCAATGGACCTTGTGTTTAATGCTTGTTGATTGTGTTTCCACCATTGAAAGTAGGTTAGGAGTATGATTAGTAGAGAGATTAGTGCCAAAGGATTGGATTAGTGTTTATTACTGGTCCTTGCTTAGAGATTGATACATTGATTGTTTGTCTTACACCTTGATCAATTTTTAAACCACCCAATTCACATTGCCTTAGTCTTGATCCTAACCTTTTAATATTTCAAACAGTGTCAAGTGTTGTTCTGTATTGCTCTGTTTTACTTACTATTAGAACTGCTCTTGTTTCTTTACTAAGTTATAGTCACAACGGTTACTTATTTGCACTTATTGCTTGCTTATTAGCACTTACTATTAGAAAGTGGGTTAGGAGTGTGAAATTTTTTAAAACCTCTTAATGCCTAGCTTTACAAGTCTGTTGCATCTTCTCTAAACATCCCTAAGTTGTGAATTGATATACTCACCTGCCACTATGCTACATCTAGTGCAATGAGATTGCACTCAAAACATAAAAAATCTTAAGTCAATCTATTTTGTCCATATCTTTTAGTTGTGTGCATTTTGATTTTTTTGTAGGCAACCATTCATGATGCAAACCCATAAATTATACATAGTTTTAAGAAAAAGAGGACATAAGATACTTTCCTTTGAAAACTTTCTGTTTGATCTTCATATGTATATAGATGAATTAACGTTCAGAAGATTTAGATAAGTGCATGTAGGACAACCCAACGCAAAGTAGCATCAAGACTATGTCTTTGATCCTTTTTATTAAAGCTTTTGCAAATAACACTCTGGATTTATGTTCCTCTCTATTAGGGCACATTCATGTTTTCCTTTTATGGTTCATGTTTTGATGATAGTAAGAGTTGAGACTCTATTATAAATTAAGAATAAAACAAGTGAATAAAGTTTGATTTTTTCCTTAATAAAAGGTTGTTATTTTCTTTTTATTGCTTAGATTAAGACATCAGTTGTGCTGTTAGAGTTTTTTTTTTGGTTGCATGACACAGTTTTCTATAGGCTAGACTCATTAAACAGTGGCATTAGTAATTAGTTGTTTCAAGCCATTAACTCTTTATGTCAGAGTGTGAGGCCTTTATGCATTTTCTGAATCATCTAGAAAAAAAGTGTTGAGTTTAGACTCACAAGGAGAAGTTTTCATGTGAACACTTGTGATCAGATCTTCTTTATGATCTTCACATTGAAAGCAATCTAATGATGATATCAATCCGTTTGTTCACAAAGATCGAAGGATAAGCGATGATGATGACGATGATGACGATGATGATTATTTGAATCGACTGGTCACATTAAGGTTGCAGAAAGGCCTTAGTTTCACCGGGGGTTGTGTGGCCGCACAAAGGTTATTAAAGAGCCTTTGATATACCTTGATCTAATCTTTAAAGAATTTTTGGTAAAAAGATAGATAGAAAAATCGCAAAGAGCATACAAGGTATATAAAGAAGTAGAAGAGTCTATTTTTGGTACAAACACCAAAGAGTAACTAGAAACAAAGCAAAAGTAACAAAACGAGTTGTAAATTTGAACTAAGGTTGACCAAGAGAAGATGTCACACTTGGGACTTTTGACGGATTTAACAAATGGGTAAGGAGATGTGAAACATTAGCCTCGTTAAAACCTCTCTTTGGAAAATCCATTGGGACAAAACCAAAGAAGAGGAAAGTGTACCAATGATTCCTATGCCCATTTGTTGATCTTGGGCTTGAATCAAAACCGTAGTAGTTTGATTAAACATGTCTTTCATTAGGATGGTGCTTTATTTGGTTAAGTAGAGTTTCTAAACCATGTATAAATGCCTTAGTCGTTGAATGTGTCATTGGACCACTTGATACTTCAATAGCTTCCTCAGCTACAAGCTTATCTGTTCCATGCTCTTCCTCGGATACAAGTTCCGGTTCCAGCTCCATTTCCATAGTGCTATATATGATCATATAATCCCCTCCTTATTGAAAAACAACAAATGAACCTTCTATTATTCAACACCTCCAAAGAGCTCTCATACTACGACCACATGGGATGGAGATGGGCCCATTGTAGACCTCGGATGAAGCACAAAGGATGTCAAACACGTCCTAGAAGAACTCAACATGCTTAAGGGGGGTACCAAATGATAACAGGTTTTCTTCACTCTACTTAGTTAACAAAATTCTTTAAACCCATTAAAATCGTTTATAGCATAGGGGTTAAGCTGTCAATCTCGTTTGGGAGTTATAACGGCCAATAAGATTACTTGATGGTTTAATTCTAAGTTGGATTCCGTCAAGTCTTAGGTTTTTACACACCAGGTGATATATTCTATGGCTTGTGTCACTCAAGCCGTGACTAATAAGCAGTAAATAAAAGAGGGTGCAATAAGTAGAGCTACAGTTCAAAATATTAAAGCAAATATTAAGATAATAGATTAAAGAGGGGGCTATATCAGGTTAATAGGGTTAGGTGATATCGGTCATGTTGTTAAGCCTTGCAGGTTCATATAGTCACACCAAGACTTGGTCTTGGTGGTGATTTCTAAGTAAGGGGATCTTTACAAGTTACCTAGCCCATGGTGATTGAGTCTAGATCCGTTGCAAGATTCACCACCATAGACGAGCTTCTGCAACGCGGTACAATGAACCAAGCAAGAATGAAAAGCCATCTACATAGAACCGTGAGACCTCCTAGACAACTAATTCCTTTGGATAGGAAAGATCTCATCCTTGAGGGTGGTTCTGGCTAAGCAAGCACATGGTGTTCGTGTCAAGCCGCTAGGAAGCTACTAGCTTAGATAATTAAACTAAACTAAGCATTAAACATGACCAACAAGGAGAAATCAAAGATCAAGTCCATGACCAGTAAGCGCACGAACCAAAAACCCCTTTTTCTTTTTTTAAAACCAACTAAACCCCTTGAGGCAACTACACACGCGCCATGAGAAGAGTCTTAAAACCCATGAGGGTGAAGGATCTCATTCTCGGCTAAGGCATGAGAAGAACAAGAAAATGCAAGACTAAATAAATAAAAAGCAAGAACTGAAACTAATAAAAACTTGGATTAAACTTAAATAACAAAGGTTCAAATAGCAACAATGATGAGTTCAAAACGAAGGAGAAAGAGTTTGGTTGGAAAAGCTATTAGAAACAAAATAAGTTGTTCGCGTGATGGGAGACTGAAACAGCAGTTTTGGGTCTACTAGATCAAACGTCCTGCCTCTTCTAATCAGTTGTAGAATATCGATCAGGTATCAATCCAATTGTGGGAGATGAGATACAAACAATGCTTTAAGCTAAGCAAGATTGGGGTTCGATTATGTGAGAACAAGTCTAACAACCTAATGGTGCAATGAATGAAAAGCATAAACTGAATGCAAGTGAACAGAATTAAACAATGAACTTAATGCAATGACTAAACAGGAATTTAAGCAAGAAATGACTACTAAAGCAAGAACTAAGCAAGATGACTTTGAAGACTATTAATTAAAAGCAAGACTCAAGGTTCTAAGAAATTGTGGGATTTCAAGAGTGGCAAGGGGATTTCTACTATGGCACTCAACAAGCATTAACAAGCAAGCAATTCTCAATGTTATGCTCCTAGACAAGGTATCTAAAGGGAACCACTTGGCGTCAATAAGCAATTCATATTCAACAAGATTGAAGTGTCAGACCCACTTGTGATGGCGTATCCTCTAACCATGAGCATAAAGATCAGAACCATTCTAGCCTAAGAGATGTACCAATCAAGCAACTACTCTCTCACCCAAGCAAGAATTCAGATCAACTTATCAATCTTGTGAACCATTAAGGACCTAAGCAGCTATACACCAATCAAGATTATGGATTTAAGCACAAACTTGCAACACCCTAACAAAGCTAAGCAATGAACAAGAATGAAGCAAAAGCAAGATCTTTCAATGCATATTATCTAACCATCAAGTCAAGAATCTCAAAACCAGCATTATCAAGCCCTAAACAAATCATCTGGCAAGGTGAACTATCACTTTGGTGTCACTGAACAAAGGAAACATAGACCAAGCTCGACTATCAAGCCAAATATGCGAACTGTACTTAGAGAAGAGATATCAAGACGACAAGTGAACTATATGCATCTATCAAACCATATTCAATCAAAAGGAGCAATCATTATCAACATTAATCATTTTGCAAGAGAAGGAGATAACAGAGAACCATTAAACAAGCCTAATCACCCTTTAATCACATCTTAATCACCACTTTCCTTACTTAGAACCCTAGATCTAAGGAAGACTACTCACTAAACATAACTAGATGAGTTTAAAACAAAAAAGATGATAAATCTAAGCTACCAAGGTGCAAGAACAGAGATTAGAAGACAAGATTAAACCATAAAAATGTAAACGTTATTAAAGATCAAGATCCTTAAGGCAATTGCCCTTTAAGGTTTAGGAAAGATTTATGGTAGAAAGCTAAACTGGAAAATTAAGACTTGATAAGGATAATGTTTTCTGGCTTCCCTTTTATAGTAGGGAGCCAAAAGAAGCATAAAAAACCTAAAAGATAAGATAATTTAAATGGTCAACGTGGATGAGTTGCATCGACGTCATACGATCGATATTCAGCTCGATGTGCGACCTCGGTCCGTGCAGCATGTATCGACGTCCTTCCTCGATGCTGGTCCTCGATACATACCAACG
This sequence comes from Thlaspi arvense, assembly GCA_911865555.2. Classification (NCBI taxonomy): domain Eukaryota; kingdom Viridiplantae; phylum Streptophyta; class Magnoliopsida; order Brassicales; family Brassicaceae; genus Thlaspi; species Thlaspi arvense. The sequence goes on along the minus strand of OU466858.1, from coordinate 54,580,667 downwards.
GCTTAAAATCCTCGTGCTGATCCTTCTCCTCTCGTCCTGCTGCTTGCATCGAGCATACTCCACGGGTGTTCTGCTCGATATGCTTGCTCGATATGGACAATACTTTGCAAGAACTCCACTTTTGACATCTCCTTTGATCATGAGCTGCTTCCATCCCTTTCCCAGCTCCAAGAAACTCCAAAAACTCTTCTTCGTCATCGTCGGAGAAGATCGAAACTCTCTTCGTCGTCGCAAATTCAAAAAGCTGTTAATTCAAAAAAAAACAGAGCATTTGTTGTAAAGAAGGGTAATTTGGTCAATCTAAACTATAAAATGTTATGTGACGGAAATTCTATAGCATGTTGTGTATATGTGGAAACTATACTTTGATTGGGTGTATCTGAAGGAATTTCTCTAAATCATTTGGTTCTTCATCTAGATTGCTTTAACACAGGTTTTAAGATTGATCACCGAGAAATCAGATCTTAGGTTGTTTAATAGATGTGGAAACATTGTTAATCACCAGAACTATCTTAGCTGAGCAAAATAACTAATTGCAAAGGAATTTGGATTAGTGATTTTGTGAACATATCGAACCTGAACTATAATGCTTGCTTAGGTTGTTAGATTTTGCAAATGAATTTAGAATTCTAGAATCTGATCATAGATAATCTCTGCAACGGAAATCGATTGGTTTTATATTCGTGTTTTCGAGTTCTAGAACGGTTTGAATAAATAATCCTTTCAGTCTGTAGTTTTTGATGTATGTCAACATGCGAATTTCCCATTGCCTAGTGCCTTATCTCAATTGATTTTAAGAACTCATAATCCGCTCCTGATCTCGTTACTTTTATTTGCGATTTAGTTTTATTTGTTATTGACTACTTAGCTTAATTTGAATCTAAAGTCTGTTGAGTAATAGTCTTAAGTCGTTGTGGATTCCATCCCTAAGTACTACAGTGATCTCTTAATTTGAGAGTGTAGCTCTAAAGGTTAATTTGAGCATATCAAAGAGCATTATGTCAAGAAGCGCCAAGGAGGAGGGGACACCCAAGGAGAGAGCGGCCAATAAGGAGCCACAACATAGACCTCATGGAGGACCTTTCAGGAGCCTCCTACACCTCACACACCACCTTATAAGGTACCAAAACCTCCTCTATTGTATAAACCATTGCATTTTTTTTAAGTTCTCGTAATATATTTTTGTTGCTTCTCTCTTCTACTCTTTTATGACACAAAGGATTGTGTAATTTAAGTGTAAGGGAGGGATTTTGGGGTTTGACTTTGTTTGTTCTTTTCTTAGTTTTTCCATTTTATTCATTTTTGAGTCTCATGCATTCATCTAAGTGCACTAAAAAACCAAAAAAAATCAAAATTTTGAAGAATTTGCATCTTTTGCAAACCAAAAAGAAAAGCATGTAGTTGCATTCATTTGTTTAGGACTGATTTAAATGTCTAAGTAGTTAAATGTTTGATGCATCATAAGAAGTTAGAAACTATGGCTGAACCATGCTCTTGAATGATAAATCTGATCCTCTGGTCTCATGTTAAAATCGCTTGATCTTTGAAAATCATCCCTATTTATTAGAATCATTCATTTGGATTGTTAGTTATCATGTTCTTGCATTGAAAAGTGGTTTCATGGATTACCCATATACATATTTAGACTTTCTTTCTTCCTTTTTACCTCTCTTGCTAGTCCAAATAGCTGATCCTCATCATTAAGGGATGGTTACCACACCTTAACCTTACCTTCCTTTCAAACCTAAACACTATCTTTGGGTGTGAGGCTTATTTTTGAATGAACTAAGCATAAAGTGTTAGGTAGGCACGACAAGGACAGGTTACTATGTAGAACTAGCTCTTCACTTTGAGTTAGACATAGGTTTAGGATGGTAGTTATAGGACTGGGCGGATTTGAGTATTACATTGATCTAAAAGGAGAGAGTGAGAGCAGAAAGAATGTAAAGGGCGAAAGGAATGAGAATGGGAAAGCAAGCAAAAACTCAGCATGTGTGGAACCAAATAAGCTCAAAAAGGGTGACCATTATGAAGATGGAGTCTCAGCAACAACAACAAAGAAGGCACCAAAGCCTAAATACATCAAAAGGATGAAGAAAAGGAGACTTCCCAATACAAAGAAAAGGCGCCCACAACAAGGGAGCAAAAAGAAGGCCACACCATGGTGAGATCAAAGAAGAAGCTTCCCTGAAAATGGCAATGTGTGGAGAGTGTGAAAATGGCAACATGGTGAGATCAAAGAAGAGGCTTCCCTTGATTTGGGGTAAGAGTTTTGGGGTTTAGAACATTCTTAGGCATTGGGTAGATAGTCATTTATTCTTGTATACATAAGTTGTGCTTTACCTTTAGCATTATGCCTAAGTTTATTCCTTTTTTAGAGAAACCCTTACACTTGAACCCACATTTTGATGAGATCATTTTTATCTCATGACCTTAACCCTTAGCCGAATGATTCCACTTGATTTGCTTGAACATGATTCACTTGGTTACAAAATTTAAATGAATGTTAAAGGGATTGGTTGATTTGAGCATTTGACTAGGCTGAGCTAGAGATCATTTTGAAACATGACAGGCATGCCTAGGTTCTTTAAAGTATAACTGATTGTGTTTTGCATCCTACACTTAGGCACTTAGAGATTGACTTCATTTCTTTACCTTAGTATTTTTGGATTTGAGTGCCCACCTTCACACCTCACTTCCTCCTTGTCTTAGTTATTTTGCTTGAGGACAAGCAAAAGGCAAGTGTGGGGGTGTTGATATCTCCATTATTAGTTCCATTTTAGCTTGCATTCATCACTAGTTTTAGTCTTTAAACATGCATATTTTGCTTCTTCTTGTCCTTTTTACATACATTTAGGAGTTAGAGTAGTTTTAGGAGCTGCATTGCATTTTACATGCATTTGGAGTTTTATTCAGGAACTAGAAGGCCATGTGGTGCAATGGATGTGAGCTGGGAATGTAGCAAGACAAAGGAAAAAGGCGGATAGGCCAATATCGATGATGATATCAACATCATCTGATCAATACGAAGCATATCGATGGGAGTATCGATCAATTCAACATCAATACAGTGAAGGCGTGGTGTGAAGGCGGCATATGGACTAAGAAAGACCTCGATGCAACAGAAAGGAGCCCATACCGAGCAGCGTATTGACGTCCCAGACCGATACACAGAGACGGGACAACACCATGGTGCTGTATCGACTTGTTCGTCCGGTGAGCCTTAACTAAAGGGAGATTGTAATGACTTCACGCCATGGAGAGCCAAACCGATACAATATTGAAGCCTTCTGTATTGACCAGCATATCGACCAAGGGACATCGATACAACCCAGAAGAAGAGATGATATCGACATGAGTATCGATGTGCATGATCGATATGGTCTGTCCGAGTCAGCCTATTTTTGGTTTAATCTTGGTTAACTAGGGGTTTTCTGGTTCCCCTATAAATACTCAAGTCCTAAAATGCTTAAGCAACTTAGATCTTAATATTTTCCTTCTGTTCTTGCACTTAAAACCATTCCTTTTTCAGCTTTGCTTTATAAGAACTTGTTTGGTTTAGTGAATTTCTGTATTTGCCTTTAATCTATTCTTGCTTATTTTGCTTTCTAATCATGCTTTACCATTGTTTCTCTTTGGAATTTGTGGTTTTGATTATGGCTAGTGAGTAGTGTTATTTACGGTTTGAGATCGGATAGATTAGAGGCGTTTTAGGACTAGATTAGTGATGTCTTATGCTTAATATAATTGTCTTCTCTCTATTAGATGTGCTTAACACTAGATTAGTCTTGGCCAGGCTTGTTTAGTATCTTGGCTTTCTCTTGCGCCTGATAAGTGTTTGATGAAATATTGTTGTGAGTCTCTTAGAGGATTTGTATGCTTAGCCTAAGGAATTAAATGTCTAAGGTGCATTTTGGCTTTATAGGATTATAATTCTGTTTTGAATGCTTGTTGATCATGTGTTTAAGTAAAGGGATTTATTTGAAAAGTGTGTTTAGCAAATTGATTAGTGTCAAGGAATTGAGCTAGTTATAGTTGTTAATCATAATCATATGCCTAGAAGATGGTATTGTTTGAATGGTTTTAAAGCATTACTAGTTAGGTTATAATACCCTCTTAATCAATAACCCCTATCATAGATCTTTACTTTATCTATTTGAATTTTCTGACTTACTTAGTTCAGTCTTTAGACCTGTTTAGTTTAATCATAATTGCTTTCTCGAATTGGCTTGACTTAAATGATTTGCTGTATTTTTGGTGTCTTATGAACTCAGATGGATTGATACCTTACATGCTGCAATGACATGAGTGTGTTAGGATTTGTTTAGCTAGTCAAAATCTTGCTATCATTGATGATGAGTTTGTTGATTTGTTTAAATAGCAAGAATAATCCATTAGTTCTTCATCTTTGATTTGCGCATATTTCGATTATAGGACTAGTCATCAAGAAAACGTATTCTAGATTGTTTAATAGATGTGAGAGCATTGTTAATCACTTGAACTAATCATAGATGACAAAAAATACTATCTGCAAAGAGATTTGTGAACAATCGAACCTTATCGTTAATACTTGTTTGAATTAGTAGAATTTGCAAAGATATTTGGAATTCTGGAATTTAGGCATAGATAACTTCTGCAACGAGAGTTGGTTGGTTTTAAATCAGTGTTTAGAGTTCTAGAGAGTTTTAGTAATATCCTGATAGTTTACATTCTGCATTCTCGGATTCAACCTACGAATTATCCTGGCCGAGCGTTTTAATCTCTTGAATCTTAAGAACATCCAATCAATCGTCTGCTTTCATTTCGTTTAGTTATTTCGATTTGTATACATTTGATTTGACTAAGCTTAATTCAAATCTAGAATCTGTTCTGTAACGATATTAAGTCTCTTAGGATTCGATAACCCTTTATACTACATATGCTTTGCTGTGCACTTGCAGTAGTTTTATTTAGGTGAAACTTTGAGCCTATCATGTACATGAATTAGAAAACTTACCAGTGGATTAACTTGGAATGCTGATCGAACACCGGGTGCATCATCTAGAGACACAATGAATCCTGCTAGAATCTCGGCTTGCGCCCAATAATGCTTCACCCTTTGGCCATTCACAGTGAACTCCTCTCCTTTGGAGTTTATCAAGACAATGGCACCATATGGTCTGACCTCTTTGATGGTGAAGGGACCTAACCAACAAGAACGCAGTTTATCCAGAATTAACTGCAGACGAGAGTTATAGAGAAGTACCTGGTCATTAGTTTCGAAATATCTAGAGATGATCTTCTTATCATGATATGCCTTAGTCCTCTCCTTGTATAACTTGGAGTTTTCATAGGCCAGATATCTGAAGATGGCATACCTTGCCATAGAGCAGGTGGAATGGTGTAGTCCCAAGTGGCGTCTTGTAGGCAGTCCTGTAAGCGCACAGCGCTTCGTTTAATTTTGCAGCCCAATCCTTCCTTGTCTTTCCCACAGTCTTCTCCAGGATTTACTTGATCTGTCTGTTGGAGACTTCAACCTGTCCACTGGTCTAAGGTTGGTATGGAGTAGCAACTCAATGGTGGACTCCATACTCCTGCAGTAGCTTCTCAAAGATCTTGTTGATGAAGTGTTTTCCACCATCACTGATGACAATTTGTGGTACTCCAAATCTGGAGAAAATAATGGTCTTAAAGAGCTGAAGAACCACTGTAGAATCATTTGTTTGACTAGCAATCACCTCCACCCAGTTGAAAACATAATCCACAGCAACCAGTATGCGTAGCAATGTGGCCAGCATACTCAGAACAATGACAGTGAAACCGCACATCTGAAACTTCAGTCTCTGCAATGCATCTCTTGTAAATCCCATCTGAATAATGCTTGTACAAATATAGCTCATCCCAATAGAATCTTCTAAGTTCTCCCATGAACTTTGTAGTCTTTGAAATCATGTGGTTCGTCCTCTGTAGCCAAGTAGTTGGCAATATCAGCATACCATGGTCTCTTGGTATCAGTAATGGCATAAGCTTGGTTTTTAAAAGCAGTTCCCAAGCTGGCACAAATCATTGCCAACGTATGTGTAGAGTGACACAGTGACGAGCGTCACTAAGAGAGGAGGAGGGGGGGTGGGGTGTGGCGATCGTCACTGGCTTGATATCGCGACTCCTTTGCAAGTTTTTGGATTTCGGTGACGAGCGTCACCCTCCTAGTGCCGCTCTTTGCGGCCTTTTTTTGCCACAGAGTTGCAGGTTTCAGTACTATCAGCTTGCAATCTTGTCTCAATGAGATAGACATTCTCTTCATGCAGGAAATCATTCATTGGGACGTCATGTTCAATCATAATCCTGGAGAGACGATAAGCTACACCCTTCTAAATCCCCTTCTTGTCTTTCACCTCAATTTCAAACTCTTGGAGAAGCAGAATCCATCTCAATAACCTTGGCTTGCATCCTTCTTCTGCATCAAGTACTTCAGTGTAGAATGATCTGTATGGACCACGACCTTGGAGCCCACAAGGTACTGGCAAAATTTCTCAGAGGCAAATACCACTGCCAACAGCTCCTTCTCAGTGGTGGCATAGTTTCTCTGAGCATCATCAAATGTCTTGTTGGCATAGTATATGGCATGTAGCTTCTTGTCTTTCCTCTATCCCAGCACGGCTCCAACACCGAAGTCACTGGCATCCCAATTGGAGCAGTCACGAAATCCTGTTTGATATTCTCAAAAGCAGACTGACATTCTGCAAAGAATTCAAACTTCACATCTTTGCAGAGAAGAGTAGTAAGTGGTCTTGCAATCTTGCTTAACCCCATGATGAACCTCATGTAGAACCCACTGTGACCCAAAAAACTCCTCACTGGCTTCACAGAATCAGGCACCAGCAAGCTTGTCATCACATCAATTTTTGCCTTGTCCACTTTAATACCACCTCCAGAGACTCTATGTCTAAGAATAGTGCCATCTTTGACCATAAAATGACATTTTTCCCAATTCAGAGCCAGGTGTTTCTCTTCACATCTTTGCAGAACAGCACATAAGATTTTCTAGGTAGTCTTTAAAGGAAGACCCATAAACTGAAAAACCATCCATAAACTTCTCAATCATGTCTGTGAAGATCGACATCATGCATCTCTGGAAGTTTGTAGGAGCATTACAAAGTCCAAATGGCATTCTGCGATTTGCAGATGTACCATAAGGACATGTATCGGTGGTCTTCTCCTGGTCATTTGGATGGATAGGAATCTGAAAGAACCCTGAATAGCCATCTAGGAAGCAGTAGTACTGATGATTTCCCAACCTCTCCAGTATCTGGTCAATGAAAGTCAAGGGGAAATGGTCCTTCCTGGTGGCTGCATTCAGCTTCCTGTAGTCTATAGACATCATGTGCCCAGTCACTGTCCTAGTAGGAATCAGTTCATCCTTCTCATTCTTCACTATTGTGACTCCTTCCTTCTTAGGAACCACATGAAATTCACTGTCAGATATAGGATAGATATCCCAGCTTCCAGGAGCTTCATGATCTCTTTCTTGACAACATCCTTCAAATTCAGATTGCCTCCTCTGATACTCAACTGATGATTTTGATTCATACTCAAGGTGTATCCTATGCATGCACAAGTCTGGAGAGATACCTGAAATGTCATCAAGAGAGTAGCCAAGAGCTTTGCGAAATCTGAGCCGGGACAACACCAAGGTGCTGTATCGACTTGTTTGTCTGGTGAGCCTTAACTAAAGGGAGATTGTAACGACTTCACGCCATGGAGAGCCAAACCGATACAATATTGAAGCCTTCTGTATTGACCACCATATCGACCAAGGGACATCGATACAACCCAGAAGAAGAGATGATATCGACATGAGTATCGATGTGCATGATCGATATGGTCTGTCCGAATCAGCCTATTTTTGGTTTAATCTTGGTTAACTAGGGGTTTTCTAGTTCCCCTATAAATACTCAAGTCCTAAAATGCTTAGGCAACTTAGATCTTAATATTTTCCTTCTGTTCTTGCACTTAAAACCTTTCCTTTTTCAGCTTTGCTTTGTAAGAACTTGTTTGATTTAGTGAATTTCTGTATTTGCCTTTAATATATTCTTGCTTATTTTGCTTTCTAATCATGCTTTACCTTTGTTTCTCTTTGGAATTTGTGGTTTTGATTATGGCTAGTGAGTAGTGTTATTTAGGGTTTGAGATCGGATAGATTAGAGGCGTTTTAGGACTAGATTAGTGATGTCTTATGCTTAATATGATTGTCTTCTCTCTATTAGATGTGCTTAAAACTAGATTAGTCTTGGCCAGGCTTTTTTAGTATCTTGGCTTTCTCTTGCGCCTGATAAGTGTTTGATGAAATACTGTTGTGAGTCTCTTAGAAGATTTATTTGCTTAGCCTAGGGAATTAAATGTCTAAGGTGTATTTTGGCTTTATAGGATTAGAATTCTGTTTTGAATGCTTGCTGATCATGTGTTTAAGTAAAGGGATTTATTTGAAAAGTGTGTTTAGCAAAGTGGTTAGTGTCAAGGAATTGAGTTAGTTATAGTTGTTAATCATAATCATATGCCTAGAAGATGGTATTGTTTGAATGGTTTTGAAGCATTACTAGTTAGGTTATATGATGTTATTGCATATTGCATATATTTTGCATACTCATTAGTTAGTTTTTCATGCATTTGTATCATGTTTTAGGTTAGATTGCATCACTTAGGGTCCTAGAGCATTCTTGCATCAGCATATGCATTTTTCTTGAATTTTGCATCACATTCAGGTTGTTTCTGGCTGCTTTGGAGTCATGGAGGTTCGTGGGCGTGTGGAAGCTGATGTAGCAGTTCGTGGGAGCTCGGAAATATGCTAAGGACCAGTGATCGAGCAGCAGATCGAGCATGGCCGGTCGATCCAGGAGTTGATCGACCAGAAGATCGAGCCAACTAGGCGATCCAAGGAGAATGATCGAGACGGAGATCGAGTGAAGCAATCGATCAATCGGTACGGACGTAAATGACGCCATGCAGAGCGAGAGCCAGATTGAGTACACCACTCGATCCACCCGAAGATCGATACCGAGATCGGATGCAACACTCGATTCGCCGAAGAAGATCGAGACCCGGATCGAGCCGAAGACACGATGCCCGGATGTGATCGAGAGAACCACTCGATCCAGTGGTCGATTTCTGTCCTTTCAACCGTTTTTGGCTGTTAGCAAAGGGGGACCATTGGATTGTTTGGGCATTTTAGGCAAGGCGGCGAGATGCTTTTTCGAGAATTTTTAGATTTCTTATCTTTTTTTGAAGTTTTCTCTCTCGTTTAGGGAAGAACATCATTGTTGAACCAGTTTTTCTTTTGAAGCTTTTGTATTCGAATCTTTATCGTTTAATCCAGTTTTCCTTTCATGTTTATCGTCTCGTTTCTTCTGCTTTGCTTGATTTACTCTATGTGTAGCGAATAGTTTACTTTGGGTTCGGGGTTGAGAGGATTAAAGGGTAGAAAGGGTTCGATCTTGGTTTGTTTTCTAAAGGTTTTTAAAGTTATCTCTTCTAAGGTGTTGAAAGCTTAATGCTTGAAGACTCTCACGCCAAGAGCTTCATGATCCGAGAGGTTCCTTACCTTGACAGGATCCAGGAGCCTCGGAAGATCACACCTTAGAGATTAGTTACCCCTTCCCAAAAGCCATGGAAGTTTGGGGGACTAGTTAAGCCATCTACTTGAAATCTGTTTTCCTTGCCTTTCGACCTCTCTTTCCACCAAAAGCCATAGGTTTGGAGGAGAGGATGAAAGCGTGATCTATACCGAAAGCCACGGATAGATCTTGTTTTGTTTTCATGGCTTAGAGATCCTCGCCAAGTGAGTCGATCTAAAGTTTCAAACCCAAGATCGATCCTTTGAAACCCTTTACTTGAATCTCAACCCTAGACCCTTTCTTTTAGAATCTTTAAGTCTTATTTCGTCTTTCGCTTGTTACCTGATAGCATCATGGTCATTAGATTTATTGTTCTTACGATTTTAGACGAGATCGATCGTTACTGCTCGATCTAGTGGTCGATCTTGTGGTCGATCCACTAGTCGATTTTTAACAATTCGAAGCTCTTTCCTTTAATTAATCTGTTTGTTTCTCGTGGTAGTTGCTTCCTTTCTAGTATTTTTAAAATAGGTTTCGTTCTGTTCAGGTTGCTGCATCTAGATTTTAGTTAATTTCTCATAAACTGTCTCATTCTGCTTAGATTTGCTTAGTACCTTGCATTCTTTGTGCATTCTCTGCCTCCTATAAGTGGATTGACAATCTCCTGCTTGCCTTACTACAACATTGCATGCATTAGAGTTTTGATAACCTCTCTGCATCATAAAACCTGCTCGAGAAAATAGTTTATCAAATGGCGCCGTTGCCGTTCTAGGAGTGTTTAGAGAACATAGAGATTTGGGTGTGTTTTCAGGTTATTAATACATCTACTCTCAAACGTGTGTTTTCAGGTACATGAATCTTCGTTCAAGGGGAGACAACAACCTTCTACAACCCTTAGACAACATTCATCAACTTGGTCACTCACGGCAAAGGAGAGTCAGAGAGCAAACAAGAGCCTTTGAGGAGATTGTTCAGCACGGTTTGGTTGACTTTGAAGCTATGGCTGAACACGAGCATCCAGAAGGACCTCCTCCAGCAGGACGGGGCAATGGAAACCCCCAACACGCGGCTAGACCACCGAGGATCATAGGAGCCGGAGATGCTCCCAATACCCACCACAATAGGTTTGGGATCACTCCTCCTCCGGTGCAAAACAATAACTTCGAGATCAAGCCTGGTTTTATCTCCATGGTGCAAAACAACAAGTTCCACGGCTTAGCAATGGAAGACCCCTTGGAGCACCTAGACAACTTCGAGCAAGTATGTGGGATGATCAAGATCAATGGCATATCCGAAGATGCTTTCAAGCTGCGTCTCTTCCCCTTTTCACTCGGAGACAAAGCTAGACATTGGGAGAAGACCCTCCCACAAGGCACCATCACATCATGGGCTGAGTGTAAGAAGACATTTCTCTCAAAGTTCTTCTCAAGCACCAGGACAGCTCGGTTGAGAAGCGAAATCAGTGGTTTCACTCAAAGGAACAACGAGACTTTCAACGAGGCAATGGAGCGTTTCAAAGATTACACGATCCAATGTCCTCATCACGGGTTCAGCGAAGAGACTCTACTCAGTACCATATACCGTGGAGCTTCACCAAAGATCAGGTTGTTGCTTGACACAGCTAGCAAAGGGAACTTCCTCAGTCAAGAAGTAGAAGAGGGTATGGAGCTGATAGAGAACCTGGCGTTGAATGATGGAAACTATGCTGAAGATTATGACCGAGCACTGAGAGGATCCGAGTTAGAGTCTCACAAGAAGGAGCTCAAATCGCTGCATGAAAAGATTGACAAGTTGGTCTTAGCCAATCAGAAGCATGTGCACTTTGTTGGTGAAGCTGATGAAAACCAAGAGGAGTTAGAGCTAAGCCAAGAAGAAGCAAATTGGGTAGCTGGACAGAACAACTACAAGTCTCAAGGCTACAACCAAGGCTACCAGAACAACAACCTCTCTTACCGAAGCACCAATGTAACCAACCCTAAAGATCAAGTGTACCCTGCTCAACAAGCTAAACCTTTCATCCCTTACAACAAAGGTTTTCAACAGAGTAGTGGTTTCTAAGGTCAAGGGCCGAGCAACTTCCAAGGGCAACAACACAACAAGGGTTATACTCCTAACTACCCTCCGGGCTTTACACCTCAACAACAACAACCGATGCAACAACAAGTTGATCCGGTTCAAGCAATGTTTCAACAGCTAATACAAGGGCAAGCTTCAACCAACCAAAAGTTTGCTGAAATGAACACTCGGCTAGATTCATCTCTAACCGACTTCTCCACTCAGATCACCAACCTAAACAACAAGATCAAGCAGTTGGAGAAAGGCAAAGCAAGTACGAGTGGTCAGAACAGTCTTCCGGGAAAGTGTGAGCAAAATCCCAAGGAGTATGCCAATGCTATAACGTTGAGAAGTGGCAAAGAACTCGAACCTCCAGTCTCTACCAAGAACAACGAGGACGTTGTAATTCAAGAGGGCGAGGGTAAACTTTCGGCTGATGGTGATGAGATAAACTTTGACAACGTTTGGATCCAAGGGCCGAGGAGAGGAGATAAAGCGGTAGCTGAGAAGAAAGCTGAGCTAACCACCAAGGAGAAGAATGACTACGTGCCCCCACCTTACGTACCGAAGTTGCCATTTCCCAGTCGTTTCAAAATGCAGCTTATAGAGAAGCACCGGATCTTGTTTGAGAAGCACCTAAAAGACGTGGAAATCAAGCTGTCTCTTGTAGACTGTCTCGCTATGATGCCCAAGTGCGCCAAGTTTTTCAAGGACACCCTTGTGAAGAAGAACAAAGAAAGCAAAGAGGTACTTGTACTAAGTGAAGAGTGTAGTGCGGTTATTCATAAGGAGATAGTGCCTAAGAAGCTGGGAGATCCTGGAAGCTTCACTATACCCTGTGCTTTGGGTCCTGCAGAGTTCAAAAGTTGCTTGTGTGATCTCGGAGCTAGCATAAACTTGATGCCTCACTCCGTGGCTAAGAAGCTTGGTTTTACTCGGTTTAAAGACTGTCGGATCTCATTGGTGCTGGCTGATAGAAGCGTGAGGTTACCAGTGGGGCTTCTTGAAGACTTACCGGTATGAATCAGTGGTGTAAACGTACGTACAGACTTTGTAGTGTTGGAGATGGACGAGGAACCTAAAGACCCACTTATCTTAGGGAGACCGTTCCTTGCAACCGCCGGGGCTATAATAGATGTGAAGAATGGGAAGATTGCCTTGCATTTGGGGAAGGAGATCAGGCTAGACTTTGACATCAACAAGGTTCTAAAGAAGCCGACCATTGAAGGACAGGCTTTCTATATTGAAACGATGGATGCATTGGCGGATGAGTTGCTGGAAGAGCTAGCTCTAGAAGACCATTTGAAGCTAGCTCTCACTAAGGAGCCAGGGGAGTTCGGCTATGTGGACCAGAGAACCCAAGAGTACGTAAACCTGCTGGATTCGAGGAGGATTATCAAGAATGAAGAAGGTTGCTGCCTAGAGATCGACCCCGAGATCGACGCTATCACTCGATCCAGGGGACAGATCGACAAGTCAATCGAGAGCACAACTCGATCCGGCGCAACAATCGATAGACAGATCGAGACGAATGCTCGATCAGCAAAAACTATCGAGTCGACGATCGAGAGAGACCTCCCGATCATTTTGGAGTCCAATCAAGAGATCGACTCAGCGTCTCGATCCCTTACTCGATCCATATCAAATCGAGTAAGTGAATCGAGTGAAATGGCTCGATCTAGACGACATCGAGAGGAAAATCGACCGTAGGACTCGATCTCAGAAGGGATAGCGATGGAGGAAGGCAGTCTGAAGGGCCATGCCTCGAGTTCAAGGGAGAGTTCCAAGGAAGAAAGCAACAACAACAGCCACGAGGATGACTGGAGTGAGCTGTTAGTCCCAAAGGTGGACCTAAAGGAGCTCCCAAAAGGGCTAAGGTATGCTTTCTTAGGGCCTAATGACACCTATCCCGTGATAGTAAATGAAAACCTTAGTGATGATGAGTTGCACTCGCTCCTAACTGAGCTGAGAAAGTATAGGAGGGCCATTGGGTACTCTTTAAGTGACATCAAGGGCCTTTCTCCAATGCTATGCACTCATAGGATTCACTTGGATAATGAGAACGCCACTTCTGTAGAACATCAAAGGCGTTTGAATCCTAACTTGAAAGAGGTTGTTAAGAAGCAAATCCTAAAGCTTTTAGAGGCTGACGTGATCTATCCCATAAGTGACAGCACGTGGGTTTCCCCTGTACACGTGGTGCCTAAGAAGGGAGGGATCACGGTCATAAGGAATGAAAAGGATGAACTTATCCCTACTAGGACCATTACTGGTCATAGAATGTGTATTGACTATAGAAAGCTTAACCTTGCGACTAGAAAAGACTATTTCCCCTTGCTTTTTATTGATCAAATGCTTGAGAGGCTTGCAAATCACCCTTACTACTGTTTTCTCGATGGGTATAGTGGTTTCTTTCAAATTCCTATCCACCCAAACGATCAGGAGAAGACGACTTTCACATGTCCCTACGGTACCTTTGCATATCGAAGGATGCCGTTTGGATTATGTAATGCACCGGCTACCTTTCAGCGGTGTATGATGTCTATCTTCTCTGATCTTATAGAGGAGATGGTAGAGGTATTCATGGATGATTTCTCTGTGTATGGTGCGTCCTTTCTCGCTTGTTTGTTGAATCTTTGCAGGGTACTTAAACGTTGTGAAGAGACAAACCTGGTGCTGAACTGGGAGAAATGCCACATCATGGTCAAGGAAGGGATAGTGCTCGGTCACAAGATTTCAGAGAAGGGTATTGAGGTTGATCAAGGTAAGGTGGAGGTCATGATGGGTCTAGAGCCGCCGGTTAATGTTAAAGGGATCAGAAGCTTCTTGGGCATGCAGGGTTCTACAGGCGTTTCATCAAGGATTTCTCCAAGATTGCACGCCCTCTTACACGGCTGTTGTGCAAGGAAGCTGAGTTTGTATTCGATGAAGAGTGTTTGAAGGCTTTCGTGACCATCAAGGAAGCCCTTACATCAGCCCCTATAGTCCAAGCACCAGACTGGTCTCTTCCCTTTGAGATCATGTGTGATGCTAGTGACTACGCCTTAGGAGCCGTCCTTGGTCAGAAGAAAGACAAGAAGCTACATGTGATCTATTATGCTTCAAGGACCTTGGATGACACGCAATCGCGATACACCACTACGGAGAAGGAGCTGCTTGCAGTAGTCTTCGTCTTTGAGAAGTTCAGATCATATCTCGTTGGTTCCAAGGCTATTGTATACACGGATCACGCTGCCCTACGATACATCAACTCGAAGAAAGACACTAAGCCTCGGCTCTTAAGATGGATTCTGTTACTCCAGGAGTTTGACATGGAGATTAAAGACAAGAAAGGGATAGAAAATGGAGTCGCTGACCACCTCTCAAGGCTAAGGATCAACGAGTCTCTCCCTTTAGATGACTCTCTTCTAGAAGAGCAGCTTATGGCGATTACTACTGCTGTTTGTGGGAAGCTAGAAGGAAGGTTTGAGGAAGTGTTGAGTTTTAAGGAGGAGGATCTACCGTGGTATGCTGATGTGGTGAACTATCTAGCGTGTGGTGAGGAGCCAACACATCTCAACAGCTATCACAAGAAGCGGTTTATGAGGGAGGCTAGTGACTACTTTTGGGACGAGCCTTACCTATACAAAAGAGGAGTAGACAGCTTGTACCGCAGATGTGTTACAAAGGAAGAAGCCAGGGACATTCTCTATCATTGCCATGGCTCTTCCTACGGAGGACACTTCACCTCATTCAAGACTGCCACGAAGGTGTTGTAAGCCGGTTTCTGGTGGCCCTCCATTTTTAAAGATGCACACGAGTTTGTGAAGAGCTGTGAGGCATGTCAGCGAGCAGGGAATATAACCAAGAGGAACGAAATGCCTCAAGTTCCTATCTTCGAGGTTGACGTGTTCGATGCGTGGGGGATTGACTTCATGGGGCCTTTTCCCTCTTCATACGGCAACAAATACATCTTAGTAGCTGTGGATTATGTCTCCAAATGGGTTGAGGCTGTTGCTTCCCCTACAAATGACTCTAAGGTGGTAATCAAGTTGTTCAAGAGTATCATCTTCCCATGGTTTGGGGTACCCAAGGTTGTTATAAGTGATGGAGGAAGCCACTTTATAAACAAGGTCTTTGAGAGCCTCTTGAGAAAGTATGGGGTTAAGCACAAGGTGGCTACACCGTATCATCCTCAAACAAGCGGTCAAGTGGAGGTCTCCAATAGGCAAATCAAGGCTATCCTAGAGAAGACCGTCGGAGCAACAAGGAAGGATTGGTCAGTGAAGCTGGACGATGCTCTTTGGGCCTACCGTACCGCCTTCAAGACGCCGATTGGTAAAACTCCTTTCATTCTACTCTATGGCAAGGGCTGTCACCTCCTGGTTGAGCTGGAACACCGTGCATTGTGGGCTGTAAAGAAGCTGAACTTTGATCTCAAGACGGCTCAGGAGAGGCGCCTTATTCAGCTACACGAACTGGACAAGTTGAGGCTGAATGCTTATAAGAGCTCCCGGATATACAAGGAGCGGACTAAGGAGGCTCATGACAAGAAGCTGGTCGCCAAGGAGCTTAAGGAAGGAGGACTGGTGTTGCTGTACAACTCGAGGCTCAAGCTCTTCCCGGGCAAGCTGAAATCAAGGTGGAGCGGACCGTTCGTGATTCAAGAGGTCTTGCCGTATGGAGCTGTTACTCTGATGGGAAAAAGTGGCAGTGCATTCACCGTCAACGGACACAGAGTCAAGCCCTACTTGGCAGACAGCTTTGACAAGGAGAGTACCTCGGTGCTTCTCCAAGACCCACCATCCGCTTAGACCAAGTAAGGTCTAGCTAAAGACGTTAAAGAAAGCGCACTTGGGAGGCATTCCCATGTTTATCCTGTACATACTTCTGCTTTATTTCCCTTTCAGTTTTATGTTATTATTTTGCAAGTGTGTAGGAACAGGTATAAGGAGTCTAAGCCTTGACTTTGAGGTCTTAAAAAGGCAATAGGGGTTAGAATAAGGCTAGAGATCGAGTGCTAAATCGACTGATCCTGGCTCGATCTTTGCTAGATCGAGTCAGTGAATCGAGAGGAGCCAGTCGATCTAGACGAGATCGAGTGACAAGATCGACCTTGACGAAAAAGGATCGATCGATCCAAATTGGATCGACCGATCTAATTTCTCTCGGGAAAATCTGAAAAAATAATCGATCACTCGACTCGATCCACCACTCGATCTATGCTAAATCGACCCCTAAATCGAGGACATAGCTCGATCACAAGGACTTAGCCGAGGAGCCAACATCTCAATGATCAAGAGAGCCAATCGATCCAGGACTCGATTCACTATGAATCGAGTCTCAAATCGAGTAACCCTCTCGATCTAAGCCATTTTGGGCATGAGATCGAGTCCTAGATCGACCAAATGGACTCGATCTCATGCCGAGGTAACAATTTTCTTTCCCTCCTTTACTCCTTTCCCTCCAATTTTTAAATTCAAAACTTTGTCAACGCAAGCATCTTTGACCATGAAAGATGCGCCTTGACCAAGACTTTGTCAGAAACCACTTTGACCACCCATTGTTTTGGTTTTGCTAAGTCTTTAAATGTTTCAATCATCCTCTCACCCTCTCATTCTTGTTTTGCTCGAGATTTTTAAACAAAGAGAGTGAGAGTCTTACTTTTTAAGAGCTAGCAAAAGATATTCTAAACCTCTTGCAAAGGTATTTTCCTTACTCCTTTGTTCGTGCAAGCCGGTGTGCCCATCCATGACTTTGCTCACGTCCCAAACAGAGCTTTCATGGATGAAGCATACATGAGGAATACTGATAGCTTGGGACGCACGCCAGCAGAAGGGTTCTATGCCTACCTCTTCATACATGACGAAGACAAGAAGAGAGTATGTATCCTTCCCAACAGGGATGAAACCGAGCTGCTTGGTGTTGGGAACATCGAGTTCTTACCCACAGAGGAAGAATGCTTTGCCCCTTTAGGAGGACCGCCTGCTTCAGCCATTGCCCCACGTCAAAGATCAGAGTCTCCAGGCACGGAAGACGAGATACCCGAAGCTTACACACTTCCCAAGATGGACTTTGAACCAAGGACAAAAACCGAGAAGTTCCTAGCATCGGTGGTAGAGATGCAAAGGAAGATTAACAAGTGGCAAGGGAAGATGCTGAAGAAGCTTGGGAAGAAAGTTAAAGCACTTCAGGGAGGCCAGCCTAAGCCAGCTGCTAGCCAAGAGATACAACAACCCGAGAAGAGAAGGCTCTCAACCGGAGGGATTGTCATCCGCGAGACCCAAGGAGACAACATTCAGCCGGCGCGCCATTCTCTACAAGAACCAGCTGACAAAGGCAAAGCAACGATCTCTAGCTCCTCTGGAACATCCTCAAGTTCCAGCCGAGCCTAGACCAGAGGTAAACAACTTTCTTTCATTGTATATAACCGCTCATATCTGTTTCTTGCATTGTGTTTTGATGCTCCTCCGGATGAGTTTGCCACCGGGACGGTGTCAAGCAAGTTTGGGGGAGTACTTGTGTGATTTAATCCTTGTGTTCTTTGATCTTATTTTCCTTTGTGCATCCTTGAGTCTTAGGTCATGAAAAATTGGTAAAATTTTTAAAAAATTTTCAAAGATTCATGTAGTTGCATTCATCTTTTTAAAAACATGTTAGGATTGAGTCTAGAGTTTCTCATATCACCTAAGTTGTTTGCATTTTGCATAAGGGGTTAGAATTTTTTTAAAAGGTGTTTTTACTTATGAATCATTTCAATTCCCTAGTTGGTAGTTCTCTTATGCTTTGTTTATGCTTTGAAAGTAAGTTCTAACCATGCTTGGATCACTAGTTAGGATTTCCGTGGCTTGAATTGAACTCTCATGATTTGAAACTCATCCTACTAAGTGAAAACCTTAATTTGAAACTCTAATTATCATTCTTATGCATTTGAAAATGAACACATGGTTTTAAAATATTTAGGCTCTCTTCTTCCTTTTTACCACTCTTTGTGAGCCTAAGTAGAACTCCCTCCTTGAACCTTACCCTCCTTTGAAGCCAAATGTTCTTGTGTGACATCTTTGTGAGGTCTTACTTTTGGTTTGAACTTGGCATAAAGTGTTAGGTTTAGGCGACATGATTTGGTTTTCATATTGATTGCTAGCTTTGCATTTTGAAGCTAGGTATTGGTTTAGGATAAGTTTGGGGGATCATTGGGGTTTGCTTTCTTGTCTAATTGTTTCGGTTTCAAAGAGTTTGTGTTTTAAGGAAAGAAATGAGGTTTTAAGTGAAAGGTTTGCTTTTAAAACAAAGTATGCTCTAATTTCAGAAAGTAGCTCTCTCATAATAAGTAAAAAAAATAAATAAATAAATAAATAAAATAAAAATAAAAAGAGCCTAAGTGCCAAATAAAAAAAAAAGAGAAGAAAAAAAAATAATAATAATAAGAGAGCTACTAATAAGAAATTTCTAAGAGCAAAAATTTTTTTTTGAAAACCTTTTCACTAGCCTAAAAAGTTTAAAAATTTTTTTATTTTGAATTGGGGATTGCTAAGTGTGAGAAAAAGGGTAGACTCTTAAGTGGTGAGTGAGGATTAAATTTCTTAAATGAGAGGGGTATAGGATCATTTGATAGTTTACATGGGTAGATGAGAATCTAATCATGTATGCATAAATTGTCTTTACCTTCAGCATTATGCATAAGTTCAAGCCATTTTTGAGAGAAACCCTTGTTATGATTATAAACCCTTTTCAAATGAGATCATTCTATGCTCATAACCATAACCCTTGCCAAATGTGTTTTGCTTTAAAGTGCATAAGTTTGATTCATGGTTCGAATGTTAATGAATGTTAAAGGATGAGTTTCTTTGACTGGTAAGAATAGGAGAGTCATGATTTGAATTTCTTTGTGTGATGAGTATGGCTAAGTTCTTTGGAGTATGAGTGTAAGCATAGCATTTTAGAACTGTTACCTAGGACATTGAGATTATCCATTTGAAAGGCACCTTTGCAAAAAGTTTAAAACCCCTTTGATTTTTCTAAAAACCTCTCTTCCTTACTTACTTTTTGTTGCTTGAGGGCAAGCAAGAAGTAAGTTTGGGGGAGTTGATGTTATTGCATATTGCATACATTTTGCATATATTTTGCATACTCATTAGTTAGTTTTTCATGCATTTGTATCATGTTTTAGGTTAGATTGCATCACTTAGGGTCCTAGAGCATTCTTCCATCAGCATATGCATTTTCCTTGCATTTTGCATCACATTCAGGTTGTTTCTGGCTACTTTGGAGTCATGGAGGTTCGTGGGCGTGTGGAAGCTGATGTAGCAGTTCGTGGGAGCTCGAAAATATGCTAAGGACCAGTGATCGAGCAACAGATTGAGCATGGCCGGTCGATCCAGGAGTTGATCGACCAGAAGATCGAGCCAACTAAGCGATCCAAGGAGAATGATCGAGACTGAGATCGAGTGAAGCAATCGATCAATCGGTACGGACGTAAATGACGCCATGCAGAGCGAGAGCCAGATCGAGTACACCACTCGATTCACCCGAAGATCGATACCGAGATCGGATGCAACACTCGATTCGCCGAAGAAGATCGAGACCCAGATCGAGCCGAAGACACGATGCCCGGATGTGATCGAGAGAACCACTCGATCCAGTGGTCGATTTCTGTCCTTTCAACCGTTTTTGGCTGTTAGCGAAGGGGAGACCATTGGATTGTTTGGGCATTTTAGGCAAGGCGGCGAGATGCTTTTTTGAGAATTTTTAGATTTCTTATCTTTTTCTTGAAGTTTTCTCTCTCGTTTAGGGAAGAACACCATTGTTGAACCAGTTTTTCTTTTGAAGCTTTTGTATTCAAATCTTTATCGTTTAATCCAGTTTTCTTTTCATGTTTATCATCTCGTTTCTTCTGCTTTGCTTGATTTACTCTATGTGTAGCAAGTAGTTTACTTTGGGTTCGGGGTTGAGAGGATTAAAGGGTAGAAAGGGTTCGATCTTGGTTTGTTTTCTAAACGTTTTTAAAGTTATCTCTTCTAAGGTGTTGAAAGCTTAATGCTTGAAGACTCTCACGCCAAGAGCTTCATAATCCGAGAGGTTCCTTACCTTGACAGGATCCAGGAGCCTCGGAAGATCACACCTTAGAGATTAGTTACCCATTCCCAAAAGCCATGGAAGTTTGGGGGACTAGTTAAGCCATCTACTTGAAATCTGTTTTCCTTGCCTTTCGACCTCTCTTTCCACCAAAAGCCATGGGTTTGGAGGAGAGGATGAAAGCGTGATCTATACCGAAAGCCACAGATAGATCTTGTTTTGTTTTCAAGGCTTAGAGATCCTCGCCAAGTGAGTCGATCTAAAGTTTCTAACCCAAGATCGATCCTTTGAAATCGTTTACTTGAATCTCAACCCTAGACCCTTTCTTTTAGAATCTTTATGTCTTATTTCGTCTTTCGCTTGTTACCTGATAGCATCCTGGTCATTAGATTTGTTGTTCTTACGGTTTTAGACGAGATCGATCGTTACTGCTCGATCTAGTGGTCGATCTTGTGGTCGATCCACTAGTCGATTTTTAACAATTCGAAGCTCTTTCCTTTAATTAATCTGTTTATTTCTCGTGGTAGTTGCTTCCTTTCTAGTATTTTTAAAATAGGTTTCGTTCTGTTCAGGTTGCTGCATCTAGTTTTTAGTTAATTACTCATAAACTGTCTCATTCTGCTTAGATTTGCTTAGTACCTTGCATTCTTTGTGCATTCTCTGCCTCCTAGAAGTGGATTGACACTCTCCTGCTTGCCTTACTACAACATTGCATGTATTAGAGTTTTGATAACCTCTCTGCATCATAAAACCTGCTCGAGAAATTAGTTTATCATTATATTACCCTCTTAATCAGTAACCCCTATCATAGATCCTTACTTTATCTATTTGAATTTTCTGACTTACTTTGTTCAGTCTTTAGACCTGTTTAGTTTGATCATAATTGCTTTCTCGAATTGGCTTGACTTAAATGATTTGCTGTATTTTTGGTGTCTTATGAACTCAGATGGATTGATACCTTACATGCTGCAATGACATGAGTGTGTTAGGATTTG
This sequence comes from Thlaspi arvense, assembly GCA_911865555.2. Classification (NCBI taxonomy): domain Eukaryota; kingdom Viridiplantae; phylum Streptophyta; class Magnoliopsida; order Brassicales; family Brassicaceae; genus Thlaspi; species Thlaspi arvense. Next base: position 54,558,973 of record OU466858.1, on the reverse strand, counting down.
TTTAGCTAGTTAAAATCCTCCTATCATTGATGATGAGTTTGTTGATTTATTTAAATAGCAAGAATAATCTATTAGTTCTTCATCTTTGATTTGCCCATATTTCGATTATAGGACTAGTCATCAAGAAAATGTATTCTAGATTGTTTAATAGATGTGAGAGCATTGTTAATCACTTGAACTAATCATAGATGAGAAAAAAATACTATCTGCAAAGAGATTTGTGAACAATCGAACCTTGTCGTTAATATTTGTTTGAATTAGTAGAATTTGCAAAGAGATTTGGAATTCTGGAATTTATGCATAGACAACTTCTGCAACGAGAGTTGGTTGGTTTTAAATCAGTGTTTCGAGTTCTAGACAGTTTTAGTAATATCCTGATAGTTTACATTCTGCATTCTCGGATTCAACCTACGAATTATCCTGGCCGAGCGTTTTAATCTCTTGAATCTTAAGAACATCCAATCAATCGTCTGCTTTCGTTTCGTTTAGTTATTTCGATTTGTATACATTTGATTTGATTAAGCTTAATTCAAATCTAGAATCTGTTCTGTAACGATATTAAGTCTCTTAGGATTCGATAACCCATTATACTACATATGCTTTTCTGTGCACTTGCAGTAGTCTTATATAGGTGAAACTTTGAGCCTATCATGTACATGAATTAGAACACTTACCAGTGGATTGACTTGAAATGCTGCTCGGACACCGGGTGCATCATCTAGAGACACAATGAATCCTGCTAGAATCTCGGCTTGCGCCCAATAATGCTTCACCCTTTGGCCATTCACAGTGAACTCCTCTCCTTTGGAGTTTATCAAGACAATGGCACCATATGGTCTGACCTCTTTGATGGTGAAGGGACCTAACCAACGAGAACGCAGTTTATCAAGAATTAACTGCAAACAAGAGTTATAGAGAAGTACCTGGTCATTAGTTTCGAAATGTCTAGAGTTGATCTTCTTATCATGATATGCCTTAGTCCTCTCCTTGTATAACTTGGAGTTTTCATAGGCCAGATATCTGAGTTCATCCAGTTCATTAAGTTGTACCAGACGCCTTTCTGCAGAAGGCTTCAAATCAAAATTCATCTTCTTTATAGCCCACACTGGCTTAATATTGCGACTGTCACTAAGGGGGGGGGGGGGGGGGGGGGAGGTGGGGAGGTGGGGGGGGGGGGTGTGGCGATTGTCACTGGCTTAATATTGTGACTCCTTCGCGAGTTTGTGGATTTCGGTGACGAGCGTCACCCTCCTAGTGCCGCTCTTTGCGGCCTGTTTTTGCCACATAGTTGCAGGTTTTCAGTACTATCAGTTTGAAATCTTGTCTCAATGAGATAGACATTCTCTTCATGCAGGAAATCATTCATTGGGACGTCATCTTCAATCATAATCCTGGAGAGATGATAAGCTACACCCTTCTAAATCCCCTTCTTGTCTTTCACCTCAATTTCAAACTCTTGGAGAAGCAGATTCCATCTCAATAACCTTGGCTTGCATCCTTCTTCTGCATCAAGTACTTCAGTGCAGAATGATCTGTATGGACCACGACCTTGGAGCCCACAAGGTACTGGCAAAATTTCTCAAAGGCAAATACCACTGCCAACAGCTCCTTCTCAGTGGTGGCATAGTTTCTCTAAGCATCATCAAATGTCTTGTTGGCATAGTATATGGCATGTAGCTTCTTGTCTTTCCTCTATCCCAGCACAGCTCCAACACCGAAGTCACTGGCATCACAATTGGAGCAGTCACGAAATCATGTTTGATATGCTCAAAAGCAGACTGACATTCTGCAAAGAATTCAAACTTCACATCTTTGCAGAGAAGAGTAGTAAGTGGTCTTGCAATCTTGCTAAACTCCATGATGAACCTCATGTAGAACCCACTGTGACCCAGAAAACTCCTCACTGGCTTCACAGAATCAGGCGCCAGCAAGCTTGTCATCACATCAATTTTTGCCTTATCCACTTTAATACCACCTCCAGAGACTCTATGTCTAAGAACAGTACCATCTTTGACCATAAAATGACATTTTTCCCAATTCAGAGCCAGGTGTTTCTCTTCACATCTTTGCAGAACAGCACATAAGATTTTATAGGCAGTCTTTAAAAGAAGACCCATAAACTGAAAAACCATCCATAAAGACTTCCATAAACTTCTCAATCATGTCTGTGAAGATCGACATCATGCATCTCTGGAAGTTTGTAGGAGCATTACAAAGTCCAAATGGCATTCTGCGATTTGCAGATGTACCATAAGAACATGTAAAGGTGGTCTTCTCCTGGTCATTTGGATGGATAGGAATCTGAAAGAACCCTGAATAGCCATCTAGGAAGCAGTAGTACTGATGATTTCCCAACCTCTCCAGTATCTGGTCAATGAAAGGCAGTGGGAAATGGTCCTTCCTGGTGGCTGCATTCAGCTTCATGTAGTCTATAGACATCATGTGCCCAGTCACTGTCCTAGTAGGAATCAGTTCATCCTTCTCATTCTTCACTATTGTGACTCCTCCCTTCTTAGGAACCACATGAACTGGACTGACCCAGGCACTGTCAGATATAGGATAGATATCCCAGCTTCCAGGAGCTTCATGATCTCCTTCTTGACAACATCCTTCAAATTCAGATTGCCTCCTCTGATGCCCAACTGATGATTTTCATTCATACTCAAGGTGTATCCTATGCATGCACAAGTCTGGAGAGATACCTGAAATGTCATCAAGAGTAGCCAAGAGCTTTGAAAATTCTGCGCAGCTTACTTAGCAATAGTGTGAGCTCTGTATTGTTCAAGGAAACATTAACAATGACAGAATAAGTAGAATTATGTCCAACGAAGACGTACCTTAGCCATGCAGGGAGCTGTTTAGCTCAACTTTTGGAGCTTTAGCTTCACTCCAGGTTCCCATTGTTCCAGCTTTTGCAGAGGTGCTGGCTAGCTTCTCTTGTGCAACCAATTACATGATATGTACAGTAGCATCCATCATCTTAGAATATCCAACAGCAGCTTCATCTAGATGTTCTGCTTCTGCTGTAGAACTTGTCAATGCTATCTCCAAAGGATCATATGGACTCATCTCTTAGAAGATCTGCTCAGCAAGGTTGGTGAAACATCCAATAAATTGTATGTCCATCTATGGTTAGCCTCTTCATTAGCTTATCCATTTCGAAATTCATCACCAAGTCACCAACATTCAGCTCTATTCTCCCTTTCCTGAAATCTATGATGGCTCCAGTAGTGGCCAGGAAAGGTCTGCCAAGAATCAAAGGATCTTTGGGTTCTTCTCCAAACTCCAGAACCATAAAGCCAGTGAGAATCATACAATCTCCCACTTTGTTAGGAACATCTTCAATCACACCTTCGGGAATTCTTACTGATCTATCAGCTAAGACAAGGGAGATCTTAGTAGCCTTAAAATCAATCATGTCCAGACTCTTAGCAACTGAATGTGGCATCAAGTTCACACTAGAACCAAGATCACACAATGACCTCTCAAACCTGTCTGAAAAAAAGTGCTGTCTAACATAAACCTCCCAGGATCTGAAAGCTTCTCAGGTACTCTGTTCTGAGTCACTGCACTGACCTGTTCCTTGATCATCATAGCTCCTTGTTCCAGACTCAGGTTGTAGGTGACAATTGTCTTCACATACCTCCTTGTCACAGGAGTAATCCTCACAGAATCTATCAATGGAATTTAAATCACCAGCTTGTCCATGATAGCTTTGCATTTCGCATCTTCAAGCTCTTGTTTTGACTTCTTAGGATGCTCTGGATAGGGTATATTGGGCTTGTACACCTTCTCCTTGCCTTTATCTGTAGTTTCAGACAAAACAGCCTTGTCTCGGGGTGGATGACGAGCGTCACCCTCCAGGTGATGATCGCCACCCTCCTGGTGATGATCGCCACTGACTGGTGACGACCCCTGGGTGAAGACTTCCCTCTTCACCACTCTGTCAAAACGTAAATTTTCTCCTTGTAAATATGGTGACGAGCGACACCCATCTGGGGTGGCGAGCGTCACTCCTTCTTTCTCAGAAGAAAACTCATCTTCAATCTCTTCCAGCTCCATGATTTCTTCAACACTCAAACCCTTCCTCAATACTGGTTGAAGGTTTCTTCCACTCCTTAGTGTGATGGCGTTCACGTGGTGCTTCGGATTTGCATCAGTCCTTCCAGGAAGGAATCCCTCTTGCCTTTGGACAGCTCATGCAGTTTGAGCAACTTGGATGTCCAGCTTCTTCACATGAGTGTTTAGACTCTCAATCTTCCCATTCAGGTCTTGGTACAGCGAATCCATCTTCCCATTAAAGTCCACTGTCATCTTCTGTTGTCCTTCTAAAATCTGCTCTAGCATAGATTTCACATCACTATCTGCAGAATGTGTGATAACAGGTTTCTAGTGATGCAATGATTGAAATGCAGCAGAGAGGTTATCAAACTCTAATGCAACACTGAGATGTAGTATAGTGGGCAAGAGAGGTATCAATCCACACCTAGGGGTAGCAAGTTCACTAAGAATGCAAGGGAATGAGCAAAGCTAAGCAGATTATGAAAATGATTGGTAAATTCAAGGAAAATTAAATGCAAAGACCAAATGCAAAGCAAAACAATTTTAAAATCCCTAGAAGAGGGTTAACTACAACGAGCAACAAGCGGAAAGTCTAAAATGCAAGCCTATTAAAAACTAAAAATCGACTAGTGGATCGACTGGATCGACCATTAGATCGAGCAATATGGATCGATCTCGTCTAACAACTTAAGATGATGAATGATGCGATGAACTAATGAAGAAGATGTGAACTTTATGATGACAGAATGATAAGCAGAGATTTAAAACACTAAGAAAGAGGGCCTAGGGTTGATGGTCATATTCATGGATCTCAAAGATTAAAGCTTGGTTTGAAAACTTTTAGATCTACTCACTTTGTGAGGTTCTCTAGGCCTTGAAAACAAAACAAGAACCATCCATGGCATGTGGTATGGTTAACTTCTTCAATCTCTTCTCCAAACCATGGCTTTTGGTGGAAAAAGAGATCGAAGAGCAAGAAACACAGATTTCAAATGTTGACCTAACTAATCCCCTAAACAACCATGGCATGTGGAAAAGGAAGGATTAGCCTCTAGGATCTGATTTTCCAGGATATCTGAATTCCGTTAAGGTAAGACAGCCTTTGGATCATAGAGATCCTGGCGTGAGACTCTCTAAGCCTTAAGTACTCAAGATCCTAGAAGAGAAGGTAATGAAGAACAAGAAAACACAAAACTTTAACCTCTTTGACCCTTTTGAATCACCTCAACCCATCAACCCAAATGAAACTACTCGCTACTCATAAAGAAAACCGAACAAAACGCAATAAACAGAAAGCTAAGCATGAATAACAATTGATTAAAAGCAAAAGATTTGATCTTCAAAGGTTCAAATGCAAGAAAAAGCTTAAAGGTTCTACAATGGCGGAATCGCCTAAGCAAGAGAAAGAAGAACGAAAAAAGATAAAAGTGAAAGTGTGTGTGAGAAATCAGGATCGCCGCCTTCCCATAGTGGACAAACAGCTCGATGGTCCCCCCTTCGCTAGAAGCCAAAAACGGTTAAAGTAGCCTGGGATCAAGCAGGAAGCTCGATCTGGCTCTCGGTCTTCGTCTTGGATCGGATGGCTTTGGTCGATCTCTGAGTCGATTTTGTGCTGATCGGGTTGGAAGCTCGATCTGGTACTCGATCTGCATGGCGTCATTTACGTCCGTACTTCAGATCGATCTCCTCACTCGATCTTGGTCTCTCTCGGTTTCCTTGCATCGACTTGGTCACTCGATCTTCTGGTCGATCTCATCTAGATCGACCTGCCTTGCTCGATCTGCTACTCGATCTCGGGTCCTTAGCATGCACCCCTGAGTTCTCCAAGTGTCCACGAGCTTCCTCACGAGCCTTAGCACGTCCACGAATCCTCCAAAGCTCCAAAGTATCCGAAAACAGAAATATGCGAATGCTAATGCAAAAGTGCTCGACCTAAAATGGTGTAAACTAGCCTAATATGCAAGGTAAATGCATGAGAAACTACCTTAGATGCATGCAAAATACACGAAATATATAGTAATATCAACTCCCCCAAACTTGCCTTTTGCTTGCCCTCAAGCAAACAAAATTCAAGAAGGAAGAGAGGTTTTAAAAATGGGGGTTTAAGCTTCTTGCAAAGGTGTTTTTCAAATGAATTATTTCAATGGTCCTAGTTTTTAACTCTAAGATGCAATGCACACACTCATACTCCAAAGAACTGAGCCATACTCATCACACAATGAATTTCAAATCATGATTCTCCTATTCCAAACAATCAAACAATCTTATCCTTTAACATTCATTAATGATCAAACCGTGAATCACACTTATGCATTTTAAAGCCGAACACATTTGGCTAAGGACAGAGGCTATGAGCATAGAATGATCTCATTTAAAAGGGTTTAACAATGTAGTGGTTTCTCTCAAGAAAGGTACGAACTTATGCATAATGCTAAAAGTAAAGGCAATTGATGCATATATAACTAGACTCTCATCTACCCATGTACACTAACAATGATCCTAAAACCCCTCTCATTTCTTTTCTTTTTAGCTCACTCACCCTCCTAGATACTACCCTTATCACCAAAGCAATTCACTTAGCAAAAACCCAAGTTAAAACAGAAAACATCATTACTCCTTAGGCTAGTGGAAAGGCTGAAAACATTTTTAGCTCTTTACTTTTCTTATTGATAGCTCTCTACTTATTTTTTTCTTTTTTTTCTTTTCTTTTTATTTGCCACTTAGGCTCTTTTCTTTTCTTTTCTTTTCTTTTATTTGAGAGCTATCTTCTGAAATATACTTAGAGCTTTTCATTTTGAAAACATTGCCTTCCACTTAAAACCTCTTTATTCACTTCAAACACCAAACTCTTTTGAAACCGCAAACAAATAAGCAAATAAACAATCCATATGAACCCCAAACCTACCCTAAGCCTAAAAACTAGCTTCAAAATGCAAAGCTAGCAATCAAATGAGAGCCTAATCATGTCGCATAGACCTAACACTTTATGCTAAGTTCAAACCGAAAAGAGGCCTCACAATGATATCACACAATAACATTTGGCTTGAAAGAAAGGTAAGGGTTATGGTGGGAGTTCTACTTAGGCTCACAAAAGAGTGGTGAAAGGAGGAAGAGAGCCTAAATATGTATATGATCCATGTGTTCATTTTCAAATGCATAAGTATGATAATTAAAATTCAGATTAAGGTTCTCACTTATTAGGACAAGATTAAGTTCATGAATGTTCAAGTCAAGCCACGAAAATCAAAACACATGATCCGAGTATGGTTAGAGCTTACTTTCAAAGAGTGTACAATGCATTAAAGAGCTACTAACTAGGGTCTTGAAACAATTCATGAGCTTAAAACACCTTTTAAAGAAAACTTTAACCCCTTATGCAAATGTAAACAACCTAGATGCTTAAAAATTCTAGACTCATTCCTAAAATGTTTAACAAAGGAAATGCAAAGACATGAATTTTTTTCAAAATTTTTAAAAATTTTACCAATTTTTTTTGTTATTTTCTATGCCTTAGATGCAATGAAGACTCAAAGGATGCAAAGAGAAAATAAGAAGAAAGAAAACAATGTCAAATAACACACACTCCCCCAAACTTGAATGACACTGTCTTGGTGGCAAACAAATCCAAGAGAGTTCAAAACACAAGCGAAAACAAAGAAAACATGTGCGGTATATACAAAGGACGGTTGTTTGTTACCTCAGAGCTAAGTGGTGCTGGAACTTGTGGACGTTCCAGACCTCTTGCTCTTTGTTGGGGTCTCGTGGGCTACTCCTTTGCCCTTGTCCAATGCAGCTCCTTCATGAACCGAGTGGTGAGTAGGTAGGATGGGGCTTCCTTGAGGCACACGTAAAACAATTCCACCAGTCGATCTCCTCCTCTTCTCGGGCTGCTCGACTTCTTCGCTTATAGCCTTCTTAGGTGAGCTCCCTTGAAGTGCCTTGACCTTCTTGGCAAGCTTCCTGAGTACCTTACTCTGCCATTTGTTGATTTTCCTTTGCATCTCCACAACAGAAGCAAGAAACTTCTCCGTCTTAGTTCGCCGCTCAAAGTCGATCTTAGGAAGCACAAAGCTCTCGGGCATCTCAGCATCCGAGGCAGGAGACTCTGATCTTGGGCGAGTGGCTTGTTGAATGGCGGTTGTGGCTTCTAAAGGGGCGAAGCACTCCTCTACACTCGGCAAGAATTTGATGTTGCCAACTCCTTGTAGCTCGGTTTCCTCCTTGTTTGACAATATGCAAACCCGCTTCTCATTCTCGGAGTCAATGAACTGATAAGCAAAGAAATCCTCAGCTGGCGTGCGTCCCAAGCTATCGGTGTTTCTTAGATAAATCTCATCCATGTACGCCCTATCCGCGCAAGGTACGAAGTCAGCTAGTGGCACTCTTGCTTGAACAAACAAAGGAGTAAGGAACCCTCCAATCAGAGACGAACTCGCTTTGCACCTCATGGCGTATGCCTTATACTTCACCAATGAAGAGGCTAGAATACAGTCGTAGTTCACGTCATCTCCTAGCTGGTCTTCCAACGGCTCGTCATTCTCATTGGGTTCACACACGAGATGCTTAACGCCTTGGAACAAGAAGCAGAGCTCTGTCTTTGTGACCGTGGGGGCTACTGATCGTCCGCTGAAGGTGTTAGCAATCAGCTTCAGCGTGTAACGCAGCACCGGACTCCTCACTCTCTTGATCTTTGCTGTATTCGCCTTGTAGTTGTCATTGCTTATGAGGTCCCACAGGTCATTCGCTTGAGTGAAGGAGGGGAATTCAACCTTGTTGGCAGCAGCGTTGAGGCCATAGGCTTGACAAAGCTCCGGGATTGAGAGACGAAAGGCCTGACATTTGATCTTGAAGGATAGGTGGCCTTGAGAAGGAGTGGGGATGCTCGGGTTCTCATAAGCGAACTCCAAGGTGGCTAGGAAATCGATTGTCACCTCGGGATAGGTCGGGCAGTCCATCCTTGACAAACACCGGAGGCCTATGTTCTTCAGGAGTTGATCAAAGTCCCTCAAGATCCCCATTTTAGCCAGCAAACATCTATCCGCGAACTTAGTCGGTTCGAACCTCAGCCTTTCTAGCCTCTTCTTGGCTTGCTTTTCCTCCTTGGTCCACTTAACTCTCTCCTGAACCACCACTTCTTGACCTTCTCCTTCTTGTGCTGTCTCTTCTCTCATCCTTTTGGGGGCACTAGTGTCTGAAACAAGATTCTCAAACAAGAGAATGAGCAAAGGCAGCGAGTATTAAGAGAAAGAACATGCAAGAAAGAAAAAGTTTTAACTAATGCCCTAGATTTTTGAGGAATTTATAAAAATTCTAGCAAGATAATAGAGAAAGAAATCTAGAGATAGAATAAAATCTAGAATTTCACCTAATATCTAGCTAGTTTTAAAAATTCGCTAAACCTATAACATCTTAATATTCAAACAATGCAAAGAAAAGGAAATTTTCTAAAAGATTTATAACTAAAACCCGAAAATACCTTTGCAAAGTTTTGAAAGAAGATGTTGTTGATCTTTAAGAAGAAATATCATACTCTCTCTTTGCTTTATAAATCTCGAAACATAGATAATGAGAGAGTGTGTGGTTTGAAAATATAAAGGCCAACTAGAAAAATCTAAAACCATGGGCAAGTAAGTGGTTTTCTGATAAAAGGTGTGGTCAAGGCACATCTTTCATCGTCAAAGATGCTTGCCTTGACCACAATTCAAATTTAAAAACTGGAGGGAAAGTAGAAAAGAGGGAAAAGAAATTGTTACCTCGGCACGAGATCGAGTCCATTTGGTCGATCTAGGACTCGATCTCATGTCCATAATGGCTAGGATCGATGATATTACATGCATTTTGCATACTCATTAGATAGCTTTTCATGCATTTGCATCGCGTTTTAGGTTAGATTGCATCACTTAGAGTCCTAGAGCATTCTTGCACCAGCATACGCATGTTCCTTGCATTATGCATCACATTTAGGTTGTTTCTGGCTGCTTTGGAGTCGTGGAGGTTCGTGGACGTGCTGAAGCTGTTGTAGCAGTTCGTGGAAGCTCGGATATTTACTAAGGATCAGAGATCGAGGAGCAGATCTAGCATGGCCGGTCGATCTAGGATGTGATCGACCAGAAGATCGAGAAGACCAGGCGAAGGAGAATGATCGAGACGAGGATTGAGTGAAGCAGTCGATCAAACGGTACGGACATAAATGATGCCATGCAGAGCGAGAGCCAGATCGAGTACACCACTCGATCCAACCAAAGATCAATACCGAGATCGGATGCAACGCTCAATCCACCGAAGACGATCAAGACCCAGATCGAGCCGAAGACACGATGGTCGGAGATGATCGAGAGAACCGCTCGATCCCGGAGTCGATCTCTGTCGTTTCAACCACTTTTGGCCGCTAGCGAGGGGGGGACCATCTGCTTGTTTTGGCCATTTTGAGAAGGCGGCGACGTCCTTTTCCCAGACAACTTTTATCCTTATCTTTTTTGTATGTTTTCTCTCTGGTTTTGACGAAGAACACCATTGTCGAACTTTGAGTTTTCTTAAGCTTTGTAATCGAATCGTTTTCATCTTAATCGAGTTTTCTTTTCTTGTTCATCGTTTCCTTTTCCATGCTTTGCTTGATTTACCTTATGTGTAGTGAGTAGTTTATTTGGGTTCGGGGTTGAGAGGATAAAGGGGTCTAAAGGGTTTCGATCTTGGGGTTTCCTAAGCGTTTTTAATGGCTATCTCTTCTAGGGTGTTGAGCTCTCAATGCTTGAAGACTCTCACGCCAAGAGCTTCATGATCCGAGAGGTTCCTTACCTTGACAGGATTCAGGGACCTCGGAAGATCACACCCTAGAGACTAGTTACCCCTTCCCAAAAGCCATGGAAATTTGGGGGACTAGTTAAGCCACTCATTTGAAATCTGTTTTCCATGCCCTTCGACCTCTCTTTCCACCAAAAGCCATGGGTTTGGAGGAGAGGATGAAGGAGTGATCTATACCGAAAGCCACAGATAGATCTTGCTTAGTTTTCAATGCTTAGAGATCCTCACAAAGTGAGTCGATTTAAAGTTTTCAACCCAAGGTCGAACCTTTGAAACCCCTGACCATGAATCTCAACCCTAGGCCCTTTCTTTTAGCATCTTTACATCTTCTCTCGCCATTCGCTTGATTCTTGATAGCATCCTGGTCGTTAGTTTTACTGTTCTTGCATTTTTAGACGAGATCGATTGTTATTGCTCGATCTAGTGGTCGATCTCATGGTCGATCCACTAGTCGAATTTTAGTAATTCGAAGCTTTGTCCTTTAATTATTCTGTTTGTTCTTCATGGTAGCTTGATCATTCCTGGTAATAATAAAATAGTTTGCATTCCATTTAGTTGCTGCATCTAGTTTCTAGGGATTTTCTCAAAATCTATCTTGTTTCATTTAGATTTGCATAGTCCTTGCATTCTCTTTGCATTTTCTATCATCCTAGCTATGGATTGACTCTCACTTGCATGCTGTACTACAACCTGTCTTGCATTTGAGTTTGATAACCTCATTGCATTCTCACCCTTGCAAATAAAGTGTCTATCAAATGGCGCCGTTGCCATCCTAGGATTGTTTAGAGAACATAGAGATTTGGATCTTAGCAAAGACTAAGTCTTTACCTTGTTTAAGTTACTAATCATTCTAATCTCAAACGTGTGTTCTCAGGTATATGAATCTTCGTTCACGGGGAGATAACAATCTACTTCCACCTTTGGACAATATTCATCAGCTTGGTCACTCACGGCAAAGAAGAGTCAGAGAACAAGCCAGAGCCTTTGAGGAGATTGTTCAGCATGGTTTGGTTGACTTTGAAGCTATGGCTGAACACGAGCATCCAGAGGGACCTCCTCCAGCTCACGGGGCAGTAGGAAGGGGCAATGGACACCCCCAACACGCGGCTAGACCCCCAAGGATCATAGGAGCCGGAGATGCTCCCAATACTCATCACAATAGGTTTGGGATCACTCCTCCTCCTGTACAAAACAACAACTTCGAGATCAAGCCAGGTTTCATCTCCATGGTGCAAAACAACAAGTTCCACGGCTTAGCAATGGAAGATCCCTTGGAGCACCTTGACAACTTCGAGCAAGTATGTGGGATGATCTAGATCAATGGCATATCCGAAGATGCTTTCAAGCTGCGTCTCTTTCCCTTTTCACTCGGAGACAAGGCTAGACATTGGGAGAAGACCCTCCCACAAGGCACCATCACCTCATGGGCCGAGTGTAAGAAGGCCTTTCTCTCGAAGTTCTTCTCTAGCATCAGGACAGCACGGTTGAGAAGCGAAATCAGCGGCTTCACTCAACGAAACAATGAGACATTCAACGAGGCAATGGAGCGTTTCAAAGACTACACGATCCAATGTCCTCATCACGGTTTCAGCGAGAAGACACTACTCAGTACCATATACCGTGGAGCTTCACCAAAGATCAGGTTGTTGCTTGACACAGCTAGCAAAGGGAACTTCCTTGGTCAGGAGGTAGAAGAGAGTATGGAGCTGATAGAAAACTTGGCATTGAGTGATGGCAATTACGCTGAGGACTATGACCGTGCACCGAGAGGATCAGAGCTAGAGTCTCACAAAAAGGAGCTGAAATCTTTGCATGAGAAGATAGACAAGCTGGTGTTAGCCAATAAGAAGCATGTTCACTTTGTTGGTGAAGCTGTTGAGAATCAAGAGGAGCTTGAGTTGAGCCAGGAAGAAGCTAATTGGGTGGCGGGACAGAACAACTACAAACCTCAAGGCTACAACCAAGGCTACAACCAGAACAACAACCTCTCCTACCGAAGCACCAACGTTGCCACCCCTAAAGATCAAGTGTACCCTGCTCAGCAAGCAAAACCTTTCATCCCTTACAACAAAGGTTTTCAGCCGAGTGGTGGTTTCCAAGGTCAAGGGCAGAACAACTTCCAAGGGCAACATCAAAGTAACAAGGGTTATACGCCTAACTACCCTCCGGGTTTCGCACCTCAGCAGCAACAGCCGATGCAACAACAAGTTAATCCGGTTCAAGCAATGTTTCAACAGCTGATACAAGGGCAAGCCTCTACAAATCAGAAGTTCGCCGAGATGAACACTCATCTTGACTCGTCCCTCACTGACTTCTCCACTCAGATCACCAACTTAAACAACAAGATCAAGCAGCTAGAGAAGGGGAAAGCGAGTACAAGTGGTCAGAATAGTCTTCCGGGCAAGTGTGAGCAGAATCCTTAAGAGTATGCTAACGCCATAACATTGAGAAGCGGCAAAGAGCTAGAACCTCCGGTCTCTACTAAGAACAACGAGGACGTTGTAATTCAAGAGGGGGAGGGTAAGCCTTCAGCTGATGATGATGAGATTAACTTTGACAACGTTTGGATCCAAGGGCCAAGAAGAGGAGACAAAACAGTTGTTGAGAAGAAAGCTGAGCAAACTACTAAGGAGAAGAATGCTTATGTGCCTCCACCGTATGTACCTAAGCTGCCTTTTCCTGGCCGTTTCAAGAAGCAACTCATAGAGAAGCATAGAATCCTCTTTGAGAAGCATCTTAAGGACGTGGAGATCAAGCTAACTCTTGTTGACTGCCTTGCAATGATGCCTAAATGCGCCAAATTCTTCAAAGACACTCTCGTGAAGAAGAATAAGGAAAGCAAGGAGGTACTTGTTCTAAGTGAAGAGTGTAGTGCTGTGATACATAAGGAGATAGTCCCTAAGAAGTTGGGAGACCCTGGAAGCTTCACTATACCCTGCGCTTTAGGTCCTCTCGAGTTCAAGAGTTGCCTATGTAATCTCGGAGCTAGCATAAACCTGATGCCTCACTCCGTGGCTAAGAAGCTTGGCTTTACTCGTTTCAAAGACTGTAGGATCTCGTTGGTACTGGCTGATAGAAGTGTGAGACTACCAGTGGGGCTGCTTGAAGATCTACCAGTGCGAATCAGTGGTGTGAACGTGCCTGCAGACTTCGCCGTGTTGGAGATGGATGAATAACCTAAGGACCCACTTATCCTAGGAAGACCATTCCTTGCAACCGTCGGGGCTATCATCGACGTCAAGAACGGGAAGATTGCCTTGCACTTGGGAAAGGAGATAAGGTTAGACTTCGATATCAATGAGGTTCTGAAGAAGCCGACCATAGAAGGGCAAGCCTTCTACATTGAAACGATAGATGCCTTAGCGGATGAGTTGCTGGAAGAGCTCGCTCTAGAAGACCATCTGAAGCTAGCACTGACTAAGGAGCCAGGGGAGTTTGGCTATGTGGATCAGAGGACCCAGGAGTACGTTTACCTGCTGGATTCTAGGAAGATTGTTAAGAAGGATGAAGGCTGCTGCCTAGAGATCGACCCCGAGATCGACGCTATCACTCGATCCAGGAGCCAGATCGACAAGGCAATCGAGAACACAACTCGATCTGGTGCAGCAATCGACAGACAGATCGAGAGGAATGATCGGTCAGGAAAAACAATCGAGTCGACGATCGAGAGAAGCCTTCCGATCATTTTGGGGTCCAATCAGGAGATCGACCCAGCATCTCGATCCCTTACTCGATCCACATCAAATCGAGTAAGTGAATCGAGCGAAATGGCTCGATCTAGACGACAGCGAGAGGAAGATCGACTGGAGGACTCGATTTCAGAAGGGATAGCGGTTGAAGAAAGCAGTCTTAAGGGCCATGCCTCGGGTTCTAAGGAGGGTTCCAAGGAGGAAAGCAACAACAACAGCCACGAGGATGACTGGAGCGAGCTGTTAGCCCCAAAGGTGGACCTTAAGGAGCTCCCAAAAGGGCTAAGGTATGCTTTCTTAGGGCCTAATAACACATATCCCGTGATTGTGAATGAAAACTTAAGTGATGATGAGTTGCACTCGCTCCTGACTAAGCTGAGAAAGTATAGGAAGGCCATTGGGTACTCTTTAAGTGACATCAAGGGCCTTTCACCAATGCTTTGCACTCATAGGATTCACTTGGATAATGAGAACGCCTCTTCTATAGAACATCAAAGGCGTTTGAATCCTAATTTGAAAGAGGTTGTTAAGAAAGAGATCCTTAAGCTTTTAGAGGCTGACGTGATCTATCCCATAAGTGACAGCACGTGGGTTTCTCCTGTACACGTGGTGCCTAAGAAGGGAGGGATCACCGTCATAAGGAATGAAAAGGATGAGCTTATTCCTACTAGAACCATCACTGGTCATAGAATGTGTATTGATTATAGGAAACTTAACCTTGCGACTAGGAAAGACCATTTCCCTTTGCCTTTTATTGATCAAATGCTTGAGAGACTTGCTAATCACCCTTAATACTGTTTCCTCGATGGGTATAGCGGTTTCTTTCAGATACCAATTCACCCAAATGATCAGGAGAAGACGACCTTCACATGTCCCTACGGTACCTTTGCGTATCGAAGGATGCCGTTTGGATTGTGTAATGCACCGGCTACATTTCAGTGGTGTATGATGTCGATCTTCTCCGATCTAATAGAGGAGATGGTAGAGGTGTTCATGGATGACTTCTCTGTCTATGGTGCGTCCTTTTCTGCGTGTTTGTTGAATCTTTGCAGGGTACTAAAGCGTTGTGAAGAGACAAACTTGGTGCTAAACTGGGAGAAATGCCACTTTATGGTTAAGGAAGGGATCGTGCTTGGTCATAAGATATCAGAGAAGGGCATTGAGGTTGATCAGGCTAAAGTGGAAGTCATGATGGGTCTTAAGCCGCCGGTTAACGTCAAGGGAGTCAGAAGTTTCTTGGGACACGCCGGGTTCTATAGGCGCTTCATCAAAGATTTTTCCAAGATTGCACGCCCTCTTACACGGTTGTTGTGCAAAGAAGCTGATTTTGTGTTTGATGAGGAGTGTTTGAGAGCTTTCGTGACCATCAAGGAAGCCCCTACATCAGCTCCTATAGTCCAAGCACCAGACTGGTCTCTTCCCTTCTAGATCATGTGTGATGCTAGTGACTACGCTGTAGGAGCGGTTCTTGGTCAGAAGAAAGACAAGAAGCTACACGTGATCTACTATGCTTCAAGAACCTTGGATGACACGCAAACAAGGTATACCACTACAGAAAAGGAGTTGCTTGCAGTAGTGTTCGCCTTTGAGAAGTTCAGATCATATCTTGTTGGTTCCAAGGCTATTGTATACACGGATCACGCTGCTTTGTGATACATCTATTCGAAGAAAGACACTAAGCCTCGGCTCTTGAGGTGGATTCTATTGCTCCAAGAGTTTGACATGGAGATTAAAGACAAGAAGGGAATAGAAAACGGAGTCGCTGACCATCTCTCACGGCTAAGGATCAACGAGTCTCTTCCCTTAGATGACTCTCTTCCAGAAGAGCAACTCATGGCGATTACCACGGCTGTTTGTGGAAAGCTAGAAGGGCGGTTTGAAGAGGTGTTGAGTTTCAAAGAGGAGGATCTACCGTGGTATGCTGATGTAGTGAACTATTTAGCGTGTGGTGAGGAGCCAACACATCTCAACAGCTATCACAAGAAGCGGTTTATGAGAGAGGCTAGTGATTACTTTTGGGACGAGCCCTACTTATACAAGAGAGGAGTGGACAATTTGTACCGGAGATGTGTTACAAAGGAAGAAGCTAGAGACATCCTCTATCATTGCCATGGCTCTTCCTACGGAGGACACTTCGCTTCATTCAAGACTGCCACGAAAGTGTTGTAAGCCGGTTTCTGGTGGCCGTCCATCTTTAAAGATGCACACGAGTTTGTGAAGAGCTGTGAGGCATGTCAACGAGCAGGGAATATCACTAAGAGGAACGAAATGCCTCAAGTTCCTATCTTCGAGGTTGACGTGTTCAACGCATGGGGAATAGACTTCATGGAGCCATTTCCTTCTTCATATGGCAACAAATACATCTTAGTAGCAGTGGATTATGTCTCTAAATGGGTTGAGGCGATTGCTTCCCCTACAAATGACTCTAAGGTGGTAATCAAGCTGTTCAAGAGTATCATCATCCCGAGGTTTGGGGTACCTAAGGTGGTTATAAGCGATGGAGGAAGCCACTTCATAAACAAGGTTTTTGAGAACCTCTTGAGAAAGTATGGAGTTAAGCATAAGGTGGCTACACCGTATCATCCTCAAACAAGCGGTCAAGTGGAAGTCTCCAACCGGCAAATCAAGGCTATACTAGAGAAGACCGTCGGAGCAACAAGGAAAGACTGGGCAGTGAAGCTGGACGACGCTCTTTGGGCCTACCGTACCGCCTTCAAAACACCGATTGGTACAACCCCTTTCACTCTACTCTATGGCAAGGGCTGTCATCTCCCGGTTGAGCTGGAACACCGTGCGTTGTGGGCTGTGAAGAGGCTGAACTTTGACCACAAGACTGCTCAGGAGAAGCGCCTTATTCAGCTACATGAATTGGATGAGTTAAGACTGAACGCTTACGAGAGCTCTCGGATATACAAGGAGCAGACTAAGGAGACTCATGACAAGAAGTTGGTTGCCAAGTAGCTTAGGGAGGGAGGTTTCGTGTTGCTGTACAACTCAAGGCTCAAACTCTTCCCGGGAAAGCTGAAGTCAAGGTGGAGCGGACCGTTTGTGATCCAAGAAGTGTTGCCTTATGGAGCTGTTACACTGATGGGAAAGAGTGGCAGTGCATTCACCGTCAATGGACACAGAGTCAAGCCTTACTTGGCAGACAGATATGACAAGAAGAGTACCTCGGTGCTTCTCCAAGACCCACCATCCGCCTAAACCAAGTAAAGTCAAGCTAAAGACGTTAAAGAAAGTGCACTTGGGAGGCATTCTCATGTCTATCTTGTACATATTTCTGCTTTATTTCTCTTTCAGTTTTATGTTTTTATTCTGCAAGTGTGTAGGAACAGGTATGAGGAGTCTAAACCTTGATCTTGAAGTCCAAAAGAGGCGATAGGGGTTAAGACAAGACTAGAGATCGAGTGCTAGATCGACTGATCCTGACTCGATCTTTGCTAGATCGAGTCAGTGAATCGAGAGGAGCTAGTCGATCTAGACGAGAACGAGTGATAAGATCGACCTTGACGAAAAAGGATCGATCGATCCAAAATGGATCGACCGATCTAATTTCTCTCGGGAAAATCTGTTGGAAACAGATCGATCACTCCACTCGATCCATCACTCGATCTATGCCAAATCGACCCCTAAAACGAGGACATAGCTCGATCATGAGGACTTAGCCATGGAGCCAACATCTCAATGATCAAGGGAACCAATCGATCCAAGACTCGATTCATCATGAATCGAGTCTCAAATCGAGTAACCCTCTCGATCTAAGCCATTATGAGCATGAGATCGAGTCCTAGATTGACCAAATGGACTCGATCTCATGCCGAGGTAACATTTTCTTTCCCTCATTTATTCTTTTCCCTCTAATTTTTAAATTCAAAACTTGGTCAAGGCAAGCATCTTTGACCATGAAAGATTTGCCTTGACCAAGACTTTGTCAGAAAACCACCTTTACTACCCATGGTTTTGCTCTTTGCTAGTCTTTAAATGTTTCAACAACCTCTTAGCCTCATTCTTGTTTTTCTCGAAAATTTTAATCAAAGAGAGTGAGAGTTTCGGTTTTCAGAGGCTAGCAAAGATCTTTTACATTTCTTGCAAAGGTATTTTCAAAATTTAATAATTTATCTTTAGGAAAATTTCCTTTAAACTCGCAAGATATTTTTCTAGAATATAGGGTTGGTTTTGATTTTTAAAAATTACCTAAATAAAAGGAATAATTCTAGATTTTCTAGTATCTAAAGATCTGATTCTCCTTTATTTAGCTATGATTTTTATTAATTCCCCAAAATTCTAGGGTAGTATTTATAAGTTGGCTCCTTCTTCTCTCTCATTCTCATCAAACCGCCGTTTTGCTTATCAAGCTTCTTAAGAAACTTGTTTCAGGTACAATGGCCCCCAAAAGAACAAGAGAAGAGACAGCACAAGAGGGAGAAGGACAAGAGGTGGCTGTTCAAGAGAGGGTCAGATGGACTAAGGATGAGAAGAGGGACAAGAAACGGCTGGAAAGGCTTCGGTTTGAGCCTACCAAGTTTGCTGATCGAGAGCTGCTGTTCAAGCTAGTGATTCTTGGGGATTTCGACCAACTCCTCAAGAACATTGGCCTAAGATGTCTGTCACGGATGGATTGCCCAACCATTACAGAAGTGACAATAGACTTCCTTGCCACGTTGGAGTTCCGTTACGAGAATCCTAGCACACCCGTTCCTTCACAAGGTCGCCTCTACTTCAAAGTTGGACGTCAAGCCTACACCCTCTCCATCCCTGAGCTATGTCAAGCTTATGGTCTCAACGCGGATGCTAACAAGATCGAGTTTGCAGCCTTCAAACGAGCAGACGACTTTTGGGATCTGATCAGCAACGAGGACTACAAAGCCAACACCGCCAAGATCAAGAGAGTGATGAGGTACACTCTGAAGCTGATTGCCAACACGTTTAGTGGAAGATCAGTTGCTCCCAAGGTCACAAAGACCGAGCTTTGCTTCCTGTTCCAAGGCGTGAAGCACTTAGTGTGTGACACGGATGCAAATGAAGAGCCTATGGAGGATGAGCTCGGCGACGAGGTGAACTACGGATGTGTGCTACGCAAGGCAACTTCTTCTTACATTGGCGGCTTCCTCACTCCTCTATTCTTGCAAGCTGGTGTACATATACACGACCGCCCATGTACCAGCCAGAGCTTTCATGGATGAGGCATATATGAGGAATACCGATAGCTTGGGACGCACGCCAGCAAAAGGGTTCTACGCCTACCTCTTCATAGATGACGAAGACAAGAAGAGAGTGTGCATCCTGCCAAACAAAGAGGAAACCGAGCTGCTTGGTGTTGGGAACATCGAGTTCTTGCCCACGGAGGAAGAGTGCTTTGCTCCTCTAGGAGGACCACCTGCTTCAGCGATTGCTCCTCGTCAAAGATCCGAGTCTCCAGCCACGGAAGATGAGATGCCCGAGGCCTACACACTTCCCAAGTTAGACTTTGAGACAAGGACAAAAACCGAGAAGTTCCTAGTATCTGTTGTGGAGATGCAAAGGAAGATCAATAAGTGGCAAGGCAAAATGCTCAAGAAACTTGGAAAGAAAGTCAAGGCACTTCAAGGAGGCTCGCCTAAGAAGGATGCAAGTAAAGAGGCTCAATAACCCGAGAAGAGAAGGCTCTCAACCGGTGGAATTGTCATCCGCGAGGCACAAAGCAGCACCATTCAGCCGGCGCGCCATTCTCTCCAAGATCCAGCCGACAAGGGCAAAGCAACAATCTCTAGCTCCTCTAGAACATCCTCAAGTTCCAGCCGAGACTAGACCAGAGGTAACAACCTTCTTCCATTGTACATAACCGCTCATATTTGCTTCTTTTTGCTTTGTGTTTTGATACTCCTTCGAATGAGTTTGCCACTGGGACGGTGTCAAGCAAGTTTGGGGGAGTACATGTGTGATTTGACTTGTGTTTTGTGATCTTATTTTCTTTTAGCATCCTTGAGTCTTTAGTTCATGAAAAATTGGTAAAATTTTTAAAAAAATTTCAAAGATTCATGTAGATGCATTAATCTTGTCAAAACATGTCAGGAATGAGTCTAGAATTTCTCATAGCATCTAGGTTGTTTGCATTTGCATAAGGGGTTAGAGTTTCTTGAAAAGGTGTTTTTACTTATGAATTGTTTCAATGCCCTAGTTAGTAGTTCTCTAATGCTTTGTCTATGCTTTGAAAGTAAGTTCTTACCATGCTTGGATCACTTGCTAGGATTTTCGTGACTTGAATTGAACTCTCATGATTTGAAACTTGTCCTAATAAGTGAGAACCTTAATTTGAAATTCTAATTATCATCCTTATGCATTTGAAAATGAACACATGGTTTTAAAATATTTAGGCTCTCTTCTTCCTTTTTACCACTCTTTGTGAGCCTATGTAGAACTCCCACCTTGACCCTTACCCTTCTTTGAAGCCAAATGTTCTTGTGTGACATCTTTGTGAGTCCTTCTTTTCGGTTTTGAACTTAGCATAAAGTGTTAGGTTTAGGCGACATGATTTGGTTCTCATGTGATTGCTAGCTTTGCATTTTCAAGCTAGGTATAGGCTTAGGATAAGTTTGGGGGATCATTGGGGTTGTTTTCATTTCTATTTGTTCTCGGTTTCAAGGAGTTTGGTGTTTTAAAGAAAGAAATGGTGTTTAAGTGAAAGGTTGTGTTTAAAAACTAAGTATATGCTCTCTTAAATTTCAGGAGGTAGCTCTCCCAAAAAAAAAAAAAAAGAGCCTAAGTGCCAAATAAAATAAAAAGAAAAAAAAAAAGAGAAAAGAAAAAAAAATAATAAGAGAGCTACCAATAAGAAATACTTAAAGAGCAAAGTTATTTTCAAAACTTTTTCACTAGCCTAAAGAGTTTAAAAATGTTTTTGTTTCGAATAGGGGATTGCTAAGTTTTGAGAAGAAAAAGGATAGACTCTAAGTGGTGAGTGAGGATTAAAGTTGATAAATGAGAGGGGTTTAGGATCATTGATTAGTTTACATGGGTAGATGAGAATCTGATCATGTATGCATCAATTGTCTTTACCTTTAGCATTATGCAAAAGTTCAACCATTTTTGAGAGAAACCCTTGTTTTAATTGAAAACCCTTTTCAAATGAGATCATTCAATGCTCATAACCTTCACCCTTAGCCAAATGTGTTTTGCTTTAAAGTGCATAAGTTTATTCATGGTTCGAATGTAAATGAATTTTTAAGGATGAGTTTCTTTGATTGTTAGGAATAGGAGAGTCATGATTTGAATTTCTTTGTGTGATGAGTATGGCTAAGTTCTTTGGAGTATGAGTGTAAGCATAGCATTTTAGAACTGTTAACTAGGACATTGAGATTGATTCATTTGAAAGGCACATTTGCAAGAAGTTTAAACCCCCATTCGTTTTTCTTAAAACCTCTCTTCCTTACTTATTTTCTGTTGCTTGAGGGCAAGCAAGAAGTAAGTTTGGGGGAGTTGATGTTACTGCATATTACATGCATTTTGCATACTCATTAGTTAGATTTTCATGCATTTGCATCGCGTTTTAGGTTAGATTGCATCACTTAGAGTCCTAGAGCATTCTTGCACCAGCATACGCATGTTCCTTGCATTATGCATCACATTTAGGTTGTTTCTGGCTGCTTTGGAGTCGTGGAGGTTCGTGGACGTGCTGAAGCTGAGGCTCGACTTCTTCGCTTATAGCCTTCTTAGGTGAGCTCCCTTGAAGTGCCTTGACCTTCTTGGCAAGCTTCTTGAGTACCTTACTCTGCCATTTGTTGATTTTTCTTTGCATCTCCACAACAGAAGCAAGAAACTTCTCCGTCTTAGTTCGCCGCTCAAAGTCGATCTTAGGAAGCACAAAGCTCTCGGGCATCTCATCATCCGAGGCAGGAGACTCTGATCTTGGGCGAGTGGCTTGTTGAATGGCGGTTGTGGCTCCTAAAGGGGCGAAGCACTCCTCTACACTCGGCAAGAACTCGATGTTGCCAACTTCTTGTAGCCCGGTTTCCTCCTTGTTCGACAGTATGCAACCCCCCTTCTCATTCTCGGAGTCAATGAACTGATAAGCAAACAAATCCTCAGCTGGCATGCGTCCCAAGTTATCGGTGTTTCTTAGATAAATCTCATCCATGTACGCCCTATCCGCGCAAGGTACGAAGTCAGCTAGTGGCACTCTTGCTTGAACAAACAAAGGAGTAAGGAACCCTCCAATCAGAGACGAACTCGCTTTGCACCTCATGGCGTATGCCTTATACTTCACCAATGAAGAGGCTAGAATACAGCCGTAGTTCACGTCATCTCCTAGCTGGTATTCCAACGGCTCGTCATTCTCATTGGGGTCACACACGAGATGCTTAACGCCTTGGAACAAGAAGCAAAGCTCTGTCTTTGTGACCGTGGGGGCTACTGACCGTCCGCTGAAGGTGTTAGCAATCAGCTTCAGCGTGTAACGCAGCACCGGACTCCTCACTCTCTTGATCTTTGCTGTATTCGCCTTGTAGTTGTCATTGCTTATGAGGTCCCACAGGTCATTCGCTTGAGTGAAGGAGGGGAATTCAACCTTGTTGGCAGCAGCGTTGAGGCCATAGGCTTGACAAAGCTCCGGGATTGAGAGACGAAAGGCCTGACATTTGATCTTGAAGGATAGGTGGCCTTGAGAAGAGGTGGGGATGCTCGGGTTCTCATAAGCGAACTCCAAGGTGGCTAGGAAATCGATTGTCACCTCGGGATAGGTCGGGCAGTCCATCCTTGACAAGCACCGGAGGCCTATGTTCTTCAGGAGTTGATCAAAGTCCCTCAAGATCCCCATCTTAGCCAGCAAACATCTATCCGCGAACTTAGTCGGTTCGAACCTCAGCCTCTCTAGCCTCTTCTTGGCTTGCTTTTCCTCCTTGGTCCACTTAACTCTCTCCTGAACCACCACTTCTTGACCTTCTCCTTCTTGTGCTGTCTCTTCTCTCGTCCTTTTGGGGGCACTAGTGTCTGAAACAAGATTCTCAAACAAGAGAATGAGCAAAGGCAGCGAGTATTGAGAGAAAGAACATGCAAGAAAGAAAAAGTTTTAACTAATGCCCTAGATTTTTGGGGAATTTATAAAAATTCTAGCAAGATAATATAGAAAGAAATCTAAAGATAGAATAAAATCTAGAATTTTTCCTAATATCTAGCTAGTTTTAAAAATTCGCTAAACCTATAACATCTTAATATTCAAACAATGCAAAGAAAAGGAAATTTTCTGAAAGATTTATATCTAAAACCCGAAAATACCTTTGCAAAGTTTTGAAAGAAGATGTTGTTGATCTTTAATAAGAAATATCACACTCTCTCTTTGCTTTAGAAATCTCGAAACATAGATAATGAGAGAGTGTGTGGTTTGAAAATATAAAGGCCAACTAGAAAAATCTAAACCCATGGGCAAGTAAGTGGTTTTCTGATAAAAAGTGTGGTCAAAGCACATCTTTCATGGTCAAAAATGCTTGCCATGACCACAATTCAAATTTAAAAACTGGAGGAAAAGTAGAAAAGAGGGAAAAAAATTGTTACCTCGGCACGAGATCGAGTCCATTTGGTCGATCTAGGACTCGATCTCATGTCCATAATGGCTAGGATCGATGATATTACATGCATTTTGCATACTCATTAGATAGCTTTTCATGCATTTGCATCGCGTTTTAGGTTAGATTGCATCACTTAGAGTCCTAGAGCATTCTTGCACCAGCATACGCATGTTCCTTGCATTATGCATCACATTTAGGTTGTTTCTGGCTGCTTTGGAGTCGTGGAGGTTCGTGGACGTGCTGAAGCTGTTGTAGCAGTTCGTGGAAGCTCGGATATTTACTAAGGATCAGAGATCGAGGAGCAAATCGAGCATGGCCGGTCGATCTAGGATGTGATCGACCAGAAGATCGAGAAGACCAGGCAATCCAAGGAGAATGATCGAGACGAGGATCAAGTGAAGCAGTCGATCAAACGGTACGGACGTAAATGACGCCATGCAGAGCGAGAGCCAGATCTAGTACACCACTCGATCCAACCAAAGATCGATACCGAGATCGGATGCAACGCTCGATCCGCAGAAGACGATCGAGATCCAGATCGAGCCGAAGACACGATGGTCAGAGATGATCGAGAGAACCGCTCGATCCCGGAGTCGATCTCTGTCCTTTCAACCACTTTTGGCCGCTAGCGAGGGGGGGAAGATCCGCTTGTTTTGGCCATTTTGGGAAGGCGACGACGTCCTTTTCCTAGACAACTTTTATCCTTATCTTTTTTGTATGTTTTCTCTCTGGTTTTGACGAAGAACACCATTGTTGAACTTTGAGTTTTCTTAAGCTTTGTAATCGAATCGTTTTCATCTTAATCGAGTTTTCTTTTCTTGTTCATCGTTTCCTTTTCCATGCTTTGCTTGATTTACCTTATGTGTAGTGAGTAATTTATTTGGGTTCGGGGTTGAGATGATAAATGGGTCTAAAGGGTTTCGATCTTGGGGTTTTCTAAGCGTTTTTAATGGCTATCTCTTCTAGGGTGTTGAGCTCTCAATGCTTGAAGACTCTCACTCCATGAGCTTCATGATCCGAGAGGTTCCTTACCTTGACAAGATTCAGGGACCTCGGAAGATCACACCCTAGAGACTAGTTACCCCTTCCCAAAAGCCATGGAAGTTTGGGGGACTAGTTAAGCCACTCATTTGAAATCTGTTTTCCATGCCCTTCGACCTCTCTTTCCACCAAAAGCCATGGGTTTGGAGGAGAGGATGAAGGAGTGGTCTCTACCGAAAGCCACAGATAGATCTTGCTTAGTTTTCAAGGCTTAGAGATCCTCACAAAGTGAGTCGATTTAAAGTTTTCAACCCAAGGTCGAACCTTTGAAACCCCTGACCATGAATCTCAACCCTAGACCCTTTCTTTTAGCATCTTTACATCTTCTCTCGTCATTCGCTTGATTGTTGATAGCATCCTGGTCGTTAGTTTTACTGTTCTTGCATTTTTAAATGAGATCGATTGTTATTGCTCGATCTAGTGGTCGATCCTCTAGTCAAATTTTAGTAATTCGAAGCATTGTCCTTTAATTATTCTGTTTGTTCTTCATGGTAGCTTGATCATTCCTGGTAATATTAAAATAGTTTGCATTCCATTTAGTTGCTGCATCTAGTTTCTAGGGATTTTCTCAAAATCTATTTTGTTTCACTTAGATTTGCATAGTCCTTGCATTCTCTTTGCATTTTCTATCATCCTAGGTATGGATTGACTCTCACTTGCATGCTGTACTACAACCTGTCTTGCATTTGAGTTTGATAACCTCATTGCATTCTCACCCTTGCAAATAAAGTGTCTATCAATCGAGAGGTTTGATCGATCAGGGGCTCGATTCAAATTGCATCGAGTCTTAGATCGACTGTACCCTCTCGTTCCTTGACTTTGGTCAACCAAGCATTGGTCCTTGGATCGAGCTACATGATCGATCTGAGGGTCGATTTGGCTTAGATCGAGTGGCAGATCGAGTAGACTATTCGATCTATTTTTAAGAATCGAGTGACTCGGTCGATCTACACCTCGTTTGCTTTCAAGCTGAATGTATAGGGTGTTCATCCTCTCGTGATCGACCGTTCCACTCGATCTGTCTACTCGATCTCGTCTAGATCGACTGACTCCTCTCGATTCACTACCTCGATCTAGTAAAGATCGAGCTAGGATGATTCGATCTAGCACTTGATCTCTAGCCTATTCTTAACCCTTCTCGCCTCTTTTGGACTCCAAGATCATGGCCTGCAATCCCTTACACCCTTTCCTACACACTTAGAAGATAAAAACATAAAACTGAAATAGAAAGAAAGCAGAAATATATACAAGATAGACATGGGAATGCCTCCCAAGTGCGCTTTATTTAACGTCTTTAGCTAGACTTTACTTGGTTTAGGCAGATGGTGGGTCTTGGAGAAGCATTGAAGTGCGCTCCTTGTTGAATGCATTGGCCATGTATGGCTTTACTCTGTGTCCGTTGACTGTGAATGCATTCCCACTCTTGCCAACCAACGTAACAGCTCCATAGGGCAATACCTCCTTGATCTCAAACGGTTCGCACCACCTTGATTTGAGCTTGCCTGGGAACAGCTTCAGCCTCGAGTCATAGAGTAGCACCAAAATACCTTCCTTAAGCTCTTTATGAACCAACTTCTTGTCATGAGCCGCCTTAGTACGCTCCTTGTAGATCTTAGCGCTTTTATAGGCATCCAGCCTTAGCTCATCAAGCTCATGTAGCTGAATCAAGCGCTTCTCCTGAGCTGTCTGGAGATCATAGTTCAACTGCTTCACAGCCCACAATTCTCTATGTTCCAGCTCAATTGGAGGTGACATCCTTTGCCGTAGGGAAGAGTAAAAGGAGTGGTACCAATGGAGGTTTTGAAAGCGGTCCGGTATGCCCACAAAGCATTGTCTAGCTTAGCCGCCCAATCCTTCCGAGTAGTACCTACTGTCCTCTCGATTATTGCCTTGATCTGCCGGTTAGAGACCTCTACTTGCCCACTCGTTTGAGGGTGATAAGGTGTAGCTACCTTGTGCTGCACACCATACTTCCTTAAGAGGTTCTTGAATACCTTGTTGATGAAATGGCTGCCACCGTCACTGATCACAACCTTAGGGACTCCAAATCATGGGAATATGATGGTTTTAAAGAGCTTGATCACCACCTTACAGTCGTTTGTAGGGGAAGCAATGGCCTCAACCCATTTAGATACGTAGTCAATCGCTACTAGGATAAACTTGTTGCCGTAAGAAGATGGAAATGGACCCATAAAATCTATCCCCCAAGCGTCAAAGACATCAACCTCAAAGATAGGAACATGAGGTATCTCATTTCTCTTGGTGATGTTTCCTACCCTTTGACACGCTTCACAACTCTTAAAAAACTCGTGAGCATCCTTGAAGATAGATGGCCACCAAAAGCCGGCTTGCAACACCTTTGTAGCGGTTTTGAAAGAAGCGAAATGACCGCCGTATGATGAGCCGTGGCAATGTAGGAGTATGTCCTTAGCTTCTTCCCTTGTTACACACCTCCTATACAAGTTGTCCACGCCCCTCTTGTATAAGTATGGCTCGTCCCAAAAGTAGTAGGCAACATCTCTTATAAACTTCTTCTTGTGGTAATGATCAAGGTGAGTTGGGTAATGATCAAGGTGAGTTGGCTCCTCTCCACATGCCAAGTAGTTCACAATATCAGCATACCAAGGCAAGTCTTCTTCTTTGAAACTCAGAACCTCTTCAAACTGCCCTTCTAGCCTTCTGCAAACAGCCGTAGTGATCATCATGAGTTGTTCTTCTGGAAGCGAATCATCTAAGGGCAGAGACACATTGATTCTCCTTCTAGAGAGGTGATCTGCCACGCCGTTCTCTATCCATTTCTTGTCCTTAATTTCCATGTCAAATTCTTCGAGCAAAAGGATCCATCTCAAGAGTCTCGGTTTAGTGTCTTTCTTGGAATAGATGTACCTCAGAGCTGCGTGATCTGTATAGACAACCACCTTAGAGCCTACGAGGTATGATCTGAACTTCTCAAAGGTGAATACAACTGCCAGCAACTCCTTCTCGATCGTAGTGTACTTCATTTGAGTGTCATCTAAGGTCCGGCTGGCATAGTAGATGACGTGCAGCCGCTTTTCTTTCCTTTGACCAAGAACAGCTCCTATGGCGTAGTCACTCGTGTCACACATGATCTCAAATGGTAGAGTCCAGTCTGATGCTTGCACTATTGGCGCGGATACAAGAGCTTCCTTGATGGTCACGAAAGCACGAAGACAATCCTCATCAAACGTAAAGTCAGCTTCCTTGCATAACAACCGTGTGAGGGGCCTTGCTATCTTGGAGAAATCCTTTATGAATCTCCTGTAGAAGCCTGCGTGGCCTAAGAAACTCCTTACTCCTTTGACATTAACCGGTGGCTCAAGACTCATCATGACCTCAACCTTGGCTTTATCAACCTCTATGCCCTTCTCTGATATCTTGTGGCCAAGCACGATCCCTTCCTTCACCATGCAGTGACACTTCTCCCAGTTAAGCACAAGATTTGTCTCTTCACAACGCTTTAGTACCTTGCAAAGATTCAACAAACACGCAGAAAAAGACGCACCATATACAGAGAAGTCATCCATAAACACTTCTACCATCTCTTCTATTAGATCAGAGAAGATCGACATCATACACCGCTGAAACGTAGCCGGTGTGTTACACAACCCGAATGGCATCCTTTGATACGCGAAGGTGCCATAAGGGCATTTAAAGGTCGTCTTCTCTTGATCGTTTGGAAGGATTGGTATTTGAAAGAAACCACTATATCCATCAAGAAAGCAATAGTAAGGGTGATTAGCAAGTCTCTCAAGCATTTGATTGATAAAAGGTAAGGGGAAATGATCCTTTCTATTAGCAAGATTAAGCTTCCTATAGTCTATACACATACGGTGTCCTGTAATAGTTCTAGTAGGTATAAGCTCATCTTTATCATTCTTAATGACTGTGATCCCTCCCTTCTTAGGCACCACGTGTACAGGAGAAACCCACGTGCTGTCACTTATGGGATAGATTACGTCAGCCTCTAATAGCTTAAGAATCTCTTTCTTAACAACCTCCTATAAATTAGGATTCAAACGCCTTTGGTGTTCTAAAGAAGAGGCATTCTCATTATCCAAGTGAATCCTATGAGTGCAAAGCATTGGTGAAAGGCCCTTGATGACACTTAGAGAGTACCCAATGGCCTTCCTATACTTTCTCAGCTCATTTAGGAGCGAGTGCACCTCATCATCACTTAAGTTTTCATTCACAATCACAGGATAGGTATCATTAAGCCCTAAGAAAGCATACCTTAGCCCTTTTGGGAGCTCCTTAAGGTCCACCTTTGGGGCTAGCAGCTCGCTCCAGTCCTCCTCGTGGCTCTTGTTGACGTTTCCATCCTCAGTAGCCTCCTTAGAACCCGAGACATACCCAAAAGACTGCTTTCTTGAACCGTTGTCCCCTCCGAGATCGAGTCTTCCAGTCGATCTTGCACTCGTTCTGGTCCGGATCGAGCATTTTCACTCGATTCTCCTAGTCGATTTGATTGGGATCGAGCAGGAAATCGAGTCCCCGTCTCGTTCTCTGAATTGATAGATTGGTTTCCCTCGATCTTCCCATCGATTGTTTTGCTGGATCGACTGCACTCAGGTCGATCACTTACTCGATTTGATTGGGATCGAGTAGTAGATCGAGCGTCTGAGTCGTTCTCTTCTCTGGATCAACAGTCTCCTCGATCTTCTTGTCGATTGCTGTCTTGGATCGAGTGATCTTCTCGATTGCCTGATCGATCTCTAGGCATCTGCCTTCATCTTCTAACACAACTTTTCTAGAGTCAAGGAGATTAACGTACTCATGAGTCCTCTGATCCAAGAAACCGTACTCTCCTCTCTCTTTAGTCAATGCCAGCTTCAAGTGATCCTCTTGTGCAAGCTCTTCTAGCAGTTCATCCGCAAAGGCATCCAACGTCTCTATATAGAAAGCTTGCCCTTCTATGGTAGGCTTCTTCAGGACCTCGTTGATATCAAAATCCAGCCTTATATCCTTGCCAAGATGAAGAGCTATCTTCCCATTCTTGACAACAATGATTGCTCCGGCGGTTGCAAGGAATGGCCTCCCAAGTATAAGCGGATCCTTAGGTTCTGCATCCATTTCAAGCACAACAAAGTCGGCTGGCACGTTCACACTGCTTACCCTCACTGGAAGATCCTCTAGAAAACCACCTGGAAGTCTCACGCTTCTGTCAGCTAACACAAGGGAGATCCTACACTTTTTGAACCGTGTGAAACCTAGCTTCTTTGCAATAGAATGGGGCATCAGATTTATACTAGCACCAAGATCGCATAAACAGCTCTGAAATGTTAAAGGACTGAGAGCACATGGTATAGTGAAGCTTCCTGGATCTCCCAACTTCTTGGGGACTATCTCCTTGTGTATAATGGCGCTACACTCTATACTAAGCACCAGCACTTCCTTGCTTTCCTTGTTCTTCTTTGCAAGCGTGTCCTTGAAAAATTTAGCACACTTAGGCATCATTGCTAGGCAATCCACAAGGGGTAGCTTGATCTCTACGTCCCTTAGATGCTTCTCAAACAAGATCCTATGCTTCTCTATGAGCTGTTTCTTGAAGCGGCCAGGAAAAGGAAGCTTAGGAACATAAGGTGGAGGAATGTAGTTATCCTTCTCCTCGGTTGCTTTCTCCACTTGCTTTTCTACGGCTGCTTCTTTGCCCTTTGTTGGCCTCTCTATCCACACGTTGTGGAAGTTGATCTCATCATCAGCTGAAGGTTTACCCTCCCCCTCTTGAACCACAATGTCCTCATTGTCTTTAGGTGCAACCCTCGGTGGAAGTTCTTTCCCACTTCATAGTGTGATAGCATTGGTGTATTCCTTGGGATTTTGCTCACACTTGCCCGGTAGACTGCTTTGACCACTTGTACTTGCTATACCCTTCTCTAACTGCTTGATCTTGTTGTTTAGAGTTGTAGAGACATCAGTAAGAGAGGAGTCTAAGCCGGTGTTCATCTCGGCGAACTTCTGGTTTGCTTGCCCTTGAAGCAACTGCTGTAACATGGCTCATACAGGATCAACTTATTGATGTTGCATTTGTTGTTGAGGAACA
Organism: Thlaspi arvense; assembly: GCA_911865555.2. Lineage (NCBI taxonomy): Eukaryota > Viridiplantae > Streptophyta > Magnoliopsida > Brassicales > Brassicaceae > Thlaspi > Thlaspi arvense. Next base: position 54,527,780 of record OU466858.1, on the reverse strand, counting down.
AAGCCTGGAGGGAACATAGGTGAATATCCCTTGTTTCCTTGCTGCTGTTGCTGTCCCTGAAAGTTACCTTGTCGCTGACCTTGAAAACCACCACTCGGCTGAAAACCTTTGTTATAAGGCACAAACGGTTTAGCTTGTCGAGGAGGGTACACCTGATCCTTTGGATTCTCAACGTTGGTGCTTCTATAAGACAAGTTGTTGATGCCTTGGTTGCCTTGAGAGTAACCTTGAGGCTTGTAGTTGTTCTGACCGGCAACCCAATTAGCTTCTTCTTCTTGGCATTGCTCTAGCTCATCCAAGACATCTGCAGCTTCCCCAACAAAATGTACATGCTTTTGGTTAGCAAGCATGAGCTTATCGATCTTCTCGTGTAGAGACTTTATTTCTTTCTTGTTGGCTTCAAGATCAGCTCCTCTTGGTGCAGGGTCGTAATCCTCAGAAAAATTCCCATCGCTCAATGCTAGGTTTTCAATGAGCTTCATACCTTCCTCAACCTCTTGACCTAGGAAGTTTCCTTTGCTTGCTGTGTCAAGTAGTAATCTGATCTTTGGAAGTCCTCCGCAGTAGATAGTACTCAATAGGGTCTCTTCGCTGAAACTATGGTGAGGGCAGGCTATTGTATAATCCTTAAAGCGCTTCATAGCCTCATTGAAGGACTTATTCTGACGCTGAGTGAAACCACTGATCTCGCTTCGCAACCTTGCTGTCCGAGAGCTTGAGAAAAACTTGGAGAGGAAAGCTTTCTTACAGTCGGCCCAAGAAGTTATAGTGCCTTGGGGAAGAGTCTTCTCCCAATGCCGTGCCTTGTCTCCTAAGGAAAAGGGAAACAAACGCAGCTTGAAGCTGTCCTCCGAGATGCCATTTATCTTGAGCATTCCACAAAGCTGCTCAAAGTTGTCTAGATGTGCCAATGGGTCCTCCAAAGCTAACCCATGAAATTTGTTGTTTTGCACCATCTGAACAAACCCTGGCTTGATCTCGAAATTATTGTTTTGCACTGGAGGAGGAGTGATCCCAAACCTATTATGGTGAGTATTAGGAGCATCTCCTGCTCCAATGATCCGTGGGGGTCTAGCCGCGTGGTGGGGGTTTCCATTACCCCTTCCCACTGCCCCGTGAGTTGGAGGAGGTCCCTTTGGGTGTTCTTGCTCAGCCATTGCTTCAAAATCCACTGAACATTGCTGAACAATCTCCTCAAAAGCTCTAGCTTGATCTCTAACTCTTCTTGATCTTGCGTGTCCAAGCTGATGAATATTGTCCAAGGGTGTGAGTAGGTTGTTGTCACCCCTGGAGCATAGATTCATGTACCTGAAAGACACAAGTTTGAAAGCAGAGAAATCAGTAACTAACTTAAAGTAAAGGCTTAGTCTTTACTAAACCCCAAATCTTAATGCTTTCTATCCCCTAAGATGGCAACGGCGCCATTTGATAACAGGTTTCTAGTGATGCAATGATTGAAATGCAGCAGAGAGGTTATCAAACTCTAATGCAACACTGAGATGTAGTATAGTGGGCAAGAGAGGTATCAATCCACACCTAGGGGTAGCAAGTTCACTAAGAATGCAAGGGAATGAGCAAAGCTAAGCAGATTATGAAAATGATTGGTAAATTCAAGGAAAACTAAATGCAAAGACCAAATGTAAAGCAAAACAATTTTAAAATCCTTGAAAGAGGGTTAACTACCACGAGGAACAAGCAGATAGTATAAAATGCAAGCCTATTAAAAACTAAAAATCAACTAGTGGATCGACCACTAGATCGACAACTAGATCGAGCAATATGGATCGATCTCGTCTAACAACTTAAGATGATGAATGATGCGATGAACTAATGAACAAGATGCAAACTTTATAATGACAGAATGATAAACAGAGATTTAAAACACTAAGAAAGAGGGCCTAGGGTTGAGGGTCATATTCATGGATCTCAAAGATTAAAGCTTGGTTTGAAAACTTTTTGATCTACTCACTTTGTGAGGTTCTCTAGGCCTTGAAAACAAAACAAGAACCATCCATGGCATGTGGTATGGTTCACTTCTTCAATCTCTTCTCCAAACCCATGGCGTTTGGTGGAAAAAGAGATTGAAGAGCAAGAAACACAGATTTCAAATGTTGACCTAACTAATCCCCTAAACAACCATGGCATGTGGGAAAGGAAGGATTAGCCTCTAGGATCTGATTTTCCAGGATATCTGAATCCCGTCAAGGTAAGACAGCCTTTGGATCATAGAGATCTTGGCGTGAGACTCTCTAAGCCTTAAGTACTCAAGATCCTAGAAGAAAAGGTAATGAAGAACAAGAAAACACAAAACTTTAACCTCTTTGACCCTTTTAAATCACCTCAACCCATCAACCCAAATGAAACTACTCGCTACTCATAAAGAAAACCAAACAAAACGCAATAAACATAAAGCTAAGCATGATTAACAATTGATTAAAAGCAAAAGATTCGATCTTCAAAGGTTCAAATGCAAGAAAAAGCTTAAAGGTTCTACAATGGCGGAATCGCCTAAGCAAGAGAAAGAAGAACGAAAAAAGATAAAAGTGAAAGTGTGTGTGAGAAAGCAGGATCGCCGCCTTCCCAAAGTGGACAAACAGCTCGATGGTCCCCCATTCGCTAGAAGCCAAAAACGGTTAAAGTAGCCTGGGATCGAGCAGGAAGCTCGATCTGGCTCTCGATCTTCGTCTTGGATCGGATGGCTTGGGTCTATCTTTGAGCCGATTTTGTGCTGATCGGTTGGAAGCTCGATCTGGTACTCGATCTGCATGGCGTCATTTACGTCCGTACTTCAGATCGATCTCCTCACTCGATCTCGGTCTCGATCCGTTTCCTTGCATCGACTTGGTCACTCGATCTTCTGGTCGATCTCATCTAGATCGACCTACCTTGCTCGATCTGCTACTCGATCTTGGGTCCTTAGCATGCACTCCTGAGTTCTCCAAGTGTCCACAAGCTTGCTCACGAGCCTTAGCACGTCCACAAATCCTCCAAAGCTCCAAAGTATCCGAAAACAACATGAATGTGATGCATAATGCAAGAAATATGCGAATGCTAATGCAAAAGTGCTCTAGGACCTAAATGGTGCAAACTAGCCTAATATGCAAGGTAAATGCATGAGAAACTACCTTATATGCATGCAAAATACACGAAATATATAGTAATATCAATGTGCAGGTGGATTCTGATAAGAAGAGGAACGATAGTTCCTTGTGAAGCTACTGCTGTTCTGATATGGCTTCTGAAATTCAGTTTTCTGAAGCAGTGGCTTTGGATTATAACCATACGAATTCTGGTTTCCTGTGAAGGTACTCCTCTGATTAATTCCATTGTAACCTCTGTTTCCTTGCTGATTCCCAAACCTTTGGCCCTGTAATCCTCCTCTATTAATGAAGTTAACATCCTTCTACTCAAACTCTTCAGGATTTTTGAAAGTCTCCACCTCAGCAGCAAATTGGACTGATTTCTTCCCCACCAGTAGGCTATGCATACTATTTAACTTGGCCTTGACCTCAGCAATCTGACTTCCATCATTCACACCAGTCTCTTCCTTTCAAAGTCAGCATTCTTAGTGCTGTTACTGGATGCCAAATTCTCAATAAGCACACTTGCATCCTCAGGAACCCTTGTGTTGAAGTTGCCATTGCTAGCAGCATCTGATAGACTCATAATTTAGCATATTTTAGCACTCATTTAGGATAGATTTTGCATTCACATTGCATTCATATTTAGATTATTTGTAACTTTTGCTCCATTTTAGGTTTTAGACATGTTTGCATTACCATTTGCATATTTCTTGCATATATGCATTGTTTTTAGGTAATATGGTGTACATGGAGCTGTGTTGGATGCTGAGCATGGACAAAGAGTCAAAAGAAGAGCTTAGGAGTTGCTGGGAGTCAAGAAAGTGTTCGGCCAAATAGAATTAGGCTGAGATCGAGCCTCAGATCGACCATCCAAGTCGTTTCAGCCTGAGATCGACCACCAGATCGACCATCCCACTCGTTTCAGCTCAGATCGACCACTAGATCGACCAGGCGAGTCGATCTTCGGTCCAGATTTCTGCTTCCTTCCTTGGACAGCTCAGACTTTGTATTTTAGTGAGGGGACCAGTTGTGTGGTCCTTTATGAACACTCTAGACCTAAAAATTTAGGGGATCCACGAATTTTACAGCCTCCATCCCCAATTTTGGGTTTTGTGGATCACCATTAAAACATTTTTTTTCCATTTTCAAGCTTTATTTTTTTTTAAAACTTTGATTTTGAATTTAAGAACTTCTCTTTCAGCTTTATTCTTTCTTTCTTGTTATCTTAATCATGTTTAACTCCTCTTATCTTATGATTAAGAGGGGTTTGAAAATGATAATAGAGTAGTTCTTTAGGATTTAAGGATGAGATGATTAGGAAAGTTTTAAAGGTTAGATCTTGGTATTTTCTTGCTCTTAACTTTATCCTTTCTTGGTTTGGAGTATCAAATGCTTAAAGACCTTGATAGAGGCTTTATGATCCAAGAGATTTCCTTTTCTCATAAGAACTTAGGAGTTCTCTTATGTCCAAACCAAGAGACTAGTATGCCTTAATGACCACAGAAGTGGCATGTAAAGGCTAGTTAAGCCATGTTAAGATCCGTGCTTCATCTCCATCAACCACCCTTTTCCACCACAAGCCATGGGTTTGGAGAGGATGAATGATGAGAGGAATTTATCTTACCCACAAGCCATGGGAAGATTGCTTCTTAGGCTTAAGGATAGCTCATTTTGAAATGTGTAGATTTACTTTTTGCAAACCAAGATCGAACCTTGAGCTTCCCTAAGCATGAACCTCATCCTTGAATCTGTTATTATCATTCAAGTAGTTTCAAAAGCTTTCTCCTTTAGATTTAAAGTTTGCTCCTTTAAGTTGCTAGAAATAGCCTTAATTGCCTGTTTTCAGTTTTTGAATTTTCATAATCAGCAGTCTTACACTTTAAATTCCTAGTTTTCTTCTAGTAGTTGCTAACCCTTAAGAGGGGATTTTAAAATTGTTTTCTTGCTCATTTCGTACTGCATTTAGTTTTTGTTGAATTTCTCCCTCATTTACCCGAATTTGACTTAGCTTTACTTTGCTCTTGTATTCCTAGTATCTTTCTCACCTAGGCTGGATTGACACCTAAAGTACTACAGTAACACTAAGAGGCTTTAGGATTGATAATTAGAACTGTGAAAAAAGCTCTCTATCAATTGGCGCCGTTGTCAACTTAGGTTTTGCTGAAATTACTAGGATTTGAGCTTAATATAGACTAAGTTTTTTTTTTCATTTTGGTTACTAACTCTCTTTCAAGTGTTTGTTCTTTTTGCAAGGCACGATCACAAGGAAGACAGTATGGATTCGGATATAGCATCAATGTTTGAGGCCTTATTAGTAAATCAAGAGAGAATGATGGCTTGGGACCCAACAAGCAACCATGGTTTTGAAAGGTCATCCACTTATCAAAGAGGGCTTATGGATGAACATTCTGCTCACGAGAATCACTATGAATATGGTGAGGGATACCAATCTTGGGACATGGAGGACGAGCAAGGAGCAGCCTATTCTTCTCACATCTCTAAGGAGGAAGAAACTCTCAACATGATGAAGTTGCTTTTGGAGCAGCAAGGAGCAGCCTATTCTTCCCACATCTCTAAAGAGGAAGAAACTCTCAACATAATGAAGTTGCTTTTGGAGCAGCAAGAACAGCTTAATGAGAGTATTAGCATGCTTGACTTCAAACTAGGCTCTCCTGCTCTATTTTCAAGAGTTGCTGCAACAACACATGTGGAGTATGTCAACACCGAAAATCACACAAGGGAATGAGGAACAAGAGGATAAAGCTCTCACAAATGATGAATTACAACAAGAAGCTGAAGAACTTGAAGCTCTTCTTAGGTACATTGTTGATGAAAATCTTGAGCAAAGATTTGAAGATCCTTGTGAAGAAAGTTTGGTTGTTGAATGTTTAGAGGATGCTAGTGAGAGCTCATTTGTTGAGCAAGAGCCCCCCACCAAGAAAGAAACACAAATGCAACTCATTCCCAGGAAAGAGACAAAGGAGAGTCCCATTGCAGCAGCCTCCAAGGAGAGTAAAGAAGAAGAATCTCCAATGGAACAACCTTTTGCCAAGCACCTCGGTTTCACCCTCACCAATGAAGAAAGCATTGAGGATCCACTGCAGTTACACTTTGAGGAGATAAAGATGCACACATTTGGGGGATGGTTCTATGATGAGTATGAGCCTGGTGATACAAGCCTCAACATGACCGAGGAGGAGAGCCTTGAGGATCCATGGAAGCTACCCTTTGAAGAGATAAGGATGCACACATTTGGGGGATGGTTCTATGATGAGTATGAGCCTGGTGATCAAGCCTCAACATGACCAAGGACGATAGAGATTCAAAGGCACGTTCTTGGAAGCTCTAAACGGCAAGAAAACTGAAGCATGTCCGGTAGATCGATGGCTAGATCAACCGGCCAACGTCGATTCAGGACAGGATCGAGAGCTGCATCGAGTACATACACTCGATCTTCTGCCCAGAACGACCCACAGATCGATCCTCCAGCTCGATCCACAATACAGCCCAAGGTACACCATTCCAACACCTTGTATATATCATGAATTCTTGGCTTTTTGAATATTATTTCTTGTTGCTGGTCTCTCTTGAACTTTTATTACACAAGGGACTGTGTAATTTAAGTTTGGGGGAGAGGTTGAGAGATTTAATTTTGTGTTTTGTTTTCTTATTTTCCCTTTAAGCATATTTGAGTCTTCATGCATATATATTTGCATAGAAAATCAGAAAAAATTTCAAAATTTTCGAAAAAATTCATGTAGCTTGCACTTGCATTGGTAAATATTTTAGGATGGAGTCTAGATATTATCATATAGGTTGCTTGCATTCACGTGCATATGGGGCAATTTTTCTTAAAAAAAGTGTTTTATGCTCATGAATTAGTTCAAGGCCCTAGTTAGTAGTTCTTTGATGCTTGTGCAAACTTGAAGTTAAGTTCTAACCATATTTGGATCATTTGTTTTGATTTTCGTGGCTTAAGTTGAACAGACATGAATTGAATCCTTTCCTACTAAGTGAGAACCTTAATCTGAATTTGAATTATCACACTTGTGCATTTGAAATAAAATACATGGATCACATATACATATTCAAGCTTTCTTACCACTTTCTACCACTCTTTGTAAGTCTGAATAGAACTCCACACCCTGAACCTTGCCTTCCTTTCAAGCCAAATATTTCTTGTGTGATGTGAGGCCTTATTTTCGGATTGAACTTGGCATAAAGTGTTAGGTTTAGGCGACATGATTAGGCTTTGATATTGATGCTAGCTTTGCATTTTGAAGCTAGTTTTAGGTTTGTTTTGGGGCAGGGATTCGCTGGTGTTAAAAGAATTTTGCTCATGTGTTTTCAATTTAAAAAGAAATGGTGTTTGGGGTTTGAAAATAAAAAGGACTCATGGTTTTAAGTGGTGGTGTTGTTCTGTTTTTAAATAAAAGCTCAGTTTTAAAAGAGAAGGAGGTAGCTCTCAAAAAAAAAAAAATTTTAAAAAAAAAAAATTAAAGAAAATCAGAAAGAAAAGAGCCAATGGCCAAAGTTTAAAAAGAAAAAAAATAAGAGAAGAGAGCTACCAAGATTTAAAGAAAGAGCTTTAAGTTTGTGTTTGACCACCACTAGCCTAAGAAGAGTAAAGATGTCTTCTGTTTTTGTGGGTTATGTTTGGCTTCTTGCCTTGTTGTTTGGGTAGTTTCTAGAGGGTGAGTAAGCTTGAAAAAGAAAGAAAATGAGAGGGGTTTAGGATTGTTGTTAGTGTATATGGGTAGATGAGAGTCTAGTCATGTATGCATCAATTGTCTTTACCTTTAGCATTAAGCATAAGTTCAATCCTTTTTGAGATAACCCATTGTTTGAATTACCCACTTGAATGAGATCATTTTTGTCTCATAACCTTGTCCTTAGCCAAATGTATTATGTTCTAAGTGCATGAGTGTGATTCACGGTTTGATCATTAATTGAATGTTAAAGGTTAGGATTCTTGGATTGTTTGGAATATGAGAGTCATGATCTGAAATTCAACATGTGATGAATATGGCTAAGTTTTTTGAAGTAGAGTTTGTATACTGCATCCTAGAATTAAAAACAAGGACCATTGAGATGATTTATTTGAAAAACATTTTTTTCAAGAAATTTGAACCCCCATTTTTAAACCTCTCTCTCGGATTTGTCTTTGTTTGCTTGAGGACAAGCAAAAAGGCAAGTTTGGGGAAGTTGATGAACTCATAATTTAGCATATTGTAGCACTCATTTAGGATAGATTTTGCATTCACATTGCATTCATATTTAGATTATTTGTAACTTTTGTTCCATTTTAGGTTTTAGACATGTTTGCATTAGCGTTTGCATATTTCTTGCATATATGCATTGTTTTTAGGTAATATGGTGTACATGGAGCTGTGTTGGATGCTGAGCATGGACAAAGAGTCAAAAGAAGAGCTTAGGAGTTGCTGGGAGTCAAGAAAGTGTTCGGCCAAAAAGAATTAGGCTGAGATCGAGCCTCAGATCGACCATCCAAGTCGTTTCAGCCTGAGATCGACCACCAGATCGACCATACCACTCGTTTCAGCCTGAGATCGACCACCAGATCGACCATCCCACTCGTTTCGGCTCAGATCGACCACTAGATCGACCAGGCGGGTCGATCTTCGGTCCAGATTTCTGCTTTCTTCCTTGGACAGCTCAGACTTTGTCTTTTAGTGAGGGGACCAGTTGTGTGGTCTTTTATGAACACTCTAGACCTAAAAATTTAGTGGATCCACAAATTTTACAGCCTCCATCCCCATTTTTGGGTTTTGTCGATCACCATTAAAACATCTTTTTCCATTTTCAAGCTTTATTTTTTAAAACAACTTTGATTTTGAATTTAAGAACTTCTCTTTAAGCTTTAATCTTTCTTTCTTGTTATCTTAATCATGTTTAACTCCTCTTATCTTATGATTAAGAGGGGTTTGAAAATGATAATAGAGTAGTTCTTTAGGATTTAAGGATGAGGTGATTAGGAAGGTTTTAAAGGTTAGATCTTGGTATTTTCTTGCTCTTAACTTTATCCTTTCTTGGTTTGGAGTATCAAATGCTTAAAGACCTTGAGAGAGGCTTTATGATCCAAGAGATTTCCTTTTCTCATAAGAACTTAGGAGTTCTCTTATGTCCAAACCAAGAGACTAGTATGCCTTAATGACCACGGAAGTGGCATGTAAGGGCTAGTTAAGCCATGTTAAGATCCGTGCTTCATCTCCATCAACCACCCTTTTCCACCACAAGCCATGGGTTTGGAGAGGATGAATGATGAGAGGAATTTATCTTACCCACAAGCCATGGGAAGATTGCTTCTTAGGCTTAAGGATAGCTCATTTTGAAATTTGTAGATTTACTTTTTGCAAACCAAGATCGAACCTTGAGCTTCCCTAAGCATGAACCTCATCCTTGAATCTGTTATTTATCATTCAAGTAGTTTCAAAAGTTTTCTCCTTTAGATTTAAAGTTTGCTCCTTTAAGTTGCTAGAAATAGCCTTAATTGCCTGTTTTCAGTTTTCGAATTTTCATAATCAGCAGTCTTACACTTTAAATTCCTAATTTTCTTCTAGTAGTTGCTAACCCTTAAGAGGGGATTTTAAAAGTGTTTTCTTGCTCATTTCGTACTGCATTTAGTTTTTGTTGAATTTCTCCCTCATTTACCCGAATTTGACTTAGCTTTACTTTGCTCTTGTATTCCAAGTATCTTTCTCACCTAGGCTGGATTGACACCTAAAGTACTACAGCAACACTAAGAGCTTTAGGATTGATAATTAGAACTGTGAAAAAAGCTCTCTATCAGCATCCAAGGCCATTTGATATCTCTAATCCACTCCTCTGAAGAAGATTCTCAGCAACTGAATTTCACTGAACCCATGGTGTGGACAGTCTCTTTTACATGCCTTGAATCTCAGTCAAGCAGCCTTGAAAGCTTCAGTAGGTCCTTGAGAAAAACTAGAGATTTTTATCCTTAGCTCTTCAGACCTGGCATCATCAAAGAAATTATTCAAAAATGTGTTCTTGGTGCCTCCCAAAAGGTCAGCAAACCTGGTGGCAACTGCTTCAGCCAGTATGATGCATCTCCTCCATGTAAGTATGTAAAGAGCTTGCAGAAAATATAATCATTGGACACACCATTGTATTTGATACTAGTCACCAAGTCCTCAAATCTCTCATTGTGGTCCATGGGGTGTTCTTGAGGAAGACCATGAAAAGGGTGCTGAGCCACAAGTGTGTTGTAAGCTGGCTTCAACTCAAAATCATTCCTCTGAAAAGGAGGTGGGCGGATCGCAGCTCTGTTGGCGTAGAACTGATCTGGCCTGTTGTAGTCTCCTAGTGTTCACCCACGCTCAGCAACATTCACTGCAGTAGGTAGCTGCGCTGGATTTGCAGCTGGTTGAACTATCTGTTCAACTATAACATCACCATTCGCATCAAGTCTCTGCCCCCTCTTTGTTCCTCCCTTTCCCCTCTCTGTCAACCAAGTGACCTTCTGCATATGCAATCAAAACGATCAGATCAACCATTGTAGTTTGCTTTATGGCTTTCCTGATGGTTCTTTCCAATCTAGCGAGTTCGTCGATATGCAGAGTCGCAAGCTCATTTTCTTTTTGCTTATGGTACTGCGATTATGCATACACCTGAAAAAAACACAAGAAAAGTTGCAAAAACTTAGTAAACAAAATAAAACTTAGTCAAAATCCTTATACTAAAATCTGTAGGCAAATATTATTCTCCGGCAACGGCGCCAAAAACTTGATAGGGGTCTTGATATGATCATGGAAAGCATCAGGATATATATGCACTGTTCGAAGTGTATCTGCTCAATTACGATGATTAAATGCTTGAAACCACTTGGAGAATGTTCTCAGCTCAGTCACGGCGCTCCTCGAAGGTGAATCAAATTAAATGGAGTTCGGATGAAAGAGTTATTGAATTTACAATTCAGGTGATCTTCAGTGTATCGGATTTAGACCTGCGCGCATTTAATGAAGGATTCCGATCAGGCCAGAATGAACTAAGGCACAAACCGACTCTTTCTACAATCTTGATCCATCATAGAATCCCAGCAAAGTTGATTCAGCCAAAAAACAACCAAAGAAGATCAATTTTCGTCCATAGCAAAAACTGCATTTAATTATGTCCATTTCTCTCTCTTGCATGCACTTTAGACTTTGGATTTCATCTTCTTAAATGCTGTGCATGTTTAGCAACTATTATGGATGAATAAGTTGTATTTACTCTATAAATAGAGACTCCTTTTTATTAATAAAATTAATCTATCTTTTTTTATCAAAAATCCCTTCAAGTTAGATTCATCTCTTTGGTGTGTAATATCCGAAGAAATCCTCAATGCTTTTAGTGTGTAATATCTGAAAGTATTGAGAGGTAAATAAGGAGTCTTCCGCAGCTCCTGTGCGATCATTCGCTCCACATTCTTTGATCTTTGAGACCTCACGGTTTCTTTGATGCAAAGCTTATCCCCTTACCAACACTAGAGTGTCGATTTTTGGGAGAATCATATTAGGTCTAGTTTTACCCAAATATTATTACTATTGCAAGTGCACAGCAATGCAGTTGTAGCACAAAGAGTTATCGAAACCCAAGAGAGTAAGCTACTACACTATAGAATTTAGATTCAGATTATGCTAAGTCACAATGAGTGAATGTAAAACGAAATAATTAATTTAAATAAAAGCAGGCGAATTGATTGTTGTTTCTAAAGTTCAAGATGCTAAAAACGCTAGGCAGGATAATTCGCAGGTTGAATCCGAGAATATAGAATGCATGCAATCAGAAAATAAAATAAAACCGTCTAGAACTCGAAACACTAATTTATAATTAATCACTCTCATTGCAGAAGTTATCTATGTCTAATTTCCAGAATTTCAAATCTCTTTGCAAATTTTAATAATTCAAACAAGCATTAACGATCATGTTCGATTGTTGACAAAATTCCTAAATCAAATCTCTTTGCAGATGGTAATCTTAGTCATCAAAGACTAGTTCAGGAGATTAACAATGTTCTCACATCTATTAAACAACCTAGGGTGCGATTTCTAGATGGTCAGTTCTAAAAATCGATGTGAATGCAAGTTTAGATGAAGAACCAATTGATTTTCCTAATAGTTTAGCGATTCTACAAACTCTTCATCAACCTTTAAATCATCCTAACCTAATTAACAGTTTACTCAGACATGCAGATGATGAAACAAATCATAACTGAATAAAACTGCATTAAAAAGAAAAGAGTAGAGATACAAGGGTTCGAAATTTTCTCTAGAAGAGTACATGATTTGTCTCCTTCTAAGCTCTAAAGCAATCTTTTTCAAAAGTTCTCTAGAAAATCAGATACCAGCCAAAAAATAGCTCAAAAACCTAATATACGGGCTAAAACACGAATGGGACACTTTTGCAAATAGTAGAACTTCTATGCCAAAGCTGCAATTTTTCTTAGATATTTTAATAAACCACACAACTCTTCCTCAGATGTGAGTGATGAGTGTCACCCATTAGGTGGTGAAGATCGTCACCAATGCAGAATCACGTCTCCTTGTTGCTTTATTCGGGAAGAACTCCTGTTTTACTCAAAAATGTTCCAAAGTCTCCAATTATGCTCCAAGCATGCCTCAACCTGTAAAAACTCTTATAGGACTCTAAAAAGACCAAAAAGACTCAATAAAAAAGACTTATATCATGGTTAAAAACCATAAAAACTATGATATATCATAACTACATGGGATCCCTTTCATTGTAGAACTAGCTCACCCTCTTGAGCTAGATAGGCTAGGTTGTTTTGGTTATTAAAGGGATGGTTTGGGATTTTTGATATGGGTTTTCATAAGAAGAAAGAGGAAACAAAGCAAGGAAGCAAATAAAGAGTGCAAAGCAAGAAAACCTGGAAATGGTTTGGTGAAAAATGCATGGCGGCTCAAGCAAAGATATTAAAGAAGTGTGCAACATAAAGTCCATACATCCAAAGGATGAGAAGCACTATCATTGTCAAAGAAGAGCCAACAACAAAAGGCGCCAACCACCAAGAAGATGTTTAAAAAGAAGACTTGCCTCCAAAAGAGCTTAAAGAAGAAAAGACGAAGTTGGGTTTGTTTTGGGGTTTTAACCGAGCCCGATACAAGGAGACAGGACATTTCGTAGAGCATACCACGGAAAGATACCTGATACCGTGCACAGTGCAAGCCATGGTCAAGACTTCAGCTGAGTCAACCTTCAGATGCGGATCTTTCAGCATGCACCGAGCACATGTACCGTGGAGGGCCAGTCTTTGCCCTGCTCGGTACAAGCCATCTCCGAGTTGTTGACCAAATTTTGACTTGTTGATTAGGTTTCTTTTATTTTGACTAAGTCTATTTTGGGTCTCACCTATAAATAGACTTAGTCTCAAAACATTATCTTATCTTTTTTTGTTGCTTTTTCACATCTAAACCAAGAACCTTTCCATAATCTTTGTACGAGTTTTCATTAAGAGGGATTTGATCTTGAGGATTTTTATTTACTTAGAGTCTTGTTCTTATCTTTGAATCTTTGTGTTTTATCTATTTGCAATCATGTTCAGCCATTAACTTGTGGATTTAAGCATGATTAGTGAGTAGTCTACTTTTAGGCTTGAGATTAAGGTAGATTATAATGGTTTAAGGATTGATTAAGGTGTTAGGTTGTTAGATTTTTGATTAATCTCTTCTTATGTGATTGTGCTTAAAGCCAAGTATCTCTCTTTATGAGAAATAAATCCTATGCGTCATTAGCTTGCATCCAAGGTGTTTGTTAATATGCTTGAATGAAGTTAATAGCTTGAAAATGGTGTTTTGATTGTCATAACTCATTGCATCTATTATTTCTTGCATGATTGATCTTATTGCTAAAGTACATTAGGGATTGAGGTTTTGCCATTAGACATTGATTATGCATGGAAGTGTGAGTTAGTTTTTGAATCATTGCATATGAGATTAGTGCGCTTAGTCTAAGGAATTAGTTTTTTAAAGTGTTTTTGGCTCTATGGACCTTGTGTTTAATGCTTGTTGATTGTGTTTCCACCATTGAAAGTGGGTTAGGAGTATGATTACTAGAGAGATTAGTACCAAAGGATTGGATTAGTGTTTATTACTGGTCCTTGCTTAGAGATTGATACATTGATTGTTTGTCTTACACCTTGATCAAGATTTAAACCACCCAATTCACATTGCCTTAGTCTTGATTTTAGCCTTTTAATATTTCGAACAGTGTCAAGTGTTGTTCTGTTTTGCTCTGATTTACTTACTATTAGAACTGCTCTTGTTTCTTTACTAAGTTCTAGTCACAACGGTTACTTATTTGCACTTATTGCTTGCTTGAGTGTGAAATTTTTTAAAACCTCTTAATGCCTAGCTTTACACCACAAACATGCACATGTATGCAAATATATGCAATCCTAAGCTAAATGCATGTTATGTTGATTTTAAGTGCAAATAATACCTAAATGCTAAACTATAATGCAAAAACAGAGGAAAAGATGCATGAAATGCAGCCTAAATGATCTAAAATAGCAAGCTATCAACACCCCCACACTTAGCTTTTGCTTGCCCTATGGTGATGAGGTTATAATTGAGAACTCATATCATTGAAAATGCTAACAATAAATCAAAATGAAGTCCATGTTCTTAATTCTAGAGTGCACTTGATGGAAGAATACTTTGAAAACTTAGCCACTTTCATTACAAAACAAAAATGATCACTAAGCTATCAACCTACACATGCTCATCAAATCAAACAATCTTTTTAACATGCAATTATGCTCAAACCGTGAATCATGCTTATGCAAATCTGAAAGTGTCATTTGGCTAAGGGACAAGGCTTAGTGGAATAAAAATGATCCCATTTTACAAACTGGTTTTGGTGTTTAAAGTGTTCTCACAAAGAAAAGCATGGTTGTGCTTTGGCAAAATGCTAAGGGCCAAAGAACAACTTACACATACAAAGAAAGACTCCCATATACCCAAGATCTATAAGATGTGTTGTTAACTCTAGCTAAGCAGTGTAAGACCCTCCTATGCTACCCTTTTTAAGAACTTAAACCCTTATTAAAACCCAAAAACTTTTCTTCTTCAAGCGCTTTGGAGGACACTTCTTCTTTTGAACTTCAAGTGGTGGCGATTTGCTTCTTTTGAGTTTGGCTCCTCTATTTGGTGATGATGGTGCTTGATTCGCCTTTGGCTTTTTCATTTACTGGTTTTGCACTTCTTGCATCTTCTTTGCTTCTTTGAACATGAGCCTTCTTTCTTTGAGTTTAAAATCGCTATTTCCACCCTTTTGCTTGTGTCACACTCCTTTTTCTTTGTGCCTTGACTTCTTTTCTTCTTTGCTTCTCTTAAAAACTAAATCCAAGATAACCCCAAACTATTCCCCAAAAATTTCTTAACCTATCTAACTCAAGAGTGAGCTAGTTCTACAATGGAAGTACTCCCCTTGTAGTTCCAACCCAACACTTTTTGCTAAGCAACAACCATTATGGAAGAGACCTCACAAATCACACACTATTAATGTCTTAGCTTGAAAGAAGGTTTAGTTAAGGGTGGGGAAATCTAAATGTATCTTTTAGATAGTGGCAAAAGAGAATAAGAAGATCCAAATATTTTAAATTATCCATCACATCAATCACAAAAGCATAAGGCATGATAATTGCGAATTCAAATTAGGTTCCACTTTAACAAAGGTTGAAATCATTTCAAAGCATGCTTTAGTCGAATTAATTGTTTCAAGCCATTAACTCTTTATGTGAGAGTGTGAGGCCTTTATGCATTTTCTGAATCATCAAGAAAAAAAGTGTTAAGTTTAGTCTCACAAGGAGAAGTTTTCATGTGAACACTTATGATCAGATCTTCTTTATGATCGTCACATTGAAAGCAATCTAATGATGATATCGATCCGTTTGATCACAAAGATCGAAGGATAAGCGATGATGATGACAATGATGATTATTTGAATCGACTGGTCACATTAAGGTTCCAGAAAGGTCTTAGTTTCACCGGGGGTTGTGTGGCCGCACAAAGGTTATTAAAGAGCCTTTGATATACCTTGATCTAATTTTAAAAGAATTTTTGATAAAAAGATAGATAGAAAAATCGCAAAGAGCATACAAGGTATATAAAGAAGTAGAAGAGTCTATTCTTGGTACAAACACCAAAGAGTAACTCGAAACAAAGCAAAAGTAACAAAACGAGTTGTAAATTTGAACTAAGGTTCACCAAGAGAAGATGTCACACTTGGGCCTTCCGACGGATTTTGACATATGGGTTAGGAGATGTGAAACATTAGCCTCGTTAAAACCTCTCTTTGGAAAATCCATTGAGACAAAAACAAAGAGGAGGAAAGTGTACCAATGATTCATATGCCCAATTGTTGATCTTGGGCTTGAATCAAAACCATAGTAGTTTGATTAACCATGTCTGTATTAGGATGGTTCTTTATTTGGTTAAGTAGAGTTTCTAAAGCATGTATAAATGCCTTAGTCGTTGAATGTGTCATTGGACCACTTGATACTTCAATAGCTTCCTCAGCTACAAGCTTATCTGTTCCATGCTCTTCCTCGGCTACAAGCTCCGGTTCCAGCTCCATTCCCATAGTGCTATATATGATCATATTATCCCCTCCTTATTGAAAAACAACAACTGAACCTTTTATTATTCAACACCTCGAAAGAGCTCTCATACTACGACCACATGGGATGGAGATGGGCCCATCGTAGACCTCGGATGAAACACAAAGGATGTCAAACACGTCCTAGAAGAACTCAACATGCTTAAGGGGAGTACCAAATGATAACAGGTTTTCTTCACTCTACTTAGTTAACAAAATTCTTTAAACCCATTAAAATCGTATATAGCATAAGGGTTAAGGTGTCAATCCCGTTTGGGAGTTATAACGGCCAATAAGATTACTAGATGGTTTAAGTCTAAGTTGGATTCCATCAAGTCTTAGGTTTTTACACACCAGATGATATATTCTATGGCTTGTGTCACTCAAGCCGTGACTAATAAGCAGTAAATAAAAGAGGGTGCAATAAGTAGAGTTACGTTAATAAGGGATGAATAACAGTTCAAAATATTATAGCAAATAGTAAGATAATATATTAAAGAGGGGGCTATATCAGGTTAATAGGGTTAGGTGATATCGGTCATGTTGTTAAGCCTTGCAGGTTCATATAGTCATACCAAGACTTGGTCTTGGTGGTGATTTCTAGGTAAGGAGATCTTTACAAGTTACCTAGCCCATGGTGTTTGGATCTAGATCCGTTGCAAGATTCACCACCATAGACAAGCTTCTGCAACGCGGTACAATGAACCAAGCAAGAATGAAAAGCCATCTACATAGAACCGTGAGACCTCCTACACAACTAATTCCTTTGGATAGGAAAGATCTCACCCTTGAGGGTGGTTCTGGCTAAGCCAGCATATGGTGTTCATGTCAAGCCACCACGAAGCTATTAGCTTCGATAATTTAGCTAAACTAAGCATTAAACATGACCAACAAGGAGAAATCAAAGATCAAGTCCATGACCAGTAAGCGCACGAACCAAAAACCCCTTTTTCTTTTTTAAAACCAACTAAACCTCTTAAGGCAACTACACACGCGCCATGAGAAGATTCTTTAAACCCATGAGGGTGAAGGATCTCATTCTCGGCTAAGGCATGAGAAGAACAAGAAAATTCAAGACTAAATAAATAAAAAGCAAGAACTGAAACTAATAAAAACTAAGATTAAACTTAAATAACAAAGGTTCAAATAGCAACAATGATGAGTTCAAAACGAAAGAGAAAGAGTTTGGTTGGAAAAGCTAAAAGAAACAAAATAAGTTGTTTGCGTGATGGGAAACTGAAACAGCAGTTTTTGGTCTACTAGATCAAATGTCCTGCCTCTTCTAATCAGTTGTAGAATATAGATCAGGTATCAATCCAATTGTGGGAGATGAGATACAAAACAATGCTGTAAGCTAAGCAAGATTGGGGTTCGATTATGTGAGACCAAGTCTAACAACCTAATGGTGCAATGAATGAAAAGCATAAACTGAATGCAAGTGAACAGAACTAAACAATGAACTTAAAGCAATGACTAAACAGGAATTTAAGCAAGAAATGACTAAACAGGAATTTAAGCAAGAAATAACTACTAAAGCAAGAACTAAGCAAGATGACTTTGAAGATAATTAATTAAAAGCAAGACTCAAGGTTCTAAGAAATTATGGGATTTCAAGAGTGGCAAGGGGATTTCTACTATGGCACTCAACAAGCATTAACAAGCAAGCAATTCTCAATGTTATGCTCCTAGACAAGGTATCTAAAGGGAACCACTTGGCGTCAATAAGCAATTCATATTCAACAAGATTAAAGTAGACAGCAAGCTTTCTTTTGTGAAGCCATGGTGTGGGCACTGCAAAGTGTAAGACTTGAATCGCTCCAAAGCTTCAGAAAATGTCTCATTCCCAAGCTGACTAAAGCTGCTTATGGTGTTCGTGAGCTTTGCTGTTGTTGTTGAGCTGAAGAATTTGTTGAGGAATGCTGTCTTGCACTAATTCCATGTAGATATTGAACCTTGTGGAAGTGTCTTCTCCCACTGATGTGCTTTGTCACCTGAACTGAAAGGGAACAAGCGCAGCTTCAAAGCATCTTCAGAGACTCCTTGAATCTTAGTCATACCACACACCTTATCAAACTGGTCAAGATGATCCAAAGGGTCTTCATTGGGCAGGCCATGGAATATGTTGCCTTGCACTATGTTGATCGACCCAAGCTTGATCTCGAAGTGGTTTTAATGTAGAGCTAGAGCGTGAATGCCATTCCTGTTGTGGTGAGTGTCTGGCGCATCACAAGCTCCTATTGGTCTTGCAGCTCTAGCTGCATGAACCGGTAGTCGCAATCCTTTAACTCCAGCCGCTTGGTTCAAAGCCTCTTGTGCTTCATCTATGTGTGTTGCAGCTTGTTGTAGTGGTGCTTGTCCAACAACACCAACATGTGGTAACTGAGCTTCTTGCTCTGCCATCCTCTGTCCTTCTATCTCTTGAACTCTCTGTCTTACAGCTCTTCTCCTATGAATGTTGTCAATGAAAGGAGTCAGATTTGATAAGCCTTTAGACCTCAAATTCATACAAGTATCTGAAAAAAAAAACAGAGCACAGAACGGAAACTAGTAAAAACTTAGATTAAACTTAAATAACAAAGGTTTAAATCGCAACAATGATGAGTTCAAAACGAAGGAGAAAGAGTTTGGTTGGAAAAGCTAATAGAAACAAAATAAGTTGTTCGCGTGATGGGAGACTGAAACAGCAGTTTTTGGTCTACTAGATCAAATGTCATGTCTCTTCTAATCAGTTGTAGAATAGAGATCAGGTATCAATCCAATTGTGGGAGATGAGATGCAAAAAATGTTGTAAGCTAAGCAAGATTGGGGTTTGATTATGTGAGAACAAGTCTAACAACCTAATGGTGCAATGAAAGAAAAGCTTAAACTGAATGCAAGTGAACAGAACTAAACAATGAACTTAAAGCAATGACAAAACAGGAATTTAAGCAAGAAATGACTACTAAAGCAAGAACTAAGCAAGATGACTTTGAAGACAATTAATTAAAAGCAAGACCCAAGGTTCTAAGCAATTGTGGGATTGTGGTTTTCAAGAGTGACAAGGGGATTTCTACTATGGCAGTTAACAAGCATTAACAAGCAAGCAATTCTCAATGTTATGCTCCTAGACAAGGTATCTAAAGGGAACCACTTGGCGTCAATAAGCATTTTATATTCAACAAGATTGAAGTGTCAGACCAACTTGTGATGGCGTATCCTTCAACCATGAGCATAAAGATCAGAACCATTCTGTCCTAAGAAATGTACCAATCCAGCAACTACTCTCTCACCCAAGCAAGAATTCAGATCAACTTATCAATCTTGTGAACCAATAAGGACCTAAGCAGCTATACACCAATCAAGATTATGGATTTAAGCACAAACTTGCAACACCCTAACAAAGCTAAGCAATGAACAAGAATGAAGCAAAAGCAAGATCTTTCAATGCATAGTATCTAACCATCAAGTCAAGAATCTCAAAACCAGCATTATCAAGCCCTAAGGGAATCATCTAGCATGGTGAACTATCACTCTGGTGTCACTAAACAAAGGAAACATAGACCAAGCTAGACTATCAAGCCAAATAAGCAAATTGTACTTAGAGAAGAGATATCAAGACATCAAGTAAACTATATGCATCTATCAAACTATATTCAACCAAAAAGAGCAAGCTTTATCAACATTAATCACTTTGCAAGAGAAGGAGATAACAGAGAACCATTTAACAAGCCTAATCACCGCTTAATCACATCTAAATCACCATTTTTCCTACTTAAAACCCTAAATCTAAGGAAGACTACTCACTAATCATGTTTAATCCCATTGATTTGGAGTTAAACATAACTAGATGAGTTTAAAATGCAAAAGATGATAAATCTAAGCTACCAAGTGCAAGAACAGAGATTAGAAGACAAGATTAAACCATAAAAATGCAAACTTTATTAAAGATCAATATCCTTAAGGCAATCGCCCTTTAAGGTTTAGGAAAGATTTTTGGTAGAAAGCTAAACTTGGAAAATTAAGACTTGATAAGGATAATGTTTTGTGGCTTCCCTTTTATAGTAGGGAGCCAAAAGAAGCATAAAAAACCTAAAAAGATAAGATAAGGTTGACAAAAGTCAAATGTCAACGCAAATGATTTGCATCGAGGTCGTACGGTCGATGTTCTGCTCGATGTGTTACCTCGCTATGGTCCGTGCAGCGTGTATCGACGTCCTTCCTCGATGCGGACCAACGGCTTGGAATCCTCGTGCTGATCCTTCTCCTCTCGTCCTGCTGCTTACATCGAGCATACTCCACGAGTGTTCTGCTCGATATGCTTGCTCGATATGGACCAGACTTTGCAAGAACTCTACTTTTGACATCTCCTTTGATCATGAGCTGCTTCCATCCCTTCCCCAGCTCGAAGAAACTATAAAAACATCTGAGAATCACCACAAACATGCACATGTATGCAATTCTTAGCTAAATGCATGCTATGTTGATTCTAAGTGCAAATGATACCTAAAGCCACTAAGAATGCAAGAGCAATGCAAAGCTAAATAGATTCGGGTAAATGGGTGAGAAATTCAATGAAAACTAAATGCAAGCACCAAATGACTATGAAAACTATTTTAAAAATCCCTCTGAAGGGTTAACAACTATTAGAAGAAGACTGAGAATTTAAAATGCAAAACTACTAAATACTAAAAATCGAGATCTAAAGGCAGAAAACAGAGAATTTCTAACAACCTAGAACAATGACTTTTAAAGCTAAAGATGCAAACTTTAAACTAAAGGATGATGATTTAAAGGTTTTTGAAAAGCTAAAAAGAGGATCTAAGGTTTAGGGTCATGTTTAAGAGGGTTCAAGATTCAAGCTTTGGGTTTGAAAGCATAGATCTACTCATTTGATGAGCTATCTCTAAGCCTTGAGAAACTTAAGCTAGGATTATCCATGGCGTGTGGTATAACTCATTTCCTCGACCCTTCCTCCTAACCTATGGTGTATAGTGGAAAGATGGGTCAAAGAACATTAAGCAAAGATCTCAAATATTGGCCTAACTAGCTCCCTAAGCATCCATGGCGTTTGGAAAAGGATGAGCTAGTCTCTTGGATTTGGCTTTAAGGGATTTCTGAATCTGGTCAAGGTAAGAAAAGCCCTGGGATCATAGAGATCTTTCCCAAGACTCTCTAAGCATTAAGACCTCAAATCCAAGAAGAGAAAAGATTAAGAACAAGAAAAAGACCAAAGCTTAAACCCTTAAACCCCTTAAATCGCCCAAACCTTAAACCCAAGGAAATCTACTCACTACACATGGCTAAAACATACAAAAATGCAAAGGAAAAAAAGCTAAACATGATTAAGCAAGAGCGATTAAGAAAAGTACTTAGATTAAGCAAGATTAAAATGTTTACAAAACTAGAAAAGCTTAAAAACTTCAACAATGGCTAATCGCCTAAAGAGAAACTCGAAAACTTGGAGATCAAGCTGAGTAGTCGATCTGATCACTCGATCTCTCGGCTAGAACGTCTTCTTTTGCTCGATCATTGGGTCGATTCGTCAGATGGATCGAGTGCTTCTATTGATCTTCTGGTCGATCCTCGGATGATCGAGTCGTGAACTCGATCTGGTTCTCGTTCTGCATGGCTTAGTCCACGTCCGTACTCATGATCGATCCCCTTGGTCGATCTTGACCTCGATCCCTTCCTTGAAACGACCCGGGCTTAGTCGATCTTCTGGTCGATCTCATCTAGATCGACCTGCCTAGCTCGATCCTTCTCTCGATCTCGGTCACTTCGCTGAATGGCTGAGTTCTCCCCAGTGTCCACAAGCTCCTCTTCGATCCTTAGCATGTCCACGCAGCCTTCATAGATCCAGTGTGTCCAAAACAACCTGAATATGATGCAAGAATGCAAGAAATATGTGAATGCTAATGCAAAATGCACTTAGGACCTAAAATGAGACAAATGATGCAAACTAGCCTAAAATGTAAGATGAGTGCATGAAAAACTACTCTAAATGCATACCGAATATGTGAAATATATGAGTATATCAACATTCTTTTCCCTTTAACATTGATTAAGAAACTTATAGCGTGAATCATGCAAGTACTCATCAGGCAACTCAATCGGCAAGGGTGATACGGATACGAGTCAAAAGTGGACTCTGAGAAGCAAAGGGTTAGGTCTGAGGATCTCTCAAAAAAATGGACTTGCCTTAAAGCAAAATGTTAAGGGTAGGACCAACTTATTCAACCGATCTACCTGTCATCCTATATCGGTTTCTACCCGATGTCCCATCCCGATATCGCCCCATCCTAAGATACCCTTCTCTTCTTGGATCCTTGAGGAGGTTTCTTCTTTTCTTCTTTTGGAGATTGGTTTCAGCTATCTACTGGCTCCTTTTGTTAGCATTTCTTCATTCCATTTTTGGATTTTTTGGCAGGTTTTGAATTAGTATTGCCCTTCTTTGTTGCTTGGTGACAACGCCTTTGTCTTTCGGTATCGAGCCATTTTGTGTAGCCGCCATCTCCTTGTTTTCTGTCGTCCCTCCGAAGCCGTTTTGGTTGCTCCTTTTCTTATTCTTTCCCTTTTTCCCAAGAATAAAACATTTATGCACAAACTCTTCCCTAGTCTACCCGTGTATAACCTAGCCTATATCAGCTCGAAAGTGAGCCAATGTCTACATGAGAACCTAACCTCGTCGGTCAAACCCAACACCTTTTGCCTAAGGGAGTCCAAAAATGATAGAAGAGTCCTCGCATAACACTAGCAATAGTGTTTAAGGTTTAAAACAAAGGTTTTGGCATGGGTGGTAAAAGATAGTTGGACTAGCAAAAGAGTGGTAAAAATGGGGAAGAAAGTCCAACCAAAATCTTTGAGTTGCAATCAGAGACAAGCATGATAATTTATTTTCAAAATTTTTGGTTTAAATTCAAGAGGGAAAATATTCACATCACAGTGCATTAGCATACGCAAAAGTTCAAGTCGCAAGGTCCAAACAAGGTGTTGCCTTTAATTTGGTTCAAAAACGAAATGCATCAAACATACATAGACTTAGGCGTTGAGTTCATGACTTAGCAATGGCATTTACAAGGGTTAACATGATTTATAACCTAAAAAAAAACATGAAAAATCCTACATGAGTGCGACTAGACTCGGTCCTAAAATGCAGTTATACTACATGCTCTATTTTGTGAAACAATTTTTAAAAAATATTTCCAATTTTTTGTTTGCTTTTCTGTGCACTTAGATGCTTTCCAAACTATATGAATGCAAGTTAGCATATAGTCCATACTCTCCCAAACTCAAATCACAGGGTCCCCGTGTTATAAAAATAGAAGGGAGCAGGCGCTAGATGCTCACGAGTGTAACACTAAGAAAACATAGAAGACTGAAAGAAGAAAATTGAAAGAAATAAAGAAAACATATTTGCAAAGGTTTAGAGCTGGTACCTTAATCATGAAGTTTGGGGAGGGACTAGTCGTTACTACTCGAGGAGAGTGACGGGTAATCGGACTATGGGGTCAGAGACTTCTGTCGCAGTCGCTTCCTTGTGCCTTCCTTGTTCGTGTAAGCGGAGGGGGTTGGTGCATCGAGCTGGTACATTGGGTTGTTGCCGGAATCATACCTCTGCTCGAATGTGAATGTGTCCTCCCTGTGCATTTCGTCAGAGCCACTGTCTTTCGATTCTTCCTTTTCTTTGTCCTCGGGTTCTTCCGATTCTTTCCCTTTCCTACAGCTTTTGGGCTGCCTCCTTAGTCCGTCTTGGTGCAGGAGTGGCGAGGAGGTTTTGCAGATGAGCTTCTCAGTGAGCGTCTTCACTTGCCACGAGAGGTCCTTTACCGTCTGCATTAGCTTCCGGACGGTTCGGTCTTGCTATTTGTTCCATCATCGGAGGAGGTTGGTTTGGGCATGGGCAGTCTTGAGTGACCTCTAGGTGGCAAGGATGGTGGGATCAAAGTGATAGTTTTCCGATCCATATATGGGGAAGCCATACTCGTCAGTTGGCTCGTTGATATCTCATACATTTACATCATTTAGGCTTGCTTAGTTCATGTTTTGGTCTCCTTTTGCATGTTTTCTTTCTCTTTAGTCCCACTTTCCTTTTTTAGACTTAGGTTGCATTTAGGTTGTAGTTTGCATTCTCTATGCATTAAGGATGTTTTTTTAGGTACTTACGAAGTTATTAGGAGCAAGGAGGAAGTGTGGGAATGGTTCAAGGAGTTAGCCAAGTTGAGAAGGAGCAAAAGGAGCTAAGGAAGGCGATTTCTGGTATTTCATCGGTCATAGCACGAGCCCCATCGTTCTGTGTTGATCGATATAATGCAGCAAAGGAGTTGAAGAATCTAATCGGTCATCTGTATCGGTCACTTGTGACCGATGGGAAGAGACAGAACACCTGCATCAGTCATTTGCATTGGTCACTTGTGACCGATGGAAATCAAGCGAATGGAGTATCAGTCATCTGTATCGGTCACTTGTGACCGATGGAAAGCAAGCCAGCGTATCGGTCAAGGAGTGATCGATGAGAATCAAGTAAATGCTCCATCAATCGTCTGTATCGATCACTTGTGACCGATGCGAACCAGTCCGAACTTATGTGGACTTGTTTTCTTCTCAGATTGCTGCTATCTTCCACATTGGAACGACAAAGTCACATCCTCCATTCCCTGACAATCTCTCCTATGACGCAGAAGATTTTTTGCTCAAGTGTCTGCAAAAGTATGCTACTTCTGACTCATAACTTATAGATTAGAAATCAAAAGTAACTTCTGTTACTTTTCTTGCGGATTGCTGAAACATCGTGTCCTGTCTTGGCAGAGAACCGAATATGCGGCCAACTGCTTCTGAACTGCTTAAGGTGAATAGTCAACAGAGTAATGAAATCCGATCAGGTCACATATTTTCATTATTTGGGTCGTAATGTTCTTACTTTTCTTTCATTTGTAGCATTCGTTTGTTACGGGCAAACAAAAGGAATCTGCTTCTATAGTTCTTACTTCGGTCACGGTAAGTTCACATTATCCACCTACCGAATATGCGGTCAACTGCTTCTGAGCTGCTTAAGGTGAATAGTCAACAGAGTAATGAAATCCGATCAGGTCACATATTTTCATTATTCCAATCGTTATATTCTTACTTTTCTTTCATTTGTAGCATCCGTTTGTTATAGGCAAAAAAGGAGTCTGCTTCTATAGTTCTTACTTTGGTCATGGTAAGTTCACATTATCCACCTATCGAATATCGGCATACAAAAGGAGTCTGCTTCTATAGTTCTTACTTCGGTCACGGTAAGTTCACATTATCCACCTATCGAATATCGGCTTAGTTTTTCTTGAGGAGTTTTGATATGTCTTTTTGTGTGTATATGCTTTCAGGAAAAGTCAAGCATTCCTTTATCATCAGAGTTAACTGACATGAAGAGCTAGTAAGTGCCGAGCTGAAGCCATAACTTTTAAGCTGAATTCTTAACTGCTGATTGTCTGTTTCTTTTTTCTTACTGTCAAATGTCTACATGCGACGATGTAGGAGACATCTGTAACTTTGGTAGTCTAAGATGTACACTTGCTTTCAATCCAAAATAACAATTTATGGCGGAAAGATAAGAACGGGTATGATGATGATGATGAAGATGATATGTGTTTGATTGACGATGATAATTTCTTGACATATGATGGGGAGGCGGGCCCTACTCTTAAGAAGAATACTGATGCCAAGAAGGTACCATTTCAGATTTTTTTCTGAATATGCTTTCATATTATTTCTAGAACCACAACTTATGAAGTATGAACTGTGTTTGCGCAGAGCTGCGAAACCATGAGTGAGATCTCTGCTAATTTGAAGTGAGTGCGTTCGACGTAAATTCTGATAATAGAGAAACAAAGACAAAAACTAGCATGGAAGTTGAGTAGCCATCGTACTCAGAGGACGAAAATGAGTTGACCGAGTCAAAAATCAAAGCTTTCTTAGATGAGAAGGTGACTCATTCACAGTGTTCTATTTCCTCATATCAACTCAGAGTTTACAACCATTGACTTGTTAGTAAAAATATCTTAAACTGTAGGCTACAGATCTAAAGAAGTTACAGACGCCTTTATTCGAAGAATTCTACAACGGTTTGATCACATGCTCTCCTAGCTACATGGAGAGTAATACCAGTAACAATAAACGAGAGGAGACGCCTCATGGTTTCTTGAAACTACCTCCGAAGAGTAGGTGTGACATCCTGGCCCAGCCCAGAAGAATTTTTGTAGACAAAAGCCCAAAGCCCAAGTCCAATCCGAATCTGACCTAGGTTTCCCCTCCCTCCCAGTATAAATAGAGCTGTCCCTTTCAGAGTTTTCAGCCAGAAAATTCTTCAGCGAAGCTCTGCCCTGTTCCCGCCGGAATCTCTCACCGGAGCCGCCGCCGCCATCACCAGAGTTATTGCCGGAGGAAAATTGTCAGTCACCGGAAACGTTCTCCTTCGTGCCCTCTTCTCGAATATGTGGTTGTTTCTCTCATTAGACGCCTTGGTAAGCAGATCTGGGTCTTTTTTGTTTTCAGATCTAGATCTACTTTTTTAGATCTAGATCTAGTTTCTCGGATATACTTTTTCCAGATCTGGATCTGTTATTTTTCTAATATTCTTTTTTATTTCCTGTGGAGTCGGACCCATGCCGTCGTAATGCCCAGATCCGTTCGACGAAGACCTGCAGTAACCAGATCTCCTTCCATTTCTATTTTCTGCTTCCGATATGAGACTGAGGTGAGGACTGGCGTGATCTATCTCTCTCAGATTCATAGTTGTTACATACTGAGTAGTCTTTTGTTAATCCGCGCATACCTGCGATGTATCTATATGAATACACGTATTTAATTGTTGATTGAACCTAACTAGTAGCGCTTAATATCACTATAATAATTGTTATTGTCTTGCGATTGCTGATTGATGAACATTGTACCATAGGTTGTTAAACAGAATACTGTTGATTGATGTATGAATAGTGTTTGCGGGTGTTTGTATTACATGGGGAAAATCACTTGCGGGTTGGGATTAGATGTAAGAACCTCTTTTAAAAATGTATGGTTTGGATATGGAGGTGTGTGAGACTCCATAGTCCATCGTTGGCAGCTTGACGAGCTCTGCGTCTTGAGGAAGGACAGCGTGTGGGCCGCTATATGCCACGGGGTATGCGCCGGTGAAGGCGTGGATGCACCAGTTAGGTCTAGTGATGTCATTTCTTGATCTATGAGTGTCTTCGGACGTGTTTGCCTATGTGTATTAGCTTAGGACTTCCGTCTGGAATGGTTATGCATGTGCGAGATGTATATCGTGGGTCCCTAGAACCCGCCTTCACTGAGTATTGTTGGAATACTCATCCCTCTTTCCTCTGCAGATGAGCGCGTAGACATTCAGGAGTAGTCTGGTGGCTTGGTGATGGTTTTGGGAAGATGCGGATTTTGTTTTATTATTCGTTATTTATTTTTAGAAACGTTATTTAAATTCGGATTTATTGGTTAAGTTAAAATGGTCTTTGTAAGATGTTTTGAATACGATCCTTGAGAATAAAAGTGGCATTGAACTAGCAAGTAGTTTCTTGCGGTGAAAGTTAATGCACTTTAACATGCCGTCTTGGTTTTGAAAGATGCGACTGTTACAGTAGGTCTCCGAGTTAGGGCTGTTTCGGACGTTCGTCTTCTAGAGCAATAGATGCAGCCTCTCGCTCCAAGAGCCCTGAAAGCCGTAGTAGCTCCGCTTTGCAAATGCGGATGCTGCTGATGCTGAGCAGGAATCAAACAGCCAGAGGTAAGTCTAACAGAAACTTTAGCGGTTTAGATTCGTTAGACGTTAACTAGGAACCAGAATGTTTTTGTAATTGGGTTGTTTTTTTTGGCTTTGTAGTGTTGCACTGTCAGAGATAGAGAGGAAGTGGAAGGAAGAGCTTGATCAAGAACTCGGAAGAAAGCGAAAAGGTAACTGCATTTTTTTCATGGATTCATGATTGCGTAATGCACATGCCCTTGGTCTTTTTCACCATTTGATTTCTTGTGGTATACCATTTCTGGAACTAAGATCACTTTTTACTCAAAAATCAAATGTTGTTGCAGAGATTACGAGGCAAGCAGGGATGGGATCATCACCAAGAGACAGAAGCTTGAGCAGACATAGAGAGCGGTCAAGATTTGCATCTCCAGGCAAATGATCTGTATACTTGAGCAAATTTTGCGTTTTTTCTTCTCTAAGTCTCGT
The DNA here is from genome assembly GCA_911865555.2 of Thlaspi arvense. Taxonomy (NCBI): domain Eukaryota; kingdom Viridiplantae; phylum Streptophyta; class Magnoliopsida; order Brassicales; family Brassicaceae; genus Thlaspi; species Thlaspi arvense. The sequence goes on along the minus strand of OU466858.1, from coordinate 54,498,866 downwards.
ACTGTTTCTAAATCTTTTTTGCTTGTTCGATTGCTCAATTAGTATATATGATTATACATATTATATATGTGCCTCGTATGCGTCAACTTGAAGTTTTGAATACATATACATAGATATAACTAAAATATTTGCGTTAAGCAGAGTATTGGTGCATGTTGTGGGTTGAGCTAACCAGAGAGTCAAATATGTTTCACATGACTTCGATTATAGAATTTATGTATGCTTTTTATAAGTTGAATTGGCCACATTTGTTTATGTTTTGTTTTGAACTGATTTAATCAGTTCTTGCTTTACAAAATACAAAGACCATTTCAAATGTCATTTAAAGTGAATGAAGAAAGACGTGAGGAGGCATAAAGAGACATGCGTGTGTATATATCTGTGTGGATCCATTGCTATTATGCATGTACATCAAACTTGATGTTTCTAATCTCTATATAAACGAATAACGGATGAGGTTGTCGAATTCATAACTTTTCACAAGATTCAAACAAAATAACTTTGTATTTTGTGCAATTCATAAAAAAAATATACAAAAGTTCTCTCGAATCTCTGTTAGCATCCGAGTATCATAATATTCTGTGTGAATACATTATTGTCCAATTGCAGTATTGATATTAAAACTAAAATTCATACAAAAAACACGCCTGAGTGATGTCAATAATGGAAAGTTTCCTCTTTTCACTTTTACTATGAAAAGTCCTGTGAAAGACAGCTCCACTTCTCACTTTCATTCACACTCTGCTTTCCAAAGCTTTCTTTAATGGCGATTATCACAGAAGAAGAAGAGGAATCCAAAACCTTAGTTCCTCCTCAGAAAAAATCAGATTCAGCCATGACGAATCATCATAAACCCCAATCTCAATCTCAAAACCCTTTCCCCTTTTGGTTCTACTTCACACTCGTCTCCTCACTCGCCACTCTCATATTCGTATCACTCTCTCTTTTTGCTTCTCCCAACGATCCTAGATCCTGGTTTCTCTCACTCCCACCAGCTCTCCGTCAACATTACTCAGAAGGACGAACAATCAAAGTCCAGGTAAACCCTGACGAGTCACTGATCGAGGTTTTTGTAGCTGAATCTGGTTCGATTCAGCCAGAGAAAGTGATAATCGTTCATGGGTTAGGTCTTAGCTCTTACGCGTTTCGGGAGATGATCCAGTCGCTCGGATCAAGAGGGATTCATGGTGTGGCTATTGATTTACCCGGAAATGGATTTTCTGATAAATCGATGGTAGTGGTTGGTGGAGATAAAGAAATAGGGTTTGTAGCTAGACTTAAGGAAGTTTATGGTCTGATTCAAGAGAAAGGCGTTTTCTGGGCGTTTGATCAGATGATTGAAACTGGAGATTTGCCTTACGAGGAAATCATGAAACTCCAGAACTCGAAAAGGAGAAGCTTAAAAGCTATTGAATTAGGGAGTGAAGAAACGGCAAGGGTTTTAGGTCAAGTGATTGATACATTGGGTTTATCTCCTGTTCATTTGGTTCTTCATGATTCAGCTCTAGGGTTAGCATCAAACTGGGTCTCCGAGAATTCACCCAATGTTCGAAGTATTACGCTTATCGACTCCAGTATTAGCCCGGCATTGCCCTTGTGGGTTTTGAATGTACCTGTAATCAGAGAGGTCTTGTTAGGGTTTTCGTTTGGGTTTAAGAAACTAGTGAGCTTCCGTTGCTCAAAGGAGATGACTTTATCGCAAATCGAAGCTCATAGGGTACTATTGAAGGGACGAAACGGGAGAGAAGCTGTTGTTGGTTCATTGAAGAAGCTTAACCATAGCTTTGACATGGCACAGTGGGGTAACTCGGATGCGATCAACGGTATCCCGATGCAAGTGATTTGGTCTAGAGAAGGGTCTAAAGAATGGACCGAGGAAGGACAATGTGTAGCTAAGGGTCTTCCAAAGGCAAAGTTTGTTACTCACTCAGGCAGCAGATGGCCTCAGGTTAGAGATTCATCGGACTTTTAAAGTCATTTTTAGCTTTGTAGAATTGCACAAAAAGCGGACCTTCTTGTGCTTTTAGTAAAATGAACTCTAGTATGTAATGAGGAAAGGTTATAACCTAACCCAATTTTAGAATTTAGAGCATCATAATCAACTATCATTGAGTTTAACATTGATAAGATCTGATTATTGTCTTGAATAGACTCTGTTTTCCTTCAGTTTTGTTTCTTTGTCATCGTGCTCTCTCCATGGATATGAGCAGAGCATCTTTAGCTCTATAGCTTCTATGTTTGTGTCGTTTATAGAGCATAAACCTGTGGGTTTATCATTGATTAGATAAACTTGTTGAGGTGTCATTTGTATTTCTTACTGGCATTTGTATCATTGATGGGTATGTATATGAGAGTCTTTACACGAGTTCAAAATTCACCGTGGATTCTTTTGTTCTTTTACTTATTGGTTTGATCGCGTTTTTCGGGTTTGAAAACTTGATTTTGATGATGCAGGAAAGCAAATCCGGCGAGCTTGCAGATTACATTGCTGATTTTGTCTCTCTACTCCCAAAATCCAACAGAAGGGTCTCTGAAGAACCTATTCCGGAGAATGTTCAGAAAATGTTAGATGAAGCAAAGGGTGGTGACCATGACCGTCATCATGACCACGGGCATGCGCATGCTGGTTACACAGATGCTTACGGTCTTGGTGAGGAATGGACTACTTAATATGCTTTGAGTACTTGATGCTTGGTTAATTTTATAACTATTCCGAGATTTTTTTTCTTGTTCAAATCGAAAATATTGTTGTATGAAATGCGCGTGTTTCTTCCAAGTCGGCATATTTTCAATAGGAAAAAAAATCAAATTTCTAAAAGGGAATTTAGGTGAAATCTATATTATTATTTTGGGAAGTGCAAATCTTAAGTATTCTACTATACAAGTTCATTTTCAGCGATTTTTTTTACCTTTTTATTCTTAATGAATTGTTGATTTCCTTGGTTTGATTTATTTTTGGTTTATTGGGTTCTCATTAATTTGATTTATTTATTTTATTTTGATCTGACTAAATTCTCTATAAATTAATTGAGAAATATTTTTAAAAATAATTTTATTTTTGTAACTAATTATAATTGTGCAATTTTGTTGCTGTATCAACACCATAGTTTTTCATAAAACTTTAAAAAAAAAAATTATTACTACAATAACTAGATTTTGATCTGTCCATTGCATATTATTTATTAATTTAACTTTAATTTTTTATATTTATATTATTGTTATGTAAATATATTCATTATATATAATAGTGTGTTATATTTTTTTTTTTTTTAAAAAAATTGTCCTAATTATAAGGTAATTTTTTTTTTCTAATATATATTATGATGTATTATGTAATTGTTAAAAAAATCTCTCATATATTGATGCACTCCAATAAGTATTATATGTATCCTAACTGTTTTTTTTTTGTCGAGGAGAGAAAACGAAAATCTCCCCTTATTTATTTCAAACTCGAAAATCACAAACGTACATATCGAGATCCTGCAACACCATTCTCATCATCTAACATGATAAATGAAAGGGTGTCCGGTACATAATCAAAAACATGAATACCTAGAGGTGAAGTAAAGGCAAGATTAGCTAAACCATCTGCAAGACGATTCGCTTCTCTATAAACATGTGAAATGCGGACTGACCAGTCTCGTGAAAGTAAGCCATATCACAGACATGCTAGGAAAGAGAGAGGATGGGCGTCACTGATGCCAGACTTTAGAAACCCCACCACAATCTCAGAATCCACTTCAGTCTCTAACTTCGCCACTCGTTTCTTCCAAGCAATACATAGCCCATAGTACACTCCCCATAGCTCCGCCAAAGGTGCCGAGCATATGCCAATATTCAGCGCGAAACCCCCACGCCATTGACCCTCCTCATCACGCAAGACCCCTCCAGCAGTAGCGTCCCCGGGATTACTACGTGATGCCCCATCCGTATTTAGCTTCAACCACCCATCTGTTGGTAATATCCACTTTATGTTCCTCTCCACCCTCTGTACCGCTTGGGATCGACCTCGTATTTTAGAATGTGCTTTTATAACATCCACGACGAGTTCTCTTACAAAGCGCACCCTATCTCTACACTTCCCCGTAACTCCAAACACATTACCACATCTCCACTTCCAATTCCACCAGACTGTCATTGCAAACAGTGTTCCCCACTCATATCCCTGTCCTGCGCTACTCTGAGACAAGTTTTCGTATAACCATTCCATGAGAGACTGTGTAAAGAATACAGCTTGCCTAACTGTGTCCTAACTGTTTATTTGTATTTAATTAGTTTCTGATTTTTTGCTACAGTTTATTTTCACAAATCAACAAAGTAAAACTTTATCGATCCCTCCCCACTCTAAACTAAATGTTCCCTTATTTTTTTATCCGATTTTAAAAAACATATAACTCATTTTGAAGCACAAATAATCATTCATTTTTTTTTTCTTTTCCTATTGCTCCTAGTCCTACTATTTTGATTAGAATCTACGGATATTTCTCTTATTTCATACAAGTTTCTGTCTTATTCAATTATATGATTGGTTGTAACTCTAAATGATAGGAATTGTAGTTAGAGTTAGCAAAACAGAGCAAGAGATCTAAATATTTGTTACATAGGTTTGATAGGTTTTTATATAAAAAATTATGTTTACTTGATAAACTGTTGATTTTAATTGTTTTGAGGCGTTTGTCATCTTTCGAAAAATAATTTTGATGTGTTCATTCATCTGATGATGATGAATTACCTAAAAATATTTACAAACACATGTGAAAATATTTTTGTCTATTTTTATGTCATATGGAGATAAACGACTTGATTCTATTAAAAACATAATCAATAATCTTATTTTAGTTTATTTATATACTTTATATTAAAATTTATATATTATCCAGCTGATGAGTTAACTCATCGAATATCAACTTTATATTGTCATTGTTAAGAAAAAATTATTGGTAAATATTTGCCTTTTTCGTCTTCGTATAAATAAAACTTATTTCTATATTATATAATTAAACATATTAGTTTTTTTTCATGGAAAAAATTCATCTATTTTACACAGTAAAGTAGATATGAATTATTTTTTTTATTTAATGCATTAATCTTTCTGAGATTTGTTTTTAAAAAGTTTGATAACTATTCTCCACAACTGCTTATGTCATCTTTAGTAATTGTTCACTTTGCAACTTTTTTTTATATTTTATTGATTTCTATTCAAAATAATATTTTTAAAGTTTTTTAATTCATAGAGAATTTATGTTATTATGGTTTGTAAAATAAGCATTTTTATATGATTGATTTTACTTTAGCTTTATACATAAGGCTTTTTTTATAAAAAAAATTTGATAATTATTTTTATGTAAGTTATGCCGTCATCTTTTGTAGGTGTTTTCTTTTTTTCACAAATAAAAAATTTGTAATTTTTATGACTTGTAAAATATATATTTGTTTGTAACTTTAAATTAATCATATTAAAAGTCCAAAAATAAATACTCAAAATATAAAAGCTTAAAAACAAAATCCAAAATATTTAGGAGTCCATTTTTAAAATTAAAATTTGCTGATGTGGATAGGTTCATTGGAGAGATATTTGACTAATTATATATATGATTACATCATCTGCCACTTATATTAATTTTTTAGACCATAATTTATATCAATTATATATACATAATTTAATATTTAATTATAAAGATATTCTTTTTCTTTCTATTGTAAACCAAAAATAACATCATATTAATTATTTTTTTACACAATGTTTCTACTAGATCCGGTTTTACCACGACCAAGAATATCACCACACGCTGAACTAGCCTAACTACCCTAAACGATGACACAACCTGCTTGCTCGGCCAACAACTCTCTAGCATACTATTCCCGGGCAGTTGGCGAGCTTCTCGAATCACGCATGCGCCACCAACCCAAATGCTCCTCTGGTACGCCGCACATACGGGACAAGACGGGGAATACTTGTATAAAAAGAGAGGTATCCTTACAAGAGAGAAAAGGAGGCCGGACCCAGAGAAGGAGGCCAAAGAAAGAAAGAGAGAGAGCTCAATCTAGAGAGAAAGATGTAGAGATCAAAGGAGAGATCTTCATAGAGTTCAATCTAAGGAGGAAGGATCCGACCCCGTCCCAGAGAAGGCAGGCACCACCATGCAGCGTAGTCGAAAAGGAACACCCCATTCTCTAAGATAACACCAAACAGGATAAGTCCCTCTTTAACCTGGAACCATGCCTTTATACTCGCTATCACTCCTTTCGTTATAGAACCCTTCCGAAATACCCGCTAAACAGAAAGGTGACCCAATCTTCGGACGAGACGTCTAACCTTAAACTTGTAGAATCACCCTCCTGAGTATCTGTTCCCGATAGGGCGTTCTTCGACTTGGGCATCAGAGAACCTTCAGGAGGGAAATCCCCATCCGGTCCTCCTGAAAGCCCGACTGACTCTTCGTGTAGTGCCCGCAGGATTCGATCAGGTTTTGTCTATGCCCGAATGACTTAAACAGGCTTCCGTCCCAGAACGACTCATCGCCTTTCCCCCAGAGGACGAATTTTGGAGGCATAGTTCCACTACCCAGATGAATGACACACTCCCACGTGGCATCCTGTAAAATGCTCCCGAACAATTTGGCTAGAAGGAGGAGGGATCACCGGTGAGGAGTTCCACGAAGGAAGCAACCAAGGTGGCTCAACTGCACGAAGAGCACACTATATGAGAAAAGGCCCGCGAAGACCAAGAGCTTGACAAAGGTCCCTACCTCTGACAAGTTATGCGGGACAACCCTGCGTCTCAAGACTTTAGACCTCGAAGCCGTGTTCACGCATGCCCCGAAGTCAAAGTACCAGATTTACCACAAAACAAAGCAATGAACTAAGAAAGGCGCATAAAAGACAAACGAGGTGCAAATTAACCAAAGAGCAACTTATAAGGCCAGAAAAGCGGCCATCAGATCTTAGAGTACGAGAATATATTTTACAAGGGACAAAGGTCCCTGAAAAGAAAAAAAAGAAGGTTTTGGTTAAAAGTCTGGCAGACGCGAAGGCCCACCGATGATGATGGAGGCACGCCTCATCACACCTGCTTCTGCGCCCGAAGCGTCCGCTCCCCGTGACGCGTCCTGGCAACGCTCCTCCTCAAGCTCATGCCGAAGTCGGCCGATCGTCGTCTGTCTGTTGGAGAAGACTTGCACTGCCATCAGCACGACGCCAGGTTCTGCGCTCGGAGTAAAGCCCCAGTACACTATGAGGGTCTCACAAAGCATCCGCACCTTGAAGACACATGTCTCCAAATCCCATTGGCTGTCGGACAACACCGTTTTCAAGCGTTTTACCACCATGCTAAGATCCTCCTCCCCCCCCCCCCCCCCCCCCCCCCCCCCGAGCGGAAGTCTACGCCTCCGCGAGCTGGTCCTGGGTCACGAGCAACTCGGCTTGAAGTTCACTCTCTTGGTCAATCAGCCTGCTTGTACTAATCAGCTGTAGTATATCATAAGGTTTTATCAATCCAAATGAGTTATGAATAGATGTCAATAGAATTATGAGCAGAAAACCTTAAGTCAAGTGAATTCAGAGAAGATTTGTTGTTTAACACAACTAAACTATCAACCTAAGTGAATCAAGAACCAAGCACAACTAGTTAAAGCAATACTAAGCAATGATCCAATGCAAAGTAGAGTAAATAAAACAGAGTAGTAAGGAAAATTCGAAATTCAAATAAAAGAAAACAAGTTCCTAAATGTGGTTATTGACTTTGAGGAATTCAAAGGCAAGACTTTGGCTGTTTCAAACATCATTGATAAAGCAAAAAAGCAAACAATGCTAATTCCTAGGCATAGAGTTCACAATCAAGCAAGTTAAGTTCAATCTCTTGAAAAATAACCCTTTGCTAATCATCCTAACAAGAACGAACTCTCATTAGTGCTAGAACAATCAACAAGCATGTAAAACCAACTCTATTCAAGCCAAAATACTTCCAGACAGTCAATCTCTTGAGCTAAGACCAGTAAATCCTCTATCAAACAACATCAGCATTTCATCAAACACGTAGTGGGCATAAGATGAAGCCTAAATCTAGTTTTATGTGATCAAGATAAATCTAGCTTAAACACAGATTAATATAGAGGAATCAACCTAATTAAGCACTAACAATCTCTAATCATGCCTTTAAATTCCCCTAATCTACCACATCTAAGAACCCTAAACAGTCTACTCACTAATCATCATGAAAATCATCAAATCACAAAAGGAAAGGATGATAAACATGATAAGAAGGTGATTAGAGAAGAATTAATGATGCAAATACCAAACTTTAGATTAAAAAGAAGATCTTGTCTTACAAAGATGAAAGAGCACTTAAGAAACTAAGCAAGATCAAGACTTGGCTAAAAACCATTAGTCCAAGCCTATTTATAGTAAAAGACAAAAACCATAGCAATGGCAAACTTGTAAATAAAAGTATCTCGGATAAGGCCAACATTGATCACAAGTGATCAATGTGGATGATCAATGCTGGTCTCTAGTGCTTGACATCGGTCAGCTGATGATAGATGCACATGATCGATGTGAATGTCCTGAAGTCCCTGCCCGTTTACATTGATCAGTCTTGATCGATGCTGGTGATCAATGTAGGTGTCCTGTCTCTTCACATCGATTGCATGTGATCAATGTGGATGTTCGATGTGGACCTCCATCTTCTCTGTTGCTTTACATCGACCAGATGTGATCAATGTGGACTCCAGGCTTGATCAATGTAAACTACATCGATTATGTTGTTCAAAAGACACAAAACAATATGAAACATTTGTGTGATTGTTGTTGAACACTAAAATTGTATATGTATAAAAACATAACATTTACATAATGTATTGAACATATATCGAGGAAAAGTGTATACTTAAAATATACATATTGGCAAGATTATATTATGTAAAGAGAAAAATAAATATTATATAGATAATATTCAAAACATATTATTAAAATTTAATTATTATTTAATTTAACTTTTATATATGTAATTATATGTTACTGTAAACGCTAGAAAAAATAAAAAAAATTTCAAAAGACACAAAACAATATAAAACATTTGTGTGATTGTTGTTGAACACTAAAATTGTATATGTATAAAAACATAATATTTACACAATATATAAATGTGGTTTGTATTGTTTCATTTAAAAATAAAGAAAATAATTAGAAAACTGAGTTTGTACCGCAATAGTGTACATGCATGAACAAAAAAACAAAATCTGCTTTTTATTATTAAGCTACTTTTTTGGTGCTGTAGAGTGCGGTTTTCGTTATAATTTTTTTTAAAAAAAATTGTATAAATTAATTTAATAGTTAAGTTGTTCAGTATTTTTAAATAATTTTTTTGTAACAAATATTAAATAAAATTAAGTCAAACTTACAAAATCTTTTAGTTTACCAATACCGTTTATTATATGTACTGCAGTTGAACCGTACCGCATTCAAAATCCACAGTTTCAATACCGCACAATACACTGTCACCATTCGGAAACTAGTGCGGTTTTCGAAAAATGCCTTTCGAAATCCGCCTTTTTGGTGTCGTCAATAAAATGACTGGCTAAAGGTAGATTGTAAGGACAATAGTGAACCCCTCTTTTGAAGCATAAAATGTTATGTCTAACGTTTCTCGAGAACCCAAAAAAGGTCAGATTGTATCATCTTTTAAAAAGACCATTAAAGCAGGGTCCATTATTGTTCTTTTAATATACCTTTAGTCTGCAAGTAATTTATATTAAGTTTGACTTAAATTATCATGCAACCGAGGTTCAGTTGTGAAGACAAATCTGTCAATAGTCTACATTAAGTAAAAATTGTTAGAAGGGTAGCATTGGTATTAATTCTCTTAAAGTTTACAATTATGCATCACTGACTAAAAAAAATGCATACCTATATAAATATATACTCACAGTAACAAGACATAATTTAAACAAACAAAAAAATAATTTTTTATTTTACAAAGTACAAAGTAAATTAGCTACAAGTATAAAAAATAAATTGCTATTTCGAATAAGAATTAAAGATAATTCACTAACATTGATGGTGAATTTATTTTGCTGATCTAGCTAAAAAATGATATAAAAAAATAAAATCTAAATGAATAAAGATATTTAGAGAGCATATATCAATACATCATAATTTATATTAAAAAAGTAACTTTACACTAAATCTACATATTTTACGATAATATATAAAGTAAAACAACACTTAATATTTAAAAGAATAAAACATATATTAAAAAGTTAAACATAATAGTGATATAAATATATAATTTTGATTAAGAAATAAAGAAAGTAAATGAGATTGATTGTGAATATATTTTATCTCGTTAAAAATGACTGATATAAAATAGAAAATATAATGAATAAAGAAATTGAGAGACAAGATATATATACATATGCAAACGTATAAATATAAGAACAAGTTTACATATTTAAGGATAATAAAAAAAACCTAATAGGTCTACAAATTTTTTTTGATAAAAAAAATAGTCTACATATTTAAGGATAATAAAAAAAGTTAAAACAACACTTTTTTGGCAGCACTTAAAATTTTAAAAGTAAGAAAATAAATATTGAAAAGGTTAACATAAGAGTAAGATAAATATATAAAATTATAAAGTACAAACACATTAAAAAATAACTCTGTAAATTTCCTCTGAACTACAAATTCAGAATACTAGTTAGAGATTTTATACGATATTCAGTTTTAATCAATTTTGCATATAAATTACAATTATTGTAGGAAATAGATTATAAGTAAGATAATTTCTTATTAAAATGAAAAAATAAAGATATATAGTATAATTATTCTTAAATTATGTGTATCATGAAAAACAAAAAAAAAATTAGTATATGTTTAGTGTTGTATGTTGTCAAAAAAAAAGTTTATTGTTGTATAGCTGATGCATATCATGCCGTTGGACGACTCATTGAGAATGCGACACATCAGCATCTCCAATATCAGGCGAGAGGCCGTATAAATTGTAGATAATTGGCAGGTAAGAGGCACATTTTTTATACTAGTAGCTGTGGAAATCGTATTTACAAGCAAAGTCACCCAGACCAAATGTCATGTCTGGGTACGTTCAGTAGTTATTTGTATTGTTGCATATCGTTTGTTGTCTTTTCATGCAGAGGGAGAAAGTAAGTCCTTGTAATTCTATCGCCTAGACATTCAAAAAGAGTTTCTAAGGCATTAAATATTCTTATTTAAATATAAATAAAATAATTAATTAATTTTTAATTTTAAAAGTAAAATTAAACTATTTACAATTTGACAAGTGTACATAACCGTCTAAGAACCGTTTGTTGTGAAGACCATCTCCATCTATAAGAAAACTTAAACCATTTACAACATGATAAGAGGACAAAACCTTTTAAGAACTGTTTGTTGTGAAGACCATCTCCATCCATAAGAACCTTTACGGGTATTTTAAACAAACAAAAAATTATTATTTTAATATAATTAAAAGTTATAATTAAATTTGATTCTAAAAAAACATATAAACCAATCAAAAGAGAATAAGTGTTTTTTGGGTTTTTAACAATTTAAGTTCTTATTTAAGAACCTTTTCTCGCACTCTCTCCTCTTTTTTTTTATTATAATTAAATTTGAGTCTAAAAAAATATGTTAAAATATTCTTTTTACCCGTTTCTCACTTTTATTACTTCTTAAGAAACATTAATGGAGATACTCTTTATTTAAGAACCGTGTCTTAACTGTTTCTCATTTTTCTATTTTTTTATTATTTTATTGTTTAAAAAGTCTCTCTCAATGCAGCCTAAAGGTAAATTGAAAGGACACTAGTGGACTCCTTTTTATAGGTCTGATACATTTGCCATTGCAGATGCGTGCTCTTTCGGTCGCCTCACGGCAGACATGATTTTTCCATCTGCCTAAACTCTACCGCTGCAATGCAGTTGAAATATCCTTGTTCGGAGGCAGTTTGAAAATGTATCGCAGTCCCAATAGGTCGTCTGAAGGCAGATATGACTGAATTTGAAATGAAAAATCATATATTTTTTTCTGTCAACAGAATTTATATTAATTTAAGAAGTATTAGAATCCAAATACAAAAGGTTTGTTAGCCAATTTGGCAGATGAAAACAAGAAGAGTAAAACATTCTATTAGGAGGACCCTGTCGAGCTAGCATAGGGCTATTGCGTTACATTCCCGTTTAACATGTGATATCTGAAAGTCCTTGAACCAAGTACTCCAACTGTGCAGATCCCCAAACAAAATTTAGAATAGATATGTTTTGAGTATTAGTTTGAAATAAGTGAGTATGAACTAAGCAATCGCCTTCAAAAGTAATGTTTTCAAAACCCATGCTCCAAGTGTTTTGAAGGGCTAATAATAATGTCTTGCCTTCAGCTTCTATGCTTGATGCTGAATTTCCTAAAGAAGTAGCTCCGCAATAATGTGGGTGGCCGGTACTGTTCCGAATGATCCAATCTGCAGTGCTTTGGTTTGTTAGTTGATCATAAGCAACATTATAGTTGCATTTGAAACAACATGGCAAAGGGCGAGTCCAATTGTTTTGTGATGGCGGTAGTGTTGAGCAGGGTAAGGAGGTTGTAGTTTCCTTTAACCATTCAGACATGTCAGCATAAGCTTTGTTAACATCTTTAAACAATGTTTGTGGTTTTTGTTTGAAAATAAGGCTGTTTTGCGATTTCCAAATACGCCAAAGGAGTCAGAAAGGTAACACTTTTTGTGTTGTGGATAATCCGGCTAAGTCCTGGGCACCTAGAATCATAGCAATAGTATTTTCAGTATCTGATAATGGAGTGGTGAGGAAGTTGAGAGGTGTTTTAGACATTTGTCAAGTGGAGAGAGATGCGGGGCAAGCGAAGAAAAGGTGGTGTATTGTTTCCGGTTCCAGTCCGCATCTTGTACAGGTGTCATCTAATAAAATTCCCCTGCTTTTAAGACCAGAGGTGGAACTTATAGCTTTTGAGAGAATACGCCATAAGAAGTGTTTCAGTTTGGGAATAATTTGAAGTTTCCATATCTTCCGTTTTAGACATTTGTCAAGTGGAGAAAGATGCGGGGCAAGCGAAGAAAAGGTGGTGTATTGTTTCCGGTTCCAGTCCGCATCTTGTACAGGTGTCATCTAATAAAATTCCCCTGCTTTTAAGAGGAGAGGTGGAACTTATAGCTTTTGAGAGAATACGCCATAAGAAGTGTTTCAGTTTGGGAATAATTTGAAGTTTCCATATCTTCCGTTTTAGTAAGGGGTCTCCATAAGGGATATCCGGAGCAGCTCTAAGGGAATCCGGGTTGTTGCAAGCTAGCCAGTAGCCTGACTTTACTGTATATTGGTCATTCTTTGTGTAGTTCCAAAGTATCCTATCTTGGTTCTTAGTTTGTCCTAGGTAGAATAATAAGACGTGCATCTTGATCGTTAAGTAGAGCGTTAATGGTGGATATGTTCCAATGTTGAGATATACCAGTTTTGGTAATTATATCTTTGACCATCAGTGTATTGTTTTGGTTATCACCTAGTGATGGGTGAGGTGGATTAGTAAATTATATACTTCCAAAATTTTATGTAAATTACTAGCAAACTAAAGGTTGATTTAAAAAGCAAACTTATTGTAAATTACTGGCAGACTTAAGGTAGATTGAAAAGACAGTAGTGCACCTCGTATATGAATGGGTCTATGATACATTCGCCATCGCGGATGGCGTTTGGCATTCTCTTTCGGTCGTCTCGAGAATCAGTAGCAGCCATGATTTTTCAATCTGCCTATACTATGGCGCTGCAAAGCAGTTTAACTATAAAAGTTCAGAGACGGTTTGAAGATGTGTCACAGTCTCAACGGGTCGTCTGACAGCAGATATGACTTGACTTTTCCGTGTTCTTTTAAATAAAAATTTTAAAATAAAATGCATTAAAACTTACCATTATACACCCAAAAACCATAAGTTATCACACTTATTTATATTAATGCCCATTTCATTTTATCATTAGTTTTTTAAATATATATGTAAATATAGAATATTGAAATAACGAATCAATTGAAACTATATTGTTATTTGTTATTAAAAACTCATATTAAACCAAAATAACTGTTAATTTTGCCTTACACTCATAGGTTTAGCCATTTCGGGATGAGAATCGATTCTGAACAGCCAATTTGTTCAAAATGCAGGCGTCTTGCATTCACTATGGGGTCTAGATATTGGCTGATCTGACATTCGTTAGCCATAACTCTTATGTGCTATCAGATTTTATAGCATCTCCAATGGTGAAATGCTTTTTGGGATTCTCAAATCGAAAAGAATATTATTATTTTATCATAATTGTATATTAGAATTAAATTTTAATTTAAAAAAAAACTTTAAGCCAATAAATGAAAGACACCTTTTAGGGTTTTCAAACAAAAAATATTATTATTATTTTATCATATATATATAAGAATTAAATTTAATTTTTTTAAAAAACTTTAAGCCAATGAATGAAAAACACATGTTACAAAGAATTCTCATGAGTATCTTGAATGAGAATTCCATCTCACTTGTCTCTGCATCTTTTTTATTTTTCTATTATTTTAATATTAAGAAATCTATTGAAACATTCCCATTGAAAATGGTCTATTTAAGAGATTTGAGTGTGTTTCTTAAGTTTTTAAGAACCTTTTTCATTATTATAATCTTTTTTTTATTTTTTTAAATATTTTTTAAGAAACTCTTATGAACCACTTATAGGGTTGCTGTTCATAGAAAAGATTGAGATTTAATAAAGTTCGATTTGGGATTTACTCATTCACAATCATATCAGTAACTCTATTTATTCTAATTTAGCAGATCTGAATTACCACAAGTTCAAGTACTCTCGTCTTTAGCTATCTAATATATGTATATATCCGTAAGTTTAAAATTCTCTCATGGCGAAGCTCTGGCATAACTCATACCCCTTGCAATCGACACTAGACACTTAGTCCTACAAACACGATGGCTTGTCTCATGTCGGATTTGAAAAGCGATTTGAAATATAATCAAGGATTGATTTCGGGGAGAAATTTTATTTGCACAATTAAGGTTCGTCGGTTTGGTTGGGATGAAGAAAAGTTATTGATGAAATCCGCAAAGTGGAGATAGCACATGATATTTATGCCATGTCAACTATTTGGTTAGCCTTTTCATTAAAAACACAAAACTGGAAATTGAACTCAGTTTTCTAATGTTTTTCTTTCAAAACGACAGTTAATTTTAAATTTCTTTTTGTCTTTTAACTAACACAAACGATGCGTTTAGTGTTCCATTTACATTTTAAATAACATCCATATTTGCCACGTCATCGACACAGAGAAGGGTTATATAACGGGCTGATTTAAAGTTTACGGTTTGACCTGCATTTTTTGATAATCTCCTACACATTATTTGAGAAGTATAATTAGTAAAAAAACTGAGTTGTCAACACCATAGTAAAAGTTAGTGCATTGTAATGATGATATGTAAATGTGACATGTCAAAATTCTTAAAATAAACGAAATATTTTGATTAGTTGAGTTAAAATTAAATAAATTATAAAATTAAAACATAAATAAGTTAGATTATAATATTAAAAATAATAATCGTATATTAACAGAAAATGATAATTACTATGATTTCAATATTTTTACATATATCCATAATAGATTACATCAAATATGATTATAAAGTTTTTAATAACCAGTATATATTATATTTTTAAATAGAAAAGAAAGAAAAATAATAATAGATTATCCAGTAGAGTAGTAAATACTTTATATATTGAGAGTATGATATATTATTATTTGTATATAATTTTTAATATTTTTATATTATTATTTTTTTAGAATTTACGTAGCTTCTATTACCATCTCATTTTATATTTTATCATTTTAATAAAAAATTATACCATATTTATATACAATTTCATTGTAGATCGAGAATTTGAGATCAGAAATAAAACGAAAAATTATCGAATGAAAAAGTATTATAATAAGATGAAACAAATATGAATAAGAAGTATAAGTAAAAATAAAAATAAATCTCTACAGTTTTGTTTTTCTTTAAAAATCCTGTGCTTTATTTTACTGCGTCATTAAAAAATCTTAAGAAGCAAATTTTATATAAACACATGTCCATATCAAATTTTATAATAAACACATGCAAGCAGGCTAACCATAAGAAATTTATTATCTCCTTCAAAACCAATTTCTCAATATTGGACGAAGAGATGAGTGGAGAGCTACCAAATTTTTTTATAAAATATGATTTCACAAATTTTATAACAAATATTTATTATAATATTTTATTGAAAAGGGAAAATAATAATAGGTTATCCAATGTACTATATTAACTTTCATGATAAAGTCAAATATTATATTCTTTTTTAATGTTCTTTCTAATTTTTATTAAAATTTTATTTTCCTTTTAATTTGAAAAATGTATCATAAAAGGCTGAAAGTAAGAAATTTTGGTTAAATACAAAATAATATAAATAGTTTTTGTGATTGTTGTTAAACGCCAAAAATTGCATCATATAAAAACACAAAATTTGCAGAAAATATTAGAGAAATTAACCAATACCTAAATATTACAATTCACTTATTTCTACCATGTACTTACATGCATAAATAGAAGTATATTTAAAAAATAATTCAACCATTCATTATAAAAATATTTATATTTTTTCGTTTTTACAACATAAAACCATACTTAAATTTTTCACAAATATGCATGTAGATATAAATATTAATTATGCAAAATTTAAAGTCGCATGCGAATTTATCGTGTATGCATTTTGTTAACATCAATTACAGTCTAATTTTAATTTTAATTATTGGATAATTTATATTTTAAAAAATAAAATTTATCATACCAACCTCCTCACCGTTCTTGGGACAAATAAAGATGGTAAAATTCATTTTTATTAATTTTCAATAGGTCAGTTAAAAACAAATATTTTAAAAATGTATATATTGGCAAAATTTCATTGTATAAGAGGAAAATAAAGCATGTTATAGATAATATTTAAAACATACTATACAAATTTAGTTATTATTATATTTGCAGTTGTATGTCTATTTAAATATTAGAAAAAATAAAAAGTTTTAAAATAAATCAGTTTTAAAATGTACAAAATGATAAGAATCATTTGTGTAATTGTTGTTAAACACTAAAGCTAAATATATATGCAAACATAATGTGAACAAGAATATATAGAAAATTAATAAATACTTAAATATTATAATTAATTATATATATAAAAAATTATATCCGCATATACATGCGGGCGAACTACCTAATTAAGGGTAAAGTTGCAAAAACAAAACACTTAAGGGTTTTCATGCAGAAAACCCTTATTTTTAAGACTATGATCTATATTTAAAAAAGAAAGTCACATTTTTATATATATATTAAGAGAAACAAAAACAATTTGAAAAAAGAAAGACAAATGTAATATAAGTTACGGTAATAAACAGTACATAATAATAATATAATATATAAACTTACATAATGTTTAAAGCTAAGGGAAATTAGCCATATAAATGCCTATAATTCAAAAAATAATCATATCAAAATTGGTACTATTATATTTTTTATATATTCTACAATATATACCAAAAACCCTTCATTTAAAGTGGAGTGAAAGATAGTTGATGATGTTACAGTAAAAAGTAGGGATAAAATTTAACAAATGGGTTATTCATACATCATCAAGAACCCTAACCACAAAGAATCCTAAATCAAGTGATATACATCCCATAGAAAAATCATCAACACAGGTAAATGTTAAATCAAAGCCTTTGTTAGACTTTAAAATAATCATAATCTCCAAATCTGTTGTAGTATTGGGTCTTAGGTGTCGAATACACTGATGGATATTGAGATACAAACAATGTTGTAAGCTAAATAGGATTGGGAAATATTTTTGTGGAATAGTGATTCTAGCAACCTAGCAATGCAGTAAAAAGAAAGACAAAATCAAATGCAAGTAAACAAAGACTATACAATGAACTCAAAGCAATAACTAAACAAAAAGATGTTATGGTCAGCTTCTCCTCCGGGACACCTTGCGTCGAGCAGACTTAGAAGATGTTCTGCTTGATGTTGTTGCTCGGTGTAAGGAGACACTTCGGCTTGCATGATCCTCCCCGTCGGCAGTGCATGGCATCATTCAGACGTCTGTTCTTGGCCCGGACATTGTGCATCGAGCAAACATATTGGTGTTTTGCTCGATGCTACATCCCGATGTGGATCTTCTCGTACCCGGTTGTTATGCTCGTCGGTAGTTGTTGTACCGGTCATCGTCTCATGCTCGAGTCAGCTGATGACATCTATATCGAGCAAAACCTTAGATGTTTTGCTTGATGCTACTCTCCGGTGTAACTCCATCGAGCTTCTTCGTCGATGTACGGATTGGGGCTCCACGATGTACGGTCCAAGGACTACATCGAGCAAGAGTTTGCGAGGCTCTGCTCAATGCTGCACCCCGATGTAATCACCACCGTGCAACTTGGTCGATGTACGGTCCATTCTCCTCGGTGTACGGATTGGGTGATGTTAAGGTTTTTGAATCCTTTAGATCAATCCTCAAACACACATGTTATTGTAGTGCTTGAGGTGTCAATCAACTTAGGAAGTTAATGGCAATTGAAATATAGAGAACTATGCTAAGCTAAGCTAATATAGAAGGAGTTTTGATTCTAACTACCTAAGTGATCAATCAAAGAAGCAAAAGAAAGCAAGCAAAGAGCAATAATAGCAATAAGAAACAGAGCAAAAACAGAGTAAAAGCTAGACTTTAAAGATTAAAAGATGGTTCAAGATCAAGGCAATGGTGATAGGGTGATCCATGTTCATGTCTAGGGTAATCAAAACAAGCAATTCTAAACACTCAACCTTAGGTAAAGAACACTAATAAAGACTAATCCAATCTCTTGGCACTAATCCCTTTGCTAAATCACATTTCAAACCCAGTTTTGGTGGTGTATCTATGACAAGCAAGCATTAAAATCAAGTTCCATAAAACCAATTAGCATGCTACACATCTAATATCTTAGGTTAGGTTTACTAATCTCTTATATAATAGATCAAACATCAACTCACATTCTCATGCATAATCAATATCGAAAGACAATTTCCCACCAATGTGGTACTAAGCAATAAGCACATTCAAGCAAGAAATGATAGATGCCAAGACTCATGACTATCTAAACGCCATTTTCAAGCATTGAACTTCATTCAGACATTTCATCAAACACTTAGTGTGCAAGTGAAAACCTAAGATCAACTTCTCCAACAAAGAGGTACTAAGCATTAAGCACAATCATACAAGAAACGGAATGAGAAGATCTAAGCCCTAATCACCCTAAACAATCACTAAAATCACACCATCTTCCCTAATCTCAAACCTAAAGAAAACTACTCACTAATCATGGTGAAACCATCAAATCTATGAAGAAATGATAGTTAATCATGATTAAAGAGACAAAAGATTAAGGGAAATGCAAACTATTATTGAAATAAACCAAGATCCAAATACAAATTATTCAAAATCTAGAGAAGAAAATAAGAACTGCTGGATAAAGAGATGCTTCCAAACATTAGGAATTTTAAGTATCTATAGAAGTCTAAGCAAAAATGGTAAAATTGTAAATAAGTAGAAGTTTGGACTGGTTCCCATCGGTCACTAGTGATCGATGGTGCATCCGCTGGGTTCCATGGGCTTCTGCTGGATCCCATTGGTCAGTCTTGACCGATAGGCTTGACCGATGGAGCATCTGCTGGATTCCCATCGGTCACTCCTTGACCGATGATCTTGATCGATGGGTTTCCAGAAGTGATCGATGTGGGTTGAGAGAGTTCACGAAAACTTCTGTAACTTTCTAACCGCTGATGGGAATGACCTGAAACCAACTCCAGACGCAAGCTAACTCACGGGGCTACAATATTTATGAAGACTGTTGAAGCTGAATCGAGTTGGAGATGCATTTTCCGAGCCGGTTTTGTCAGGTGAAGTTTCTGGCCGCTTCAACAAGGTGCACCTTTCTCTTGGCTCTTTTGATGTCTTGTGCTGCACCCACCATCATCTCCCATGCTCATTGTAGTCTCAAAAATATCCAAACATACCTGCCAAACTCTTCAAATGGACAAAACATGCAATGCACATCCTAAATCTACACTAAGTCCTAATTGAATGCAAATGGGACAAAATCAAGCAAACATGAATGTTTAAAGACTATAAAACAATGCAAATTGTATGCTAATATGGTGTAAATAATGAGTATATCAACACCCCCACACTTGCCTTTTGCATGTCCTCAAGCAAACAAGAACAAATGAGAGAATGAGGTTTGAAAGTGGGAGTTCAAAACTAAAGATGTCAATGGAAAAACTGATTCATTGCCCAAGTTATAGGTTTTAAGATGCATAGAGATTGTTCTACTACAAAAGCATTAACCATACCTATCATAGCAAACAATAAACTCTAGCTTAGCCTACACAAGCATTCAAATCAACCAACTCTTTAACATTCATTAATAGTAACCAATGGAGAGGATTCCCTTAGTATTGCTTTAACTAGTTGTGCTTGGTTCTTGATTCAATTAGGTTGATAGTTTAGTTGTGTTAAACAACAAATCTTCTCTGAATTCACTTGACTTAAGGTTTTCTGCTCATAATTCTATTGGTATCTATTCATAACTCCTTTGGATTGATGAAAACCCTATGCTATACCACAACTGATTAGTACAAGCTAGGTGATTGACCAAGAGATTCAAAAATCTTGTATCAGAAAGACAACTTAGGCAATACTAAGCAAGATGATCTTAAGGTAATTAATAAAAAAAAAGATTCAAGGTTCTAAGCAATAATGGGATTAGTGGCATTCAAAAGTGATAAAGGGGATTTCTAGCAAAGGCAAACATCAAGCATTCATAAGCAAGTAATTCTCAATGTTGAACTCCTAGACAAGGTATCAAAAAGGAATCAGTTTGGCATCATAAGCAATTTAAATTCAATAAGATTGAAGTGTCAAACCTACTTGTGATGGCGTATTATTCAACCATAAGCATAAAGATCAGAACCATTCTACCCTAAGAGAAGTACTAAGCAAGTAAAAAAACCTCACCCAAGCAAGAATTCAGATCAACCTATCAATCTTGTGAACCATATAGGGACCTAGTTAGCTAAACACCAATCAAGAATATGGACTTAAGCACACAGTTGCGGAATCCTAACAATGCTAAGCAATGAAGAGGAATCAAACAAAGGCAAAATCTTTCAATGCATACTATCTAACCATCAAGCAAGAATCTCAAAACCAATACTATCTAGCCTTAAGCGAATCATCTAGCAAGGTGAACTATCACTTTGGTGTCACTAAACAAAGAAAACATAGACCAAGCTAGACTATCAAACCAAATAAGAGAACCATGCATAGAAATGAGATATCAAGTCGTCAAGTGAACAATATGCATCAACAATACCATATTTTATCAAAAGGAGCAAGCTTTATGAACAATAATCATCTTGCAAGAGAAGGAAACAACAGAGAACAAACTAATCAAGCGTAATCACCCCTTAATCACTTCTTAATCACCACTTTCTCTACTTAGAATCCTAAATCTAAGGTAAACTACTCACTAATCATGTTTAATCCCATTTGTTTAGAGTTAAACATGATTAGATGAGATTAAAATGCAAAGATAAGAAAACTAAACTACCAGGGTGCTAAAACAAAGATCAAGAGACAAGATTAAACCATAAAAGTGCAAACTTTATTAAAAAAAGAATCTAGAGCAAATCGCCCTTTAAGGTGCAAGAACAAGATGAAAAGAGAAAGTTTTTGATAGAAAGCCTAAGATGAGATTAAGACAATGTTTTGTGGTTTTTCTTTTATAGTAGGGAACTAAAAAAAGGATAAAAAAACTTAAAAATAAGATAAGTCAACGAAAATCAGATGGTTAATGCGCGGATAAGTTGTATCGGGGTTGTACGGACGGTGTTTTGGTCGATGTACAACCCCGATATGGCTTGTGCAACGTGTATCAGCTTCCTTGCTTGATGCTGGACCTCGATGCAGACCAAAGGCTTAGACTCCTCGAACCGATCCTCTTCCTCACGTCCTGCGGCTTACATCAAGCACACTCCACAGAGGTTTTGCTCGATATCCTTGCTCGATATGGGACCAGACTTTGCAAAAGCTCCTTCTTTGACATCCTCTTCGAACATGAGCTGCTCTTCATCTCTTCCCAATTCCAAAAATCTCCATAAACACCTGAAAATCACCACAAACATGCACATGTATGCAAATGTCTGCAAATGTATGCTTCCTAAACTAAATGCATGCAATGTTGATTCTAAGTGAAAATGAGACTAAAATGCTAAGCTATAATGCAAAAACAAGGGAAAAGATACATGAAATGCAGCCTATAATGCAAAAACAAGCTATCAATTGTACGATCACACAAAGGTTATGGAAGAGCCTTTGATTTACTAATGATCTTTCTTAAAAGGGGTTTTTGATAAAAGAAAAGATAAGTCTCGCAAAGGAGAGAGTACAGAACATATAAAGGATAAGAGGACCCAAATCTTGGTACATGCATCAAGACTCACTCTAAACTAGATGAAATATAAATGAAACAAATTTGAATTTGAAATAAAAAAAATAAGAAAGAAAGAAAAAACATAAATATTGACAACAAGTCATCTCGTCATGTGCCTTCTCCGGATTCAACAAATGGAAAGGAGATGTGAATGCATTAGCCTCGTTAAAACCTTTCTTTAGAAAACCCAATGGGACAAAACCAAAGAGAAAGAAAAAGAGTACCAATGATTCACATATCCATTTGTTGAATGGCTTGAATCAAAACCATAGTAGTATGATAAGCATCTTGATCACTCGGCTGGTTCTCCAAACGACTAACTAAAACTCCAATAGCATGCTTCAATGCCTTAGTCTTTGAACGAGTCATGGGACCATTTGATGTATCTAGAGCCTTCTTGGCAACAAGCTGATTCACCTCAGCATCTTTCACTTCTGCTTCGAGCTGTTTCACCTCGTCAAGTCTTACTTCGGCCTCTTGATCATCAAATACCTCAAAGGGGCTTTCTAGGGTCGCATCATCCTTTCCCTTTTTAAATGGATTTGACCTCAAATCAAAATCATCTGCAAAATAGGGAACCAATTCAGAAACGTTGAAGGACGAACTAACTTTGTACTTACCTCGTAAATCCAGTTGGTATGAATTGTCATTGATCGGCTTAATGATGTTGAAAGGTCCTTCTATCTGTGGCATTTGCTTAGATTTCCTGTCATTTGGGAACTGTTCCTTCCTTAGATGTTCCCTAACTTGATCTCCTGCTTTGAACTTCACTTCTTTTCTTCTCTTGTTTGCTTTCTTCATATTGCTCAGTTTTCTCTCCTATGTTCTTTCTTGCATTTTCATGGATCTTCTTTATTAACTCAGCCTTCTTTTCGCCATCAAGGTTAGCTCTTTCACTTGAAGGTAAAGGCATTAGATCCAAAGGCAAAATTGGATTAAAACCATAAATAATTTCAAAGGGGGAATATTTTGAGGCAGAATGAACCGATTGGCTATATGCAAATTCAACATGAGTGATATTATTTATATCATATTAGCATATATTTTGCATTGTTTTATAGTCTCTAAATATGCATTTTTGCTTGTTCTTGTCCTATTTGCATTCAATTAAGACTTAGTGTAGATTTAGGATGTGCATTGCATGTTTTGGGCATTTGGGGAGTTTGGCAGGTATATTTAGAGAGTTTGGAGACTACAAAGAGAATGTGAGATGTTGGTGGATGCCACAAGGCATGAAAAGAGCCAAGAAGAAGGTATACCTTGTTGAAGCGGCCAGAAACTGCGTCTGAAAGACCGGTTCGGACAAAGCATCTCAGTCTCGATTTGCTCTTAATGCTTGCTTGGATAGATACACCACTAGCCATGCGTTTGAAATGTGATAAGTCAAAGGCATTAGTACCAAGAGATTGGATTAGTCTTTATTAGTGTTCCTTACCTAAGGTATAATGTTTAGAATTGCTTATTTTGATCACCCTAGACATGAACATGAATCACCCTATCACCATTGCCTTGATCTTGAACCATCTTTTAATATTTTAAGTTTAGCTTTTACTCTGTTTTTGCTCTGTTTCTCATTGCTATTATTGCTCTTTGTTTTCTTTCTGTTGCTTCTTTGTTTGTCACTAGGTTGTTAGATATCAAAACCCCTTCCCTATTAGCTTAGCCTAGGATAGTTCTCTATATCACAATTGTCATTATCTTCCCAAGTGGATTGACACCTCAAGTACTACAATGACATGTGTCTTTGAGGATTGATCAAAGGATTAAAAACCTTAACTTCAATTGGCGCCATTGCTTCTTGGGATTAGTTTAATGCATTTGAGATTGAGTTCTTGCTTAGACTAAGCATTTATTTCAGTACTGATTTTCTCTTTTATTTTGTTTTCTTATAGATACAATGTATCACCCTCAAGCTTACCAACAAGGATATCCAAGTGGCTTCAACCATGGGTTCCCTTATGAAGCTTATGGTGCTGCTTATCACAGCAGTTATGGAGACATGCACCAGACATCTGCTCACTTCCCTCCATACCACGCTCAAGGTAGTCCACTTCCACCTAATGAGTTGAGTGTCACTGAACTGTTGCAGCAAGTCCTTCAACATCAAGCGATTGCAGAAGAAAATAACATGAAGGGTATTGATGCTATATACAACAAGCTGGCTCACCTCACAATGAAGCTATACACTAAACTAGCAGACATTACACTAAGAGTTGGGGCAACTTGAGTTCGAGGAAGCCATAGCATCACATCAACAACATTACTCACTCGTTGGAAAGAGTAAGCCTGTACATCAAGATTATTGTCATTTCTTACATGACAAGGACATCAAATTCAACAAAGAACCTGAAGCATCCATTAAGAAGATTGAAGAAATGCTTTATGGGGCTCAAGAAGTGTTCTCCACCACAAGCTCTACTAAGAAGATCAATGTGGACATTGACACTAAGTGTGGGGGAAGTGCTTTCATTTGAGTTCAGCTAGTGATGCAAAGGCTGATGAAGAAGATATGTCCATTGAATCTGAGGTTGTTGAAGCTGAAGTGGAGGTGAAACAAGGAGGTGAATTAGCTGAGCATGATGAGCTTGTTGGAGTATACTATGCTTTAAAGGAGGTTGCAAAAGAGTCACCTTCCCCAAAACAAGCTGAACCAAAGAATAATATGCAAGAGCTTTTACTCAAAGATTAAGCAACACACATTCAGAATGAGCTTGTGTACAAACCTCCTTTGCCTTATCCTAGTAGAATTCTTACAAAAGCTCACTCAAGGTTCATAAAAGAGTTGGATGAGGCTGTTGTCCCCTTGCCTCCACTAGACACGATGATGAAAGTGAAGGATCAAGTAAGGTTTATCAAAGATCTCCTTGGAAACATAGAAAAGGTGGAGCTGATTGTGAACTATTTGGAAGGTAAAGAGAAGAAGAAAGAGCAGCCAACAACCTTCCAGAAACTTGGCAACCCAGGAAAGATTCTAGTCTCTTGTGAGCTTGGTGAATTGGTGATATATCATGCTTTTAATGGTTTTTAACCATGATATAACTCCTTTTTATTGAGTCTTTTTGGTCTTTTTAGAGTCCTAGTAGAGTCTTTACAGGTTATCGCATGATTGGAGCATAATTGGAGGTTTTGGGGCATTTAGGATCAAAGCAAGAGTTCTTCCCGAATGAAGCAACAAAGAGACGTTACTCTGCACTGGTGACGAGCGTCACCCACCTAATGGGTGACGCTCGTTACCCCCATCTGAGGAAGAGTCGCGTGGTTTATTAAAAGATAGATGAAGAATCGCAGTTTTGGCCCATAAATTCTACTATTTACAAAAGTGTCTCACTCGTGTTTTAGCTTGTATATTAGGTTTTTCAGCCATTCTTTGGCTTGTATCTGATTTTCTAGAGAGCTTTTGAGAGAGATTGATTTCAGAGCATTGAGGGAGACAAATTTGTACTTGTTAGAAAAGATTCCGAACCCTTGTATCTCTACTTTTATCTATTTTATGCAGTATTATTCAGCTATGTTTTGTTCATTCATATCAATGTCTGAGTAATCTGCCAGTCAGGTTAGGATGATTTAAAGGTTGATAAAGAGTTTGTAGAATTGCTAAACTGTTAGGAAAATCTATTGGTTCTTCATCTAGACTTGCATACATATCGATTTTAGCACTGATCATCTATAAATCGAACCCTAGGATGTTTAATAGATGAGAGAACATTGTTAATCACCTGAAATAACCTTAGATGAGCAAAATTACTGTCTGCAAAGAGATTTGATTTAGAAATTGTGTGAATAATCGAAACCTGATCATTACTGCTTGTTTAAGTTGTTAAAATTTACAAAGAGATTTGAAATTCTGGAATTTAGACATAGATAACTTTTGCAATGAGAAATGATTAGTTATATCATTTTGTTTCGAGTTCTAGACGGTTTTAATTATTTCCTGATTGTATGCATTCTATATTTTCTGATTCAACCTGCGAATCGTCTGCTTTTATTTACTTTGTTATTTCGCTTTTCATTCCTTCATTACCGCTTAGAATAATCTGAATCTAAATTCTATAGTGTAGTAGCTTACTCCCTTGGGATTCGATAACCCTTTGTGCTACAACTGCATTGCTGTAAATTTGCAGTAGTACTATAAATTGGGTAAAACTAGACCCCTATCAAGTTTTTGGCGTTGTTGCCGGGGAGTAATAGCAGCCTATAAATTTTTAGTATTAGGATTGTGACTAAGTTTTATTTTGTTTACTAACTTTTATGACTTTTCTTGTGTTTGTTCCACGTGTATGCATAATCGCAGTACCCGAAGCAACAAAGAAAAGGAGGTTGTGACCCTGCATATTGGAAAGGTCCATCAAAAAAGCTAAGAAGCAACTTGATCGTCTTGATCACATATGCAGAAGGTCACTTGGTTGACAGAGATGGGAACAGGAGGAACGAAGATGGGCAGAGACTTGATCAGAATGGCGATGTTATAGTTGAACAGGTGGTTCAACCAGTTGCAAATCCAATGCAGCTACTTGCTGCAGTAAATGTTGCTGGGCGTGGGAGAACACTGAGAGACTACAACAGGCCTGATCATTTCTATGCCAACAGAGCTGCAATCCGCCCACCTCCTTTTCAGAGGAATGACTTTGAGCTGAAGCCAGCTACACACTTGTGGCTCAGCATCCTTTTCATCGTCTTCCTCATGAACACCCTATGGACCACCTTGAGAGATTTAAGGACTTGGTGACTAGTATCAAATAAAATGGTGTTTCCAGTGATTATCTCTTCTGCAAGCTCTTCCCATACTCACTTGGAGGAGATGCATCATACTGGCTGAATCAGTTGCCACCAGGATCACTGACCACTTGGGAGGACACCAAGAACACATTTTTGAACAATTTCTATGATGATTCCAGTTCTGAAGAGTTGACGACGAAAATCTCTATCTTTTCTCAAGGACCTACTGAAGCTTTCAAGGCTGCTTGGATGAGGTTCATGGCATATCAAAGAGACTGTCCACACCATGGGTTTAGTGAGGTTTAATTGCTGGAAATCTTCTTCAGAGGAGTAGATTAGAGATATCAGATGGCAATGGATGATGCTAGCAATGACAACTTCAACACAAGAGTTCTAGAGGAAGCAAGTGTGTTTATTGAAAATCTGGCATCCAGCAACAGCACTAAGAATGCTGACTTTGAAAGGCAGAAGAGAGCTGGCACAGATGATTGGAATCAGATTGCTGAATTCAATGCCAAGTTAGACAGTATGCATAGCCTTCTGGTGGGAAAGAAATCAGTCCATTTTTCTGCAGAGGTAGAGACTTTCGAAAATGATGAAGAGTTTGAGTAAGAGGATGTTAATTTCATCAATGGAGTGGGTTTTCAGAGTCAAAGGTTTGGGAATCAGCAAGGGAACATAGGTTACAATGGAAATAATCAGAAGAGTGCCTTCATAGGAAACCAGAACTCTTCTGGTTATACTCCAAAGCCACAGTTTCAGAAGACTGAGTTTCAGAAACCATATCAGAACAGCAGCAACTTCAACAGAAACTATGGTTCCTCTTCCTATCAAACTGCACATGGACAAGACAATAAGGTGGAAGCTTTGTTGGAACAAATTCTAGAAGGACAACAGAAGATGACTGTGGACTTCAATGGGAAGATGGATTCGCTGTACCAGGACCTGAATGAGAAGATTGAGAGTCTAAACTCTCATGTGAAGAAGCCGGATATCCAAGTTGCTCAAACTGTAGGAGCTGTTCAAAGTTAAGAGGGATTCCTTCTTGGAAAGACAAATGCTAATCCCAAACACCACGTGAATGCTATCTCACTGAGGAGTGGAAGAAACCTTCAACCAGTGATGAAGAAAGGTTTGAGTGCAAAGGAAACCGTGGAACTTGAAGAAGTGGAAGATGATGAGCTTCCTGCTGAGAAATAAGGGGTGAGGCTCGTCGCCCCAGATGGGTGTCGCTCGTCACCAACTCTACAAAGAGAAAATCTACGTTTCACCGGAGTGGTGACAAGAGGAGTCATCACCCAAGACTCGTCACCAGTCAGTGGCGGTCGTCACCAGGAGGGTGACGCTCGTCACCAACCCCAAGACAAGGCTATTTCGCCTGAAACTGTAGATAATGGCAATGAGAAGGTGTATAAGCCTAAGATACCCTATCCTAAGCATCCTAAGAAGTCTAAACAGGAGCTTGAAGATGCCAAATGCAAAGCTATCATGGACAAGCTGGTGATTGAAATCCCATTGATAGATGTTGTGAGGATTACTCCTGTGATAAGGAGGTATGTGAAGAGAATGGTCACCAACAACCTGAGTTTGAAGCAAGGAGCAATGATGATCAACGAACAGGCCAGTGCAGTGATTCAGAACATTATACCTGAGAAGCTTTCAGATCGTGGGACCTTTGGGTTAGACTGCACCATCATTTCAGACAGGTTTGAAAGATTATTGTGTGATCTTAGTTCTAGTGTGAACCTGATGCCACATTCAGTTGCCAAGAGCCTGGGCATGACCGATTTTAAATCTACTAGAATATCTCTTGTCCAAGCTGATAGATCAGTAAGAGTCCTTGAAGGTGTAATTGAGGATGTGCCCATCAAAGCGGGAGATTGTATGATCCCTACTGACTTTGTGGTTCTGGGGTATGGAGAAGAACCCAAAGATCCTCTGATTCTTGGCAGACTGATATACCTATATATTTAGCATATTTAGCATGCATTTAGAGTAGTTTTCATGCATTCATCTTGCATTATAGGCTAGTTTTTACCATTTGTTGCATTTTAGGTCCTAGATCACTTTGCATTCGCATTTTGCATATTTCTTGCATCTTTTGCATCATTATCAGGTTGTTTTGGACACTCTGGAGTTGTGGAGGTTACGTGGACGTGCATAGAATCAAAAGGAGGCTTGTGGACACTTGGAGAACTCAGCCATGCATGCAAAAGGCCCGAGATCGAGATGCGGATCGAGCAAGGCAGGTCGATCTAGACGAGATCGACCAGAAGATCGAGTGACTCAAGTCGTTTCAAGGAGAAGGATCGAGACAAAGATCGAGAGAGGCGATCGATCGCGAGTACGGACGTAGATGACGCCATGCAGAACGAGAGCCAGATCGAGATCATGACTCGATCACCCAAGAATCAAGTAGGAGATCGAAGGAAGTGCTCGATCCATCCAACCAAATCGACTTTAAGATCGAGCAGAAGAAGGCGATCCATGGAGAAGATCGAGTGAGCATCGATCTCGAGATCGATCTCTGGGACCTTATCCGGCCAGCTCATTTTTTGGAGCGTAGTGAGGGGACCATTAGGGATGTTTTTGGCTATTTTTGAAAGGAGGCGGCTATCACTTTCACAACTTACACTTTGTCTTATCTTTTCTGTTCTTCCTCTTAGGCAATTCCGCCATTGAAAAACTTTGGAAGCTTTTCTTGTTTTTAAACTTTGAATCTCGTTAATCATTAAGTCTTTTTCCATAATTGCTTGCTTAATCATGCTTAGTTTACCTTTCTTTGCATTTGAATCGATTTCAATCATGAGTATTGAGTAGTTTTCTTTGGGTAAAAGGTTGGGGCGATTCAAGGGTTTAAAGGGTTTAAGCTTTTGGATTTCTTTTTGTTCTTAACTTATTATTTTCTAGGATTTGGGGTCTTAAGGCTTAGAGAATCTTGGAAAAGATCTCTATGATTCCAGGGTTTCTCTTACCTTGACCGGATTCAGAGATCCTTGAAAACCAAATCCTAGAGACTAATCTATCCTCTCCCAAACGCCATGGATGTAGAGGGGGTTAGTTAAGCCAATATTTGAGATCTTTGTTTAATGTTCTTTGACCCATCTTTCCACTACACGCCATAGGTTAGGAGGAAATGTCAGAGAAAGGAGTCTTGCCACACGCCATGGATGATCCTAGTTTAAGTTTCTCAAGGCTTAGGGAAAGCTCTTCAAATGAGTAGATCTAGGTGTTATCAAACCAAAGCTTGAACCTTTGAACTCTCTTGAACATGACCCTCGACCTTGAACCCTCTTTTTAGCATTTTAAAACCTCTGTTTATCATTATCTAGTCATAAAGCTTGTTTCTTTGAGCATTTGAAGTCATTCATCTAAGTTGTTAGAAGTGTCCTGTTTTACCTGTTTCAATGCTCGATTTTTAGTAATTAGTAGATTTGCATTTTAGAGTCTCTGTTTTCTTCTAGTAGTTATTAACCCTCTTCCAGGGAGTTTAAAATAGTTTTCGTAGTAGTTTGGTCGTTGCATTTAGTTTTTGTCGATTTTACCATCTATTTACCCGTTTCTGCTTAGATTTGCTTAGCATATGTATTCCTAGTATTCTTTCTTCACCCAGGCTGGATTGATACTCTCTTGCATAGTGCACTACAACTATAGGTTGCTTGAGCTTTGATATTCTTGAAAGCAAAAGCTTGTTTATCAAATGGCGCCGTTACGAACTTGGGTTTGTTAGGAAGCATTAGGATTTGATGTTTAGCAAAGAACCTTACCTAGCTACTGCTGGAGCCTTCATAGATGTCAGGAAGGGGAGAATAGAGCTGAATATTGGTGACTTGATGATGAAATTCGAAATGGACAAGCTGATGAAGAGGCCAACCATAGATGGGCAGAAATTCTCTGTAGATGTTCTCACCAACCTTGCTGAGCAGATCTTCCAAGAGATGAGTCCATCAAATCCTTTAGAGAGGGCGTTGACCACTTCTACAATAGAAGCAGCACACCTGGATGAAGCTTCTACTGGGTATGCCAAGATGATGGATGCCACTGAACATGTCATGCAACTGGTTGCACAAGAGGAGCTAGTCAACACCTCTGCGAAAGCTGCAACAATGGGAGATTGGAGTGCAGCTAAAGCTCCAAACATTGAGCTAAAACAGCTCCATACAGGGCTAAGGTACGCTTTCCTTGAAGAGAACTCCATTTATCATTGTTAATGCTTCACTGAACAATGCATAGCTCACCTTTTTGCTAAGTAAGCTGCGCAGATTTTGCAAAGCTCTTGGCTATTCTCTTAAACACAACCCTTCACTTAAAACCTATTTCTTTCTTTTAAACACCAAACTCTTTTGAAACCGAGAACATATAATCATGAAAACAACCCCAATGATCCCCCAAACTTATCCTAAGCCTATATCTAGCTTCAAAATGCAAAGCCAGCAATCATATGAGAACCCAATCATGTCGCCTAAACCTAACACTTTATGCTAAGTTTAAAACCGAAAAAGAAGGCCTCACAATGATGTCACACAAGAAATATTTGGCTTCAAAGAAGGGTAAGGGTCAAGGTGGGAGTTCTACTTAGGCTCACAAAGAGTGGTAAAAGGAAGAAGAGAGCCTAAATATTTTAAAATCCATGTGTTCATTTTCAAATGCATAAGGATGATAATTAAAATTTCAGATTAAGGTTTTCACTTATTAGGACAAGTTTCAATTCATTAGAGTTCAATTCAAGTCACGAAAATCATAGCAAGTGATCCAAGCATAGTAAGAACTTACTTTCAAAGCATAAGCAAGGCATTAGAGAACTACTAACTAGGGCATTGAAACAATTCATGAGTATAAGACATCTTTTTAAGAAAACTTTAACCCTTTATGCAAATGCAAACAACCTAGATGCTAAGAAAAATTCTAGACTCAATCCTAACATGTTTTGACAAGATGAATGCAACTACATGAATCTTTAAAAAATTTTTAAAATTTTTACCAATTTTTCATGAACTAAAGACTTAAGGATGCGAAAGGAAAATAAGATCAGAAAACACATGTTAAACCACACATGTACTCCACCAAACTTGCTTGACACCGTACCGGTGGCAAACAAATTCAAAGGAGCACCAAAACACAAAGCAAAAAAAGCAAATATGAGCGGTTATGTACAATGGAAGAAGGTTGTTACCTCTGGTCTAGTCTCGGCTGGAACTTGAGGATGTTCCAGAGGAGCTAGAGACTATGGTTTTGCCCTTGCCGGTTGGTTCCTGGAGAGAAAGACGCGCCGGCTGAATGTTGCTGCCTGGAGTCTCACGGATGACGACTCCACCGGTTGAGAGCCTCCTCTTCTCGGGTTGTTGAACCTCTTCACTTGCATCTTTCTTAGGCGAGCCTCCTTAAGTGCTTTGACCCTCTTGGCAAGTTTCTTAAGCATTTTTCCTTGCCATTTGTTGATTTTCCTTTGCATCTCCACAACAGATGCTAGGAACTTCTCTGTTTTGGTTCTCGGCTCAAAGTCTATCTTGGGAAGGGTGTAGGCTTCGGGCATCTCATCTTCCGTGGCTGGAGATTCAGACCTTTGACGAGGAGCAATTGCTGGGGCAGGCGTTCCTCCTAGAGGAGCAAAGCACTCCTCTTCTGTTGGCAAGAACTCGATGTTCCCAACACCTAGCAGCTCGGTCTCGTCCTTGTTTGGCAGGATGCACACTCTCTTCTCGTTTTCGTCGTCTATGAAGAGATAAGCGTAGAACCCTTCTGCTGGCGTGCGTCCCAAGCTGTCGGTATTCCTCATGTAGACCTCATCCATGAAAGCTCTAGCTGGGACGTGTGCGAAGTCGTGTATAGGTATGCCAGCTTGTAAGAATAGAGGAGTGAGGAAGCCGCCAATAAAAGAAGAGGTTGCCTTGCACCGCAACGCATAGGCCTTGTACTTCACCAAGGAGGCAGCAAGCACGCATCCATAGTTCACCTCGTCGCCGAGCTCATCCTCCATAGGCTCGTCATTCTCATCCGGATCACATAACAAATGCTTCATGCCTTGGAACAGGAAGCAAAGCTCGGTCTTCGTGACCGTGGGAGCAACTGACCTTCCGCTAAATGTGTTGGCGATCAGCTTCAAAGTGTACCTCAGCACCGGGCTTCTCACTCTCTTGATCTTGGCGGTGTTGGCTTTGTAGGCTTCGTTGCTAATCAGGTCCCAAAAATCGTTTGCTCGCTTGAAGGAGGGGAACTCGATCTTGGTGGCAGCTGCGTTGAGACCATACGCTTGACATAGCTCGGGGATGGAGAGGCTGAAGGCTTGACGTCCAACCTTGAAGGAGAGACGGCCTTGCAAAGGAACGGGGGCGCTAGGGTTCTCGTAACGAAACTCCAACGTGGCAAGGAAGTCTATTGTCACTTCTGGAATGGTTGGGCAATCCATCCGTGACAGACACCTTGAGCCAATGTTCTTGAGGAGTTGGTCGAAATCTCCAAGGATCCCTAGTTTGAACAGCAGCTCCCTGTCCGCAAACTTAGTAGGCTCAAACCGAAGCCTTTCAAGCCGTTTCTTGTCCCTCTTCTCATCTTTACTCCATCTGACCCTCTCTTGAACAGCCACCTCTTGTCCTTCTCCCTCTTGTGCTGTCTCTTCTCTCGTTCTTTTAGGAGCCATTGTACCTGAAACAAATTTCTCAAGCAGTTTGATAAGCAAAATGGCGATTGGATGAGAGAAGAAGAGAGGCGAAGAAGAAAGCTTATAACTAATACCCTAGAATTTTGGGGAATTAATATAAATTATAGCAAAATAAAGGAGAATCAAATCTATAGATACTAGAAAATCCAGAATTATTCCTTTATTTAGCTAAATTTTAAAATTCAAAAACGACCCTATCATCTAAAACAATGGCTTGCGAAATAAAGGGATTTTCCAAAAAATATTTTATCAAGCTCCGAAAATACCTTTTGCAAGATTGTTAAAGAGTCTTGCTAGCCTTAGAAAACAGATAACTCTCACTCTCTTTGCTTAAAATTTTAGAGAAAACAAGAATGAGAGGGTGAGAAGTTGTTGAAATATTTAAAAGCTAAGCAAGAAACAAAACCATGGGTAGGAAATGTGGTTTTCTGACAAAGTCTTGCTCAAGGCACACCTTTCATGGTCAAAGATGCTTGCCTTGACCAAGTTTTGAATTTAAAAACTGGAGGGAAAAGAATAAAAGAGGGAAAGAAAATGTTATCTCGGCATGAGATCGAGTCCGTTTGGTCGATCTAGGACTCGATCTCATGCCCATAGTGGCTTTGATCGAGAGGGTTACTCGATTTGTGACTCGATTCATGATGAATCGAGTCTCGAATCGATTGGCTCCCTCGATCGTTGAGATCTTGGCTTCACGGCTAAGTCCTCGTGATCGAGCTACGTCCTCGATTTGGGGGTCGATTTGGCATAGATCGAGTG
The DNA here is from genome assembly GCA_911865555.2 of Thlaspi arvense. Lineage (NCBI taxonomy): Eukaryota > Viridiplantae > Streptophyta > Magnoliopsida > Brassicales > Brassicaceae > Thlaspi > Thlaspi arvense. The sequence goes on along the minus strand of OU466858.1, from coordinate 54,464,131 downwards.
ATGGATCGAGTCGAGTGATCGATCTGTTTTCAAAGGATTTTCCCGAGAGAAATTAGATCGGTCGATCCATTTAGGATCGATTGATCTGTTTTCGTCTAGCTCGATCTTATCACTCGTTCTCGTCTAGATCGACTGGCTCCTCTCGATTCACTGACTCGATCTAGCAAAGATCGAGTCAGGATTAGTCGATCTAGCACTCGATCTCTAGCCTTTTCTTAACCCCTGTCGCCTCTTTTGGACTTCAAGATCGAGGTTTAGACTCCTCATACCTGCTCCTACACACTTACAAAATAAAAACATTAAACTGAAAGAGAAATAAAGCAGAAATATGTACAGGATAGACATGGGAATGCCTCCCAAGTGCGCTTTCTTTAACGTCTTTAGCTAGACTTTACTTGGTTTAGGCAGATGGTGGGTCTTGGAGAAGCACCGAGGTACTCTCCTTGTCATAGCTGTCTGCCAAGTAAGGCTTTACCCTGTGTCCGTTGACGGTGAATGCACTGCCACTCTTTCCCATTAATGTAACAGCTCCACAAGGCAGCACTTCTTGGATCACAAACGGCCCGCTCCACCTTGACTTCAGCTTTCCCGGGAAGAGTTTGAGTCTTGAATTATACAGCAGTACCAAACCTCCTTCCTTAAGCTCCTTGGCAACCAACTTCTTGTCATGAGTTTCCTTAGTCCGCTCTTTGTATATCCGAGAGCTCTCATAAGCGTTCAACCTTAGTTCGTCCAGTTCATGTAGCTGGATGAGGCGTCTCTCTTGAGCAGTCTTGAGGTCAAAGTTCAGCCTCTTCACAGCCCACAATGCACGGTGTTCCAGCTCAACCGGGAGATGACAGCCCTTGCCATAGAGCAGAGTGAAAGGGGTTGTACCAATCGGTGTTTTGAAGGCGGTACGGTAGGCCCAAAGAGCGTCGTCCAGCTTCACTGCCCAGTCTTTCCTTGTTGCTCCGACAGTCTTCTCTAGTATAGCCTTGATTTGTCGGTTGGAGACTTTCACTTGACCGCTTGTTTGAGGATGATACGGTGTAGCCAACTTATACTTAACGCCATACTTACTCAAGAGGTTCTCAAAGACTTTGTTTATGAAGTGGCTTCCTCCATCGCTTATAACCACCTTAGGTACCCCAAACCTCGGGAAAATGATGCTCTTGAACAGCTTGATCACCACCTTAGAATCGTTTGTAGGGGAAGCAACAGCCTCAACCCATTTAGAGACATAATCCACTGCTACTAAGATGTACTTGTTGCCATATGAAGAAGGAAATGGCCCCATGAAGTCTATGCCCCACGCCTCGAACACGTCAACCTCGAAGATAGGAACCTGAGGCATCTCGTTCCTCTTAGTGATATTTCCTGCTCGTTGACATGCCTCACAGCTCTTCACAAACTCGTGTGCATCTTTGAAGATGGACGGCCACCAGAAACCAGCTTGCAACACTTTCGTGGCAGTCTTGAATGAAGCGAAGTGTCCTCCGTAGGAAGAGCAATGACAATGATAGAGGATGTCTCTTGCTTCTTCCTTCGTAACACACCTCCGGTACAAACTGTCTACTCCTCTCTTGTATAAGTATGGCTCTTCCCAAAAGTAGTCACTCGCCTCTCTCATAAACCTCTTCTTGTGATAGCTGTTGAGATGTGTTGGCTCCTCGCCACACGCTAAGTAGTTCACAACATCAGCGTACCACGGAAGATCCTCCTCTTTGAAGCTCAACACCTCTTCAAACTGCCCTTCTAGCTTTCCACAAACAGCCGTGGTGATCGCCATGAGTTGCTCTTCTGGAAGAGAGTCATCTAAGGGGAGAGACTCGTTGATCCTTAGCCGTGAGAGATGGTCAGCGACTCCGTTTTCTATTCCCTTCTTGTCTTTAATCTCCATGTCAAACTCCTGGAGCAAGAGAATCCACCTTAAAAGCTGAGGCTTAGTGTCCTTCTTCGAATAGATGTATCGCAAAGCCGCGTGATCTGTGTAGACAATAGCCTTGGAACCCACAAGATACGACCTGAACTTCTCAAAGGCGAACACTACTGCAAGCAACTCTTTCTCTGTAGTGGTGTACCTTGTTTACGTGTCATCCAAGGTTCTTGAAGCATAGTAAATCACGTGCAGCTTCTTGTCTTTCCTCTGACCAAGAACGGCTCCTACGGCGTAGTCACTAGCATCGCACATGATCTCAAAGGGTAGTGTCCAGTCTGGTGCTTGAACTATATGAGCTGTTGTAAGGGCTTCCTTGATGGTCACGAAAGCTCACAAGCACTCCTCGTCAAACACAAACTCAGCTTCTTTGCACAGCAACCGTGTAAGAGGGCATGCAATCTTGGAGAAGTCCTTGATGAAGCGCTTATGAAACCCGGCATGTCCCAAGAAACTTGTGACTCCCTTAACGTTAACCGGCTGCTCAAGAACCATCATGACTTCCACCTTAGCTTGATCAACCTCAATGCCCTTCTCTGATATCTTATGACCAAGCACGATCCCTTCCTTAACCATAAAGTGGCATTTCTCCCAGTTTAGCACCAAGTTTGTCTCTTCACAACGCTTTAGTACCCTGCAAAGATTCAACTAACACGCAGAAAAGGATGCACCATAGACAGAGAAGTCATCCATAAACACCTCTACCATCTCTTCTATTAGATCGGAGAAGATCGACATCATACACCGCTGAAACGTAGCCGGCGCATTACACAATCCAAACGGCATCCTTCGATAAGCGAAGGTACCGTAGGGACATGTGATGGTCGTCTTCTCCTGATCATTTGGGTGAATTGGTATCTGCAAGAAACTGCTATACCCATCAAGGAAACAGTAGTAAGGGTGATTAGCAAGTCTCTCAAGCATTTGATCAATAAAAGGTAAGGAGAAATGATCCTTCCTAGTTGCAAGATTAAGTTTCCTATAATCAATACACATCCCATGACCAGTGATGGTCCTAGTAGGAATAAGCTCATCTTTATCGTTCCTTATGACCGTGATCAGTCCCTTCTTAGGCACCACGTGTACAGGAGAAACCCACGTGCTGTCACTTATGGGATAGATCACGTCAGCCTCTAAAAGCTTAAGGATCTCTTTCTTAACAACCTCTTTCAAGTTAGGATTCAAACGCCTTTGATGTTCTATAGAAGAGGCGTTCTCATTATCCAAGTGAATCCTGTGAGTGCAAAGCATTGGTGAAAGGCCTTTGATGTCACTTAAAGAGTACCCAATGGCCTTCCTATACTTTCTCAACTCGGTCAGGAGCGAGTGCAACTCATCATCACTTAAGTTTTCATTCACAATCACGGGATAGGTGTTATTAGGCCCTAAGAAAGCATACTTTAGCCCTTTTGGGAGCTCCTTAAGGTCCACCGTTCGGGCTAACAGCTCGCTCCAGTCATCCTCGTGGCTGTTGTTGTTGTTTCCCTCCTTGGAGTCCTCCTTAGAACCCGAGGCATGACCCTTAGGACTGCTTTCCTCAACCGCTATCCCTTCTGAAATCGAGTCCTCCAGTCTATCTTGCTCTCGATGTCGTCTAGATCGAGCAGTTTCGCTCGATTCACTTACTCGATTTGATGTGGATCGAGTAAGGGATCGAGACGCTGAGTCGATCTCCTTATTGGACCCCAAAATGATCGGAAGGTCTCTCTCGATTGTCGACTCGATTGTTTTTCCGGATCGATCATTCCTCTCGATCTGGCTGTCGATTGCTGCACCGGATCGAGTTGTGTTCTCAATTGCCTTGTCGATCTGACTCCTGGATCGAGTGATAGCGTCGATCTCGGGGTCGATCTCTAGGCAGCAGCTTTCATCCTTCTTAACAATCTTCTTAGAATCCAGCAAGTTGACGTACTCCTGGGTCCTCTTATCCACGTAGCCAAACTCTCCTGGCTCCTTTGTCAGTGCCAGCTTCAGATGGTCCTCCTGAGCGAGTTCTTCCAGCAACTCATCCGCTAAGGCATCCATCGTTTCAATGTAAAAAGCTTGCCCTTCTATGGTCGGCTTCTTCAGAACCTCATTGATATCGAAGTCCAGCCTTATATCCTTTCCCAAGTGTAAGGCAATCTTCCCGTTCTTGACGTCGATGATAGCCCCGGCGGTTGCAAGGAATGGCCTTCCAAGGATTAGTGGATCCTTAGGCTCTTCATCCATTTCCAACACGACGAATTCCGTAGGCACGTTCACACCGCTGATTCGCACCGGTAGATCTTCAAGAAGCCCCACCGGTAGCCTCACACTCCTATCAGCCAGTACCAACGAGATTCTACAGTCTCTGAAACGAGTAAAGCCAAGCTTCTTCACCATGGAATGAGGCATCAGATTTATGCTAGCTCCGAGATCACAAAGGCAGCTCTTGAACTCCAAAGGACATAAAGCGGAGGGTATAGTGAAGCTTCCAGGGTCTCCCAACTTCTTAGGGACTATCTCCTTATGTATCACAGCACTACACTCCTCACTTAGAACAAGCACCTCCTTGCTTTCCTTATTCTTCTTCACGAGAGTGATTTGAAGAATTTGGCGCATTTAGGCATCATTGCAAGGCAGTCAACAAGAGGTAGCTTGATCTCTACGTCCTTAAGATGCTTCTCAAAGAGGATTCTATGCTTCTCTATGAGTTGCTTCTTGAAGCGGCCAAGAAAAGGCAGCTTACGAACATACAGTGGAGGTACATAAGCATCCTTCTCCTTAGTAGTCTGCTCCGCTTCCTTCTCAGCAACTGCTCTGTCTCCTCTTCTTGTCCCTTTGATCCAGACATTGTCAAAGTTAATCTCATCATCAGCGGAAAGCTTACCCTCCCCCTCTTGAATTACAACGTCCTCGTTGTTCTTAGGAGTAACCAGAGGTACTAGCTCTTTGCCGCTTCTTAACGTGATGGCATTGGCATATTCCTTAGGATTCTGCTCACACTTGCCTGGTAGGCTATTCTGACCACTTGTACTTGCCTTCCCCTTCTCTAGCTGCTTGATCTTGTTGTTTAAGTTGGTGATCTGAGTGGAGAAGTCAGTGAGAGACGAGTCTAGACGAGTGTTCATCTCGGCGAACTTCTGGTTTGTAGAGGCTTGTCCTTGTATCAGCTGTTGAAACATGGCCTGAACCGGATCAACTTGCTGTTGCATCGGCTGTTGCTGCTGAGGTGCAAAGCCCGGAGGGTAGTTTGGCGTATAACCCTTGTTACCTTAATGTTGTGCTTGGAAGTTGTTATGCCCTTGACCTTGGAAACCACCACTCGGCTGAAAACCTTTGTTGTAAGTGATGAAAGGTTTTGCTTGCTGAGCATGGTACACTTGGTCCTTAGGGTTGGCATCGTTGGTACTACGGTAGGAGAGATTGTTGTTCTGGTTGTAGCCTTGGTTGTAGCCTTGAGGTTTGTAATTGTTCTGTCCCGCCACCCAATTGGCTTCTTCCTGGCTCAACTTAAGCTCCTCTTGATTCTCATCCGCTTCACCAACAAAGTGAACATGCTTCTGGTTGGCTAACACCAGCTTATCTATCTTCTCATGCAGAGATTTCAGCTCCTTGTTGTGAGACTCTAGCTCGGATCCTCTCGGTGCATGGTCATAATCCTCAGCGTAGTTGCCATCACTCAATGCCAAGTTTTCAATCAGCTCCATGCCCTCTTCTACCTCCTGAGGAAGTTCCCTTTACTAGCTGTGTCAAGCAACAACCTGATCTTTGGTGAAGCTCCGCGGTAGATGGTGCTGAGTAAGGTCTCCTCACTGAAACCGTGACGAGGACATTGGATTGTGTAGTCTTTGAAACATTCCATTGCCTCGTTGAATGTCTCATTGTTTCGTTGAGTGAAGCCGCTGATTTCGCTTCTCAACCGTGCTGTTCTGGTTCTAGAGAAGAATTTTGAGAGAAATGCCTTCTTACACTCGGCCCATGAGGTGATGGTGCCTTGTGGGAGGGTCTTCTCCCAATGCCTAGCTTTGTCTCCGAGTGAAAAGGGAAAGAGACGCAGCTTGAAAGCATCTTCGGATATGCCGTTTATCTTGATCATCCCACATACTTGCTCGAAATTGTCAAGGTGCTCCAAGGGATCTTCCATTGCTAAGCCGTGGAATTTGTTGTTTTGTACCATGGAGATGAAACCTGGCTTAATCTCGAAGTTGTTGTTTTGTACAGGAGGAGGAGTGATCCCAAACCTATTGTGATGAGTATTGGGAGCATCTTCGGCTCCTATGATCCTTGGGTGTCTAGCCGCGTGTTGGGGGTTTCCATTGCCCCTTCCCACTGCCCTGTGAGCTGGAGGAGGTCCCTCTAGATGCTCGTGTTCAGCCATAGCTTCAAAGTCGACCAAACCGTGCTGAACAATCTCGTCAAAGGCTCTGGCTTGTTCTCGTACTCTTCTTTGCCGTGAATGACCAAGCTGATGAATGTTGTCCAAGGGCTGAAGTAGATTGTTGTCTCCCCTTGAACGAAGATTCATGTACCTGAGAGACACACATTTGAGAGTAGAATGATTAGTAACTAGATCAAGGTAAAGGCTTAGTCTTTACTAAGTCCTAAATCTCTATGCTTTCTAAACAATCCTAGGATGGCAACGGCGCCATTTGATAACTAATTTCTTTGCAGGGGTGAGTATGCAATGAGGCTATCAAAACTCAAATGCAAGACAGGTTGTAGCACAGTATGCAAGAGAGAGAGTCAATCCACACCTAGGATGATAGAAAGAGCAAAGAGAATGCAAGGGCTTTACAAATCTAAGCGAACAAAGATCGGTTTTGAGAAATCCCTAAAAACTAGATGCAGCAACTAAATGGAATGCAAAACCATTTTAATATTACCAGGAATGATTAAACTACCATGAGGAACAAACAGAATAATTAAAGAACAAAACTACGAATTAATAAAATTCGACTAGTGGATCGACCACGGGATCAACCACTAGATCGAGCAACAACGATCGATCTCGTCTAAAAATGTAAGAACAGCAAAACTAACGACCAGGATGCTATCAAAGATCAAACGAAAGACGAGAAAGGATGTAAAGATGCTAAGAAAGAGGGTCTAGGGTTGAGATTCATGGTCAGGGGTTTCAAAGGTCCGAACTTGGGTTGAAAACTTTAAATCGACTCACTTTGTGAGAATATCTAAGCCTTGAAAACGAAATAAGATCTATCCGTGGCTTTCGGTATAGATCACTCCTTCATCCTCTCCTCCAAACCCATGGCTTTTGGTGGAAAGAGAGGTTGAAGGGCAGGAAAAACAGATTTCAAACACATGGCTTAACTAGTCCCCCAAACTTCCATGGCTTTTGGGAAGGGGTAACTAGTCTCTAGGGTGCGATCTTCAGAGGTCCCTGGATCCTGTCAAGGTAAGAGACCTCTCGGATCATAAAGCTCTTGGCGTGAGAGTCTTTAAGCTTTAGAAACTCATCACCCTAGAAGAGATAGCCATTAAGCGCTAGAAAACACCAAGATTGAAAACCCTTTTGACCCCTTGAATCCTCTCAACCCCGAATCCTAATGAAACTACTCACTACACATAAGATAAATCAAGCAGAACATGAAGAAAGAAACGATGAACATGAAAAAGAACTAGATTAAACTTCAAACGATTCGAATACAAAGCAAGAAAAACTTCAAGTTCGACAATGGCGGATAATCTCCAAAACCAGAGAGAAAAGTATAAAAAGATAAGATTGAAAAAGTTGTTTGGGAAAAGGTCATCGTCGCCTTCCCAAAATGGCAAAAACAGCCGATGGTCCCCCCCTCGCTAACGGCCAAAAGCGGTTGAAAGGACAGAGATCGACTTCGGGATCGAGCAGCTCTCTTGATCATTTTCGGACATCGTGTCTTCGACTCAATCTGGGTCCCGATCATCTTCGGTGGATCAAGTGTTGCATCCGATCTTGGTATCGATCTTCGGTTGGATCGAGTAGTGGACTCGATCTGGCTCTTGCTCTGCATGGCGTCATTTACGTCCGTACCGTTTGATCGATTGCTCCACTCGATCTTCTGGTCGATCTCATTTAGATCGACCTGCCATGCTTGATCTGTTCCCCGATCTCTGGTCCTTAGCGAACATCCGACCTTCCACGAACCGCCACAACAGCTTCAGCACGTCCACGAACCTCCACGACTCCAAAGTGGCCAGAAACAACCTGAATGTGATGCAAAATGCAAAGAAGATGCGTATGCTGGTGCGAGAATGCTCTAGGACCCTAAGTGATGCAATCTAGTCTAAAGCATGATGCAAATGCATGATGCAAATGCATGAAAAGCTAACTAATATGTATGCAAAATGTATGCAATATGCAGTAACATCACACGGCTTCAGTGAAGAGACTCTCTTGAGCACAATATACCGAGGAGCGTTACCCAAGATCCGAATGCTACTTGATACGGCAAGCAAGGGTAATTTTCTTGGTCAACAAGTGGAAGAGGGTATGGAACTCATAGAAAACTTGACTTTGAGTGATGGGAATTACGCCGAGGACTACGACCGAGCACCTAGAGGTTCCGAGCTTGAGTCACACAAAAAGAGCTTAAATCCCTCCATGAGAAGATTAATAAGCTCGTTCTTGCAAATCAGAAGCAAGTTCATTTTGTGGGAGAAGCCGAAGATGTCTTAGAGGAGCTAGAGTTGAGTCAAGAAGAAGCTAACTGGATTGCTGGTCAGAACTATAACAAGCCTCAAGGATATTCACAAGGCCACCAGGGAGATAACAATCTCTCATACCGTAGAACCAACGTTGAGATTCCAAAGGATCAGGTGTACCCCCCTCCGCAAGTAAAGCCCTTTGTACCTTACAACAAGGGTTTTCAACAAAACAACGGGTATCAAGGTCCGAGGCAAGGCAATTTCCAGCAGCAACAGCAAGGCAACAAAGGCTTTACTCCTATGTTTCCTCCCGGCTTTGTTCCTCAACAGCAACAGATGCAACCCCAACCTCAAGATCCGGTACAAGCAATGTTCCAACAGTTGCTTCAAGGTCAAGCTTCAACTAATCAGAAGTTTTCTGAGATGAACAACTGGCTAGATTCCTCTCTTACTGACGTCTCTACACAGATCACCAATCTGAATAACAAGATCAAGCATTTAGAAAAGGGCAAAGCTAGCACAAGCGGTCAAAGCCGCTTACCGGGCAAGTGTGAACAAAATCCCAAGGAGTATGCAAACGCTATCACCTTGAGGAGTGGTAAAGAGCTTCCACCGAGAGTTGCACCTAAAGACAATGAGGACATTGTAGTTCAAGAGGGGGAGGGTAAGCTTTCAGCTGATGAAGAAATCACCTTTGATAATGTGTGGATTAAAAGACCAAGAAAGGGTAAAGAAGCGGTTGTAGAGAAGAAGGTGGAGGAGGTGAACAAAGAGAAAGATGCGTTTGTTCCTCCACCATACAAGCCGAAGCTTCCTTTTCCTGGCCGGTTCAAGAAACAGCTGATAGAGAAGCATAGAACGGTCTTTGAGAAGCATTTGAAAGATGTTGAGATTAAGCTACCTTTGGTGGATTGTTTAGCCATGATGCCTAAGTGTGCAAAGTTCTTCAAAGATATGCTTACTAAGATGACAAGGAGAGTGAAGAATTTTTGGTGCTTAGTGAAGAGTGTAGTGCTATCATCCACAAGGAGATAGTACCTAAGAAGCTTGGAGATCCAGGATCATTCACCATACCCTGTGCTCTTGGTCCTTTGTCATTTCAAAGCTGTTTATGCGATTTGGGAGCAAGTAACAATCTCATGCCCCATTCCATTGCAAAGAAGCTTGGTTTCTCAAAGTTTAAAGAGTGTAGGATCTCTCTCGTGCTAGCTGATAAAAGCATAAGGCTTCCTGTGGGTATGCTTGAAGATTTGCCCGTGAGAATAAGTGGAGTTAACGTGCCAACAGATTTCGTTGTTCTTGAAATGGATGAAGAGCCAAAGGATCCTCTAATCCTTGGAAGACCGTTTCCTGCAACCGCTGGTGCCATCATTAATGTGAAGAACGGCAAGATCTCTCTACACTTGGGCAAAGACATCAAGTTAGACTTCGATATCAATGAAGTCTTGAAGAAGCCTACCATTGGAGGACAAGCTTTCTACATTGAGACTCTAGATGCTCTAGCCGATGAGTTGCTTGAAGAGTTGGCACAAGAAGATCACTTGCAGCTTGCCTTGACAAAGGAGTATGGAGAGTTTGGTTTTCTGAGTGAGCAGACTCAAGAATACCTCCACCTCCTTGATTCTCGCAAGGCTGTGAAGGAAGATGAAGGCGAATGCCTAGAGATCGATCAGGAAATCGAGAAGATCACTCGATCCAGGACAGCAATCGACAAGAAGATCGAGGAGGCTGGTCGATCCAGAGAAGAGAACGATGAGAAGATCGAGAGAAGCCAATCGATCAGTTCAGAGAACGAGTCAGGGACTCGATCTCTTGCTCGATCCACATCAAATCGAGTAGGTGAATCGAGTGAAGTTACTCGATCCACATCAAATCGAGTAGGTGAGTCGAGTGAAGTTACTCGATCTGGACCAGAACGAGTGGAAGATCGACTGGATGACTCGATCTCTGAGGGGACAACGGTTCAAGAAAGCAGTCTTAAGGCTCATGACTCGGGGTCTTAGGAGGGCAGTGAGGACAGAGACGTCAACACAAGCCACGAGGAGGACTGGAGCAAGCTACTAGCCCCAAAGGTGGACCTAAAGGAGCTCCCAAAAGGGCTAAGGTATGCTTTCTTAGGTCTTAATGAAACTTATCCCGTGATTGTGAATGAAAACTTGAGTGATGATGAGTTGCACTCGCTCCTAAATGAGCTGAGAAAGTATAGGAAGGCCATTGGGTACTCTCTATGTGACATCAAAGGCCTTTCACCAATGCTTTGCACTCACATGATTCACTTAGATAATGAAAACTCTTCTTCTATTCAACATCAAAGACGCTTAAACCCGAATTTGAAAGAAGTAGTTAAGAAAGAGATTTAGAAACTGTTAGAGGCTGATGTGATATACCCCATCAGTGACAGCACGTGGGTATCTCCTGTCCACGTGGTGCCTAAGAAGGGGGGAATCACGGTCATTAGGAATGAAAAAGATGAATTGATTCCTATTAGAACCATAACTGGTCACCGAATGTGTATAAACTATAGGAAGCTCAATTCAGCTACTAGAAAGGATCATTTTCCTCTTCCTTTTATTGATCAGATGCGTAAGAGACTTGCTAATCATCCTTACTATTGCTTTCTTGATGGTTATAGTGGTTTCTTTCAAATACCAATCCATCCTAAATATCAAGAGAAGACGACTTTTACATGCCCCTATGGTACCATCGCATATCGAAGGATGCCATTTAAGTTGTGTAATGCAGCAGCGACATTCCAGCGGTGCATGGTGTCGATCTACTCTGATCTTATAAAGGAGATGGTACAAGTGTTTATGGATGACTTCTCTGTATATGGTGCGTCCTTTTCTGCTGGTTTGTTGAATCTTTGCAAGGTACTTAAGCGATATGAGGAGACAAAGTTGGTGCTAAACTGGGAGAAGTGTCACTTCATGGTTAAAGAAGGGATTGTGCTCGGTCACATGATATTTGAGAAAGGGATAGAGGTTGATAAAGCAAAGGCTGAGGTAATGATGAGTCTTGAGCCGCCGGCTAATGTGAAGGGTATAAGGAGTTTCTTGGGTCACGCGGCTTCTACAGGAGATTCATAAAGGATTTCTCCAAGATAGCTCGCCCTCTTACACGGCTGTTGTGCAAAGAAGCTGAGTTCGGGTTTGATGAGGAGTGTCTTCACGCTTTCAAGACTATCAAAGAAGCTCTTGTCACGGCACCCATAGTACAAGCACCAGATTGGAGCTTACCCTTCGAGATCATGTGCGACGCAAGTGACTACACCGTGGGAGCTGTTCTTGGTCAGAGGAAAGACAAGTGGTTGCATGTTATCTACTACGCCAGCCTTACCTTGGATGACACGCAAGTGAGATATGCTACAACCAAGAAGGAGCTGCTGGCCGTTGTGTTTGCTTTTGAGAAGTTCAGATCATATTTGGTGGGCTCTAAGGTTGTTGTATACACTGATCACGCAGCATTGAGGTATATCTATTCCAAGAAAGATACCAAGCCGAGGCTCTTAAGGTGGGTTCTCCTTCTACAAGAGTTTTATATGGAGATAAAAGACAAGAAGGGGATAGAGAATGGTGTCGTTGATCACCTTTCTAGGATGAGAGTGAATGAAGCCTTACCCTTAGACGATTCACTTCCTGAAGAGCAGCTCATGATGATCAACACGGTCGTATGCACACGGCTAGAAGATCAGTTCGAAGATGTTTTGGCTTTGAGAGAAGAGAACCTGCCTTGGTACGCTGATATAGTAAATTTCTTAGCTTGTGGAGAGGAACCTACTCACCTTGATCATTATCACAAGAAGAAGTTCATGAGAGACATCTCTCATTACTTTTGGGACGAACCTTAATTGTACAAGAGGGGAGTAGATAGCTTGTATAGAAGATGTGTTTCAAGAGAGGAAGCACAGGACATCCTTCTACATTGTCACAACTCATCTTATAGAGGTCATTTCGCTTCTTTCAAGACTGCCACGAAAGTGTTACAAGCCGGGTTTTGGTGGCCATCGTTATTCAAGGATGCTCATGAGTTTGTCAAGTCTTGTGAAGCATGTCAAAGAGCTGGAAACATCACAAAGAGGAATGAGATGCCTCAGGTGTGAATGTTTGAAGTTGATGTCTTTGACACTTGGGGGATAGATTTCATGGGACCGTTCCCATCTTCTTACGGCAACAAATTCATCTTGGTGGCTGTTGATTACGTGTCTAAGTGGGTTGAGGCTATAGCTTCCCCAACCAATGATGCAAAAGTGGTGATCAAGCTCTTCAAGACCATCATCTTCCCACGGTTTGGAGTACCAAAAGTAGTGATCAGCGACGATGGAAGCCACTTTGTCAACAAAGTGTTTGAAAGTCTCTTGAAGAAGTATGGAGTGAAGCACAAGGTAGCAACACCTTATCATCCTCAAATTAGTGGGAAAGTAGAGGTGTCTAACAGGCAGACCAAGGCTATACTAGAGAGGATAGTTGGGGCTACTAGAAAAGATCGGGCGGTCAAACTCGATGATGCTTTGTGGGCTTACCGGACCGCCTTCAAAACTCCTATTGGTACTACTCCCTTCACTCTTCTATATGGCAAGGCATGTCACCTTCCTGTTGAGTTGGAGCATAGAGCACTGTGGGCAGTGAAGCAGATGAACTTCAGTCTCAAGAGGCGCAGGAGAAGCGGATGATTCAACTACATGAGCTTGATGAGCTACGGTTAGACGCCTACGAGAGTGCTAAGATCTACAAGGAACGGACCAAGGCGGTTCACGACAAGAAGCTGGTTCATAAGGAGTTAAGAGAAGGCAGTCTGGTGCCACTCTACGACTCGAGGTTGAATCTGTTCTCGGGCAAGCTCAAATCAAGGTGGTATGGACCATTTGAGATCAAGGAAGTTCTGCCCTATGGAGCGGTTACATTGGTTGTCAAGAGCGGTAATGCTTTCACGGTCAATGGGCACATGGTTAAACCTTACTTGGTGAGTGACTACAGCAAGGAGGGCACTACAATGCTCCTCCAAGACCCACCTCAGGCCAAAACCAAGTAAAGTCTAGCTAAAGACGTTAAAGAAAGCGCATTTGGGAGGCATTCCCATGTTTATCTTGTACATATTTTTGCTTACTTTCTATTTCAGTTTTATGCTTTTTATGTTTAAGTGTGTAGGTGAAAGGATAGGTGAATGGAGATGATGATCTTGGAGTCAAAAGAGGCGAGAAGGGTTAAGTATAGGCTAGAGATCGAGTGCTAGATCGACATATCCTGGCTCGATCTTTACTAGATCGAGCTAGTGAATCGAGATGAGGAAGTCGATCTAGACGAGATCGAGTAGACAATCGAGTGAGTCAGTCGATCATGAGAGGATAAACCACCCATACATTTAGCTTGAAATGCAAACGAGGTGTGGATCGACTGACCTCACTCGATCCTGGAGGTTAGATCGATCAGTCTACTAGGTCTGCCACTCGATCTAAGCCCAAATGACCCCCAAATCGATCACGTGGCTCAATCCAAGGAGCATAGCCTGAGTGACCAAAAATCATGAAACAAGAGGGCACAATCGATCTAAGACTCGATGCAATATGAATCGAGTCCCTGATCGATCAAACCTCTCGATCCTAGTGAACATGGGCATGAGATCGAGTCCTAGATCGACCAAATGGACTCGATCTCGTGTCGAGGTAAGTGAATTCTTTCCCTCTTTTCTTCTTTCCCTCCGGTTTTTAAATTTGAATTGTTGTCAAGGCAAGCACATCTTTGACCATGAAAGATGTTCCTTAACCACACTTTTGTCAGAAACCACTTGTTTTGCCTATGGTTTTACATTTTTGTTAGCTTTTATATTTACAAGCAACCACACACTCTCTCTCATTTGCATTTCGAGTTTTCTAAAGAAATAGAGAGTGTAATTTTCTATTTCTAAAGGCTAATAACTTCTACTTTCATCCTTGCAAATGTATTTTCGGTTCAAAGTATTTAAAATCTTTTGCGAAAATTTCTTTTTATTTGCTTTGGTTGATGGTTAGTTGTTATGGAATTTAATTAATTTTTAAAAATAGCTAGATATTAGGAAAATTTCTAGATTTAATCCTATCTCTAGATTTTCTTCTCTATTATCTAGCTAAATTTTATATAAATTTTCCAAAAATCTAGGGTAATTGTTAAAAAGTTTTTCCTTCTACCTTGTCTCTCCCTCAATATTCGCCGCCTATACTCATTCTCTTGCTTGAGATTCGTGTTTCAGGTACCATGGCTCCAAAGAGAACAAGAGAAGAGACAGCACAAGAAGGAGAAGCTCAAGAAGTGGTTCAAGAGAGGGTTAGATGGACAAAGGAGGACAAACACGCCAAGAAAAAGCTAGAGAGGCTCCGGTTTGACCCCACGAAGTTCGCAAGCAGGGATCTGTTGGCAAAGATGGGGATATTGGGAGACTTTGATCAGCTTCTCAAGAACGTTGGGCTTCGGTGCTTGTCAAGAATGGATTGCCCAACCTATCCCGAGGCAACCCTAGACTTCCTCGCCACTTTGGAGTTCACTTACGAAAATCCAAGTCTCCCTACTCCTTCACAAGGTCACCTGTAATGACCCTTATAAGTGATGCGGATGGCTGGTCACAAGTAGGATAGTCAGCGACCTGTCGGAGTAAGAGTTGTCCCGTGGCTATTTCGTCCTTATAGATCCAAAGTATTTTATTCGTCTTTATAGATTATTGGATGAGAACGAATCTGGTCAAGCTATTTCGTCTTTATTGATTAGCAGATAAGTATGAACCTGGCCAGCAGCTATTTCGTCTTTATGGATGAAGAGATAAGCATGGACTGCTGTTTCGTCTCCATTGATTCGTGGATAAGCATGGACTGCTGTTTCGTCTTTATAGATGAATGGATAAGCACGAAGCTGGCCGGTGAGCTATTCTGTCTTTATAGATGAGTGGATAGGATATGATAGGATCAAGAGTGGATAGGATAGGATAGGATCAAAGGTGGATAGGACCGGTGACTGACCTATGTGGTAGGTAGCTTACTTAACCCCTATAAATACCCCATCACGTTGCCATTTAGAACTCACACCGAAAACGACCTAGAGAGAGAAAGGAGAGAAAGAAAGAGAGAAGAGGAAGGGCGTTCAGGTATAAGGAGAACCGGAGGTGAGGAGGCAAAGCTAGGACCCATCCGTGGTAGTGAAGTCTAGTCTATAAACAATTCAGCCGAAAGCATTGTGAGTTATGGTGATGTGTGATTGTTTGCTAGGATTCATTTGTTAGATTTCGTGATGTTTCTACTATATGCTTATTCGATTATAGTTACATGAGTTGTTGTAGTCTTTGGTTAAGTTATTAATTTATAATTGAGGTTCTAGGACAATTTAGCTAAATGTTATGGTGATAGGTGATGAGTTGTGATGACGGTTTGATCCTACCTCATTACCTCATTTTTAGCCGATGGACTGGCTAAATGAGAAGACTCGGAGAGACGGGATTGCAGCCTAGGGCCGAGTTCTATCCGACGGGATAGTCAGGTGTTTGCTGTAGATAGTCGGAGCCTGCCAAGTCTGTGCGGTCGAAAGACGGGACTCGGGTTTGTGAAGTTCTATCTCATGTGCTTTTGTGGTTATGAGATAGGTGTTCACGAGAGGGACAGGATCAAATACGCTAGGCCTTTGGTGATGGTGTGGTGACATTGTGATTGTTTAGTAACGCATAATCTGTGTGATTTGCGTGTTGTGTGATATTTTGGGTTTTGGGTTGGGAATTATTATATCTGTTAGGGGAGCCATAACTCACGAACCGTGAAACTGATGAAAGACCTTGGAACAACCCATTTTGGAGGAGGAACAAATCCGTTTGATGCTGACAACTGGTTGCAAAATATGGAGAAGAACTTTGCAGCCACACGATGTTTTGAACAGGATAAGAAGGATATTGCGGTATTCTATTTGGAAAGAGATGCAGTGGGTTGGTGGTCAAGTATTGAGCACCATTACAACCATATCCAACCAACGTGGCAAGATTTTAGTAAAGAGTTTACTAGAAAATATTTCCCACCGGAGGCAAGAGACAGATTAGAAGCTCAATTTATGAGGTTGGAACAAGGGGAGAGAAACGTTCGAGAATATGAAGCGGAATTCACAAGACTCTGGAGGTACATACACTTTGGTTATGAAGACGAAGGTGCAGTAATAAGAAGGTTCATGCAAGGCTTGAGGCCAGAACTTCAGAGTCGACTTCAAGCAGTGGAGTATACATCTTTTCTGGGGTTGGTCGAAAGAGCGGTGAAAGTAGAAGATGCTCTTAATGCAGAAGAAGAAGTTAGGTCCCGGCGTTATAAGAGAAAGTGTGACGGATTCGTGGAAGGAGAGCCAAGTAATCAAGGGAAGAAGAAAGGATACAAGGAGAGTCGTGCAAACAACCCCTCGAATTTGGTAATTGTATGTTACCAATGTGGAGAATCTGGACATATTTCACGTGTATGTCCACATAATCAGATGCGGTCTGTTCCAGCACATATCACTTGTTTTGGCTGTGGAGAGAAGGGCCATTATATGAGCAGATGTCCAAAGACGCATCCAAGTGTACGAGTTAACGAACTTCTAGCGCTTGAACAACCTCCGTCCTGTCCTGCAATTGAAGCTCCGCCACCAAAGTAGTCAACAACAGTAGGACGAGTGTATTCCTAAGGTATAGATAAACTCAAACCTTCACGACCTTTTTAAGGTCCCAGAACAGGTAAGTATGGGTGCTAACTCTCTTAAATGATTGGTTGCATGATTCCTTGCATGGTTTTGTATTGAGTGAGGATTTGGTTAGGATATCCCTCGATCCTTTCTTAGAAACTATATGAATCTACCTTTTAGTATTTAAGAAACCATTCGGCCTAACTTTGAGAATTCGGGACGAATTCTTTTAAGGAGGGGAAGAATGTAATGACCCTTATATGTGATGTGGATGGCTGGTCACAAGTAGGATAGTCAGCGACCTGTCGGAGTAAGAGTTGTCCCGTGGCTATTTTGTCCTTATAGATCCAAAGTGTTTTTTTCGTCTTTATAGATTATTGGATGAGAACGAATCTGGTCAAGCTATTTCGTGTTTATTGATTAGCGGATAAGTATAAATCTGGCCAGCAGCTGTTTCGTCTTTATGGATGAAGAGATAAGCATGGACTGCTGTTTCGTCTCCATTGATTCGTGGATAAGCATGGACTGCTGTTTCGTCTTTATAGATGAATGGATAAGCACAAAGCTGGCCAGTGAGCTATTCTGTCTTTATAGATGAGTGGATAGGATAGGATAGGATCAAGAGTGGATAGGATAGGATAGGATCAAAGGTGGATAGGACCGGTGACTGACCTATGTGCTAGGTAGCTTACTTAACCCCTATAAATACCCCATCACGTTGCCATTGAGAACTCACACCAAAAACGACCTAGAGAGAGAAAGGAGAGAAAGAAAGAGAGAAGAGAAAGGGCGTTCAGGTATAAGAAGAACCGGAGGTGAGGATGCAAAGCTAGGACCCATCCGTGGTAGTGAAGTATAGTCTATAAACCGTTCAGCCGAAAGCACTGTGAGTTGTGGTGATGTGTGATTGTTTGCTAGGATACATTTGTTAGATTTCGTGATGTTTCTACTATATGCTTATTCGATTATAGTTGCATGAGTTGTTGTAGTCTTTGGTTAAGTTATTCATTTATATCTGAGGTTCTAGGACAATTTAGCTAAATGTTATGGTGATTGGTGATGAGTTGTGATGACGGTTTGATCCTACCTCATTACCTCATTTTTAGCCGATGGACTGGTTAAATGAGAAGACTCGGAGAGACGGGATTGCAGCCTAGGGCCGAGTTCTATCCGACGGGATAGTCAGGTGTTTACCGTAGATAGTCGGAGCCTGCCGAGTCTGTGCGGTCGAAAGACGGG
Organism: Thlaspi arvense; assembly: GCA_911865555.2. Lineage (NCBI taxonomy): Eukaryota > Viridiplantae > Streptophyta > Magnoliopsida > Brassicales > Brassicaceae > Thlaspi > Thlaspi arvense. The sequence continues at coordinate 54,445,717 of OU466858.1, read as the reverse complement.
ACTCGGGTTTGTGTAATTCTATCTCATGTGCCTTTGTGGTTATGAGAGAGGTGTTCACGAGAGGGACATGATCAAATACGCTAGGCCTTTGGTGATGGTGTGGTGACATTGTGATTGTTTAGTAACGCATACTTTGTGTGATTTGCGTGTTGTGTGATATTTTGGGTTTTGGGTTGGGAATTATTATATCTGTTAGTAACTCACTGAGCGAGTAGCACTCACCCCTTACTCTCTTTTGCAGGAAACCAGTAGACAGTAAACCTGGTAGTGGGAAGCAAGGGACGTTAGGCCGCTAGTGTAGGTTTTGTTGCCTTAGTAAAATAAATGTTTGATGCATGTTGAATAATCATTTGGGTATTAGGCCGAAGTATGAAAGTTTGTTAAATGTTTTGTGAAACCTTTATATATGAATAAATAAAGTTTATTTTTATATTGACCGATTTCATCTGATACTAGCCTTGTCCGGGCTAACACAACTCTTACGGGTTGGCAAGCCTTAGGCTTTGGCCGAGAGGGATCGAATTTTTCAGATGGACTTTGGATTCGTTCTAAGGTCTTGGCTGGACCATCTGTGATGTTCGATCTTGTAGCATGTTCGGTCTGGTTTATGTCGGATGGTTGGACGTGCATGTTCTTGTTTGATTGTTGCGCGGCCGATCGGTTCAAATCCGGCTTAGATTGCGTCGGGGGTGTTACATCACCTCACCTTCAAGATCAGGAGACAAGCCTATCATCTCTCCATCTAAGTGCTTTGCCAAGCATACGGTCTGAAGGCTGACGCTAATCAAGTGGAGTTTCCTGATTTCACTCAAGCCAACGAATTGTGGGATCTGATCAGCAACGATGATTACAAGCCAAACACGGCGAAGATCAAGAGAGTCTGCAGTCCTGTCTTGAGATACACGCTCAAGCTCATCGCCAATACCTTTAGTGGAAGGTTCGTGGCTCCCACAGTCACCAAGAATGAGCTGTGTTTCTTGTTCCAAGGCGTTAAGCATCTTCTGTGTGACCCTAAGGAGAATGACGAGCCAATGGAGGACGAGCTCGGAGATGATGTGAATTACAGATGCATTCTGGCTGCCTCTTTGATGAAGTACAAGGCATGGGCGATGAGATGCAAGGCGAGTTCGGCGCTGATAGGAGGCATCCTCACTCCGATGTTTGTTCAAGCCGGTGTACCACTTCCTAACTTCGTCCCTTGCGCAGAGAGGGCCTATATGGACGAGATTTATATGAGGAACACGGATAGCTTGGGACGCATGCCAGCTGAGGGATTCTTTGCTTACCTGTTCATCGATTGTGAGAATGAGAAGAGGGTGTGCATCTTGCCAAACAAAGAAGAAACAGAGCTGCTAGGTGTTGGCAATGTTGAATTTCTGCCGAGTGTAGAGGAGTGCTTTGCACCTCTAGGAGCCACAGCCGCACCTCCACGACTTGCTCGCCCACGTTCGGAGTCGGCTACATCCGATGCTTAGATGCCCGAGAGTTTTGTTCTTCCCACGCTTGACTTCGAGCCAAGAACCAAAACCGAGAAGTTCCTTGCTTCAGTCGTCGAGATGCAGCGCAAGATCAACATATGGCAGAGCAAGATGATTAAAAAGCTTGCCAAGAAGATCAAGGACTTGAAGAAGAAATCATCCGAGGCATCTTCAAGCGAAGAGGTTGAGCAGCCCGAGAAGAGAAGAAGATCAACTGGTGGGATAGTGATCCGTGAGTCCCAAGGCGACGACCAAGCTGCACGCCACTCTCTACACGAAGGGACAGCCAAGGAGAAACGCAAGGCGGTCACTCAAGACCCTCCTAGCAAGAGCAGGAAGTCTGGAGCATCCTCAAGCTCCAGCCCAGCCTAGCTTCGAGGTACCAACAACCGAACCCTTGTATATACCACACATCATTGGGTTTTTGTTTGTGTTTTGACTCCTCTTGAGCTTTGTTTGCCACCGAGACGGTGTCATTCAAGTTTGGGGGAGTGTGTGGTGTGTTTGACATGTTTTCTTTGATCTTATTTTCTGTTATCATCCCTTGAGTTTTGCATTGCATCATAAGGCATAGAAAACACCAAAAAATGATAAAAGTTTTAAAAAATTTCAAAAAAATTCATGTAGTTGCACTTGCATTGTAGAATATTTTAGGATTGAGTAGAATTTTTAAAAATCATTTAGGTTGTTGCATTTTCATAGGGAGTAAATGATAAACACTTGTTATGTTGTCAATGTTTGAATTGTTTTCAATGCCTAGGTTGTTTATTGTTTGATTGCATCTAGTGAGTTTGAAGTTAAGGATGCACCATACCTTGATTACTTGCATTTGATACTCTAGTCTTATGTTGAAACTCGCTTTGATTTGAAACCAACTCCATCTTAGTAGAACCTTAATCTTGACATTGAATTATCTTGTTTGTGCATTAAGAGCGATTGCATGGCTTACCCATATACATACCTGGATTATCTTCTTCCTTTCTTACCACTCTTGTTATTCCAAGTAGCTGATCCTCATCATAATGGGACAGTTAACCACGCTCTAAACCAAACCTTCTTTCAGACCTAAACACTTTTGCGTGAGTAGTGAGACCTTTCATTGCATTATTTTCTATCCTATCTTAGCAAAAATGTTAGGAATAGGGCTGGCAAGGAGAAACTCCCTTGTAGGCACCAGCTTGCATTTTGAGCTTGGTATTAGGTTAGAAGTTTGGGTAAAGGGATATTTGAGTGGTTTAAGAGATTCTTGTTTATATATTTTCAAAAGAAGGAGAAGTATGGGATTAGTAGCAAAGGGGGGAACAAGTAATCTGTGGTTAAGTAAAGTAGATAAAAATGCTCTAAGTGTCAAAGAAGAGAAAGGCGCCAACAATAACGAGGCTTACAAGGGGTCATTCAAAAAGAAGAAAATCAGACCGAGCCATCCACCAAAGGTGATGAAAGCGGCGCCAAACATACAACAATGGAGAGCAAGTTCAAATAAAAAGAAGTCAACCACACGGCAAAGCAAAAAGGAGTTTCCCCCATTGTGAAGAATGAAGATGATCAAGCGCTTTGGGAAAGGGTAGATTTAGAGGTTAACTTTGGGTTTATAAGTTTTTAGGATCATCTTGGGTAAAATGGATAGAAGGGAGCTTTAACTTGCATGCATAAGTGGTGCAGCGTGATATTTGGAATATTTCCAAATATCTTAAATATTTTTATTATTTACTTATTTGTGTATTTAGATAACTATTATTTATTATTTAGAGTTATCTAGAATATTCTAGGTTTTTTATGATCTATTATAAATAAGCCGTTTAGGCCTCATATTTTATTTAGACTTTGATGAATTAATAAAAAGGAGATTTCCTAAAAGAGGTTTTGATAAACCACTGTGAAGAGTATTCACAAACCCTAGTTTCCGGGTACTCTCAGAATGAACGGATCTAGTTCTATCCGTAGTAGCTTCCGCTCCATCAGTTGGTATCAGAGCTGCGTCTCTTTGATTTCTTAATCGAAGAACGATTATGGATCATGGTGAGTAGTTGCATCTACACTTTCGAGGGCGAATGTCCTTTTGTCGAGAGAGAAGAGAGCCAAGAGATTTATAGAGAAGTCTATGGTGGTCCGATCTACGACGTCTATGAAGATGATGTTCGTGTTATGGACTTTATCTTCAAAGAAGGTTCCTTTGAGAATCTGATGCGTGCAAAATCCGTGCATAGTCAGATTGAAATAAGTTTTGTACAAAATTCGGTTGGTGCGAAACTCGTGCATGATCAGATTCGTGCGAAAAACGTGCAGATTCAGATCCGTGCAAAGTTCGAGTAGAATCGAAGATCTCCAAGGTCCCAAGAGAAGCAGATCTGTGATGAGTTCGGTTCGTGCAAAATCGGTGCGGATTCGGTTTGTGCAAATTTCGTACAAAATCCGGTTTGTGCAAAAATCGTATACTATCAACAAGAAGACATTAAACCGATATGGAAAAACCGGTTAAAGATTCGAGGACGAATTTTACTTGGCCGGTGAGACCTGATGCAGCATGATATTTGGAATATTTTCAAATATCTTAAATATCTTTATTATTTACTTATTTGTGTATTTATATAACTATTATTTATTATTTAGAGTTATCTACAATATTCTAGGTTTTTTATGATCTATTATAAATAAGCCGTTTAGGCCTCATATTGTATTCAGACTTTGATGAATTAATAAAAAAGAGATTTTCTAAAAGAGGTTTTGATAAACCACTGTGAAGAGTATTCACAAACCCTAGTTTCCAGGTATTCTCAAAATCAACGGATCTAGTTCTATCCGTAGTAGCTTCCGCTCCATTAATAAGTGTGCCTTTACCTTTAGTATTTTGCCAAAGATAGGATTCTTTCATTGAGTGATCCCCTGAATTTTTAACCCTTTATTCGAATGAGATCATCTTCATCTCATGACCATATCCCTTTGACCAAATGCTTTCGCTTGATGTGCACAAACTTGATCCATTGGTTATCGCTTAATGAATGTTAAGAAGTTGGTTGATTTGATTGCTTGTGTAAGCTAAGCTAGAGTTCATTGTTTGCTTTGATGGGTATGGCTAAGGCTTTTAAAGTAGAACAACCTCTTTGCATCATAGATTTTTTAACTTTGGCGTTGAATCAGTTTTTCCATTGACATCTTTCGTTTTGAGCTTCCACTTTCAAACTCTCTTCCTTTCTTAAATTTTGTTTGCTTGAGGGCAAGCAAAAGGCAAGTTTGGGGGAGTTGATATTACCATATAATCTGCATATTTTGCATGCATTTAGGATAGTTTTTCATACATTCATCTTGCATTATAGGCTAGTTTGTCCCATTTGTTGCATTTTAGGTCCTAGGTCTCCTTGCATTCGCATTTTGCATATTTCTTGCACTTTTGCATCATTATCAGGTTGTTTGAGCACTCTGGAGTTGTGGAGGTTATGTGGACGTGAGGAGGATCAGCTAGAAGCTTGTGGACACTTGGAGAGCTCAACCTTGCATGCAAAGGACCCGAGATCGAGTAGCGGATCGAGCAAGGCAGGTCGATCTAGATGAGATCGACCAGAAGATCGAGTGACCCAAATCGATTCAAGAGGAAAGATCGAGACCAAGATCGAGAGAGGAGATCGATCTGGAGTACGGACGTAAATGACGCCATGCAGAACGAGAGCCGGATCGAGACCATGACTCGATCATCCAAAGATCGAATAGAAGATCGGACGAAGTACTCGATCCATCCAACCAGATCGACTTGCAGATCGAGCAGCAGAAGGCGATCCCTGAAGACGATCGAGTGCACTGATCGATCTCAAGATTGATCTCGGGTACTTTAACCGTTTTTGGAGCGTAGTGGCGGTGACCAGTTCAGCTGTTTGGCCATTTTAGGCAAGAGGCGGCTATCACTTTCATTATCTACATTTTTCTTTTGCTTTTTTTTCTGTTCTTCGTTCTTATCAGAGGCGATTAGCCATCGTTGAACCTTAAGCTTTTCTTTTGATTTTGAACATTGAATCTTTTTTAATATTAAGCAGTTTTTCTTTAATCGCTCTTTAATCATGCTTAGTTCATCTTTTATTGCATTTCATTCGGTTTCAGTCAGGAGTAGCGAGTAGTTCTTTTGGGATTTGGGGTCGAAGCGATTCAAGGGTTAAAGAGGCTAAAGTTTTGTGTTTTTCTTGTTCTTCATTCCTTCTTTTCTAGGATCTTGGGGTCTTATGGCTTAGAGAGCCTTGGAAAGGGTCTCTATGATTCCAAGGCTATCTTACCTTGACCGGATTCAGATGTCCTCGAAAGCCAGATCCTAGAGACTAATCTTTCCTTTCCCAAACGCCATGGTTGTAGAGGAGGTTAGTTAGGCCATAGATTGAAATCCGTTTTTCTTGCTCTTTGATCTCTTTTTCCACCAAATGCCATGGGTTTGGAGAAGAGATTGAGGAAGTGAATCATACCAAACGCCATGGATGGTTCTTGTTTTGTTTTCAAGGCTTAGGGAAAGCTCATCAATGAGTAGATCTATATGTTTTCAAACCAAAGCTTAAAATTTTGAAAACTCTTGAATATGACCCTCGACCCTGAACCCTCTTTTAGCATTTTTAAACCTCAAGTAATCACCTTTTAGTTTCAAAGCTTGCATCTTGTTCATTAGAAGTCGTTTTGCTTTAAGTTGTTAGATCGATCTGTTTTACCCGATTCAGTGCTCGATTTTTAGTTCTTAGTAGATTTGCATTTTTAATCTTCTGCTTTTTCCTAGTGGTAGTTAACCCTCTTCCAGGGATTTTAAAATAGTTTTGCATCTCATTTGGTCATTGCATTTAGTTTTCGTCGATTTTACCAACCATTTTCCCGATTTGCTTAGCTTTGCTTTACATTTGCATTCTTAGTGTTCTTCCTGCTTCCTAGGTTGAATTGATACCTCTTGCATACTATACTACAACTATAGGTTGCTTGAGCTTTGATATTCCTGGCTTGTTTGATACAAGGTTATTGGACTTGTTGTCAATCACCCGTTGTACTAGTCAGTTGTAGTATGGGTTTTAATGTCAATCCAATTGGGATTAGTTGAAAACAGAAGAGCTAAGAGTGAAATCTCTAAGTCAAGCAAGCAGGAAAAGGTTTTTGTTGCCTAGGCAACTGTTCTAACAACCTAGTGTGATCAATCAACAAAGAAAGTGAAAACAAAAGCAAACTAAGCAGATTTAAGCAAGAAAAACAGTGCAAAACAGAGCAAAACTAAGCAAATCCGAGATTCAAATAAGAGAAAGGCAAGTTCCTAGATGTGGTTGTTGACTTTGGGGAATTTCAGACACTAACTAAAGCTGTTTCAAACTATATTGATCAAGCAAGTAAGCAAGCAATGGTGATTCCTAGACATAGAGTTCACAGTCGAGCAAGCTAGATCCAATCTCTTGGCAAATAGCCCTTTGCTAAACATCTTAATAAGAACTAACTCTCATTAGTGCTAAAACATCAAGCAAGCATTAGTAAACAACTCTATTCAAGTCAAAATGCTCCTCAAACAGTCAATCTCTTGAGCCAAGGCCAGCAAATCCTCTATTAAACAAGATCAGCATTTCATCAAACACTTGGTGGGCATAAGAGAAAGCTAACAACCTAGATAAGTTTGATCAAAACTAATCTAGCATGAATAACAGATTAATAGAGAGGAACCCATAAACTGAAGTACTTAACAAGCCCTAATGAAGTCTAAAATTCCCCTAATCTACCACATCTAGAAACTCTAAAGAAACTACTCACTCATACTCATGTTTAACACCAAATCACAAAGGAAAATGATGTTAATCATGATTAGAAGAGAGAATAAAGAAAGATTAAAGGCAAATACTCAAATATATTAATCAAAGCAAAGGATTTATCTTACAAACTTAAAGAAAATGCTTAAGAACAGTATTTTGACAAGACATGTCGAAAATTTGGAAAAAGAGGCTATTTATAGCCTAGAGAAGAAAGCCCTAGAGTAATGACAAAAGCGTCATTAAAACATGTTCTGGCTGGGTCAGTATCGGTCAGTTACGTCGGTCTTCAGTGATCGATATGGATCCTCATCGGTCCGGAGTGACCAACACATATGACTGAAATCCACTCGTTGTGTTTGTGTCGGTCACACTTGACCGATACTGGTGATCGATACTGCTCCGTATCGGTCATCCTCTCTGACCGAAAACTTTTGCAGAGATTGTCTGCTTTGATCCTTCTTGCTCCCTTTTGCCCAGCTAGCATCCTGGATCATCCCCAAAAATCTTTCAAGCTCCTTTTAGCTCCAAAAGCATCTAAAAACATCCAAAATGCAAAGAAAATGCAAACTATACTCTAAATGCAACCTAAGTCTAGAAGGAGAAGAAAATGAGACAAAAGCTAAGGGAAAACATGTAAAAGAGGACCAAAATATGTACTAAATGCAGTCATAAATGGTGTAAATACAAGAGATATCATTGTTGCACAGAAATCCTAGTATCAAAGGCCCAAAAAGTAATAAGGCGAAGTGATATCTCTCATAATGCATCATATAAGCTTGCATTTAGCTCATGTTTTAGCCTCTTTTACATGTTTTCCTTTGCTTTTGTTCCATTCTTCTTTGTTTTTAAACTCAGGTTGCATTTAGGTTGTAGTTTGCATTTTCTTTGCATAAGGAATGTTTCTAGGTACCTAAGGACCTATTTAAGACAAGGAGAAAGTATGGGAGTGATCTAGGGAGTTGCCCCAATCAAGCAGGATCAAGAGAAGCTAAGGAAACAGAAATTTGGCTCAGCATCGAGCATGACAGGATCCACATCGCACGATGTAATACATCAGAGAGAAATGAAGTTTACATCGAGCACTAGCATCGATCAAGCCATCACGATGTGAAGAGCAGGACACTAGCATCAAGCCATGACATCGTACGATGAAGGAGGGCAGGAGCTAGCAACTTATGCATCGATCATTCACATCGAGCAAGACCGGCTCGATGTCAGAAATCCAAGGGAGCATATCGATCACTTACATCGAGCAAACCAGCTTGATGTCAGCATATTGAGTACCAGCATCGACCAAGCTTGCTCGATGTTGACCCAGTCCAAAGCGAACTTATTTACAGCTTTGCCACTCTGCTAGGATTCCTATATATACTTAAAATCCCAAATTTTTAGGATCATCTTATTATCCAGCAGTCCTTCCTTCTCTTATTTCGTAATTTTACTTTGTAGTTTGAATACTTTCTTGATTTTAATAGAAGTTTGCATTTACCTTCTTGTTTAGTCTTTCTTATCATGATTAGCTATCTTTTCCACTTTCATTTAATGGTTTTGATAGTGATTAGTGAGTAGTCTTTTTAGGAATTTGAGATAGGTTAGGTTTAGGGAATTTGATGCTTAATCTATGATGTCTTAGTGCTAATTCTTCCATTTTATTTCTTGATTGTTATGTTTAGTGCCTGATTAGCCTTAGCTAAGTTAATTAGGATCTTAGGCTCATTTTATGCCAACCAAGTGTTTGATAAAATGCCTGAACTGCTTTGCAAGAGTATTGCTTATCCTAGCTCAAGAGATTGACTGTCTAGGGAGTGATTTGGCAATATAGAATTGATAGATTCTCTTAATGCTTGCTGTTTATCATTTTACTAATGAGAATTAGTTCTTGGCTTGATAATTAGTAAAGAGATTAGTGCCAGGAGATTGGATTAGTCATATAAATAAATTCTATGCATAAGGAATATCATTGTGTGAGTTTGTAAGAGTTATAGGTTGAGTTGAGAGTTCCCTAATACCAATTATCTCATCTCAAGTCCTGTCTTTCCTCTGTTTTTAGTTCATTTTCAAACTACTCTGTTTTTGCTTATGGTTTAGTTGTTTTGCTTGCTGCTCACTCTTGATTTGGTATTTGCTTCGAGTTTGTTTGATCCTTTAGGTTGTTAGACTTTAATATTCTCTAATCCTGCTTGAATTAAGAGCTCTATTGCACTCTTACTGCTTCAAACTTCCCGATATGGATTGACTAAACTCAATGCTCAAATGACTAATGTGGGTTGAGGATTGAGATAGGATAAAAGCCTACATCAATTTGGCGCTGTTGCCAATAGGGGAATGCTTTGTTCAGTAGGATTTGTAGAGATCTTGAGATCAAGCTTTATTATTTTCGTTTTTGGTTACTGATTTCTCTTCATTGTATAGAATTTATTTTGTAGGTACCAAACAGTTGCTCTTAAGTGCATACAACTGCAACTGAAGTTCAGTATCAAAGATTTTGGGTTCACAGAAGCAGAGATCAGTTGTTGAAGCATGGAGGAACATCATAATGCTGCTGGTTTTGGTTTGCAAGGAATCCAAAGAGTTCAAGGTCCACAAGGGATCCAAGGCTTGCAAGGACAACAAGGTCCACATGGTCTACAAGGACCTTGGGGTTTGAGAGATCAAAGACCATTGAGACCTATAGGTGCTGAAGATATACCATCTAGCTATGCTTCAAGACAAGGTATCCTTCCACCTATAGAGACTCACCACTATGAGATAAAGAGCAGCATGATTGCTATGGTTCAGGAAAGAAAGTTCTTTGGCTTTCCTAACCAAGATCCTCTTAAGCATTTGTATCAATTTTAGAGGATTTGTGCTATGACAAAGCTTAGTGGAGTTTTCAGATGATGGATTCAAGCTCAGATTGTTTCCATTTTCTCTTGGTGAGAGAGCTCAAATGTGGGAAAGGTCTTTACCACAAGGAAGCATCACCTCTTGGGCACAATGCCAATGAGCTTTCCTAACCAAGTTCTTCTCTCCCTCTAGAACTCCAAGATTCAGGAATGAGATCTCAAACTTCAAACAGTGGTCCAATGAGAGCTTCGGAGACACTTGGGAAAGATTTAGAGGCTTCACTCAATAATGCCGTCATCATGGCTTCACCAAAGAAATGCTTCTCTCCACACTCTATAGAGGTGTTCTACCCAACATTAGAATCCTTCTAGACACAGGAAGTAATGGCTATTTCCTTGGCAAAGATGTTGGTGAAGGATGGATACTAGTGGAGAACATGACGCTCAATAATTGGGATTATGTGGATGAGTTTGAGCAATATGCAAAAGCAGCTGAAGTGATGATTGAAACTACAAGGCAAGAGATGAAGGCTTTGCAAGAAAAGGTGGTTTTTTGTTTAAAGGACCCATTAAACCTCTTCAAACTGTTGATACACATAGCTAATACATAGAACATCAAGTCAAATCTGTCCAGATCCAAGGTGAACAAGCATTGAGACAAGACTATGATGCTTATCAACAACAGTCCAATGGAAGCCCTTACACTCAACAATCAAGGTTCTTCTCAAGCAGTTGGCGCCCTTCACAACCAGCAAGGAAGAATAACAAATCCTCCACAACAACCACACTATCAGCTTTCTCAAGATTTGGACCTCAAGAAACTATTCCTTCAAATGCAACAAGTCCAAACTGCTGAAATTTAAAGAAGCATGCCTGAAGTTCAAAGAAGTATGGCTGCTGAAATTCAAAGAAGTATTGACTCCAGCAGCAGCAACATCCAATCCCAAATAGACTCTTTGAATCTGAAGCTAGTAAGCAAGAGAGTCTTCCTCAACCATCTCACCCTTCACTTATACAAGAGAGTATCAAAGCTGTCACCTTAAGGAGTGGAAAGCAGCTTCCTCCAAGAGTGGCACCTTCTACACCCAATATGGACATTGAGGAACAAGAAGAGTAGGTGGTGGTTAAAGATGCTGAAGAAGCTAAAGAGGATGAAGTGGTTGAAGCTGATAAAGGTTCAAGAAACAACAAGCCAAAGAGGTGGTTAAGGAGAAACTAAAAGAGGCACCTAAGGAGTTAGCCAAAGAACCAAGATACATTCCTCCACCATATCAGCCTACAATACCATTTCCTGGAATGTTCAAGAAGCAGCTACTTGCTAAGTATAAATGTCTTTTTGATGAGCAGATGAAGAAGATTCAGCTTACTATGCCATTGCTAGATGCCTTTGTCTTGGTTCCACCTTACCAGAAGTTCTTGAAGGATGCTGTGGTTGAGAGAACAAAGGGTTTGCAAGGGATGGTAGTACTAACACATGAGTGCAGTGCCATCATTCAACAACAAATGATGACTCCTAACAAGTTCAGTAACCAAGGAAGTTTTACTTTGCCTTGCTCTATAGGACCACTACTATTTGAGAAGTGCTTGTGTAAGCTTGATGCCTTACTCTATAGCCAGGCGCCTAGGCTTCACTGAGTTTAAAGACTGTTGGATCTCTTTAGTATTGGCTGATAGATCAGTGAGACTCCCCAAAGGACTGATTGAGGATGTGCCAATCAGAATTGGGAATGTGGAGATCCCAACTGACTTTGTAGTCCTAAAGATGGATGAGGAGCCTAAAGACCTCTTATACTTGGGAGACCCTTCTTAGCTACAACATGAGCTGTTATTGATGTCAAGAAAGGGAAGACTGAGCTGCAATTGGGTAAAGACATGTCTCTGAAATTTGACATCAAGAAGATTATTCAACAACCTACTATAGAAGGTCAAATGTTCAAGATTGGGACCTTAGAGGGCTGCATGATGAGGTTCAAGAGGAGTTGTGCTGTGATGACAAACTCCAAGTGGCTTTGACAAAGGAGCATGGGGAAGATGGTTATTTGGACAAGGAGAGCTTGGGTAACATGCTAAGGCTAGATTCTCACAAGGCCTTTGAAGAAGAGGAACCATTTGAGAAGCTGGAATACACAAAGAAAGAGGTGCTCTCAATTCAAGAAGCTGGTTCTCCAAGCAATGAAGATGACGCCAAAGAGCAGAGCAACTTAGGAAAGGACTGGAGTGAGATCAAAGCACCCAAAGTGGAGCTCAAACATATTCTTAAAGGTGCTAAGGTATGTCTTCTTAGGCTGTTATTCTACTTATCCTATAATTGTCAATGATAACCTCAGTGATGATGAGATCCTTGCTCTTGTCAATATGGTAAAGAAGTTTAGGAGAGGCAGTGGATATTCATTAGATGATATTCAAGGCATCTCTCCATCCTCTGCACTCATAGGATCTGTAGCATCTGTATCCGAGAAAGCTGAAACGATCGAGGTGGACAGGACGTTGTGCGAGGGATGATCGAGCCAAGGGTCGGATACTGGCTGGGAAATGGGTGGTCAAGACTACAGTCGGGTGATGACTGGGACATAGTTGATGGATGGCTGGGATAGCCGACCGGATGGACCATTTCTGAGAGAAAAATGGTCCAATCCAAGAGAAAGTGAGTTAGTCCGAGTGAGAGTGGACTGTGTCCGGAGAAAAGGAAAAGTCTCCAAGAGAAAAATGGAAATTAGCCGAGGTAGTGTGGTTTATCCGGGGAGAAATGGAAAATGACCGGACAGAGGGGAAATAACTCGGATAAAGG